>OZ005735.1:61952187-63179687 GCA_963930755.1 Eudasyphora cyanicolor | reverse complement strand
AGAAAGTTCTCTTTATGATATTCTCACAGAGACAGACACTCAAGGGGATCCTCCTGAAGTCGTTATGCTGTCACCAGAACCTGCTGCGAAAAAGAAAAAGTGTGAAATTTTAGAATTTTTAAAGCAACAGGCAGTCGACGACAAAGAATCAATACAAAACTTGATAAAAATAGAGGAAAAGAAGTTAGATGTGGAAAAGCAGAAGTTGGAAGAAATGCGCAGTTTGCGTATTCTCTTAAGTGAAGCTATGAACAAAAAATAGTATGAAAATGTGGTTTGAAGAGACTTCTTTAATGTTAACCTTGTGTTGTTCTAAAAATGAATTTAAATCTTTTACCTTTATAGGTTTAAGTGCCTTTATTGTACCTCAAAATGAATTTAGCTGTGAGAAATTTTAAGTTATTTTTATTAGTTAAAAAGCTATGGATTTTAAAGCTGATATTTTTTTAAATAAAATATAATAATTACTCAAAATTAATCAAAAAATTCAATTTTATTTTTTCAAAATAAACGTACATATTCATATGTATATTAACATAAAAGTCAACGAATGCAAAGAGTAATTAAAAATAGCTCTAATATTAATTTATTGTTAAGCTGAAATAATCGTTGTTAGCTGTATTCTCTTCCTTTTAGCTTCGTCCCTCTGTGAAGAAGCACTGGTATATACTGCACTATCAATGCTGAAACGAATATTGTTGCTTTCATCTACAACTTCAATATCATCCACGTTTAATTTCTCATTTTCAATTATTACATTATGAAGTACCAAACAGGCCATAATAATCTGCTTTGCTAGAGCTATATTTTGTATTTCAATATAATTTAAAATTCTAAATTTTTTCTTCAAAATACCAAACGCCTGCTCTACAAAAACTCTGGTAGAACTTAACACGTAATTAAATCGTTTTTGTTCTTGCGTGAGATATCCGTTATCCTTATATGGCGTCATTAAAAATGTTTCAAGCGGATAAGCACCATCCCCAAAAGATGTCATTCTGGTGGTATTTTTATCTCTTTATTGGCAATAGCTTTTCGGATTGGGCTATTATGCCAAACAGACGCGTCATGACATCTCCCGGGATAGCCAACAAAAACATCGAGAAATCGCATGTTACTATCTACAATAGCCTGGAGAAATTTGTTAAGATTGAGAGCATAAAGATTTAACTAAGGTTACCTGTACTACTAAGGAGTATGTCCCCTTTCTATTGTAGTAACTGATGCTATCCTTCAATGGTTGAGATATCCGAATATGGGTTCCGTCGATGCAACCGATTACAAAAGGGAACGGAAGTGCGCGGCTAGCCTCAAATTGCTCCATTGTCCTTCTTTGGGATATCTCGGTTGATGGAAATGTTATTATTTTACTCTTGAGTAACAAAATTACTTTAATTGTTTTCTTAAACGACCTATATGCCGTTGCTGCTCCTACACCAAATCGATCACTTAATTCTCTAAAGCTGTTTTGATTGCTTACTTTCCATAGTGTTATGTACATCGATTTTGTCAAGGGTAAACAAGGTCTTCCTTGGTCGCGTTTTGGCCACAAAGGCTCTAGCATATTTTTCAAAGACTAAAACAAAAAAGTTTTGTAAATTGAATGATTAAAAATGCTAATTACATATTTACCTTAAAAGTGTTAGTATTCATTCTAAAGTGGCTGCTAAATACATCGTCCGGCATTTTTTATATAACTTCCCAAAAGTTGCAAGTTTTTGGTATCTTTCTTCGTTGTAATTGCTTTGGTACTATTAAAACACTTCTTTTTCTTTTTATGGACTTTATTAATCCCACCGAATTTTGAGCAGAGTTTCCACTTGATCTCTCTGATAAATTAATAAAATTTTCAAAAAAAACTTTAAAAGCTACGCTTTCCATTTTTGTTTTGTTAAAGAGTACAGATTTTTTTAAATGTGATGCATTGCAATACGCGCATTTCATATTGTAAATGTAAACAAAGTACATAGTTGCATTGTAAGGGAACTTTGTATATGTACGAAATTTAAATAACGTAGCAGACTTGCATACAAACTTTGTATTGATACATTTTGGAAGTCAGCATATATGTGTGTGTTATACCTAGAGATGTGAGTAAATCATTGAATTCGTTCGCTTTGAATTGTGAACCATTGTCGCAAATGGTCCAAGACTATTAGCAACCCGATATATCCTTGTTTGCTGCGAGGATAAGGACCTAAAATGTCCACGTACAGTCTTTGAAATGGCCTAGAAGTGACAGTATGTTGTCCCATTTCGGGTTTCAAGATACATTTTGGCGCTTTAGAGCACATACAGATTTCGCAAGATCGAATATATTCCCTGACGTCTTGAACTAATCCTGGCTAGTAGAAATTCCTTCTAATTAATTCTAAAGTTTTCACAATTCTACAATGGGCCGATGTAGGGGAGTTGTGAGCTCTGACTATAACGCTTGTTCTTAACCTCAGAGGTACCCAAAGTTTCCAAGAAGCCTCTCCTGGTCAGTGTTTCCGCCATAATGGTCTGTGCGAATATAGACGAATCGATCCACGATTTTTACATCAGGATACTGAGAAACACTACTCTGTATCTTTTCCTTAAGTTTTTCGTAATCTTCATCATTGAAATGCGAAGACTCAAGATCTATTTCCGGCTGTACAGTTTCAAAGACTGCTACTTCGCCTATCGGAATTTGTGACAATGCGTCGGGGAAGATATTTTCTTTACCCTTTCGATGTCGTGTGGAGAATTTATATCCTTGCAGCTTAAATACCCAACGAGCTAGGCGTCCTGTCAAATCAGGTTGCTTCATCAACCAGAGTAAGGATGAATGATCCGTTACTACTTCGAACTGTGCAAGATATATAATTTTGAAAATTTGGCTTAAAGGGGCTGGGCCACGCCCATTAGTCCGACCGCGCCCATTTTTGGACCAATCACGTAGACAGATATATATATACAAAATTCCAGTTCTCTCGAACTGCAAGATATCTGATATTCAAAATTTTGCTTGTATGGGTGGGGCTACGCCCATTGGTCCGATCCCGCCCATTTTTTGACCAATCACGTAGATCACCAACAGATATATATATGCACAAAATCCCAGCTCTCTCGCTAATAAATTGTGCAAGATATCTCAATTTTGGCTTACATGGGTGGTTCCACGACCGTTGGCCCGATTCCGCCCATTTTTGGACCAATCAGGTACATTGCCACCAGATACATATACACAAAATTCCAGCACTCTCGCTAACAAATTGTGAAAAATTTTTAAAATATGGCTTATATGGGCGGTGCCACGCCCATTGGTCCGATCCCGCCCATTGGTCCGATCCCGCCAATTTTTGGACCAACCACGTAGACTGCCATCAGATACATATGCCAACAAACAAACAAACACACATTCTTCTTTATATATATAGATGTCCCACCTTGGTAAAGGTTATTATAACTTTGTGCATTTATGTACTTGTAACACCCAAAACAAAATAAGAGGGACCAATCGTTTATTATACCGATCGACAGTGTATTCTTGTATTCAAAGAACGTATCTCTTTGCCACAATTTGTGGAAATCGGTTCAGATTTAGATAAAGACCCAAATATATATTACTCCCGATTCGATATGTAACATCTGTAGAAGCTGTATTATATCTGCCAAAAGTAGGTTTCTTAGCACATGAATGAACTCTATCAAATTTGGAGAAAATCGGTTCAGATATACATATATATATAGCTCCATATATGCATATGTTCCTCCCGATAGGGCATCAAAGCGCAATAGAAGTTGTATTTTATATCCGATAATTACGAAATTTATCAGAAAGCTAATTCTTAACTAATAAACTAATAATGCTAAATTTAGGGAAAACTAGTTTGGATTTGGATGTAACATATGTACATATCTACGTTACACACAATTTGATTTGTAAGCGCTGTAGAAACTGTATTTTATATTCGACCTGTAAAAAAATCGGCAAAAATAGGTTTCTTAGTTCATGAATGAACACTGCCAAATTTGGGAAAATCGGTTTAGATAGAGATATAGCCCCCATATCTGTGTTACTCCCGATTTGATATGTAAGCGTTGTAGGAACTGTATAATAGGTTTTTCGTTCTTGAACGAACACTGCCAGTTTTGGGGAATATCTGTTCCATATATATCGCACCTCTTCCACAAAAGGGTAACAACTCAAAATTTTAAAAATTTCAGTAGAGGCCAAATCTGTTTCCGTTAATATGAATGGTATATTACAAAAAAAAATATGTCGTTCCAATAAAATATCATAGAAAAAATAATAACGCCATTTTCCTTTTAGTTTTTTTATTGATTTTGGAAAAATAACAACTTTTTTGAGTTGTTACTCTTTTCATGAAAAATATGTGTATGTAAATAGTGGTATTATTTTGAGTTGTACCTTTTTAACTGAAAAATCTTATTCGGATTATAAGTTGAAAAGGGCACAACTAAAAATATTACTCTTTAGATAATAAATCAACGGTCCCATTTGCTTAAACACTTGGAGACAATTCAAAATGTAACTCTTTAGTTGAATCTAAAGACGTTATTCTGTAAACACAGAGAGAGTCATAACGGTTTTTTATTATGAAAAAGAAGAAAAATCAACGGACTTTTTTGCAGTGGGTAGAAATTGCCATTGTACGTTGTTTTCTTGAAAAAAAAAAAAAACAAAATTTAAAAATTTTGAGTTGTTACCCTTTTGTGGAACAGGTGCGATATGTTCATTCCTATTTGGTATCTAAGCGCTATAGAAGATGTAGTTTACTTCCGATCATTACAAAATTTGACACGAATACAGCTTAATTTCTGCTGGCTGGTGAGCACGATAACTCTCGAAAGGATTATCAGATTGACTTGAAATTTGGTATGCTGTAATATTTTGCTCTATCTCCTGCTAAGTTCGAAGAAGGGTCATATTGGTCCACGCTTTCTATTACATGCAACACAAAGGGTTAATATGTAGTGAAATATTGATTATTGAAAAACTGCAATACTACGTACTCAAATCTTCCTAAAATTCCACACATAGTATAAGTTAATTAGTCGCTAACAGCTCAAGAAAAATGGGCGAAGTAGTCACGCCCCTTTTGTTACCTCCAGGGATGCCAACTTTTTCTGAAGCAAAAGCGTAATAAAAAATTTAAAAAGCGTAAAAAGCACTAATTTTTTTTTAATTAGAAAACTTTTTATTTTAAGATAAAAATTGCTTTATTCAAGGCACTTTGGTATAACAATAAACAAAAATTTATAGTCAAACAAAAAAATATATATAGTATACATATTTATAATATATTGTATATATATATATATATATATATATGAAGTCAAGTTGGCTCAATTAATAATTAAATGGCCATACGAATTTTTTGGCTCAAGGTGGATTTTCACATTTTCTATTTTTTGTTCTCGGTATACCGTACGGAATATCTCTTTTGTGTCTGAAGCAAATTATGTATTGAATACGAGAAAAAAAAACCCCGAACAAATCTATTTGAAACCAGTAAGGAAAGGCTAAAGTCGGGCGGGGCCGACTATATAATACCCTACACCACTCTCGTAATATTGAATAACTCTGATATATAAATTTTGTAATTCATGTATAAATTGTTTACATAAATTTACTTTTGGGATATTTTATACTTAAATAATACCCTGTACCACAGTGTGGTGTCTTAACCGATTTTCTTCAAAATCGGTAGTGTTGGTTCATGGATCAAGAAACACTGCCATTCTAAATTTCAAAACGATTGGATGTAAAATACAGCTTCTTCAGGACTAAAGAGCAAAATCGGACGAAACATATATATGGGAGCTATAGTTAAATCTTAACCGATTTTCTTCAAATTCGGCAATGTTGGTTCATGGATCAAGAAACTCTACCATTCTAAATTTCAAAATGATTGGATGTAAAATACAGCTGCTTCAGGCCTAAAGAGCAAAATCGGACAAAACATATATATGGGAGCTATAGCTAAATCTTAACCGATTTTCTTCAAATTCGGCAATGTTGGTTCATGGATCAAGGAAATCTACCATTCTAAATTTCAAAACGATCGGATGTAAAATGCAGCTTCTATAGGATTAAAGGGTCAAATCGGACGAAAGATATATATGGGAGCTATATCTAAATCTGAACCGATTTCAACCAAATTCAATATCGATCTTAACAGCTGCGAAATACTCTAAACTGTAAAATTTCAGAACGATCGGAGTGAAATTGCGACCTGTAGTCGACGAACAACTTTACATGGACAGACGGATGGACGGACGGACAGACATGCTTAAATCGACTCAGCTTGTGATTCTGAGTCGATCGGTATACTTTAAGGTGGATCTAGCTGTGTTATTTTCAGGTGTTACAAACATCTGTCGTGAAACAAACTTATAATACCCTGTACCACAGTGTGGGGTAGGGTATAAAATGTGCATCTAGTGCCTTAAAAGGCATTGTTTTTATCGGTTGTACACAATTCTTAATTCCAACGACATTTAAAACGCAGAGTGAAATGAGGGAGACAAATGTAGGTGCATAGAATCAAGATATTTCCATGCAGTAACAAAATAGTACAATTTCTTTATGTTGCCAGTTTCGATCTGAAAAATGTACTAAAAGCACTAACAAAAAATATGAAAAGCGTACAGTTAGTGCTTTTTTCCTTTGGCACTAACTGAATACTTTTCGCGTATTGAGGGTCAGAAACGCACTAAATCTAGCGCGAAAAGCACTAAGTTGGCATTAACCATTTCGCACCAAAAGTTAACTGATTATAGCTTTTATATCAGTTCATACAAATAATTGAAATTTGTACTGTGTAATACTTTTAGAGTACCTAGAGTCCAGAAAAGGTGGGCGTTATTGATACGCCCCTTTTTGTACATCCCACGCAAATGACCCACTGTGCATCAAAACAAAAACAGCTTATGACTTTAATACCAGCGCATACACATACTTGAAAGTTTGTGCGGTGTAATGTGGGCATTATTGGCACTCCCCTTTCGGTACCTCCCTTAGAAATGGACCATTCAGCAGCAAAACAGCTTTTAGCTTTAATACCAGTACATACTTTAAAGTTATTAAATGCAATTTACATTGATAATAATCTTAATAAAAACAAAAAAATAAATAAATTTACGAATATTTCTTCGGACTGTTGGTGAGGGGATCTTTAAGTCGGTTTTCCCGACTAAACTTTCTTACTTGTTTTTATAAATTACTTTGCTACATATTTACCACAACTGTTAAATTGAATAAAAATCATGCTTATTTTATAACCCGCTATGCACGTATATACTATGTAACACATACACAAAACACTCGAGCAAATGTGTGTACAAAATATTCCAATCACCAACAGTGAAAGGCACATGTTTTTCTTTTCCATCTCACCTACCCTTTGTTCTAGTAGTACATATCATTATACATCTTATACACGTACAAAAATAATAGAGGCAAATAAACATACTCATGTATACTTACTACTTTATGTCAAGCACATGTCAGACACTGTACAAGAGCTATAATTCGGTCCTGCCATGAAATATATAAAACACGTATCACAACGGTCGATCATAAAGGATGAAAATCCTTGTACTGTAATACCAGGTGAAAATATGTCGATGTCATTAAAATGCCTCCCCGCAATAATGTTCCATTGTCAATTAGAAATAAGGACATTACTATCACATACACTTGTGGAAATGCTGATTCATATAATAACCTTAATGTTGTATATTTCTAAGAGCTGTATTTCGCTTCGTTTGGAATATTTAATTTCTTCGTATGCACGGAGAAAAATCAGCGTTCATGACATGTGTGATTTGAATGAAAATATTTTTCAAGGTAAAATTCGTGGGCCGACAGTGGGAGGAAGAAGAAGACATGTGATTGCGACAAAACTTGGCGTGATTGTAGAAGAGGAAAGTATTGGAGAAGGTTAGTTTTAAATTTGGTCCCACCTAGGGCATACGAGGGTGGAGCTATAGGGCCTCAAAATTGGCCGTTTCGCGTTATTCTTATTCATAACATATTTTTGCATTCTACTAACCGAGGTCTACAAAAAACGACTTTACATTGTTACCGAGATATCTGCAATTGAAAATTCAATTTTTTCATTTTTCCCGACCCTGTCCTAGTATTTTGTGAATATAGGAGCAGAATATGCATGAATTGGTAACAAAATTTGCTACGTAATGAAAAATATTCGATTCGATATAACCAATAACATAAAAGTTACCAAATTACCAAGTTATCAAATCGTGTGTAACATATATATCGGAGCTTTATCTAAATCTAAACCGATTTTGACAAATTTCAATAGGGATCGTTCCTGGGCCAAAAAAGAGCACTGTGTATAACTTATTTATAGTCATCTTAAAGGATTTTTGAAATTATTTTGGGAATTGTGGGATTGACTTTTGCAAATGTAATGTTTTGCGAATGACTTTCGATTTCCAATGTCAAGACCAAAAAACTGCAAAATATTTCATTATTATATATTAATTTTTAAGTATTTTTGGGCGTTATTACATTTCATATTTTTACTGACTCTGTCCTAGCATTTTGTTAATATCAGTTCAGAATAGAAACCGATTTCTCTCACATTAACTTTTCTGAATTGACAACATAATACGAGGCAAAAGTTATGGCCATATCAATTTATATTTTCAAAAATAGGCATTTTTTGTATTTTATCGCGAAAAGGTATATATAGTATTAGCTATTTAATGAGAAAATATTTCCATTAGATATGCCCACTGAGACAAAAGTTATGGCCATTTGAATTTATACTTTCCAAAAAATATTCTTTGTAGAAAAATGGAAAAAATACAAAAAATAGTTTTAGAAAATATAACTTCAAATGGCCATTTGTCTCAGTGGGTATATCTAATGGATATATACCATAGGCGATCCAAATTTAAAGCTTATCTTCTCGAATACCTCTTCTATAAGCCAAGTTTTGTCGCATTCGATTGTTTGGTTAAGAAACGGCCGAATGGCTTCCCTTTTTATACCCTACACCACACTGTGGTACCGGGTATTATAACTTTGTGCATTTGTTTGTAACACCCAAAAGGAGAAGAAATAGACCCATCGTTGATTATACCGATCGACTTAGAATCAGTTTCTGAGTTGATTGAGCTATGTCCGTCTGTCTGTCCGTCTGTCTGTGAATGTATTCTTGTAATCAAAGTACAGGTCGCAATTATTTTCCGATCTCGACGAAACTTTACACATTTCTTTTTTTTTGGCCCAAGGACGATCCCTATTGAATTTGGTTAAAATCGGTTCAGATTTAGATATAGCCCCCATATATATGTTACCCCCGATTTGACATGTACCTAAGCGCTGTAAAAATGTTTTTTTATATCCGATCAGTGCGAAATTCGGCAAAGAGAGGTTTCTTATTACATGAAGGACTACTGCTAAATTCGGAGAAAATCGGCTCAGATTTAGATATAGCCCCCATATATATGTTACCCCCGATTTGACATGTAAGCGCTGTAAAAACTGTATTTTATATCCGATCAGTGCGAAATTCGGCAGAAAGAGGTTTCTTATTACATGAAGGAATACTGCCAAATTCGGAGAAAATCGGTTCGGATTTGGATATAGTCCCCATATATATGTTACCCCCGATTTGACATGTAAGCGCTGTAAAAACTGTATTTTATATCCGATCAGTATGAAATTCGTCAGAAAGAGGTTTCCTATTATATGAACGAACACTTTTAAATTTGGAAGAAATCGGTTCAGATTTAGATATAGCCCCCATATATACGTTACCCCCGATTTGACATGTGAGCGATGTAAAAATGTTTTTTATATCCGATCAGTGCGAAAGTCGGCAAAAAGAGGTTTCTTTCTACATGAAGGAATACTGCCAAATTCGGAGAAACTCGGTTCAGATTTAGATATAGCCCCCATATATATGTTACCCCCGATTTGACATGTAAGCGCTGTAGAGACTGTATGTTATATCCGATCAGTACGAAATTCGACAGAAGGAGGTCTTTTTTCATGAATAAGTATTCAGGGAAGATTGGTTCAGATTTATATTAAAGCTCCATATATATGTTCCTCCTGATTTGGTATCAAACCGCTATAGAAGTTGTATTTTACTTCCGATCATTAATATTTTCCAGAAAGATGTTTCTCAATTTAGGAACGAATATTGCTTAATTTAGCGATTATCGTTTCAGAATTAGATAATATGTTTCTACCCATTTACCAATTATTCCAAATTATTATGGCAATGACCCTTATCGCATTGTTAGGGAGGTGTAGGGTATTATATAGTCGGCCGCGCCCGTCTTTCTGCCTTTCCTTACTGGTTTTAAGTCCTCCTACTGTGTGTCCGTCTGTCTGTTTAACTGATGCTCGCTGTAACTTTCGAAGGGTGTAACCAATTCATTCATTCTAACACAATTTCCCCATAAATATGGTAGCAATCATCTAAATATTTTAATATTCTGTATTTCGGAGAAACTTTTGACTATGATTATGGTATATCAGTCCCAATGTTTCCACCTTTATGTATATTCTGTATTACATAACTCGCAAGGCTTTACCATAGTATGTTCAGTCAATTCAGTTAAGAATTTTGCCACCCTCAGCTAGTCGTCTTATCAATGAAAAACTGCCAAACATTATTATCGTATATGGGTGAGTTTGTTTGTAGCTCACAAAAAAGTAGAAAATAGTCGTGTGATTCATTATGCCGACCAACTGGCAATCACTTCTGAATTAATGTATAAAAATTTCACAAATAATAGGAAGCGCACAACAGGTCGATCCACTGTCCTAAGTTTATGTCCATGGACACAGAACGTTAAAACGTCTCCCCTCTTTCAATTTACACGATCAAAACTTTTGACCAGTAAGGAAAGGCTAAAATCGGGCGGGGCCGACTATATAATATCCAAATATTGAATAACACTGAAATATAAATTTTGTAATTCATGTATAAATTGTTTACATAAATTTATTTTTGCGACATTTTATATTTAAATAATACCCTGTACCACAGTGTGGTGTAGGGTATAATTATTGCGACTAAAGGCCAAATCTTAAGGAAAATGTATATGGGGATTATATAAATGTGTAGTAGTATTTCGAAATGCCGTATCACTTCTATTTGATATTTCAAAATATATATTTTTAACAATTTTCATACACATCGATTTAGAAAATTGCTTCTATGGTGTTTAAATGCCAAATCGGATATATATATGTTGGTGCCGAAAAAGAAAATAAATAAAACACAATAGGTTTTAATTTTAAATATTAAAAAGGGAGCCGTAAGCTCTAATTTATTTATGCAACAAATGGTAAACAAGATTACCTTTTTTTGAAGTACAACGATACGTACAATATAGCAACAAGATGCCGGTAATGCAACGATATGCAGAGGTGAGAGATGCCGTCGATTAGAGAGATCGTTAGCGATTGAATTAGACGGTGAAAGGTGGGGGCGTTCGCGGGGAAATGTCAAAATACTTACTCGCTAATATCTACAAAGGTACTCTTTCAGTGTTGGAACAAAGGGAGTACATAGATATTAGCGAGAAGGAAAGTACCATAAACAAATACCATGGTACATTTAATCAGGTATGACAGTTTGACTTTCAAACTTAAACATGCCGCCCACCTTGCAACATCCAGATATGTTGCAACTTAAACTAAATTACATCTAAGATAGGGAAAGTATAGAGCAGTAAGTAATTCAGTGAGTTTTTGTAATTCATTATTCATTCAATTTCTTTTTTATTCATTTTTTCAAAAAACACTTAATCTAAATGGGCCAGTAGGGACCCAGAAGCCAGTAGGGACTTCTCAACGACAAACACGAATGGGCCAGTAGGGACCCCAGCGAGAACGCGATGGGCCAGTAGGGACCCTTGGGTGGACGAAACACGATGGGCCAGTAGGGACCCCAGCAACTCAATCAGGCCAGTAGGGACCCTAGCAGTTGCATACGCCCGATAACACCCATCCAAAAATGGTGTAATGGGCGACCGGAAGCCCTGGTGACGTTCGTACCTGACTAGTGACGATTCGTGCGTACATTTCTGGACCGAACACGAGCGCTACGCGTCCTACTCTAAAAAAGTGAGGATCAGCTAATGGGAATCCAAGAAATGATTCCTTGATCCGTTCTGGAACCGATTCAGTGGGGGTGGAGACGTGCCCGAGGTCGCATACCCTGGCCGTAAAAGTCAAGGTTTGCTGGGCATCGTATGCGGACGCGACTGTCAACCTACAGAATTCGACACCATCTATCCATGATGTCGGAATTCGAAGCTGCTCCACCATAGACGCACAGATTAGACTCTGCCTACCACAGGAATCGAGTACTGCACGAACTGGCACTGCTGCCCCAGTCGACCGAACGTGCACAACCAAACTTGGCACCAAAGACACCACGTTCTGCAAAACGCCCATCCCCACAGCAACAGCGGACGGACGAGAAGAATCTCCCCTATCGGACGGACGAGTGAGTGCTACTTGACGCGGACGTTTGGGGTTGCCATTCTTATGCTTCGGCGCGACTCTAGGGTCAGTTTTGTTGGGGTCGGAATGTAAAAGAGTGTTGTGGTCGCCACTACATTTCGTACATCTTTTCTGACTCGGACAGTCCTTAGTTTGGTGGGAATGGGCCAAACACCGGTAACAATAGCGATACACCACCACTGTCCGAATCCGAGTTTCGTCAGGCATCTTTCGGAATTTGACGCAAAAACGAAGTGGATGCCTTCGACCACAAACACGACAACTATAAGCGGACGGAACGGACGGGACGGACGGGTCTGATGGGGCGGACGGTACTGTTGGGGCGGACGGTACTGTTGGGGCGGACGGTGCTGGTGTGGCGGACGTGATTGCCAATGCTGCAGAGGGCAGTTGTGGGGTCTTGTTATCCGCTATCACAGTCTGCGAAGGCAGAACTTCCTGCACTGGGTCTAAAATTGGCGCCATAACCACAGGTGCATCAGAAACCGGGCGACTATCTTCTTCCGACAACTCCATGAGCTCATCAAAGTCTTCCAAATCATCGGCGAAGAATGAGATCTTTTCCATTTTACTACGAGGAAAGAATAAGATTACAAAGACTGCGAGGTTTGGTCGGTCAGAAGGACCAATTTGGTGATAGGTCGTCTTACAACGCCGTTATCAGTGCGGACGTCAACAACGCGAATATGACCGTCGATCCCGGGGTGAACATCAATGACGCGGCCTAATTTCCATGACGTAGGAGCTTGAAGCTCGTGTTTCACGACGACGAGATCATCCTTTTGTACATCACGTTCCGGAAATTTCCATTTATACCGCTTGTGCAAGGTTTTCAAATACTCCTCTTTCCAACGAAAACAAAACTGATGAGCCAGTGCCTGAACTTTCCTAAACCGATTCACCAGAGATATCGGTTGCTCTGAGACGACTGGTTCTGGGGGAGCAAGTAGCGGAGCACCTATCAAAAAGTGTCCTGGCGTCAACGCGACGTTTTCATTTGGATTATCGGACATAGGACACAACGGACGAGAATTTAAGCATGCCTCAATTCTAGCCAAAACTGTCGATAATTCCTCAAAAGTATACTTTAGATTTCGAGCCTGTCTTCGAAAGTGAAGCTTAAAACTCTTAACCCCAGCTTCCCAGAGGCCACCCATATGTGGAGCTCCAGCTGGAATAAAACGCCACGATAGGCTTTGATGCGCGAATTGTGAGGAAATGGAAGAGCTACATTCCCGAACAAAATCCTTAAAATTCCTCTCAATTTCCCTAGATGCACCTACAAAATTCGTTCCATTATCCGAAAAAATGGTACGAGGACAACCACGGCGAGCAATAAACCGATGAAAGGCTGCCAAGAAGTTTGCTGTCGATAAGTCGGATACTGCTTCCAAGTGTATGGCCTTCGTAGAGAAGCACACGAATACACAAACGTATCCTTTGGTAATTTTGCAGTATCGACCTGTATATGACTTAATGTCAAATGGCCCTGCAAAGTCTACCCCAGTGGCAGTGAATGGCCTATTAATTATGGTTCTTTCTGGCGGAAGTGCTGCCATAACCTGTCCACAGGACCGTTTTCTTTCTAACATACAACTCCTACAATTGTGAACAACTGACCGAATCAAGGTTTTCACGCGAGGTATCCAATACTCGATTCTAATGATGCGTAACATCAATTGATTTCCTCCATGAACAGAAATCATGTGAATAAAGTTCACTAAAAGTTTGGAAAACCGACAATTGTAAGGGAGAAGTATAGGATGTCTTTCCGAATAGGCAAGGGTAGGGGACCGAGCTAATCTACCATTCATTCGCATTACACCGTTCTCATCTAGAAACGGATTTAGAGGAACAAGAGAACTTTTACTATTAAACGGCGTTCTATTCAACAGATGCTTATATTCATCCGCATAATTAGCTTTCTGTGCTACGACAACCAGTCGAGTACGAACATCTTTTATTTCTTCAGACGAAAGCGTGGAACTAGTCACGTTGTTCTGACTCCTATGAGCAGGATGAGTTCTACGGAAAAATCTCATCATGTAAGCAACGACACGCAAAGTACGATCTAAAGTCGAAAACCTATCAAGAATATCCTCATAACTAGAGAAGAACGACGCATGAGTACGCACCGAGCGCATTTCTACATCAGTATCAAGGGGGGTGAGATCATAAATCGGCCATTCCGATTTACTAAGGCTGAGCCATTGTGGCCCGTGCCACCACATTTCAGACGAGGCTAAGTCCGCGGGAGGAAGACCACGACTGCCCAAATCCGCAGGATTGTCTTCTGATCTCACATGATACCAATTGTGATTGCCAACATTCTCCTGAATGCGACATACCCTATTCGCTACAAAAGTAGTCCACGTCGAAGGCGTCTTTCTAAGCCATGCGAGCACTATAGTCGAATCTGTCCAACAATAAACTTGGCGAAATTCTATACCACTCTCTCGCACGATTGTTTTCAAAAGTTCCGAAGCTAAAACGGATCCGCAAAGTTCCAGTCGAGGTAGAGAAACCGATTTTATAGGGGCGACTCTAGTTTTACACAATAGTAAATTTGAGAAAATTTCCCCACTCGGAGCTTCAATCCGAAGATAAACCACCCCCGCGTATGCCTTCTCCGAGGCATCCGAAAAGACATGAAGCTCCGCATTACAGTCCGGATGGTATCGAACATATCTTGGGATACGGACAGAATTCACTTCAGGATAGGCGTCAACAAATTTTAGCCATTCTCCTTCAGTGGAAGGTGGGAGCGGGTCATCCCAACCAATGTTGTCTCGCCAGACTTTTTGCATGACCATCTTGGCCATGACAATCACTGGACCTACCCAGCCGACGGGGTCAAAAAGTTTTGCGATAGCAGAAAGAACTTCCCGTTTAGTATAGGAAGATTTCTTGACTATAGGTGTCACCGCGAAGTAAAAAGCATCCAACTGCGCGTTCCATCGAATCCCCAAGGGTTTAGAACCGCTGTTCTCCACAAAAGTCAGAACCTCCGCATCCACCAAATGGTCAGATGGGAAACAATCTAAAATTGATCTATCATTCGCGGTCCATTTACGAAGCTCAAACTTAGCTGACGCGAGAGCTGCGATTAATTGGTCCCGAGCGACCAAAGCAGTCTCAAGATCGTGGGTTCCCGCAAGAACATCGTCCACGTACATACTCTTACGCAAGATATGAGCCGCAAGAGGAAACTCATTCTCGGTGTCATCAGCTAGCTTCAAAAGAGTTCTAATGGCCAGATATGGGGCGCAGTTCACACCGAAGGTGACTGTTTGCAATTCGAAGTCTTGTACCGGTTTTGTGGGAGAATCTCTAAAAAGAATTCGTTGAAGGGGCGTATGCGCAGGATCAACCCGAATTTGTCTGTACATTTGCGTAATGTCGCAGTTAAATACAAATTGGAACATTCTCCATCTGAGAATGAGAAGGACTAAGTCTTCCTGCAACGTAGGTCCAACATGAAGGATGTCGTTCAGACTTTTACCGTTCGATGTTTTATTGGACGCATTAAAAACCACGCGAAGTTTGCTGGTTTGCTTTTCCATATTAATGACCGGGTGATGAGGTAGATAGCAAGACAACTTCTCAATCGAAGAAGGCGCATTCACTGGCCTCATGTGGTCCAATGTCAAATATTCTGTGACGACCTTATCATAAACTGTCTTCACGTCAGGCTTCCGAAGTAATGACGATTCATTACGGTAGAATTGTTTAAGAACGTTTGCTCTCGACTCGCCTAAGTATTCCCGTGAGCTAAGGTCAGTTCGGATGGGTAAAGTAACGATATACCTACCGTCCGAATCTCTACGGGTCGTACGTAAAAAATTTTCCTCGCAAACCTTATCCGAAGGCGACAAAATACTACGTTTTGGAGGCTCCTCGAGTTCCCAGAAACGCAAAAGCGTTCTATTTATGCTATCTTCTTCAGATATTTCCAAAGTCGTAGCGAAAGTCTGAATTTGATTGGCCGGGACCGGACCCGTGATAAGCCAACCAAATATAGAGTTCTGGGCAAGCAGGGTTCCTGACGAAATCTGAAGAGATCCTCCCTTGAGAATCTGAGGGTACAAGTCCGCTCCTATCAGTAGATCAACAGGTCGAGGGTCAAACAAATTTGGATCTGCCAATCGAATATTTGGCAATTGATTCTTAAAATCTGCTGCTACCGTAAAGGATGGCAGATTTCCAGATATAGTGGGCAAAATCAGAGCTGTCGTTTCTAAGATTATCGACGCGTCGCATGCTGTCCCAATCTTCACTGTACAAACTTTTCTTGAGGTGGCAGATATAGCTCGATTGACACCAGAAATTGTTGCATTGGTTGAGTGCACAGGCAACTTCAACCTATTCTGCAAACGCTCCGTTAAAAAGGAGGCTTCAGAAGCAGGGTCAATCAACGCTCGAGCAGGGTACGAAGCACCTTGATGAACAATATTCACCATTGCTGTTCCCAAAAGCACAGCTCTGCTCTGAGCAGCGTGAAATACCTGACGCGGCAAACATCCAGCCGATGTGGATGGTTGAGGTTGTTCTGCAGGAGGGGGGTTCGAAGATTGAGTAGCTGCAGGAGGTCTCGACCCAGAATTACCTGGGGTGGAATTCGTAGCATCACGATGTAACAATGTGTGATGTCTAGATTCACATTTCGAACAGTGACGATCACTCGAACAATTTCTGACATCATGCCCCTTAGCCAAACAATTTAAACATAAATTATGCCGTTTGATAACCGAATACCTTTCCGATGGTGAAAGTTGTTTGAATCGATGGCACTTTGACAGTTTATGGCTGTGTCTAGGGCAGAGTACACAGTTACTATTAGTTTGAGCACGAGAAGGCTTCGGAGAGGTTGCATTCGTAAAATGCGTCCTAACCTTCTTCGTATTTGACGCTTTTTGGGGTTCGGGTCCCCGAAGGTCACTAAGGCACACAAGAGTGCGAATCCTTTCCGTAAGAAAGGTATCCATCTCTTTCCACGAAGAAAGAGCTGATTTGTCCCTGATACTTTGTTCCCATAAAGACTGGGTAAGCCTCGGCAAACGTTGCAGGCAAATAAAGATCAGGATCGGATCCCAATTGTCCGTACTTATATCGTAAGTAGATAGTGCTGAAAGACAGCCATTAATACCGCGTTGTATCGATTTTAACCCCGAACTAGTCTCACTTGATAAAACCGGAAGGTCAAAGAGAGTCTTAATTTGGTTATGCAGAAGTATTCTAGGGTTATCATAAGATTCCCTCAGTGCTTGCCACGCAAGCTCGAAGCTGCGATGGGTCAGCGGAAATTTCGAGACAATTTCTCGCGCTTCCCCACTGGTTTTACGTACCAGATGACATAATCGCTCAATGTCGCTCAGTCGAGAATTATTTATATACATTGCGCCGAATAAGTCCCTAAAAGTGGGCCAGGATATAAAATCTCCCTCAAAAACGTCAACATCACACGGAGGCAGAGCCAGATTGTGCATGACGTCACCCATAGACGCCATTTGCCTCCTTTCCCTATTCGACCGGTGGGAAGGTGTCGCGGAAGGAAGAGTTCTATTAGAAACGTTCCCGGGAGGAAGCGTTTCATTCGCTACCGAATCATTAGGAGCAGACCGAATTGAATGCTCAGATTCTGAGTTCGACAAGGATGTTCTCGAAGACCAGCGCTTCAAGTTTCGGAACTCAGACAATTTCCTATTTATTGTCGCTAGACACCTCATAAATGTTGAGTACGAAGACTCATATTTGCTGTCCGCAGCGTCGATGTCGCTTTTCTCTACAGTCTTTGTAGTCTGCAAATAACTAATATATTTTTCGTACGCTTCCTGAACTCGTTGCCAAACTTTATTGACCTCCGAGCTACGTACCTCAAGAATAAACAAATCAAGCTCCTCGTCTTTTTCTGCAACAAAGTTTGCATTAAATTTGATAAGAGCATCCGAAGCTCTTACGAAAATATCGAGAGGAGTGAGAGACATTTTGTTTATGAAGTTTCAAAAAAAATCAAACAAAAGTGACTAAAACGAAACAAAATTCCCCAAAGAATCAAAAAAAAATCTAACTTCGATTGGACTGTAAATGAGAGAATCGCTAAAATTTACCTATGTAAATTTAAATGGATCGGAACACCAAAAATTTCCAATGAAATTTAGTTCCTTTCTAGCAAAAAATCGAAAAAACCGAAAAAATCCACCAAAAAACTATCTACCGAATGTAGAAGAAGCTTTGCCTGAGTTCCAATAACACAGGAGACCAATGTCAAAAAGCACAAAAAACGCGAGTCGGAAAATGATAAAATCGAAAATCTCAAAAAAATTCGAAAAAGCTCAAAAAAATGCAAAAATGACAAAAAAACAAAAGTCACTGAAAATTCGACAAAATCAACGAAGAAAAAAAATCTAAAATTTTCTTTGAAATTTAAAACAGAAATAGGATATATTTTATAAAAGAAAAAATTCAAATATAAAACCAAGATAAAAAATAAAAAATTTAAATTTCAAAAAACTTCACGCGTACCGAAATATTTTTAAATTATTATTTTCTTTCGAAAATATCGAAATTTAACGAATGTAGAACGTAAATCACGTGTACCGATTGCACGGTATTCGAAAATTCCGAAAAAACTTGAAAAATACTTCAAAATCCGATTATTAGTTGGGTTGGCCGACTGTAGGGTGCACGTACCGATGTAGTGAAACCCAACGAAAAAATTTCCCAATCGAACGCAAATCAAAAAATAATCGAAAAAAGACAAAAATCTCACTTTTATTTAAAAAAGTCGAATTTGACCGTATGTAGGGTGCACGTAATTTTTTCCCCGAAAATTTTGTCTAAAAAACACGTTACACGAAACCGCAAAAAAATTTCACTAAATATTTTTTTTTGTGTAACAAAATTTATATTAAATGCACTTGACCGACGCAACGACTGTAGCGCACCGAAAATCAAAAACCGAAACAAAAGAGAAATAAAAGAACTCAGCTTTTGTTTGTTTGTATATAATACCTTTATATACGTACGTATGTATGAACGTATATGCAAAGTATGTGGGCACTGAACCGTCTGTTGGCGCTTGGACGGACGGAAAGACGCTTAAAAACAATGTATTTTGGCGGCGGGCTTGAAGGAATATTGTTGTTGTTTTAAATCGGAAAATTGCACTGAATATTAGAATAATGTTTTGCCGACGGCAATACGTCTTTCGAAAAATAAAAATTAATTCAGCGAATATCACGATTTAAAACCAAAGAAAATTAACACAACCGCACTATATCCAAAAAAATACACTATTTCACTGTTTATTTAAAAAATAATTTAATTTATTTAAATTGTTCCCGATTATTTTTCACAAAAGAGCAGACGGACATACACCGGTATGTATGTGCGTTTGTATATACCACGAACAACGTAAAGACGAGACGGGTAGCGGGAGGGGTTTCGCGACGCGTTGTAAAACGACCTTTTTTCAAAAAATAATTAACACTTTTTTATTAATAAATTCGCGACTCACTGTTTTAGAAAAAAAAACTGCTCTATACAAACCTTTATTTTTATTGAAATCAATTATATTTGATTCGAGGTGGATGGGGATGTGGATGTGGATGAAGACTGTGATGATGGCGATGACTGCTGTTGGCGAAAAAAAACAACAAACCGATTAACACACGCACACTTATCCGATAGGCTCGGTTTATCCCGGTTGAAGTGACCAAAATGTTGGTGCCGAAAAAGAAAATAAATAAAACACAATAGGTTTTAATTTTAAATATTAAAAAGGGAGCCGTAAGCTCTAATTTATTTATGCAACAAATGGTAAACAAGATTACCTTTTTTTGAAGTACAACGATACGTACAATATAGCAACAAGATGCCGGTAATGCAACGATATGCAGAGGTGAGAGATGCCGTCGATTAGAGAGATCGTTAGCGATTGAATTAGACGGTGAAAGGTGGGGGCGTTCGCGGGGAAATGTCAAAATACTTACTCGCTAATATCTACAAAGGTACTCTTTCAGTGTTGGAACAAAGGGAGTACATAGATATTAGCGAGAAGGAAAGTACCATAAACAAATACCATGGTACATTTAATCAGGTATGACAGTTTGACTTTCAAACTTAAACAATATATATATTGGGGCAATATCTAAATCTGAAGCAATTTTCCTCAAATTCTGCAACGTGCATCCATGGACCAAGAAACTCTACCATACTAAATTTCAAAACACTTGGATGTAGAATACAGCTTCTACAGGACTAAAAAGCCAAATCGGACGAAACATATATATGGGAGCTATAGCTTAATCTGAACCGATTTTCTGCAAATTCGGCAATGTTCGTCCATAGATGAAGAAACTCTACCATGCTAAATTTCGAAACAATTGGATGCTTCTACAGTGCTTAAGGGCGAAATCGGTTTACGCTTTAAAAGAAAAAAGGTATTATTTTCTTACTTGTCTCCAATTACATTTATTAAAAATAAATGTACAGTATTCATAACCACTCATACATAGATTTCCAGAATTGTTGTATGTAGTCCCATGTATGCTCTACCTTCATTTATATATTTTTATACCTTACACCACACTGTGGTACATTATTACTTTGTGCATTTGTTTGTAACGCCTAAAAGGAGACGAGATATATCCATTGTTTATTATACCGATCGACATAGAATCACTTTTTTAGTCGATTTAGCCATGTCCGTCTGTCCATGTATTCTTGTGATCAAAGTACAGGTCGTATTTATGGTCCGATTGTGATGAAATTTGGCACAGTGTTCTTTTTTGGCCCAAGGACGATCCCTATTGAAATTGGTCAAAATCGGTTCAGATTTAGATATAGCCCCTATATATAGGCTGATCCATTTCGAGGTTCCCTACTTTTTTAAAGAAAACCAGTAAAGAAAGGCAGAAAGTCGGGCGGGCCGACTATATAATACCCTACACCTCCCTAACAATGCTATAAGGGTCATTGCCATAATAATTTGGAATAACTGGTAACTGGGTAGACACATATTATCTAATTCTGAAACGATAATCGCTAAATTAAGCAATATTCGTTCCTAAAGTGAGAAACATCTTTCTGGAAAATTTTAATGATCGGAAGTAAAATACAACTTCTATACCGGTTTGATACCAAATCAGGAGGAACATATATATGGAGCTTTAATATAAATCTGAACCTATCTTCCCTGAATACTTATTCATGTAAAAAGACCTCCTTCTGTCGAATTTCGTACTGATCGGATATAAAATACAGTCTCTACAGCGCTTACATGTCAAATCGGGGTTAACATATATATGGGAGCATTATCTAAATCTGAACCGATTTTCTCCGAATTTGGCAGTATTCCTTCATGTAATAAGAAACCTCTTTCTGCCGAATTTCGCACTGATCGGATATAAAATACAGTTTTTACAGCGCTTACAGATCAAATCGGGGGTAACATATATCGTCGCTTGGATGACCAACCGACGTAACTGACCATTTTTGAGAAATTGAGTTAAGGCCACCATTCGATTTGTCTAGTCAAAGTACAACGTGTGTATAAATTTTGTGCATATATATATTACCGTTTTCTCAAAAAACGGTAAATGATTTTAGACGTAACTGACACAATGCCAAAAAATATTTTCACCAAGAGACGTAAGTGCAATATGTCACTTAATATTTCGTTTTCCCGAAATCTTTGTTCATTATTGCAAAAAGTTATGGAGTACTTGCTGGACCCAGCACACTCGTTGCCTATTTTTGTACCGATTGCGGTCCAAACGGGATCACGGTCCAGTCCCAATCATCAGATAACGACAGTAGGAATCTCGATAATCCATTCATAGGTAGGAACAGTAGGAATCACTAAGAAAATAATAACTCAAAATTGGCTTATTTGGCCGGGGCCACGCCTCCTCAATCAATAACTGATATAGCCTATGTCACCCGCTAGGATAATCTGAAGATTCCCTGAAAACTTCATCAATATCGGTCCAGCCATTTTTGAGTCCATACGTAACAATATCGGACCAGCCATTTTGGAGTCCATACGTAACAACAAACACATCCATTTATATATACTCATATATATAGATTCCGTATACTAATGATTAAAAAATAAATTATAAGGATGAATATACAAGTATAATTAATTATATCCCGATTATAAATATATAATGAAAACGTGATGTATTTTCGATTGAGAGATGGCTTTCCGTCTCTATACAATGTAATAATAATAACGCCTATTTTTTAATATACCATGGGAACTATAAAAGTATTACACTTCATAAAATGTCAAGTATTTATATGAACTGGAATCAAAGTCATAAGCCGTTAACTTTTTCTGTAAAATGATCCATTTGTTTGGGAGATGCCAAAAGAGACGTCGCAACTTGGGTTATTTTCCTCAAGATGATTGCGATGAAGAAACTAATACTATATGTGGAAGATTGTGTCGTGGGGTGGTACTCGCACCCTTAGCCCTACTCTACCATATTTAACCCTTTTTGCCATATCGTACCATATTTTACCATTTTTGCACTACGGTACCATATTTAACCCTTTTTGCCCCACTGTGCCATATTTAACACATTTTTGACCCACTGCAAAAATTTAATTTTTTCCCCCACTGTACCATATTTAGAACTTTTTGCCCCACTGTACCATATTAAACACAGTTTATTCCAACTGCACAATATTTATTTTTTCCATCACTGTACCATACGTAACCTTAATCTTAACCATGTTTAACCCATGTTGCCCCATAATATTAAACACATTTTTGTCCCACTGTGCCATATTTTACACATTTTTGTTCCACTGCACAAATTTAAAATATTTCCCCAACTGTACCATATTTAACCCTTTTTGCCCCACTGTGCCATATTTAACACATTTTTGATATTTACCACTTTTTGCCCCACTGTACCATATCCAACATTGTTTTGTCCCACTGCATAATATTTATAATTTTTGCCTAAAAAAATTCCTTGTGTATAGTCTACGTTCCAATGGCTACCCTCAAGCCAAATTAGACGATTCAAGCTCTTGCCATTTGGACTTGGCTTTGGTGCCATATTTATCCCTTTTTGTCCCAATGTGCGCGTAAATTTTTTATTTTCAAAAAATTGTGATTCCTACCGAATCTTCGCCCTAGACCCTTACCTCACAAGAAATGTTGCAATTCTAGCTCCAGCCGTTTGGATTTGGCTGTGATACCATATTTTTTTCTTTTTTGACCCATTGTGCGCCCAAAATTGCGAAAAACCCTTCTATATTGCACGTCTATATAGCAAGGACTACCATCCTACCAAATTTCATGACTCTAGCGTTAGCCGTTTGGGCTGGGCGGAAATCAGTCGTAACTGACATTAAGCATAATTTTTTTCCCACAAAGTGACGTATCTGCATTGTTTATGAAAAACATGCATTGTAATTAATTTATTTTATTTTTTTGTTAATAATATTGAAAAAGATGGAGTAAAGTACACAATGAGAAAAGCAAATTGGAAATATAATAAATATTACGCCGTGGGGAAGAAGGAACCTTGTCTCAAAAACAGAAAAACTGCTCTCCTGAACAATTTTGAAAATGTCAGTTACTGCAGTTGGTCATCCAAGCGACGATATATGGGAGTTATATCTAAATGTTCATTCATGTAATAAGAAACCTCTTTCTGCCGAATTTCGCACTAATCGGATATAAAATACAGTTTTTATAGCGCTTACATGTCAAATCGGGGGTAACATATATATGGGGGCTAGCATTTGTTTGTAACGCCTAAAAGGAGACGAGATATATCCATTGTTTATTATACCGATCGACATAGAATCACTTTTTTAGTCGATTTAGCCATGTCCGTCTGTCCATGTATTCTTGTGATCAAAGTACAGGTCGTATTTATGGTCCGATTGTGATGAAATTTGGCACAGTGTTCTTTTTTGGCCCAAGGACGATCCCTATTGAAATTGGTCAAAATCGGTACAGATTTAGATATAGCCCCTATATATAGGCTGATCCATTTCGAGGTTCCCTACTTTTTTAAAGAAAACCAGTAAAGAAAGGCAGAAAGTCGGGCGGGCCGACTATATAATACCCTACACCTCCCTAACAATGCTATAAGGGTCATTGCCATAATAATTTGGAATAACTGGTAACTGGGTAGACACATATTATCTAATTCTGAAACGATAATCGCTAAATTAAGCAATATTCGTTCCTAAAGTGAGAAACATCTTTCTGGAAAATTTTAATGATCGGAAGTAAAATACAACTTCTATACCGGTTTGATACCAAATCAGGAGGAACATATATATGGAGCTTTAATATAAATCTGAACCTATCTTCCCTGAATACTTATTCATGTAAAAAGACCTCCTTCTGTCGAATTTCGTACTGATCGGATATAAAATACAGTCTCTACAGCGCTTACATGTCAAATCGGGGTTAACATATATATGGGAGCATTATCTAAATCTGAACCGATTTTCTCCGAATTTGGCAGTATTCCTTCATGTAATAAGAAACCTCTTTCTGCCGAATTTCGCACTGATCGGATATAAAATACAGTTTTTACAGCGCTTACAGATCAAATCGGGGGTAACATATATCGTCGCTTGGATGACCAACCGACGTAACTGACCATTTTTGAGAAATTGAGTTAAGGCCACCATTCGATTTGTCTAGTCAAAGTACAACGTGTGTATAAATTTTGTGCATATATATATTACCGTTTTCTCAAAAAACGGTAAATGATTTTAGACGTAACTGACACAATGCCAAAAAATATTTTCACCAAGAGACGTAAGTGCAATATGTCACTTAATATTTCGTTTTCCCGAAATCTTTGTTCATTATTGCAAAAAGTTATGGAGTACTTGCTGGACCCAGCACACTCGTTGCCTATTTTTGTACCGATTGCGGTCCAAACGGGATCACGGTCCAGTCCCAATCATCAGATAACGACAGTAGGAATCTCGATAATCCATTCATAGGTAGGAACAGTAGGAATCACTAAGAAAATAATAACTCAAAATTGGCTTATTTGGCCGGGGCCACGCCTCCTCAATCAATAACTGATATAGCCTATGTCACCCGCTAGGATAATCTGAAGATTCCCTGAAAACTTCATCAATATCGGTCCAGCCATTTTTGAGTCCATACGTAACAATATCGGACCAGCCATTTTGGAGTCCATACGTAACAACAAACACATCCATTTATATATACTCATATATATAGATTCCGTATACTAATGATTAAAAAATAAATTATAAGGATGAATATACAAGTATAATTAATTATATCCCGATTATAAATATATAATGAAAACGTGATGTATTTTCGATTGAGAGATGGCTTTCCGTCTCTATACAATGTAATAATAATAACGCCTATTTTTTAATATACCATGGGAACTATAAAAGTATTACACTTCATAAAATGTCAAGTATTTATATGAACTGGAATCAAAGTCATAAGCCGTTAACTTTTTCTGTAAAATGATCCATTTGTTTGGGAGATGCCAAAAGAGACGTCGCAACTTGGGTTATTTTCCTCAAGATGATTGCGATGAAGAAACTAATACTATATGTGGAAGATTGTGTCGTGGGGTGGTACTCGCACCCTTAGCCCTACTCTACCATATTTAACCCTTTTTGCCATATCGTACCATATTTTACCATTTTTGCACTACGGTACCATATTTAACCCTTTTTGCCCCACTGTGCCATATTTAACACATTTTTGACCCACTGCAAAAATTTAATTTTTTCCCCCACTGTACCATATTTAGAACTTTTTGCCCCACTGTACCATATTAAACACAGTTTATTCCAACTGCACAATATTTATTTTTTCCATCACTGTACCATACGTAACCTTAATCTTAACCATGTTTAACCCATGTTGCCCCATAATATTAAACACATTTTTGTCCCACTGTGCCATATTTTACACATTTTTGTTCCACTGCACAAATTTAAAATATTTCCCCAACTGTACCATATTTAACCCTTTTTGCCCCACTGTGCCATATTTAACACATTTTTGATATTTACCACTTTTTGCCCCACTGTACCATATCCAACATTGTTTTGTCCCACTGCATAATATTTATAATTTTTGCCTAAAAAAATTCCTTGTGTATAGTCTACGTTCCAATGGCTACCCTCAAGCCAAATTAGACGATTCAAGCTCTTGCCATTTGGACTTGGCTTTGGTGCCATATTTATCCCTTTTTGTCCCAATGTGCGCGTAAATTTTTTATTTTCAAAAAATTGTGATTCCTACCGAATCTTCGCCCTAGACCCTTACCTCACAAGAAATGTTGCAATTCTAGCTCCGTTTGGATTTGGCTGTGATACCATATTTTTTTCTTTTTTGACCCATTGTGCGCCCAAAATTGCGAAAAACCCTTCTATATTGCACGTCTATATAGCAAGGACTACCATCCTACCAAATTTCATGACTCTAGCGTTAGCCGTTTGGGCTGGGCGGAAATCAGTCGTAACTGACATTAAGCATAATTTTTTTCCCACAAAGTGACGTATCTGCATTGTTTATGAAAAACATGCATTGTAATTAATTTATTTTATTTTTTTGTTAATAATATTGAAAAAGATGGAGTAAAGTACACAATGAGAAAAGCAAATTGGAAATATAATAAATATTACGCCGTGGGGAAGAAGGAACCTTGTCTCAAAAACAGAAAAACTGCTCTCCTGAACAATTTTGAAAATGTCAGTTACTGCAGTTGGTCATCCAAGCGACGATATATGGGAGTTATATCTAAATGTTCATTCATGTAATAAGAAACCTCTTTCTGCCGAATTTCGCACTAATCGGATATAAAATACAGTTTTTATAGCGCTTACATGTCAAATCGGGGGTAACATATATATGGGGGCTAGACCATTTATTATTTTTTCGGTACTGATTTCCGGGCCGAAAAAGTTTCCATTTGACCTACAAACCTCCAATAAAAAATTTGGTGCCGATTGGAACAAAGTTTTGGTTTTTATCAAATGTCACATGTTCAAGTGATTAAAAAATATTTTATTAGTTTTTAAATCATCTTTAAATAAAATTTTCTTTCTTACAAGTCGTAAACAATCAAAATCGACCGAGAAACGAAAAAGTTACAGCAGTTTTCATTTGAATTTTACGTCATGACAGGGCACACCGATATGGCCTCTATGCAATCACAATAAAAAATAGATCATGCTTGTGCATGCATGAAAAAAAAAACAAGGGATTTGCATGATAGTTGATTTTTCGCATCATTCTGACATTTTTCTACTGGTCAAATAAGAAAACATAAGTAGAACATTGCAGCGCGCTAGACGGCCATGCAACAGGGTCGTTTACAGAACGCGCTCTGCCTCCAGCCTAAGTGAATTGAGAAAGGGACAGCTTCGCACAAAATTTAATTTTAGTCATATTCTTATTTGTCTCCAGACCGACCACACCCAAAATGGTTACTAGATCCAGTGATAAATTTCGCACCGTAGAATCAGTTGGGCATGTATCACATACAATATCTGGAGCCAATCTGCCGTCAAACAGACAGATATTTCATGATGTGATAACTGTAATGTATAATGCTGCGACGCCTCTGACCACTGTTGGTGAGATTGTGATTAATCGATCTACACATCAAAGTTTTTGGGCGCCCCCAAAATCCCGGCTGGTACTGGAGAAAAGATGGCCAAAGTCGTTCATGATACACTCATAAAATACAGGTCAAAACACTGGATCGTGCATTTTGTTGCAGAACAAATTAGATCGAAAATTAATCAAGTTCCCATGTTCTCATCACATGATGGAGATAGTATTGAAACATGTGTTTGAGGTTAAACTTAGGCGACTTGTGGTCCTGAAGTGCCTATTTTTAATCGTTTTGCTGCCATTTGGGTAAGTCTCGACCACAAATCGTTTAAAAACGGACTCGAAGATCCAACTGTACGCTCAAAAATAAGTAATGCTGACTGCGAAGTCATTAAGAAATTCTGCATTAAACAGCTAAATGAAACACAAATCCGAGCTGATTACAAGGAACTATTACAATTAACAATAATGTTTCTTGGTGGTGTCGGCGATAACTTCCGAACACCTGGTCCAACATCCCATGCAAGGTTCATGGGAAAAGGCATTTATGCCTTAAAAATATACCTATTTCTAGAGCAGTTTGCATTGACAAAACGAGAGTCCAGTGGGCGTGGTTTACATGCAAAATGCCATACGATCACCAAATCAAGATATACACTTGTTGAAAGACAAGATGTGTCTGAAGCGGTTTTGAAGAGATGGAAAAATCATTTGTGGTATTTGGCCCTAGAATCAATGGTTTTGGCATTTTTCGATTCGGATGTTTCACTCGAAGAGAAACGAAAAATGGTTAGGCATCTGCAATCAACAGAGCCCGTCGTAAATCTGGAAAACGATCGAAAATTCTCCGACCCGAAACTATTGCTGTGTAATAATTTGAGCGATTTCGTCTCATACAAAACCAAACATTTTTTCGGTGCTTTTGGATTGAGTACTGAATTTTTAAAGCATGATCCATTTGGGAAGATTATCAAGATACTCTCGATGTTTGTCGTAATCTGTTTGTTGTTAATGACACTGCTGAACGCGGTGTACAATTTATGAATGATTACAACAGAATACTTACGAAAGACGAATAACAAAATCAATTTATATTACAGTGCATTGAAGAATATAGTAGAAAATGTCCCTCACATAACAAGTCAGATCTAATATAATATTGAATTATTTGTATTTTTTGTTTTTTTCACCGCTCTTAATATTTAAAAACTATTTATTAATTAATAATACAAAGAAATGTAATTTTACTTATTTAAACATTCGATTTTTGAATAAAACAAATATTTCCCCTATAAAGTGTGTTCTAAGTTTTGAATAAACTTTGGGCAGACCCTAGGCTTATCCGATCGGCACAAAAATTTTTATGGAAGACTTGTAGGCCAAATGGAAACTTTTTCGGTCCGGAAATCAAGGATCGCAGCAACTTTCACTTTTTGCATCATGTGCTATAAACGGTCTAATGGGGGCTATATCTAAACCTGAACCGATTTTCTCCGAATTTAGCAGTATTCCTTCATGTAATAAGAAACCTCTCTTTGCCGAATTTCGCACTGATCGGATATAAAATAACATTTTTACAGCGCTTACATGTCAAATCGGGGGTAACGTATATATGGGGGCTATATCTAAATCTAAACCGATTTCTTCCAAATTTAACAGTGTTCATCCATATAATAAGAAACCTCTTTCTGACGAATTTCATACTGATAGGATATAAAATGAAGTTTTTACAGCGCTTACATGTCAAATCGGGGCTAACATATATATGGGGGCTATATCTATATCTGAACCGATTTAATAGCCTGTACCACAGTGTGGTGTAAAATTCAAATTGAATGGGGAATATAGCGCAATTGACGAACGATTATTTTGATAATAAAACTGAATTATTTGCAAACGTTGTTCAGGCGTAAGTCTTTCCATGATGAAATGCCAAACAATACTTAACAAAAATAACATTACAGCATGACACGACTCACACGTGATCTGTCAAAAAAAAACTATTGAAAAAAGTATCTCTACTTAGATCACCCTATATATGTAACACCCGATGTTACATGTAACCGCTGTAGAAACCGTAGTTTATATACGATCAGTACGAAATTCGACAGGAAGAATTTTCTGATTACATGAATGAACACTACCAACGGATTTAGATATAGCCCCCATATATATGTTTCACCCGATTTGACATGTAGGCGCTGTAGAAACTGTATTTTATATCAGATCAGTACAAAATTCAACAGAGTGTTTTCTTATTACAAGTATGAGGCCCATTTTCACATTGTTAGTGAGGTGTAGGGTATTATACGACGTTCTGTCTTTCCTTACTGGTTTCCTTTGATTTGATTTTCTACAGATCAAGCGTGGCTGGTGTCGTCTTATTTTTATTCAATATTGTTTGCGAATTTTTCATGGAAACCCCTCAGGGATTTCCATCGAATATAAATTAAAATTAATGTTTATTTGTTTCAGTTCCCAATCCACTCAATATATTATGTTAACAAACACCTATGCCGCGACCACTTCAGACCAATACTGATGACAACAATTATTTAAATTGTTCAATGAAACACAAACATGCAAACCGTATACTACACTCATACAAAGTCATTTGTGCCATCACATAAATGTATTCATACTCAATTGATCCACGGATGTATACATTTGTGTATATTAAGGTGGAGTGAAATAGGGGGTGTACATATATTGGGGATAATCTAAAGGAACTCTCATTGGATTCGAAGTGCTCTGTGGCCAAATAAGACCTTCTCCACTAAATTGCGAAGTTATTAGTTGCTACTGATGATAGGAGTTTTGCCATGACTCATATAGATCGGTCTTCTGCGACAAAAGAGGATTGTGGCAAATTTCATCGAGACCACACCATAAATACCACCGGAGCATTGATCACAAGAACACATCTACAAATATACGGACATAGCTGAATCCGCTCAGAGGTCTTTTTTAATTTGATTACTTTTAGGCGTAGGTTAGGTTAGGTTAAGAGTGGTAGCCTGTATAACGGACTCCCTTAGAATATACAGTTAATTGTGATAACACAGGGACGTAAGGGAAAACATAAGTTATCCCTGGCCATCCCGCTTAATTATTTGATTGCTTTAAAAGGCTCAAAAAATGACGGAATCCAACATCAGCAAAGTTAGCTAACTCCCCAGAGATATAAGACCCTAAGGTTGCATGCCGCCTCTTGGAGAGAGCGGAAGGTTTTCTATAGATTCGTCCTCCTCCTCTTGATCTCCACAGCATTTGCAAAAGTCAATCTTCAATCTCTCCGCGTGCCGCCCAATAATGCAGTGACCTGTCATGAAAGACACTATAATTAAGACGTCCGGTATCGACAACGACAGCAGGCGTGTTGAGTTTAGGAGGGACCACATGAGCCTGAAATGAAATAAAAAGACCGGGCAGGTCATGTAAGGTAGTTCCTAGTCTTGCAAGTTCATCTGGACTGTGGCCCGGCACCCATATCAGGTGAATATTGATAATAATACTTGATAGTAGCCTGACAATCAGAGAAAATAATAATATCGACAAATTCAGAACATTCATTTTCAGTCATTCCGCTACCTCATTAATTCTGCGTGCGGCTTTTTTGCAATGGATATCTCAAGTTCCTCAGAAAAGACACCGAAGCCCACTTGGTTGTTGAGTTTGGAACCGTCTGTATAGAAGTTAACGAATCTCCTATGTCTTGGGATACGACCATTTCATTGTGATCTATCAGGTACAAGAGTGACATACTTTTTGTCAAAATTGGTTCAATCATAGTGTAATCAACAGTGCCCATAAGGTCAGCCATTGAGTCTAGAATGGCGCTATGTCCGGAGCCAGTATGTGCTGCATATTGCACTGCTATAATGTCTAGTGATACATATAGCAGCCATTCGCTGAACCTTGTTTCGCGCAGGAGGTGGATTTTTGCATATCTGTCAACCAGACGACAATGCCTTTCAGGATTATCGGTCTGATTGCTGCCGTATACAACCAATAAAGTTCAGACCGCAGCCATTTCCTTTTGCCCTTTGCAAGTATATAGCCCTAGCACAGGCACTAAAGGTATACAAATATTTTTTTCAAAATTGACTCTGATTCGATGCAGCATCTATTCAATAATTTTGTCATATAATGCAAATTTTTAAAGGATTGTTTTGCAATTATTTACGTTTCACTCTAGTACAGAAACGTTTGGAAAAATATTGCTATATATGTTCATATATGGAATACTACCAAATTAATTGATTTAATTAAGCATTGTGCATGGTATTGTCTGCAGGTTTGGCAAATTTTCTATTTACAAAATTTCAAAAAACAAATGCATACAATTTCTTCAATAAACTGTAGATTTTATTTTGTAGTTGTTTAGCTGAATATACCAACAATAATATTTGAAAAACAAAATCGCTTTTTGGTATTGTAAAATATCAATTAAGGTCTATTATCTATGACCAGTATTGATGCTTGTTTAGTGAACCAAAAACCAGTAAGGAAAGCAAGAAAGTCGGGCGGGACTGACTACATAATTCCCTACACCTCCCTACCAATGCAAAAAGGGGCATTGCGATAATAGTATGGAATAATTGGTTTCGTTTCAGTTAAAATGCGCAGTATTCTTTTATAGAACAAGAATCGCAAAGCACAAATAGATGTGACTATACATAATCTAACGAGATTTTCATCAACTTCAGTCAAAAAAATACTTTCTGCCAAATCATACACTGATAGAAAAAGCTTCGTCATTCGTCAAAAGTCAGCTAAAGTACGGATAATCCTATCTATGAATTTGTTCGTCGCCATGACGAATCTCTGTTTAAGTATACTAGAACAAGAACTATTTAGTGGAATAAAAAAAACCCCACAGGGTGATTACATATCATCCCTACGATGAATCGAGCTCATAAATAAAAAAATTATATATAACCTCCTCTCTAAGGTGAGGGGATAAATATGGGGATTTATTTGATTTATAATACAAACATCAATAAGTGTATATATAACATATAGAAAAAGGGTAACGCATCAAAGGAGTGGCCTAAGACCCTAAGTTTATGCGCAGGAAATCCGTTTTAGAACACATTAAGTCATTTTACTTATGTCCGTCCATCCGTAAGCCTGACCGGAGCGAACGATAACCCTCGAAACTATAGTTTCCAGAGATTAAACAGAGATTCGTCAGGGCGACGAACAAATTCATCAATAGGATTATCCGTACGTTAGCTGACTTTTGACGAATGACGAAGCTTTTTCTATCAGTGTATGTAGATCTGACGTAAAATACAGTTTTAATAGCGCATAAATGCTAAATAGACAGGAATATTTATATGTGGCTATATATAAATCTGCACCGATTATCGCCAAATTAAGCAGTATTTGTTCCTAAATTTAGAAACGTCTTTCTGTCAAATGTTGTAATGATCGGAAGTAACGTACAACTAGCAGAAAACGACGAGTACAGGGCATGCAGGGAAAACATCGAAACGATAGAACATTTTCTGTGTCACTGCCCAGCTTTCACACATGCAAGATCCCGATATTTCGGTTCCGACATATTGCCAGACTTGACTCATCTCAGAGGATATGACTGGAAGATACTGAGAAAATAGTACCGATTTTCTGTAATCCGTGGGGTATGAAAATCATAAATAAGGAGCGCACAAAAGGCCGAACCACTGGCTTAAGTGTATGTCCATGGACATGAGACGTTTTAAACGTCTCCTCTATTCAACCTAACCTAACGTACAACCTCTATAGAGCTTTGATATCAAATCGGTAGAAACATATATTTGGGGGCTATATCTAAATCTGAACCGATTTTCCCCAAATTTGGGAGTGTTAATTTATGTAATAAGAAACTTCTTTAACCGTACTGTATTTTATATTCCATCAATACGAAGATGGAATATAAAACACAGTTTCTACAGCGCTGACATATCAAATCGAGGGAAACATATATATGGTGGATATTTATATCAGAACCGATTTTCCCCAAAGTTGGCAGTGTTTATTTATGTAGTAAGAAACCTCTTTCTGCCGAATTTCGTACTTATCGGATATAAAATACAGTTTCCACAGAGCTTACATGTCAAATCGGGGGTAACATATATGGGGCTATATCTAAATCTGAACCGATTTTCCTTAAATTTTGCAGTGTTTATTTATGTATTAAGAAAGATTTCCTGCCGAATTTCGTACCGAGCGGATATAAAATACAGTTTCTTCAGCGCTTACATTTCAAAACGAGCCCCCATATATAACTATATGGGGGCCATATCTAAATCTGAACCGATTTCCTCAAATTTAGTATTGTCTCTACGTGTATCAAGAGACTTATCTCTCCCACTTTTTTTACAGATCGATTAAAAAATTTTGCTTATGCAGTAGATATATGCCAAATCGGATTTACATATATATGGGAGCTATATGTAAATCTGAACCAATTTAAAAAAAATATGTGCAAAGTTTCGGTGAGATAGGTCAAAAATTTTAATAAATAATATTTCCGTTGGTCTGAGGTTCCACATGATATATCGAACATTTAGCCTAATCGTTAGGAAATTATTTCTAATGTAAATATACCATATCCATATTTTTATATAACCCCCACATAGGCATTCCTTGTGATTTGACTTCATACAGCTTTACTACCTATCCAATGCCACTCTAGTTAAAAATAGGATATGTCGATTCACATTTTGACATTATCCCTCAGTATTAAGGCCCCAGCCTATTTGACTTCTTGACGCCTATATAACTTGCAAATCAGATTTTTTCATAGTTTCCTTTCTTGTTAGATGATTTATATTATACTATATTTAATTCCAGCTGTAAGTTTGTAAAGAAAGCGGAAATAAATTCACCCAAATTTAAAAAATACTCATCTTCAAATTTCCGTACATAATTGGGCGATGTTTTCACTTTTTGAGTGCTACCAGTTCTGTTTTAACATTTCACTAGCAGTATAATTTCACATCTTTCAGCTTCTTTCCATTTGAAGCACCGTGTGCTTTCAAATCAAACTCATATAAATTCATACAAAAGTAAAATAAATCCTTAAATAATGATTGCGAGTCGTGATATATGGGGAAGCTTTTCATCCATCTTTCATTCATGCAACATTTCCGCGCCATAGGAGATTTATTTGTTTTGCGGCTTAAAATCTTGAAATATGTGAACGTCACAACACACGACAGCCACTATCGGCAAGACCACATGGCGGGTTCAACTTTGTGACGGAAATTGTTTATTTTGAAAAACATGCCCACCCCTGCAGCGGAGAAAGATGTACCATTTGCCGTGAGAGTAATAAATGTGTTATTGTTAAAGATTTACCAATAAACGTGGCTATAAGTGAGGCCCGGAACTTTATTGTTACATTTTCCACAAACATACAGACAATAAAAATAAAACAAAACGTGTTTGTAATAAAGATTAAATTGTACATGTGAATGTGGACGAAATCACCAGAATTGTGGCCATGAAGGCAAGCAAGTAAATGGAGGCTTAAGGGATATTATTTTACATATGAATATTGCTACCAATATTGTCTATAGACGGAAGGTATTTTATAATCCTCGATGGGCACTGGACATATCAATTTAACGCAAAGTAAAACCACTTTCGGTATATCGGTCTTGTCAATATTAAAGATGTCAGGTTTTAAATAATCCAGAAACACGGAGATTTTGCGGGACTATAAGTATTTCGGGATCACGGGACTGCTTCGAGGAATTAAATTTTTTTTGGAAATTATGACATCTTTCTTGGTACACGGATAGTAACAATGATCAACTCGTCAATGAGAGAGGAAAGCAGCTAAAGACAGACTTAGCACACACTACACTTAATAGTTAGAGTGGAAAACGTTAATATGAACGAACCACTTTGTTTACAAGGTTTTACAGCGTACATGCTAACAACCGCTCAACAGAGTCAGTCGTTGTTAACTACTCTATAAAACAAACGAGTAAGGAAGGACAGAAAGTCGGGAGGGTCCGACTATATAATACCCTACACCTCCCTAACTACGCCAAAAGCTGCATTACGATAATAATTTTCGCTTGGATACGTTTCACATAACAAATTATTTAGCTCCTTAGCTTATCCTAATTTGAATCAATTTTCCGCGAATTTGACAGTGTTCATTCATGTAGTAAGAAACCTCTTTCAGCCGAACTTTGTACTGATCGGATATAAAATAAAGTTTATACAGTGCTTACATGTCAAATCGGGGGTAATATATATGTACATATATGGGGGCTATATGTAAATCTGTACCGATTTTACCCAAATTCAATAGAAATCGTCTATGGGCAAAAAAAGATATGTGCAAAGTTTCATTGAAATTGGAGTAAGGAAAGGCTAAAGTCGGGCGGTGCCGACTATATAATACCTTACACCACTCTCGTAATATTGAATAACTCTGATATATAAATTTTGTAATTCATGTATAAATTGTTTACATAAATTTACTTTTGGGACATTTTATACTTAAATAATACCCTGTACCACAGTGTGGTGTAGGGTATAAAAACGATTGGATCTAAAGAGCCAAATCGGATGAAACATATATATGGGAGCTATAGCTAAATCTTAACCGATTTTCTTCAAATTCGGTAGTGTTGGTTCATGGATCAAGAAACTCTACCATTCTAAATTTCACCACGATTGGATGTAAAATACAGCTTTTATAGGACTAAAGGGCCAAATCGGACGAAACATATATATGGGAGCTATAGCTAAATCTTAACCGATTTTCTTCAAATTCTGCAACGTTGGTTCATGGATCAAGAAACTCTACCATTCTAAATTTCAAAACGATCGGATGTAAAATACAGCTTCTATAGGACTAATGGGCCAAATCGGACGAAACATATATATGGGAGCTATAACTAAATCTTAACCGATTTTCTTCAAATTCGGCAATGTTGGTTCATGGATCAAGAAACTGTACCATTCTAAATTTCAAAACGATCGGATGTAAAATACAGCTTCTATAGGACTAAAGGACCAAAGCGGACGAAAGATATATATGGGAGCTATATCTAAATCTGCACCGATTTTCTTCAAATTCGGCAATGTAGAAACTCTACCATTCTAAATTTCAAAACGATCGGATGTAAAATACAGCTTCTATAGGACTAAAGGGCCAAATCGGACGAAACATATATATGGGAGCTATAGCTAAATCTTAACCGATATTCTTCAAATTCAGCAACGTTGGTTCATGGATCAAGAAACTCTACCATTCTAAATTTCAAAATGATTGGATGTAAAATACAGCTTCTACGGGACTAAAGGGCCAAATCGGACGAAACATGTATATGGGAGCTATAGCTACATCTTAACCGATTTTCTTCAAATTCGCTAGTGTTGGTTCATGGATCAAGAAACTCTACCATTCTAAATTTCAAAACGACTGGATGTAAAATACAGCTTCTACAGGACTAAATGGCCAAATCGGACGAAACATATATATGAGAGCTATAGCTAAATCTTAACCGATTTTCTTCAAATTCGGCAATGCTGGTTCATGGATCAATAAACTCTACCATTCTAAATTTCAAAACGATTGGATGTAAAATACAGCTTCTATAGAACTAAAGGGCCAAATAGGACGAAACATATATATGGGAGCTATAGCTAAATCTTAACCGATTTTCTTCAAATTCGGCTATGTTGGTTCATGGATCAAGAAACTCTACCATTCTAAATTTCAAAACAACTGGATGTAAAATACAGCTTCTACAGGACTAAATGGCCAAATCGGACGAAACATATATATGAGAGCTATAGCTAAATCTTAACCGATTTTCTTCAAATTCGGCAATGCTGGTTCATGGATCAAGAAACTCTACCATTCTAAATTTCAAAACGATTGGATGTAAAATACAGCTTCTGTAGGACTAAAGGGCCAAATCGGACGAAAGATATATATGGGAGCTATATCTAAATCTGAACCGATTTCAACCAAATACAGCTTCTATAGAACTAAAGGGCCAAATCGGACGAAACATATATATGGGAGCTATAGCTAAATCTTAACCGATTTTCTTCAAATTCGGCAGTGTTGGTTCATGGATCAAGAAACTCTACCATTCTAAATTTCAAAACGATTGGATGTAAAATACAGCTTCTATAGGACTGAAGGTCCAAATCGGACGAAAGATATATATGGGAGCTATATCTAAATCTGAACCGATTTCAACCAAATTCAATAGCGATCTTAACAGCCGCGAAATACTCTAAACTGCAAAATTTCAGAACGATCGGAGTGAAATTGCGACCTGTAGTCGACGAACAACTTTACATGGACAGACGGACGGACGGACGGACGCACGGACGGACATCGTTAAATCGGCTCAGCTAGTGATTCTGAGTCGATCGGTATACTTTAAGGTGGGTCTAGCTGTGTTATTTTCAGGTGTTACAAACATCTGCCGTGAAACAAACTTATAATACCCTGTACCACAGTGTGGTGTAGGGTATAAAGAGAGTGTCTGTTTGTGGGTTTGTTTGTTTGTTCCGTATAGACGTCTAAACGGCTAGACCGATCATCTTGAAATTTTCACAGCATGTACATGTGTAGGGGGTTCTGAAAATAGGGTACTTGAATTTTCGATATATCAAGTGGGCGTGCACCCGCCCATATGGGTCCAATTTTGATATTGAGAAAATTTTTAGCTAGAGTGCTGAAATTTCGTGTGTATGCATTTAGTGTCAGATTATGTGAATTTTCCAAAAATGGGCGGAATCGGACCAATGGGCGTGGCCCCGCCCATATAAGCCAAATTTTGAAATGGAGATATTTTGCACAATTTGTTAGCGAGAGTGCTGGAATGTTATGTATATGTATATGGTGGGAGTCTACGTGATGGCTCAAAAAATGGGCGGGATCGGACCAATGGGCGTGGCCCCGCCAACATAGACCAAATTTTGAAATTTTGATATCTTGCACAATTTGCTAGCGGGAGTGCTGCAATGTTGCGTATATGTATCTGGTGGCATTCTACGTAATTGGTCAAAAAATGGGCGGGACCGGACCAATGGGCGTGGCCCCGCCCATTTAAGCCAAATTTTGAAATTGATATATTTTGCACAATTTGTTAGATAGAGTGTTGTAATGTTGTACATATGTATCTGATGGCAGTCCACGTGATTGATTCAAAAACGGGCGGGATCGAACCAATGGGCGTGGCACCGCCCATATAAGCCAAATTTAAAAAATGTAATATCTTGCACAATTTTTTAGCGAGAGACCTGGAATTTTGTGTATATATATCCGTTGGCGATCTACGTGATTGGTCCAAAAATGGGCGGGTTCGGACCAATAGGCGTGGCCCCGCCCACATTGACCAAATTTTGAAATTTTGATATCTTGCACAATTTGCTAGCGGGAGTGCTGCAATGTTGCGTATATGTATCTGGTGGCATTCTACGTAATTGGTCAAAAAACGGGCGGGATCGGACCAATAGGCTTGGCCCCGCCCATATAAGCCAAATTTTGAAATTGATATAACTTACACAATATGTTAGCGAGAGTGCTGGAATTTTGGGTATATGTATATGGTGGCAGTCTGCGTGATTGGTCTAAAAATGAGCGGGATCGGCCCAATGGGCGTGGCCCCTCCCACATACACCAAATTTTGATATCTTGCACAATTTGCTATCGGGAGTGCTGCAATGTTGTGTATATGTATCTGGTGGCATTCTACGTAATTGGTCAGAAAATGGGCGGGATCGGACCAATGGGCGTGACCCCTTCCTTATAAGCCAAATTTCGAAATTGATATATCTAGCACAATTTTTTATCTAGAGTGCTGTAATGTTGTACATATGTATCTGGTGACAGTCCACGTGATTGGTCCAAGAATTGGCGGGATCTGACCTATGGGCGTGCCACTGCCCATATAAGCCAAATTTTGAAATTGATTTATATTGCTCATTTAGTTAGCGAGAGTGTTGAAATTTTGCGTACATGTATCTGGTAGCAGTCTAAGTGATTGGCTTACAAATGGGCGGAATAGGACCAGTGGGCGTGGCACAGCCCATATTTTAATATAACTTGCAAGTATTATATAGGAAATACATGAACATAAATGCTCGGTATGCGATAATTACCGCTGCTCACTCCAATACAATCGCAATATGATAATGTGATGCATGACCAATGAAACAAGAATTTGGAAATTTTATAAGTATACATTTCTATTTTCTGGACTTTCCACTGAATTCTGTATTTTTTCATTCAGTGAATTTATTACTAATACCAGTAAGGAAAGGCAGAAAGTCGGGCGGGGCCGACTATATAATACCCTACACCTCCCTAACAATGCGATAAGGGTCATTGTGATAATAATTTGCAATAATTGGTAAATGTGGAGTGTGTGTGTATGTATATCTTATTTTGAACCGATAATCGCTAAATTAAGCAATATTCGTTCCTAAATTGAGAAACATTTTTCTGGAGAACTTTATAATGATCGGAAGTAAAGTACAACTTCTATAGCGCTTTGTAACCAAATCTGGAGGAACATATATATGGAGGTTTTATATAAATCTGAATCGATTTTCCTTGAATACTCATTCATGTAAAATAGAAACCTGTTTCTGCGAATTTCTTACTGATCGGATATAAAATACAGTTTCTACAGCGCTCACATGTCTAATCGGGCGTAACATATATATGGGGGCTATATCTAAATCTGAACCGATTTTCTCCGAATTTTGCAGTATTCCTTCATGTAATAAGAAACCTCTTTCTGCCGGATTTCGTACTGATCGGATTTAAAATACAGTTTCTACAGCGCTTACATGTCAAATCGGGGGTAACATATATATGGGGGCTATATCTAAATCTGAACCGATTTTCTCCGAATTTGGCAGTATTCCTGCATGTAATAACAAACCTCTTTCTGCCGAATTTCGTACTGATCGGATATAAAATACAGTTTCTACAGCGCTAATTTTGACATGGGCAGCGAAGCGCACCGGGCTCAGCTAGTTCATTCTATAATAACTTCTATTCTTCGTATTCGAAAAATTCCACACTTTTTAATAGAGTAGCTTTCGCTATCATCTTGAGAAAATTGGCCAAGTAGCCCTCCCTGTTGGTACATCCCACACATATAACATATTTCAAAACATGGCTCACATGAGCGGAGCCACGCCCATTGGTCCAATCACGCCCATTTTTTGGCCTATCACTTTGACTGCCACCGGATATATACAAAATTCTGAGTTGATTTAGCTATGTCTGTCTGTCTGTCTGTCCGTCTGTCCGTCTGTGCATGTATTCTTGTAATCAAAGTACAGGTCGCAATCATGGTCCGATCTCGACGAAACCTTACACATATCTTTTTTTGGCCCAAGGACGATCCCTATTGAATTTGGTTAAAATCGGTTCAGATTTAGATATAGCCCCCATATATATGTTACCCCAATTTGACATGTAAGCGCTGTAAAAACTTTATTTTATATCCGATCAGTTTGAAATTCGGCAGAAAGAGGTTTCTTATTATATGAATGAACACTGTTAAATTTGGAAGAAATCGGTTCAGATTTAGATATAGCCCCCATATATACGTTACCCCCGATTTGACATTTAAGCGCTGTAAAAATGTTATTTTATATCCGATCAGAGCGAAATTCGGCAAAGAGAGGTTTCTTATTACATGAAGGAATACTGCTAAATTCGGAGAAAATCGGTTCAGATTTATATATATCCCCCATATATATGTTACCCCCGATTTGACATATAAGCGCCGTAAAAACTGTATTTTATATCCGATCAGTGCAAAATTTGGCAGAAAGAGGTTTCTTATTACATGAAGGAATAATGCCAAATTCGGAGAAAATCGTTTCGGATTCAGATATAGCCCCCATATATATGTTACCCCCGATTTCACATGTAAGCGCTGTAAAAACTATATTTTATATCCGATCAGTATGAAATTCGTCAGAAAGAGGTTTTCTATTATATGAATGAACACTTTTAAATTTGGAAGAAATCGGTTCAGATTTAGATATAACACCCATATATATGTTACCCCCGATTTGACCTGTAAGCGCTGTAAAAACTGTATTTTATATCCGATCAGTGCGAAATTCGGCATAAAGAGGTTTCTTATTACATGAAGGCATACTGCCAAATTCGGAGAAAATCGGTTCAGATTTAGATATAGCTCCCATATATATGTTACCCCCTATTTGACATGTAAACGCTGTAGAGACTGTATTTTATATCCGATCAGTACGAAATTCGACAGATCGGTTCGGATTTATATTAAAGCTCCATATATATGTTCCTCCTGATTTGGTATCAAACCGCTATAGAAGTTGTATTTTACTTCCGATCATTAAATTTTTCCAGAAAGATGTTTCTCAATATAGGAACGAATATTGCTTAATTTAGCGATTATCGTTTCAGAATTAGATAATATTATTATGGCAATGAACCTTATCGCATTGTTAGGGAGGTGTAGGGTATTATATAGTCGGCCCCGCCCGACTTTCTGGCTTTCCTTACTGGTTTAATTATACCCTACACCACACAGTGGTACAGGGTATTATGACTTTGTGCATTTGTTTGTAACACCTAAAAGGAGAAGAGATAGACCCATTGTTTATTATACCGATCGACTCAGAATCACTTTCTGAGTCGATTTAGCTATGTCCGTCTGTCCGTCTGTCCATGTATTTTTGTAATCAAAGTGCAGGTCGTATTTATGGTCCGATTGTGATGAAATTTAGCACAGTGCTCTTTTTTGGCCCAAGGACGTTCCCTATTGAAATTGGTTAAAATCGGTTCAGATTTGGATATAGTCCCCATGTATATGTTTCACCCGATTTGACATGCAAGCGCCGTAGAAACCACATTTTACATCCGATCTTTATGAAATTCGACAGAGAGAGTTTTATTATAACGTGAATGAACACTACCAAATTCGGAGAAAATCCGATCAGATTTAGATATAGCCCCCATATATATGTTTCACCCGATGTGGCATGTAGAGTGTTAGAAATTTGGCAGAGAGAGTTATCTTATTATATGAATAAACACTGCCAAATTCGGGGAAAATTGGTTCAGATTTAGATATAGCCACCATATATATGTTTCACCCGATTTAACATTTAAGCGCTGTAGAAATCGTGTTTTATATCCGATCAGTACGAAATTTAACAGAGAGAGTTCTCTTATTACATGAATAAACACTGTTAAATTCGGGGAAAATCGGTTCAGATTTAGATATAGCCCCCATATATATGTTTCACCCGATTTAACATTTAAGCGCTGTAGAAATCATGTTTTATATCCGATCAGTACGAAATTTAACAGAGAGAGTTTTCTTATTACATGTATGAACACTGCCAAATTCGTGAAAAATCGGTTCAGATTTTAACATAGTCCCAATATATATTACACCCGATTTGACATGTAAGCGCTGTAGAAACCGTGTTTTATATCCGTTCAGTACGAAAATCGGCAGCGAGAGTTTGCTTATTACATGTATGAACACTGCCAAATTCTTATCGCAATGCCCATTTTCGCATTGGTAGGTAGGTGTAGGGTATTATATAGTCAGCCCCGCCCGACTTTCTGTCTTTTTTAAATTTTATTGTTCAAAAGCAAAAATGTCGGAAATAACATAAAATTTTAGAAACAGTTTAGATTGGCCACCTTTGGCACGAATTATGGCCTTCAAACGGCCGACAAAGCCATCACACGCTGCACGAAAGTGGCTCTGCGGGATTTTGGCCCATTCCCGGCGAAGCGCCGTCTCGAGATCGATACTTTGGTATTTTTTAGTGCGAACCTTACTCTCCAAAATGCCCCAGGCGCAAAAATCCAACGGATTAAGATCCGGAGATCTTGGTGGCCATTGTGCGGTAGAAATGAAGCGAGGAACCTCCTTTTTAGGCCATTCTTGGTTGACGCGTGCTGAGTGCGATGGTGCTGAGTCCTGTTGGAATGTCCATGGTCTGCGGCCGAAATGTTTGTCTGCCCAGGGCTTCAATTCTGTCTTTAGGACATTTTCCCGATAATATTCGGCATTTATTTTGACCCCATGGCCGATGAATACGAGCGGGGAGCGACCATCGGCCGATACGGCGGCCCACGCCATTACCATCGGCGGCGCTTGAGTTCTGGTGGCCAATCGAATGTGTACATTTTCAGCTGACCTCTTTGGCAAGTAAACCCGATCATTTTGTTTGTTCACAAACTGCTCAATTTGGAATGGCTTCTCATCGGAGAAAACCAAATTCAGTAACTGTCCACTTTCGTGCAAGCAGCTCCTTGGTTCTTTCCAGGCTAACTTTTTTTGTGCATCGGTGAGCTCTTGCACTTTTTGAAACTTCAATGGCTTTAGTCCTAGCTCATTTTTTAATATGTGTTGTATCCGTTCTCGCGATATGTTCAGCTCACGAGCAATTTTTCTACCACTGCGGCGTGGATTTCGATCAAATCTGGCCTTCACTTTTCGGATCATTTCTGGTGTTGTTACCGTTTTTTTCGTCCACTTTTTGGACGCGATGCAACACTGCCAGTATCACGGTAACGAGCAATGGTACGAGAAACAAAAGATTTATTCACATTTAAATGCTGGAGGGCTCTAACGATAGCCACTTGTGTTTTTCCACCCAAATATAAAGCAATTACACTATCACGCTTGAATTCCATCACGAATAACTTTTTTCTGAATGCAATAGATCAAAATGCTTTTGTAAGGTTGTAAACAATAAAATGAACTGTCACTGAAATAAATCTGTCAGCTATCAGACTAGCGGTTTAGAAATGATAGCAACCTGAACTTGGTTGCAATACATATCAGCCACCCTGTATTGTGCAAGATATCTCAATTCATTAAGTGAAAAACCAAAAGCTGCTATGGGTGTAACAATAAAACAATAGTACTAGCAATAATTGTTTGTAATTCAATTGTAACAATAAAACAATAGTACTAGCAACAAAAAGTATATTGCCTACACCGTGTGTTGTTTGTATTTATATATAAATAGTTGAAACAACAATAATAACATGGATACGATCAAATAAAAATGCTTGCAACTAAATCGATGGTTGTATCAATCGAATTAAGTTTGTTTTTCATTGACACTCGGTTAGTTGTGGTAACCAAGTTTAAACTTTCATTATAGTACCATATGATCGATTTTTGATTGTGACAACCAATGTTTTATTCTTGACAACAGAAATTGTATCAGTAGACCAAAGATTATTATTGCAAGGAATAATTGGTTACTACAACAGAAACCAGTAAGGAAAGGCAGAAAGTCGGGCGGGGCCGACTATATAATAACCTACACCTCCCTAACAATGCGATAAGGGTCATTGCCATAATAATTTGGAATAATTGGTAAATGGGTAGAAACGTATTATCTAATTCTAATTCTAATTCTAAGCAATATTCGTTCCTAAAGTGAGAAACATCTTTCTGGAAAATTTTAATGATCGGAAGTAAAATACAACTTCTATAGCGGTTTGATACCAAATCAGGAGGAACATATATATGGAGCTTTAATGTAAATCTGAACCGATCTTCCCTGAATACTTATTCATGTAAAAAGACCTCCTTCTGTCGAATTTCGTACTGATCTTATATAAAATACAGTCTTAGTCGGATATAAAATAAAGTTTTTACAGCGCTTACATGTCAAATCGGGGGTAACGTATATATGGGGGCTATATCTAAATCTGAACCGATTTCTTCCACATTTAATAGTGTTCATCCATATAATAAGAAACCTCTTTCTGCCGAATTTCATACTGATCGGATATAAAATAAAGTTTTTACAGCGCTTACATGTCAAATCGGGGCTAACATATATATGGGGGCTATATCTAAATCTGAACCGATTTTAACCAAATTCAATAGGGATCGTCCTTGGGCCAAAAAAAGATATGTGTAAAGTTTCGTCGAGATCGGACCATAATTGCGACCTGTACTTTGATTACAAGAATACATGCACAGACGGACAGACGGAAAGACGGACAGACGGAAAGACGGACAGACAGACGAACATAGCTAAATCAACTCAGAAAGTGATTCTAAGTCGATCGGTATAATAAACGATGGGTCTATTGTGCATTATAACAAATGCACAAAGTTATAATACCCTGTACCACAGTGTGGTGTAGGGTATAAAAATATAAATAAATAATCGTTTCTTGGTTATCCCAATAATTTCCCAAATTTAGAACAATTAAATGTATTTTGGGAAATACAACCGAAAGATTGGTTGCTGTTCTTTTGCTGATATATGACAAACAAAAAATAAAATTACTCGACATAAATAAATCTTCAACATTTTGTTCAACAACGGTATATGTAGTCAAAAATAATCTCGTGTGGATAATAATGTATGGAGTGCAGAATATGTTGTGCAACATAAACAAAAAATAAAAGCAACAATCATGAAATTGAAAGCACAGGGTCAAACGATATTTGCATAAAAGATTTGTGTTTTTTTTTTTTCGTCTACTAAAATTTGTGTCAAATATTTCCACATCTCATAATAGTGATGAATTTGTAATATGGGATATTTAATTTTGTTATGAATTGTTTAGTTTTTTGTTCAATAAATACGTAAAGTAAAAAATAATGAAAATTGTTCTTAATTCATTGTCGGACTGACAAATTGTCAACCAATTTTTTAAAACAGTTGGTTGTGGCAAACATACAATAGATAATTTTAACCACCATTTTCGTAGTTGGCGTAACCAAATGTGATTGTTGTCAACATGAAAGCAGAAGTATACCACAACAAAAATGTTGGTTGCCCTGATGGAATCGCATGATAGTAGACAGATCTACCAAAATTCGGTGAATTCGGGGAAAATATTAACACAATCATACTGAACCGTGTGAATGAGTTGATTGAAAATAATCAAATTTTAAATGAGTATCAAGCTGGTTTTAGGAAGCATTACACGACTGTTGATAATATTTTTAACCTTGTTAATATTATACACTTAATCAAGCTAAAAGGTTAAAAAAAACGTATGCTTTCTTTGTCGATTTTTCGTCTGCCTTCGAGATGATCCCAAGAAATTGTCTCTTTTACAAGCTTTCTTGTATGGGCCTATCATCAAATACAATACGTATCATACTAAACTCATATATGAACACTAATAGCACAATATGGGATGGGTCTAGAATGTCGGAATCTTTCTCTGTGGAGTTGGGTGTCAAAAAAGTTTGTATTCTGAGCCCTACGCTGTTCTCATTGTACATAAATGACATTGCTGATATACTACCAGGAGTGTAGAAGTCGCTGGAGTATGAGTAAAAATCTTACTATATGCAGATAACATCGTAATTTTATCGTATTCACCATCAGGACTGCAAGAAATGATTAATGCTTTAAACCAATATTGTTTAACATGGAGTTTGAAAGTCAATCTGGATAAATCGAAGATACTAATATTTCGAACTGTAGCTCGAATATCATACAATTTGAGATGGAATTATGGTGTCGATAATATAATGATTGTTAACAAAATTATAAATATCTTGGGGTTGATCTTGCATACAATTTATCATTTAAGGAAGAACACTTAAATTTCAGACTGTCTTTATCTCAGCTGGCCATTTCTTCCAACTGGATCAAGTATATTAATCATACCTCAATATCCATGACAAACAAGTTAAAAATATTCAATGCCATGTCGGTTGCCCGTTATTATTTCGGTCTGTAATCGTTATGATTTAAACTGAGATACTCTCTCGACTAAAGACCAACCTGTATAAATACAGTGATAGAAAGCAATAAAATACTTGCTTTCTATCACTGTATAGAAGCAGGTTGGTCTTTAGCCGAGAGAGTATCTCATTTTAAATCATAACGATTACAGACCGAAATAATAACGGGCAACCGACATGGACAAAAGCACGGCACAGCTGACTTGTTGTAAAATAAATTTTACAACAAAACACTTAAAGCAATAAGAAAAAAAGCTTTTTACTATAAAGCTTTACTCTTAATGTGTGAGTGATTTCTACAAGTAAATTCTAATTGAATTTCTTGTGGACGTGGCAAAGTGCTAGTATTTCATTGTGTTTGATTGTTTGATTGATAGCCGAAAAGTGAGTCTTTGGGTGCAATTCTCATTTGCTCGTGTGAGTCGCCCCTTGATAGGCTTTGAGAGTTTGGTTATCGAATCATCAATCAAAGGCTTTTTTGAAAAGCCGGCCATGTAGACTACTGATGAAGGGGGTCACGCCCCAGAAATCATGATATAGTCTGTGGGCACGCAATGAAATACTCGCAATATATTTTTTCCATGTAAAATACTTGATTTCTATCACTGTATAGAAGCAAGTTGGTCTTTAGCCGAGAGAATATCTCAGTTTAAATATTCAATGCTGCTTCTGAATGCTGCCCTATGAATTGTATAGGATGGCAAAATCAAACCTTTTATAATATAGAACTCATTGAGTCATCTATCTTCAGCTTCGCTTAAAAGGTTTTTTCAAGTAAGCACTCTACGATCAGTTTAGTATTTGAATAACAAAACCTCCACTTACCCCCCGACAATCAATATTTACAAATCATTCATCGATTATGGCAATAATATAAATTTGTTTTTTCCTTTCAATCATTCACAAACAATGGCACTTAACACATTTTAACGATATTTTGCGTTACCAAATGGTATAGTTATAGTCCACTCCATAACTCAATCCGTAAAGCAATCTCTTTAAAACAAACATTTCTAAAACAAGTGAATATAATCGAAGGATCAAAGGCAAATTTCTGTTTTTCCGACATTGTTATTCATACCGCTGCAATCAACAATTTGTTGATAGAATATTATTGGTTTTAAGGGGAGTCGATGGACAAAGGAATATTGTATTCCATTTTTAAGAAAAACAAAAACAATGAAATAAAAGGCATACTCGAAAAGCCCCTCCCCTTACGGAAACTGCCTCGCCGCAAAACGTAATTTCCGATGTGTGGTGAAAAACTGGATTTATTTTGGTGCCGTCAGTAGTATAATCGAATATTCCATTTTATGATTTTTTTTAATTTGATTTCATGTTACTGCATCTTAAAGTCGTCAGGAATTGTAAAAATAAAAAAATAAATTCTAAAGTCGGATAGATATCCGTCTATAAGATAATCTATACTACCGTGTTGAAGCAACCCTAAATTCTAAGAAAATTCTCCCAAGAAACCATGGGTCTAAACTCAAAACCTAATCCGCGCCTCTCGACTTGAAAATTTGTTTCCTCTTCTTTCGCTAAAATTATTTTCTTTTTTGAAATATATTATGTTTTATTATACCCTCACATTAGTAATACGAGGGTATATATCATTTGCTACGGGCCAAAAGTGTAACACATCGAAGGAGTGACATAAGACCCTATGTATGTTTGGCGGATATCCGTTTTAGGTCGTTTTTAGTCGAATGAGCAATGTCCGTCCGTCTGTCTGTCTGTCTTTCTGCTAGCTGGTGCGCACGATAACTCTCGAAAGGAGTAACCGATTGACTTCAAATTTGGTATGTGGTAATATTTTTTTCTATCTCCGTCTAAGTTCGATGATGAGCCATATTGGTCCACTCCTTCTAGTACCTCCCCCACAAAGTGTTAATATTAAGTGAATTATTGATTATTTAATAACTTCTATACTACTTATTTGAATTCTCTGAAATTCTACACATAAAATTATTTTATTAGTCACTATCACCTCAAGAAAAATGGGCGAAGTTACCGTGCCCCTTTTGGTACCTTCCACACAAATGGACCATTTTGCTCCAAAATTTAACAGCTTATAACTTAAATACCTATGCACAAAAAGACTGGAAATTTTGTATAGTGTAATGGTTTCATAGTACCTACAATCCAGTAAAAAATGGGCGAATCATACCAAAATTGAAAGATCATAATATTAAAGTTATGATCTATTCAATTTAACCAGTGCATATAAACGCTTACAATTCGATACAGTGCAATATATTTTATGTTTACTGTTTAGCGAAAAATAGGAGTATTTGTTGATTCCCCTCTGGTATCTCCTATACAAATTGACAGATTAATTCGTGTATTTCATATTACAGTACTCACATAGTGAGGTATACCTTAGTCGGTTTACCCGACTGAAACTTTCTTACTTGTTATATTATAGTTTATGATATAGTATTATATTATATTTTAGCATTATAGTATTATATAATATAGCATTTATATTATAGTATATACGAGACTTACTGCTTCGTCTCATCTCCTTACTTAATCGGATATTACAGAACATTAGTTCCTGTAGCCGAACGCAGAATAGATTTCCAAGCGCTTCGATCTTCTGCGCTTCTTCTCCAATTTGTGACACCAAGTTTCGAGATGTCTTCCTCCACCTGATCTTTCCATCGGAGTTTTGGCTTTCCCCCCTCTGCGTGAACCGTCATCAGATTCGTATTGAAAAGACTTTTTTGCTGGAGCATCTTCATTCATTCGTCATACAATACCTTCAATCTATCTACGTGCAGACAATAAGGTAGTGAGATGTTCGGTGTTGTTGGCGACAGCGGTGCTTATGTGCGTTTGGAGTGTAGAAAGGCCACATCAGACTGGAATGTATGTAGTTCCTGACAATCTCTTAAGAAGAGCTTGCAGGTCGTTAGAGACATGTCCACATATTCCAGTTCCCCTGGAGCGTGTAAGGAAGTTCCTAGCCTTGCAACTTCATTTGAGTTGCATTTCCCTGGTATGTCTCTGTGACCCGACACCCATATAAGGTGAATAACGAACTGTCCAGCCGGCTCATTAAGAAATAAGCGGCACTAGCAGGCAATTTATGAATTCAGGAATATAGTTTCCAGGGACTTGACAGCAGCCTGACTATTAAAGCAAATACTGATAAATTTTTTTATGAAAAATAAATCATTAACGCAATATTTATACCCTACACCACACTGTGGTACTGGGTATTATAACTTTGTGGATTTGTTTGTAACACCCAAACGGAGAAGAAAAAGACCCATCGTTTATTATACCGATCGACTTAGAATCACTTTCTGAGTTGATTTAGCTATGTCCGTCTGTGCATGTATTCTTGTAATCAAAACACAGGTTACAATTATGGTCCGATCTCATCGAAACTTAGTACATATCTTTCTTTTGGCCCTATTGAATTTGGTTAAAATCGGTTCAGATTTACATATAGCTCCCATATATATGTACCCCCGATTTGGCATATATGAACCGTATAAACAACATTTTTAAACCGATCTGTATAAAAATTGACAGAGAGAAGTCTCTTGACACACTTAGAGACAGTACTAAATTTGAGGAACATCGGTTCATATTTAGATATAGCCACTATATATATGTTATCCCCGATTTTACATGTAAAGGCTGTAGAAACAGTATTGTTTTATCCGATCGGTACGAAATTCGGCAGAAAGAGATTTCTTATTGTATAAATGAATACTGCCAAATTTATGGAAAATCGGTTCAGATATAGATATAGCCCCCCATATATATGTTACCCCCGGTTTTACATGTAAGCGCTGTAGAGACTGTATTTTATATCCCATCAATACGAAATTCGGCAGAAAGAGGTTTCTTATCACACAAATGAACACTGCCAAATTTGGGGGAAATCGGTTCAGATTACGATATATTTCTTACTACCTATTTAGTATCAAACTCCATAGAAGTTGTACTGAACTTCCAATCATTACAAAATTTTACAGAAAGAAGTTTCTTAATTTAGGAACGAATACTGCTTAATTTCGGGATAATCGGTTCAAATTAAGATATAGCCACATACTGGTGTATACGTTCCTGCCTATTTAGTATTTAAACGCTACTAAAACTGTATTTTGCGTCCGATCTTTGTGTATAATTTGGCACAAATGAAGTTTTTGATCGAAGTTGCTGAAAAACTGTTTAGATTATGTCTAGTCCCATCGATTTGTTCCTTTTGATTCTTGATCTATTATACAATACTGTTCATTTTAATGTTATCGCTTTAGATCTAGTATAATATCAACATCTTCAACTCTTCCTTGGGATAAGCCTTGATGAGGAGGTGGAGCTATGTACTTTGTTACAAAACCAATTATTCCAAATTATTATCGCAATGCCCCTTTTCGCATTGTTAGGGAGGTGTAGGCTATTATATAGTCGGCCCCGCCCGACTTAAGTCTTTCCTTACAGGTTTATATTTATTTTTATTTAATACTTCGTGAAAAGAAAGCAGCTTATTTACAAATTATTTTTGAGGAAGAAGGCATATTATTTTTACCTCAATAAAACAGAAATATCCCTTGGACCAAATGTTCCCTAATCCAAGATATAGAACTTTTCATTTTACTCAATCCCACTTTATGTCAGATACATCGTCGGCTCACTGCTATTTTGTTCCTAACGCCATTTTGTATGATCGGAGAAAACGCAATTTATTGTTTAAGTACAAACGGGACTGAAGTGTAGCACACTTTTTATTCTATAGGGTTCCCAACAGTGTTTGTATGATTCTCATGCATTTCTATGCCATTACATTAAAAAATAAGCAAGTTATAACAATTTTTGTACATGGCATTGTGTTCCATATCCACTTTTGTTTTAATATTTGTTCGTATTTGTATTACATGGACCACAAAGAAGGCCTGTATGGAAGGAGAGTAATTTACAAATTGTGATCGAAAGAACGTAAAATAGTGAGTAAAAAATATAGGGCGATAGAAAAATGGAGACATAGAACAAAAATATCAAATTATTTCCCGTAAATCAGAGTTTCTTATCAACTCCTAACTCAAAAACCAAAAAAATGGGGAATGGACCAAAATAGCATTAAGCCGACGATATGTATTTCTATGAATAGCACTGTTTTGTAAAAAAACACATAAGCAGAAATTATAAGGCAATATATATTACCGTTCAAAAGTTATAAAGGAAACGATGGAAAAATTGGACCAAATGGGCCTAATCTAACTGCAGTATTAAGAACTGTCCGAGTTGAAGGGTCTTGAATATTGATATTTTGATCGAACTTTGCTTTTTTCCTATCCATATAACTAATTAGCTATTGTTTTTAAAAAAATTTACCCAAAGTGTTTTCGACAGCCTTTTCTTCAATGTTTTTAAGAAAAAAAATTGCAAAGATATTTTTTATACTTAATAAGCTACAACTTTTTAAATTAGAAATCGATTTTCTTCAGAATTCATTGTCGATTTTATTCATTGTCGATCAGACTTCACGATAAAATAATAAAAATATAACAAATGTGATTTTTTCGAGGATTAATTAAAACATTATTAAAATGTTCACAAAAACTTTTCTTAATATCTTGTAAGATATTTTTTAAACTCCCAGCAAAAAATAAAAGAAGTACTTCCTAAAGAATAACATTATAAGTACTTCCAAATCATAAGTATGAACATTTTTCTGCATTTAATGAAGTTCTTTTAAATAACTAACCAAAATGTAATTTCGGAATATAAATTATTAACCCTAGAATGCATAATTTCAAAACGATTGGATGTAAAATAAAGCTTCTGAAGTGATAAAAGTCCAGATCGGAATGAACATATATGTGACGGCTATGAAATATATGTAAAATACTACTTCTATGGTGCTAAAGGGCAAAAGCGGAAGAAGTATTTATTTATATGGGGGCTATATCAGAATTAGTGAATGGTTCTGGCTAGTCGACTTTCGACTTTTCATCAACCGAATTTCGTTTCAGTCGTCTAGGTCGATTTATCGGACCTTAAAGTCGACTTTTTTTATAGTTGACTAGCTGGACCCGGTCCACTTCGTTGCCCCAGACTTCAGATTTCCGATTCCGTAAATTTTTTAACCAATTACGTAGACTGCCATCAAATGCATATTTACTAAATTACAACACTCTCGCTAACAAATTGTTCAAGGTATTTCAATTTAAGAAATTTGCTTATAAGGTTGGAGCCACGCCCATTGCTCCGATCCCAACCCTTTTGGACCATTCACGTAGACTATCACCAGATCGATATTCAAAAAATTACAGCACTCTCGATAAAAAAATGTGCAAGATATGACTCTCAATTTCAAAATTTGGCTTATACTCGCATAGGCGGGGCAAACGTCCATTGGTCTGATCCCGCCTATTTTTGGTCGAATCACGTAGACTGTCATCAGATACATATACCCAAAACTGCAGCGCTCACTAAAACAAATTGTGCAAGATATCTCAATTTAAAAATTAGGCTCCTATGGGCGGTGCCGCCCTTTTTTGTGTAATCACGTAGACTGCGTGAGATGCACAAAATCACAGCACTCTCGCTAACAAATTGTGCATGATATCTCAATTTCAAAATTTGGTTTATATGGGCGGGGCCAGGCCCATTGATCCGATCCCGCCACTTTTTAGAACATTCACGTAGGCTATCATCAGATACGTATGCACAAAATTACAGAACTATCGCTAAACAATTGTGTAAGACATCTCAATTTCAAAATTTAGTTTATATGGGCAGGGCCACGATCCCGACCCTTTTTGGACCAATAACGTAGACTACCACCAGACATCACTCTCGCTAAAAATTGTGCAAGATATATGTCTCAATAGCTGGACCCGGTCCACTTCGTTGCCCCAGACTTCAGATTTCCGATTCCGTAAATTTTTTAACCAATTACGTAGACTGCCATCAAATGCATATTTACAAAATTACAACACTCTCGCTAACAAATTGTTCAAGGTATTTCAATTTCAGAAATTTGCTTATAAGGGTGGGGCCACGCCCATTGCTCCGATCCCAACCCTTTTGGATCATTCACGTAGACTATCACCAGATCGATATTCAAAAAATTACAGCACTCTCGATAAAAAAATGTGCAAGATATGACTCTCAATTTCAAAATTTGGCTTATACTCGCATAGGCGGGGCAACGTCCATTGGTCTGATCCCGCCTATTTTTGGTCGAATCACGTAGACTGTCATCAGATACATATACCCAAAACTGCAGCGCTCACTAAAACAAATTGTGCAAGATATCTCAATTTAAAAATTAGGCTCCTATGGGCGGTGCCGCCCTTTTTTGTGTAATCACGTAGACTGCGTGAGATGCACAAAATCACAGCACTCTCGCTAACAAATTGTGCATGATATCTCAATTTCAAAATTTGGTTTATATGGGCGGGGCCAGGCCCATTGATCCGATCCCGCCACTTTTTAGAACATTCACGTAGGCTATCATCAGATACGTATGCACAAAATTACAGAACTATCGCTAAACAATTGTGTAAGACATCTCAATTTCAAAATTTAGTTTATATGGGCAGGGCCACGATCCCGACCCTTTTTGGACCAATAACGTAGACTACCACCAGACATCACTCTCGCTAAAAATTGTGCAAGATATATGTCTCAATTTCAAAATTTGGCTTATATAGGCGGGGCCACGTCCATTGGTCTGATCCCGCAAATTTTTGGGCGAATCGCGTAGACTGTCATCAGATACATATGTCCAAAACACGCCCATTGGTTCGATGCCGCTCATTTTTGGACCAATCACGTAGACTACCACCAGATATATATATACACGAAATTACAGCACTCTCGGTAAAAAATTGTGCAATATATGTCAATTTCAAAATTTGGCTTATATGGGGGGTGGAGGGCACGCCCATTGTTCTGATCCCGCCCATTTTTGGACCAATCACGTAGACTGCCACCATATACATATACACAAAATTCCAGCACTCTCGCTATCAAATTGTGCAAAATATCTCAATTTCAAAATTTGGCTTATATGGGCGGGGCCACGCCTATTGGTCCGAACCCGCACATTTTTGGACCAATCATGTAGGTCGCCAACGGATATATATATATAGAAAATTCCAGGTCTCTCGGTAACAAATTGTGCAAGATATCACATTTTTAAAATTTGGCTTATGTGGGCGGTGCCACGCCCATTGGTCCGATCCCGCCCATTTTTGGAAAAATCACGTGGACTGCTACCAGATACATACGTACAACATTACAACACTCTAGCTAACAAATTGTGCAAGATATCTCAATTTAAAAGTTTGGCTTATATGGGCGGGGCCACGCCCATTGGTCCGATTCCGCCAATTTTTGGACCAATTACGAAGACTACCACCAGATATATATGTACAAAATTACAGCACTCTCTCTAACATATTGTGTAAAATATCTAAACTTCAAAATTTGACTTATATGGGCGGTGCCACGCCTATTGGCCCGCTTCCACCCATTTTTGGACCAATTACGTCGACTACCACCAGATACTTGTGCACAAAATTACAGCGCTCTCGATAACAAATTGTGCAAGATATCTTAATTTCAAAATTTGGCTTATATGGCCGGGCCACGCCCTTTTATCCGATCCCGGCTATTTTTGGAACAATCACGTAGACTACCACCAGATACATATGCACAAAATTACAGCACGCTCACTAACAAAATGTGCAAGATAAGTCAATTTCAAAATTTGGCTTATATGAGCGGTGCCACGCCCATTGACCCGATTCCGCCCATTTTTAGACCAGTCACGTAGACTGCCACCAGATACGTATACACAAAATTCCAGCACTCTCGCTAACAAAATGTGCAAGATACAACATTTTTTAAATTTGGCTTATATGGGCGGTGCCACGCCCATTGCTGCGATCCCGCCCATTTTTGGACCAACCACGTAGACGGCCACCAGATACATATGTACAAAATTACAGCACGCTCGCTAACAAATTGTGCAAGATATCTTAATTTAAAAATTTGGCTTATATGGGCGGGGCCACGCCCTTTGGTCCGATCCCGGCCATTTTTGGAACAATCACGTAGACTACCACCAGATATATATGTACAAAATTACGGCACTCTCTCTAACATATTGTGAAAAATATCTAAAATTCAAAATTTGACTTATATGGGCAGTGCCACGCCCATTGGTCCGCTTCCGCCCATTTTTGGACCAATCACGTAGACTACCACCAGATACATGTGCACAAAATTACATCACTCTCGATAACAAATTGTGCAAGATAAGACAATTTCAAAATTTGGCTTATATGGGCGGTGCCACGCCCATTGACCCGATTCCGCCCATTTTTAGACCAGTTACGTAGACTGCTACCAGATACGTATACACAAAATTCCAGCACTCTCGCTAACAAATTGTGCAAGATATACAATTTTTTAAATTTGGCTTATATGGGCGGTGCCACGCCCATTGCTGCGATCCCGCCCATTTTTGGACCAATCACGTAGACTGCCACCAGATACATATGTACAAAATTACAGCACTCTCGCTAACAAATTGTGCAAGATATCTCAATTTTAAAATTTGTCATATGTGGGCGGGGCCACGCCCACTTGATATATCGAAAATTCAAGTACCCTATTTTCACCACGCCCCATACATGTACATTCTGTGAAAATTTCAAGAAGATCGGCCCAGCCGTTTAGACGTCTATACGGTACAAACAAACCAACAAACAAACAAACAAACAAACAAACAAACACACATTCTTTCTTTATATATATAGATTAAAATAACATAACGTCATTTTAAAGTATGCTGATTTTCTTCGAAATATGTTAAATTGTGGAATTGTAGTACATTGGATTGCGATAAAAACTGAATTTATTAATAACACTTTATCCTTTCCAAAAATGTTGATATATCGTCACCAAAAATGCGTAACCCTCAAAAAATGAAAATTAGTTTTTGGCCAAAAATCACGATTTTTTTTTAAGAAAAAAGAAGAAAGAAAAAAAGACGTAACATCAAGTGCTCGTTTTTGATAAAGCACAAAAGGCGTAAACCACATTGTATTAAACTGTATTCATCTATTTAACCTTTGAAGTTGCTCTCTTGTTGATATTTTGAACATCTATTTTTGTCAAATTTAATAATGATCTAAAGTAAAACATGAAAACGCATTTTTCCAACCTTGAGAGAGATCGTTCAATCTAGGATTAAAAAAAATCCATTGTACAAAATATAGTACATTTGACTAAAATATGACTTCTATGGAGCTTACATATATGCCAAATCCATACGAGTATGTCGGGCTATATGTAAATTTGAACGGATATTGTTCACACGGATATTAAGTGTTAAAATATGATACTCTTTACCAAATTTCATGAATATCGAAAGAAAATTATATCTTCTATAGAGGGTATAAGATAAATCGAAGGAACATTCATATATATGAAGATATCTGGTTCTAAACTGATATTCAAATAGTTGGGAGATTTTTGATCGTTCGCCGTAGACGAAAGAAAATAAGTTACAGAAACAGGCCACATATCTAAATTCGGATCGACTTTCAATTTCAATACGAATTGTCTTGTCCCAAAATAAAGATTTGTGCAAAATTTCTTTGAGATCGGACTATATTTGTGACCTGCACATTGATTAAAAGAATACATGCACAGACTGACACAGCTAAATCGGTTCAGAAAGTGATTTCAAGTCGATCGGTATAATGAACGATGGTTCTATATATCTCTTTTCCTTTTGGGTGTTAGAAACAAATGCATAAAATTATAATAAATTGCACCACAGTGTGGTTTAGGTTATAATAAAATAATTTAAAAGAAATTATGGGGATTAAATGTACCATGCCATACGAGTACTTACTGTACCACACTGTGGTACTTTACTACTCTCTGAACCGGGGCTACGGAAAATACATAGCGCCGCACAAATTTGCTATGTATTACAGTGTAAAATAAAAAATACTTTTTTATTAGTGAGAATGTTGACCATTTGCGAAAATGTTACTAGAAATTATACTATGGGGTCATTCGGTCACATTTTTCAACAGCCAGCTACACCATACAGATTACAAACATCTTCAAATGTCCTAAACATACATATATATGATCGTTGATCTCTTTGGCCAATAGTATATTATTTATACGTTCCCTTCCCTACGTCAACATTTGTATTCCTTTAAAATAAGAGATCTCTGGACCCAAAGATGTTAATAAGAACGACATACACTCATCAAATAAATACAACACCAAAAAAGCAAATCTTACAGTGCTTTAAAAGAACTTGTGCAAAAGTGGTGACAAAGAAGTACTTCCCCGGCGCGACAACCCCTTGTTAAATTCATTGGTGAAAATCCAAATTAGAACAACTTCCGGATAATAAGTTGGGGATTTTTATTGCTTCTTTGGATGCTCTTTTTTTGCTGGGCTGCTGATGGGATGAAAAAATGGTGGCATGTCATAACGTCCAGGGTCATAGCGTCCATGGTCGTATTGGGTCATAGCGTCCATGGTCGGATTTGGACACATCGATAACTAGACTAAATTATTTTTATAGATGGACGTAGTGATACTGCGTTTCACCACTTTCTGTGGTGTCATCACGTCCATGGACATTATGACCCTGTTCGTTTTGCCATCCCACCAAATACATTTTATATTCGAAAACGATGATGTCTACCTAATTTGGGATTATTTAACCATTTAAGATAAATGGTTCTGTAGTTGTGGTAACATGTGTGGCTGAACCTCAATTTTTGGTAGACGTTTATCCTTATTTTGATAGATGAATAAGTCCAATCCCAGTAATGGACCACAAGCTCCTTAAGGAAAAGACGGTGCCCAGACTTAACTCCTCCGGGCATAACGCTCAAAACGATTTTGGGACTTATGTCCTTCAGTATACTTGGACATAATTCCCAAAATTGGAATTATGTCCAACATAACACCCAAAAGAGCGTTCCTCGACATAACACCCAAAAAAGCGGACATAACACCCAATGCATGTTGGGACTTATGTCCTTAACAAACCGCGGTCTTAACTCCCAAAGTAATGAATATGCAGCTACATGCGAAGGATAAAATTGGACACCATGCCAAAAACTCCTCGAAGTCCACGAGATTTCATAAATTTATTTAAAAATTTATTATTTATGAGAGAATTTGGAAAGTAACACACAATTTTTATTACACAACGGTTTTCGAAGAGGATATATCCTACACATTGTTTTTCTCACCATCTATCAACAAATGAACCTAACGATCGTCACTATATGATGGATGCGACTTTTTCGTGGTCTCAAGCTATTGATACAAACAATTGTTATTAATAACATATATTTATCAAAACAGACATGTTTGTATAATAACTTCTAACAAATAAAAAAATTCTTGATTTAACAACAAATCATTGAAATTAGAATCGAAGGAGAAACTTTTATTAAAAACACAATCGCGCGATTTGTTTTAAAAAAAGTTTCGCATTCGGTCCTAAGTTAAATATTTTTTTAATTGCGCGATTTAACAGAAATAAAATAATCATTGAACTTAGGACAGATGCCAAATATTTTGAACAAACTGAGCGATTTTCGACAAATATGTACATTTATTTTTATTACTTATTTGTAGGTTTCCCCTTTGCCATCATACTCGTGGCTAATAAAAAAAAACCAAATGATATGATATGATCAGTTTATAGACTCAATCATTTTCAAACTCAAACCAAAAACTTTTACTACAGACTTTGAGAGATATATGAGTAGAGAAAATACAATTTTGAAACCATGCAGGAAAATTGTGTCGTCATTATTTGACGAGATTAACAACAAAATGTTAAGAAAGTGATACATACACTCACATTATGTCCATTCAGCAGTCAGATTGTAGGAAGCGCTGAAGAATTGTTCTTTTATCAAATGTATTATATTTCACCCTAATATAAATATATACTCCTATTCTTCAACTAAATTATGCATTCGCAATAACATTGTATTTCCCTAAAAAATAAAAAAAATGTTAATGTAAATTAATAAAAAGGACATAACTCCCATTGGGCGTTTTGTCCACTCGATACCTTCGGACATAAGTCCCAAAAATTTTGGGTATTATGTCCTAGATTAACGCCCAAAATCGTTTTGGGCGTTATGCCAGTTGGGAGTTATGTCATGGCACCGGTGAAGAAAAAAATATTTTCTTAAAGACATTAAAGAACCAGTAAGGAAAGGCTAAAGTCGGGCGGGGCCGACTATGTAATACCCTACACCACTCTCGTAATATTGAATAACTCTGATATATTAATTTTGTAATTCATGTATAAATTGTTTACATAAATTTACTTTTGGGACATTTTATACTTAAATAATACTTTAAGGTGGGTATACGGTATATTGGGAATAAGCAGTGTTATAGTATTGCTAGCTATAGTATGGGAGCTATAGGACGAAACATATATATGGGAGCTATAGCTAAATCTTAACCAAATTTCTTCAAAGTCGGTAGCCTTGGTTCATGGATCAAGAAACTCTACCATTCTAAATTTCAAAATGATTGGATGTAAAATACAGCTTCTACAGGACTAAAGAGCAAAATCGGACGAAACATATATATGGGAGCTATAGCTAAATCTTAACCGATTTTCTTCAGATTCGGCAATGTTGGTTCACTGGTCAAGAAACTCTACCATTTTAAATTTCAAAACGATCGGATGTAAAATACAGCTTCTATAGGACTAAAGGGCCAAATCGGACGAAAAATATATATGGGAGCTATAGCTTAATCTTAACCGGACGGACGGACAGACATCGTTAAATCGACTCAGCTAGTGATTCTGAGTCGATCGGTATACTTTAAGGTGGGTCTAGCTGTGTTATTTTCAGGTGTTACAAACATCTGCCGTGAAACAAACTTATAATACCCTGTACCACAGTGTGGAGTACGGTATAAAAAGCTATCGTAATCTCTTTGGGCCAAATTTTTTTCGACCATAATTTAAAAATCAATAATCTCCAACACGACGATCCTTATCCGATCTCGTTGACATTTTTTGTCATAACTACTATCCAATAGGACTCAACTAGGTGCAAGTTTAATCCCGATCAAAATTGACTCAATTGATATGAAATCATCCATATATGTATATTTATTAGGGCGGGTCGATTTAAAAATCGCCCATTGCTCAGTAAAAATCGTATTCTAGGGATCAAAATATGAAACTTTGTCGAAGGAACCATACCTCTAAAACGAAGTCTGATGTCCCGGAAAAAATCCCACTTTGACCCATTTAGAGTGCTCCAATCGAGTCCAAATGTATGACCGACCCCCACTCAGTGAAGTGCTCAGTGAAAATCGTATTCTAGGGATCAAAATAAGAAACTTTGCCAAAGGAACCATACCTCTAAAACGAATTCTGATGTCCCGGAAAAAATCCCACTTTGACCCATTTAGAGGGCTCCAATCGAGTCCAAATGTATGGAACCCCCAGGGGGTTCCAGTGGTGTGCCACTGGCATGGGTGGGTCGGGCCTCCAAAGTTAGTGGGGGTCGGTCATACATTTGGACTCGATTGGAGCACTCTAAATGGGTCAAAGTGGGATTTTTCAAAATTTGCCCCTACCCAAAAGTTCGACCCAAATTCCGGGACATCAGAATTCGTTTTAGAGGTATGGTTCCTTTGGCAAAGTTTCTTATTTTGATCCCTAGAATACGATTTTCACTGAGCATAAAAGGTGGTTTGTCAATTTTTTATATCAATTTTTTATATCAATTTAAAACGCAACTTTTCCTTGGAATGTTTATAAAACTTTGTTGTTTAAGTAAATTCAGTTTTCAAAAAATAATCTTTTAATTAGATATATAAAAGGTGGTTTGTCCATCGGGTACCCCTGAAACGGAAAATTTTCAATCAAAATATTGTTGATTGCAGCGGTATGAATAAAAATGTCTGAAATATAAATTTGCCTCTGAGCCTTCGGTATTATTCAATTATTCTTGAAGTCTTTGTATTAAAGTGATTGATTTACGGATTGAGTTATCGAGTGAAATATAACTATACCATTTGCTAACGCAAACTATTATTAAAGAGACATTGTATGTGCACGGTTGAATGGAAAGAAAAAGTTTTCAATTATTGCTATAATCGATTAATGGATAGTAAATAATGATGTTCGGGGAAGTAAAAGCATTGTTATTCAAAGACTAAATTGAGCGTAGAGTGCTTACTTGAAATAACTTTTTGAGCGAAACTAAAAAAAGGATGGCAGGCTTCAGTATTTGGGTTAAAATTATGCAGTCGCACATGGAAAAGAAGATTGAATATATTGCCATTGTTATCTTTAATGGATTCCAAATGGGATAAGAACCTTTGCACAGTATTACAAATTAAGAAATTCTAATTTTCCAAAATCAAACTACGACTGAGGTATACATTCATTTAATGAGAAATTAATTGTAGTATTTTTTAGATGTTAAAACGGTGGAAGAATGCCCCTTATTTTTTGTTTGTCTATAGTTACTGGAAAACAAGTAAGAAAATACTAAAGTCAGTCGTGGACAACAACCAATACACCTAAGATGTATCTCCTAGAACGTACAATATTTAAATAAGGATGAAATTTTTATAGGGGCTATATAAAATTTGTATACCCTCCATTATAGGATGGGGGGTATATTCATTTTGTCACTCCGTTTGTAACACCTCTAAATATTAATCTGAGACCCCATAAAGTATATATATTCGTCCCAAAATTCTAAGACGATTTAGCCATGTCCGTCTGTCCGTCCGTCCCTCCGTCCGTCTGTGGTAATCACGTTACAGTCCGCAATAATAGAGGTAGGTTGATCAAATTTGGTACAAATACTTCTTATAGTTGCAGGTTGTTTGGGATTGCAAATGGGCCATCGGTCCATATTCAGATATATCTCCCATATATAGCATCTAACTTGTTGTGATTCCTACTGTTCTCATCTACTATATTTTTTGTGTTTTCGGTGTTATTATACCCTACACCACACAGGGTATTATAAGTTTGTTTCACGGCAGATGTTTGTCACACCTGAAAATAACACAGCTAGACCCACCTTAAAGTATACCGATCGACTCAGAATCACTAGCTGAGTCGATTTAACAATTTCACTCCGATCGTTCTGAAATTTTGCAGTTTAGAGTATTTCACGGCTGTTAAGATCGCTATTGAATTTGGTTGAAATCGGTTCAGATTTAGATATAGCTCCCATATATATCTTTCGTCCGATTTGGCCCTTTAGTCCTATAGAAGCTGTATTTTACATCCAATCGTTTTGAAATTTAGAATGGTAGAGTTTCTTGATCCGTGAACCAACACTACCGAATTTGAAGAAAATCGGTTAAGATTTAGCTATAGCTCCCATATATATGTTTCGTCCGATTTTGCTCTTTAGTCCTGTAGAAGCTGTATTTTACATCCAATCATTTTGAAATTTAGAATGGTAGAGTTTCTTGATCCATGAATTAACACTACCGAATTTGAAGAAAATCGGTTAAGATTTAGCTATAGCTGCCATATATATGTTTCGTCCGATTTGGCCATTTAGTCCTATAAAAGCTGTATTTTACATCCAATCATTTTGAAATTTAGAATGGTAGAGTTTCTTGATCCATGAACCAACACTGCCGAATTTGAAGAAAATCGGTTAAGATTTAGCTATAGCTCCCATATATATGTTTCGTCCGATTTAGCCCTTTAGTTCTATAAAAGCTGTATTTTACATCCAATCGTTTTGAAATTTAGAATGGTAGAGTTTCTTGATCCATGAACCAACACTACCGAATTTGAAGAAAATCGGTAAAGATTTAGCTATAGCTCCCATATATATGTTTCATCCGATTTGGCTCTTTAGATCCAATCGTTTTTATACCCTACACCACACTGTGGTACAGGGTATTATTTAAGTATAAAATGTCCCAAAAGTAAATTTATGTAAACAATTTATACATGAATTACAAAATTTATATATCAGAGTTATTCAATATTACGAGAGTGGTGTAGGGTATTATATAGTCGGCACCGCCCGACTTTAACCATTCCTTACTGGTTTTCTTTAGGTTTGAGTTATTTTGTGAGGTCACATGCTATCCATGGTGGAGGGTATATAAGATTCGGCATGGCCGAACTTTACGCTTACTAACTGGCACATAAGCAATAAGTGGCGGATTTTCACTAGCTGGTAGCAATGGTGTCATGAGTTGCGAAGAAAGAACAGTGCGAAACAGACAAAAAATTCGTGAAAAGTATTTATAAAACATATATTTACTATTCTATGTTCAATTGTTTACACTCTTTTGCAAATATTAAAATAATTTCCCATTTTTGTTCTTCTTCTTCCCGTTAATTCACAATAATTGATAAAATCTCTCCAAAAATGGGATGCCATATCGCTAAATATAGGGTGCCCAATCTGGCAACATCATACTCGATTAAGACATGAACACAAGCACCATACTTCATCGGGAACTAATAGTGCTTAAAAGTGCTTAGCTCCCCATACAAATTAAGCACTTATGGTGTAACGAAAACACGCCTATTATCTAATTCTGAAACCATAATCGCTATCTGGACAATTTTAATGATCGGAAGTAAAATACAACTTCTATAGCGGTTTGATACCAAATCAGGAGGAACATGTCTATGGAGCTTTAATATAAATCTGAGCCGATCTTCCCTGAATACACATTCACGCAAAAAGACCTCCTTCTGTCGAATTTCGTACTGATCGGATATAAAATACAGTCTCTACAGCGCTTACATGTCAAATCGGGGGTAACATTTATATGGAAGCTTCTAAATTTGAACCGATTTTCTCCGACCTCCGCTTACAGGTCAAATCGGAGGTAACATATATATGGGGGCTATATCTAAATCTGAACCGATTTTCTCCGAATTTATCAGTATTCCTTCATGTAATAAGAAACCTCTCTTTGCCGAATTTTGCACTGATCGGATATAAAATAACATTTTTACAGCGCTTACATGTCAAATCGGGGGTAACGTATATATTGGGGCTATATCTAAATCTGAACCGATTTTAACCAAATTCAATAGGGATCATCCTTGGGCCAAAAAAAAGATATGTGTAAAGTTTCGTCGAGATCGGACCATACTTGCGACCTGTACTTTGATTACAAGAATACATGCACAGACGGACAGACAGACAGACGGATATAGCTAAATCAACTCAGAAAGTGATTCTAAGTCGATCGGTATAATAAACGATGGGTCTATTTCTTCTCCTTTTGGGTGTTACAAACAAATGCACAAAGTTATAATAGCCTGTACCACAGTGTGGTGTAGGGTATAAAAATGTACTAAATGAACGTGACCTCATGTCCCAGAGTGTACAATTCACGACCTATAATTAATTGGCCGTCATTTGTAAAAATCGGGCCAATGATGTCCAATTTTCTAATTTTTTAGATGCTAGTAACATTTAAATGCCAGTAAGAAAGGTCGATCGGAAACCAACCTGTTTGATAAATAAAGTTATCAATAAAACGAATATAGATACCGGAAAGATCTATTGAACTACATCAAAAGCCCGATCCAAGTACATCTAGACGTCGTTTATTAAATGCGGGACTGTAGCAAAACAGGTGTTCAATGCACTCCACTTTGCCTCATCTCTAAAACCTTCTTCTCAGTTACTGCAGAAGTCATTGGAGTCAATGCCCAACATTCAAACGTGTACGCCGATCAGGCAGTGCCCCGTCAGAACTTATGTGCCAAATTCTGTCCACCTTTAATTGGACTGCCTGATTGCCTCTTGCCTAAGACAAGGATTGCATATGGATTGCACATATCGTCGCTTGGATGACCAACTGCATTAACTGACATTTTCAAAATTGTTCAGGAGAGCAGTTTTTTCTGTTTTTGAGACAATGTTCCTTCTTCCCCACGGCGTAATATTTATTATATTTCCAATTTGCTTTTCTCATTGTGTACTCAACTCCATCTTTTACAATATTATTAACAAACAAATAAAAAAAATTAATTATAATGCATGTTTTTCATAAACAATGCAGTTACGTCACTTTGTGGGAAAAAAAAATTATACTTAATGTCAGTTACGACTGATCACCGCCCAGCCCAAACGACTAAAGCTAGAGTCATGAAATTTGGTAGGATGGTAGTCCTTGCTATATAGACGTGCAATATAGAAGGGTTTTTCGAAATTTGGGGCGCACAATGGGCCAAAAAAGAAAAAAAAATGGTATCACAGCCAAATCCAAACGGCTGGAGCTAGAATTGCAACATTTCGTGTGAGGGTAGGGTCTAGGGCGAAGATTCGGTATGAATCACAATTTTTCGAAATTAAAAAATTTTCGCGCACATTGGGACAAAAAGGGATAAATATGGCACCAAAGCCAAATGGGAAGAGCTTGAATCGTTTAATTTGGCTTGGGGGTAGCCATTGGAACGTAGACGACACAAGGAGTTTTTTTTAGGCAAAAATGATAAATATTATGCAGTGGGAAAAAACAATGTTGAATATGGTACAGTGGGGGAAAATTTAAATTTGTGCAGTGGGTCAAAAATGTGTTAAATATGGCACAGTGGGGCAAAAAGGTTTAAATATAGTACAGTTGGGGAAAATTTTAAATTTGTGCAGTGGGACAAAAATATGTAAAATATGGCACAGTGGGACAAAAATGTGTTTAATATTGTGGGGCAACATTGTTAAGATTAAGGTTACGTATGGTACAGTGATGGAAAACATAAATATTGTGCAATTGGAAAAAACTGTGTTTAATATGGTACAGTGGGGCAAAAAGTGCTAAATATGGTACAGTGTGGGAAAAAAATTAAATTTGTGCAGTGGGTCAAAAATGTGTTAAAAATGGCACAGTGGGGCAAAACGGGTTAAATATGGTACCGTAGTGCAAAAATGGTAAAATATGGTACGATATGGCAAAAAGGGTTAAATATGGTAGAGTAGGGCTAAGGGTCACAATCTTCCACAATTCCACATATAGTATTAGTTTCTCCATCGCAATCATCTTGAGAAAAATAACCCAAGTTGCGACGTCTCTTTTGGCATCTCCCAAACAAATGGATCATTTTACAGAAAAAGTTAACGGCTGATGACTTTGATTCCAGTTCATATAAATACTTGACATTTTATGAAGTGTAATACTTTTATAGTTCCCATGGTATATTAAAAAATATGCGTTATTGTTATTACATTGTAGAGAGATGGAAAGTCATCTCTCAATCGAAAATACATCACGTTTTCACTATATATTTATAATCGGGATATAATTAATTACACTTTTATATTCATCCTAATAAATTATTATTTAATCATTAGAATACGGAATCTATATGTATATAAATTGATGTGTTTGTTGTTAAGTATGAACTCCAAAATAACTGGACCGATATTGATGAAGTTTTCAGGGAATCTTCCGATTATCCTAGCGGGTGACATAGGCTATATTAGTTATTGATTGAGGAGGCGTGTACCCGCCCAAATAAGCGAATTTGAAGTTATTTTCTTAGTGATTCCTACTGTTCCTACCTACTACGATTGGATTATTGAGATTCCTACTGTCGTTATCTGACGATTGGGACTGGACCGTGATCCCGTTTCGACCGTAATCGGTCCAAAATTAGCAACGAGTGGGCTGGGTCCACCAAGTACAACATTTCAGGAGAACGAATTATTAAGTGACATATTGCACTTACGTCTCTTGGTGAAAATAATTTTTTGCATTGTGTCAGTTACGTCTAAAATTTTTTTTGAGAAAACGGTAGTATACAAAATGTATATACACGTTGTACTTTGACTAGACAAATCGAATGGTGGCCTTAACTCAATTTCTGAAAAATGGCCAGTTACGTCGGTTGGTCATCCAAGCGACGATATAGGCAAATTCTTCGATATTTTTTAATGTCATTCCTTTCCTAGCAAGTCTATCGGCTTTGCAGTTCCCCGGGGTATAACCGTGACCCGGTACCCATATTTCGTTTCCCTTTATTACTACCCTTGGGAGCATAGGGCTTCAACAATACACACGAATCTTGCTCTACACGCTGAAAAAATTGCTTCTGTAGTATATTGTCCCAAACATATTCGGCTTGAAACATATACATGTTTAGGATACACTCTAAACATATAATATTTGGTACACACAAAAATTATATATTTGGGAAGATGTTGTTCTAAACAAATCTTTATTTACATCCAATATGTTTTTATTTGGGACTATTTTTATTTTCATTTAAGTATTCAGAAAATACTTAAATTGTGTTAAATTTATCAATAATTCAAAGTTAATTTTTTGAAATGTTTTAATGTTCGTAAAAATAATAGATAATAATAATTGAAATCGTATAACCACGGATCAAAATAAATTACTTGGAGAATTGACAACTAATGATGGCTTGGAATACTCAGAAATTTGAAATGACTGATTTAAAACAGAAGTTAATGCTGCAAATGGTATTATAACTGGGAACCAAGGAAAAACAGCTTCTATAGGGCTAAAGGTCCAAATCGGACGAAAGATATATATGGGAGCTATATCTTAATCTGAACCGATTTCAAACAAATTCAATAGCGATCTTAACAGCCGCGAAATAAAATAAACTGCAAAATTTCAGAACGATCGGAGTGAAATTGCGACCTGTAGTCGACGAACAACTTTACATGGACAGACGGACGGACGGACATCGTTAAATCGACTCAGCTAGTGATTCTGAGTCGATCGGTATACTTTAAGGTGGGTCTAGCTGTGTTATTTTCAGGTGTTACAAACATCTGCCGTGAAACAAACTTATAATACCCTGTACCACAGTGTGGTGTAGGGTATAAATATTATTTTTGACTATTTTTTTAAACTTTATCGTCCGATAAACTATGGGTCTATCTCTTTGTTTTTTAAGCGCTACAAACAAGTCCACAAAATCATAATACCCTGTACAACAGTTTGGTGTCGGGTATAACAAGCAAAGACGGATAAAGTTCAGTCATGCCGAATCTTATATACCCTCCACCATGGATCGCATGTGAATGGTTTCGGGTGCAAATTAACTCATTATACCAAATTTCAGTCCAATTCGTTGAAATTTGTGGTTCTTCTTGCGCTAAGAAATCAAATCTAGAAGCACTTTTGTATGGGGGGCTATATCGAAACATGGACCTATGGCTACCGTTGTTCTGAGCAAATAAATTTTATTTGAAAATCAATAAAATTTATTTGGAACGGATATATTAATACATTACAACATTACAACAAATACTTGCTAACTAATTTTCTCAAATAAAATATATGTTTATATACAAATAAAATTATTGTTTATGAAGATCTCCAAATACATTTTATTTAAAAAGGCTTTTCAAAACTTTGCAGGTTTTTCGAATTTTAATTTTTCATTGATTCTAGTTATACCTTACAATTAAAATGTCATACGTTGCAATAACTTTTTTTTAAGGCACTAATTTTATTATTTATTTTTATTATTATTTGTTCGAAGTCATCGTTTGTTATCAACGCATCAAGCAATGCATAATCTCAATTATAGAGGAATTTAAAACTTTGAATGACTGTAAAACATAATATATTTTCTGAATACTTAAATGAAAATAAATATTTGCTTCGTAAATAATAGTCCCAAATAAAAACCAGTAAGGAAAGGCTAAAGTCAACGAAAATTTAAATTTGGTACGTCTCCTCTGCCCATGTAGCCGAATCGGACGAAACATATATATTGGAGCTATAACAAAATCTGAACCATTTCTTTTTCAAATTCGGCAATGTTGGTCCATGGATCAATAAATTCTACAATGCCAAATTTCAAAACAATTGAATATAAAAAACAGCTTCTATAGGACAAAAGGCCAAATCGGACGAAACATATATATGGATTAAAATACAGACTCTATAGGGTAAAAGGGCCAAATCGGGCGAAACATATATAAGGGAGCTATATCTAAATTTGAACCGATTTCCTTCAAATTCGACGATGTTGATCCATAGATAAATAAACTCTACCATGCTAAATTGTAAAACAATTGGGTGTAAAATACTGTTCCTATAGGACTAATGGGCCAAATCGGACGAAATATATTTATGGGAGCTATATCTAAATTTGATTTTCTTCAAATTCGGCAATGTTGGTCCATGTATTAAGAAACTTTAACATACTAAATTTCGAAACGATTGGATGTAAACTACAGCGTTTATAGGTCTAATGGATAAAATCGGCAGAAACACATATATAAATCTGAACCGATTTTATTCAAATTGATCAATGTTTGTCCAATGACCAAGAAACTCTACCATGCAAAATGTCAAAACAATTGGTTGTAAAATACAGCTTCTATAGGACTAAAGGACCAAATCGGACGAAAGATATTTATGGGAGCTATATCTAAATCTAAACCGATTTCAACCAAATTCAATAGGGTTCTTTGCAGCTGCGAAAAACTCGGAAACTGCAAAATTTTAGAACGATCGGAGTGAAATTGCGACCTATAGTCGACGAACAAGCTAAGATGGACAGACGGACGGACAGACATGGTTAAATCGAATCTATAGGACTAAAGGACCAAATCGGACGAAAGATATTTATGGGAGCTATATCTATATCTAAACCGATTTCAAACAAATTCAATAGGGTTCTTTGCAGCTGCGAAAGACTCGGAAACTGCAAAATTTTAGAACGATCGGAGTGAAATTGCGACCTATAGTCGACGAACAAGCTAAGATGGACAGACGGACGGACAGACATGGTTAAATCGACTCAGCTAGTGATTCTGAGTCGATCGGTATACTTTAAGGTGGGTCTAGCAATGTTATTTTTAGGTGTTACACACATCTGCCATGAAACAAACTAATAATACCCTGTACCACAGAGTGGTGTAGGGTATAAATATTAGGACCGAAACAATGATTTGTGTAGAACAACATCTTCCCAAAGATACAATATTTGTATGTGCCAAATATAATATATTACGAGTGAACCCTAAATATATATATATTTCAAGCAGAATATGTTTGAGACAATATACTACAGAACTTATTTTTTTTTCAGCGTGTAGTTACCAATTTTCAGCCCGATCAGTTGAAATGTCAGGTTTTTGTGGCGTTATAACGCGTTATAACGTTCGTATACGAACTCAAATCTAGAGGGACCCTTGTATGGGGACTACATGAAAACATGGACCTATGACTACCGTTGTTCGTGTGAAGGATTCCGGGTATAAATAAACTCCAGTTAACAATTTTCCGCTTGATCAGTTGATATTGGTGGTCTCTATGAAGTTTAGAAGCCAAATCGGTGAGATGCTATATATGGGGGCGATATCAGAAAATGAACCGGTATTGCTGATTCTCAATCCAATGTTACCGGCAGCTATAAGAAGTATATATACCAAATTTCAGTCGTTTAGCTAAATTATTGTAGACTGCAGCGTGATTACAGCAGAAGGACGGAGAGACGGAACAGGCTAAATCGTCTTTGAATTTTACGACGATTAAGAATATATATACTTTATCGGTCTCAGATATATATTTAGAGATTTTACAAACGACAAAATAAATATACCCCCCATCATTTGGTGGAGGGTATACAAATTAGGATAGAAAACAAATTGTTTATAACAATATATATTTTCGAGTGTACCCGTATACCTACACGTCTATTTCTGAATATAGTTAGTACATTATATTACAAAAACGAGGTTTCTAGCGTGAAATAAAATTGAAATTTAATTTTATACCATTTAGAAAATGTATCTCATAATAAATAATTTGGAGAATTGTCTTTCATAATAATTCCTAAATACGGTTCGTATGCAATTTTACATCATCTCTTATTCCGAACAATACTCTAACTGATAGAGGACAAATCCAATTTACGTTCTGCGGCTTTTTCCGGTAAAGTATATATATCAAAAAAAGTCAGATCTGCGATTTACATTGATTTGTTATTGAGGTTATATGAGAAATTACACATAAAAATTAGATTTTATATGCATTAATTTTTCGTACCTTCTAAATAATATACATTTATTTACGCGAACAAGCAACCAGCACTATTGCACTACCTATTTCTGTTGCAAATAACAATTTCAACAAGTAAGAAAGTTCAGTCGTGTACCCCTACTTATGAATCCCCTCACCTTGAGTCCCAAAAAAATATTCGTAAATTAATTTATTTTTTTGTTTTAATTAAATTATTATCAATTTAATAACAGTAAAGTATGTACTGGTATTAAAGTTAAAAGCTGTTTACTCTTGGTACAAAATTCTCAATTAAAGTGAGGGGTACCACAAGGGGCGTGCACTTTTCTTTGGACGGTCACTTTTCTTTGGACTCCTGATACTATAAAAGCATTACACCGTACAAAATTTCAAGTATTTGTACTCACTGGTATTAAAGATAAAATCTGTTAATATTTGGTTTAAAATGGCCCATTTGTGTGGTAGGAACCAAAAGGGCGTTCCAATAACGGCAACTTTTCTCTGGACTCCAGGTACTATACAAGCATTACACTGCACAAAATTTCAAGTATTTGTATGAACTGTTATTAAAGATATAAGCCGTTAACTTTTGGTACAAAATGGTCCATTTGTTTAGGAGGTACCAAAAGGGGCGTGCCAATTAGGGCCACTTTTCTCTAGACTCTAGGTACTATAAAAACATTACACTGTACAAAATTTCAAGTATTTGTATGAACTGATACTAAAGATATAAGCCGCTAACTTTTGGTACAAAATGGTCCATTTGTTTAGGAGGTACCAAACGGGGCGTGCCAATTAGGGCCACTTTTCTTTATACTCTAGGTACTATAAATACATTACACTGTACAAAATTTCAAGTATTTGTATGAACTGATACTAAAGATATAAGCCGCTAACTTTTGGTGCTAAATGGTCCATTCGTGTGAGAGGTACCAAAAAGGGAGTGGCCGCTTCGCCCATCTTGACGTGTTAGCGACTTACAAACTATTACTATGTTTGAAATTTCAGAATATTCGAGTAAGTAGTATAGACGGTATTAAAAAATGAGCACGTCACTAAAAGTTAACCCTTTGTGGGGGAGGTACTAGAAGGAGTGGACCAATATGTCCCATCTTCGAACTTAGCCGGAGATAGAGAAACATATTACCGCATACCATATTTGAAGTCAATCGGTTACTCCTTTCGAGAGTTATCATGCGCACCAGGCAGCAGACAGACACACAGGCAGACTGACTGACGGACGGACATTGCTCAAATGACTTAAAATTACCAAAAACGGATTTCCGCCGAACATACTTAGGGTTTTAGGTCACTCCTTCGATGTGTTACCTTTTTGGCTCGTTGCAAATGTTACAGTGGGGGGATAACATGGTGGTGAGGGGATAACAAGTAAGAAATTTCAGTGGGGTAAACCGGCTAAGGTATACCCTCACAATGTGTGCAATGTAAATGTGTGCTTGTATGTATATGTACTAATATTATGAGCTATTTAATTTGTTATGTCTTAAATCTTTTTGTATGGGAGGTACTAAAGCGGGAGTGGTGATAACTCCAATTTTTAACAGGACTGCAGGAACTTTAAAAACTTTACACTGTCCTAAAATGTTGAGTATTTATATGCAAAGCCATTCACGATATGAGCTGTAAACTTTTTGTACAAAATGGTACGTTTGTGTGGGAGGTACCAAAAGGTATGTGCTAAAAACATCCATCGACAGACGTATGAACTATAAAAACATTACACTGTTCAAAATTTCAAGTATTTATATGCACAAGTTATAATCTTTTAACTTTTCGTTCAAAATGGTTTCTTTGTGTGACAATTACGCCCATTTTTCACTGGACTGTACGTAATATAAAACCATTACACCATTAATTTCAAGTATTTGTATATACTGGTATTAAAGTTATAAGCTGTTAACTTTTAGTGCTGAATAGTCCATTTGTGTGGGAGGTAACAACAGGGGCGTGTCAAAAATTCCCACTTTTCACTGGACTGTAGACACTTTAAAAACAGTACACTGTACAAAATTATAGGTATTTCTATGAAATAGTATAACAGTTATAAGCTGTTAACTTTTGGTGCAAAATAGTCCATTTGTGTGGTAGGTACCAAAAGGTTCCTGCAGATAATTTTCCATTTTTCACTGGACTGTAGACACCATAAAATCATTACACTGTACAAAATGTCAAGTATTTTTATTCACTGGTATAAAAGTTATAACATGTTTACTTTTGGTACAAAATGGTCCACTTGTGTGGGAGGTACCAAAAGGGGAGCAGTTCATTCGCCCGTTTTTCTCGTGGTGCGCACCAGCCAGCAGACAGACAGACATACGGACGGATATTGCTAAAATGACTTAAAATGGCTCAAAACGGATTTCCGCCGAACATACTTGTGGTCTTAGGCAGGGCTGCGGAGTCGAGCCAAAACTACTCGACTCCTGGAGTCGAATTTTAAAATCATTCGACTCCGACTCCAGCTCCGGCAGTTAAATAACATAAATTTCTGAAATTATATTTCTACTTAGACGTGAGTTCATGTTTTTGAAAATAAGATATAGCTTTGTTGAAAAGCAAAAAAAAATGGTATTCAATACCAGTAATTAAATAAAATGGTATTATTTATTTATTTATGCTTTACTTGTAAGCTGCAACTAATATGACAATTCTTTCAAAATGAAATCATGATAAAATGTAACTGCCTTTGTTTCAATATACCGCAATTTTTTTTTTAATTATTTTCGCTTCAAGCAACCAGTTCATTCGTTAGTTATTACCACGTTAGTTATTACCACCACACTATGTTACAGGGGATTTTAAATTAGATTTTTGGCAGAAAAATGCTGCACCTAGACCCACCTTAAAATATACCGTTCTACTCAGAATCACTTGCTGTCCGTCTGTCCATCTTAAGTTGTTCGTTAAGTGCAGGTCGAAATTTCACTACGATCCTGCTAAAATTTGGCAATAAGAACTCTTTCACACCAGGGATTAAACCTATTGGAATTGGTCAAAAACGGTTTTGATCGAAATTGCCCTCATATATAAATGTTTCTAAAGAAAATTCTGTTCAATATCAGATTTATAAGGCAATTGTCTCATATTAATATTTACAATATCTGAGCTTATTCTGCTCTAACAAGGTGTTGTACGGTATCATATAGTTGGCTTCGCCCGACCTTTAATTAATTGTTTTGTACTCGCTTAATAATATTTTATAGTCTTACAAAAATACTTATTTTGTTAGCTAAATATAATCAGAGCTTTCCTAAAGCTGTTTTACATAAAAAAACTCGATAGTTTGGTTAACTTTATAGATATCTGTGGCATACAAAAAAAGGTTAAAAAAGCTTAGAATATTTTATACTTCTTTTGTATCAAAATTGTGTTCCCAAACATTTTTAAGTGCGAAAGTTCTATCACATAAATGGTACATTTTGCACAATCCATCTCGGAGTCGGAGTCGAGCATAATTTTTCGACTCCGGACTCCGACTCCGGGCAAATTTTCCAGACTCCGACTCCAAGACTCCAACTTCTCAGCCCTGGTCTTAGGTCACTCCTTCGATGTGTTCACTTTTTGTCCGTAGCAAATCATATATACCATCACACCGTCACACTAAAGTGAGGGTATAAAAAGGACCGTTTAACCAAAATTTAAAAATTCATCACTCTCCAACTCTGACTGTCATTAACCGTGAATATCGTTGAATTTTTGTGTCATAACTACTATCCAAAGGACTAAACTTGGCACATGTTACATCCCGATCAGAAGACTTCGCTTGTAAAAATGTCACTCACTTGACATGAAATCTCCCATATACTCTTATATGATTTTTGGTGAAATCGTTCATATATTGTAGTTTTCCATTCCCATAGCAACATAACTGAATGACTATTAATAGTTTTCTTTATGGTTAGCTTTAAGTGGTCCTTTACTGTCGTTTTCGTAGAATGTTTTTGGTTTTGTCTGGGCATACATTTCATTCAAGATAGCACATGTAAAGGTATGTATTTGCGTATAGGTGTATTCGTTGTGAATTTCTCTTCATTTCACTCTGACAATTGCTGCCTCAAGCTATTTCAATTGTGTAGAACTTTATAATTGATGTTACGTTCGGAGGACACGAGCACATATAGTTATTAGGCTGTAACGAAAAACGAAATTTTGGAAATTTCAAATCTTAAGAGGTCCCGAAAGATGAAGACTAAAAAGTTTGATACTGTAATCCTAAATATTGGCGTGTTTTCGTTACACCACAGGTGCTTAATTTGTATGGGGAGCTAAGCAGTTTTAAGCATTATTAGTTCCCGACGAAGTTTGGTGCTTGTGTTCCTGTCTTAATCGACAGGCCAGATTGGGCATCCTATATTTCGCAGTATGGCATCTCATTTTTGGAGAGAATGTTGTCAATTATTGTTAAATAACGGGAAGAAGACTAGAAATGGAAAATTATTTCAATATTTGCAAAAAGAGTGTAAACAATTGAACATAGAATAGTAAATTTACGTTTTAAAAATACATTTCACGAATTTTTTGTCTGTTTCGCACTGTTCTTTCTTCGCAACTCGTAACTCGTGGAAATCCGCCACCTACCGCTTATGCGCCAGTTAGTGCAAGTCAGTTGTTTTCGTTCCAAACTGCTAAACTAAAATTGGTAGCTTGTAACGAAAACATGCCTATTGTGTCTCTAAGCACTTTTAGTCCATTAACGGCCGTTTAAGCCTCGATTTCCAAATAATTTTCACAAAACTATTTTCATGGTCAGGTCAATATACGTTTCGGAAGACGTGTCACGAAAGGCAAATGAACAGATTTTTTAAAATTTCTGTAACCATTTTATATTAAAAATTTAATTTTCGGTACATCCAAATAGGTTTGTAGCGTAGAGACTAGCAGAGGAAATATCTGTAAAAACGTAATAGCATTGTTATGACCTATTTAAAATGCGTTTGCAAAACCTGCAGCATGCTTTTGTTTAACGTGTTCTACTGTAATTAAATTTTCTGAATTGAGAAAATGTATTTTCATTTCCACCTAATGTACATATGATAGTGCATACTTTGAATTGTGTGCTAGTATTTCTACAGATATTTCTTATGTAGCATAAATGTTCCTTGACAGCTTTTCTGCCATAAATTACATCCGCTTTCTCCTTAGGTCATATACGCATGAAATGTGAAAGGTAGTTTAATGGAATATACTCATTTTAGATTTTGCAATGGTGACCCTTAATGGTATTTTAAATAGTAGTAGTATCAATATTTATACCCTACACCACACTGTGGTACAGGGTATTATAAGTTTGTTTCACGGCAGATGTTTCTAACACCTGAAAATAACACAGCTAGACCCACCTTAAAGTATACCGATCGACTCAGAATCACTAGCTGAGTCGATTTAACGATGTCCGTCCGTCCGTTCGTCTGTCCATGTAAAGTTGTTCGTCGACTACAGGTCGCAATTTCACTCCGATCGTTCTGAAATTTTGCAGTTTAGAGTATTTCACGGCTGTTAAGATCGGTATTGAATTTGGTTGAAATCGGTTAAGATTTAGCTATAGCTCCCATATATATGTTTCGTCCGATTTGGCCCTTTGGTCCTATAGAAGCTGTATTTTACATCCGATCGTTTTGAAATTTAGAATGGTAGAGTTTCTTGATCCATGAACCAACATTGCCGAATTTGAAGAAAATCGGTTAAGATTTAGCTATAGCTCCCATATATATGTTTCGTCCGATTTTGCTCTTTAGTCCTGTAGAAGCTGTATTTTACATCCAATCATTTTGAAATTTAGAACGATAGAGTTTCTTGATCCATGAACCAACAGTACCGAATTTGAAGAAAATCGGTTAAGATTTAGCTATAGCTCCCATATATATGTTTCGTCCGATTTTGCTCTTTAGTCCTGTAGAAGCTGTATTTTACATCCAATCATTTTGAAATTTAGAATGATAGAGTTTCTTGATCCATGAACCAACATTGCCGAATTTGAAGAAAATCGGTTCAGATTTAGATATAGCTCCCATATATATCTTTCGTCCGATTTGGTCCTTTAGTCCTATAGAGCTGTATTTTACATTTTGAAATTTAGAATGGTAGAGTTCCTTGATCCATGAACCAACACTACCGAATTTGAAGAAAACCGGTTAAGATTTAGCTATAGCTCCCATATATATGTTTCGTCCGATTTAGCCCTTTAGTCCTATAAAAGCTGTATTTTACATCCAATCGTTTTGGAATTTAGAATGGTAGAGTTTCTTGATCCATGAACCAACACTACCGAATTTGAAGAAAATCGGTTAAGATTTAGCTATAGCTCCCATATATATGTTTCGTCCGATTTGGCCCCTTAGTTCTATAGAAGCTATATTTTACATCCAATCGTTTTGAAATTTAGAATGGTAGAGTTTCTTGATCCATGAACCAACATAGCCGAATTTAAAGAAAATCGGTAAAGATTTAGCTATAGCTCCCATATATATGTTTCATCCGATTTGGCTCTTTAGATCCAATCGTTTTTATACCCTACACCACACTGTGGTACAGGGTATTATTTAAGTATAAAATGTCCCAAAAGTAAATTTATGTAAACAATTTATATATGAATTACAAAATTTATATATCAGAGTTATTCAATATTACGAGAGTGGTGTAGGGTATTATATAGTCGGCACCGCCCGACTTTAGCCTTTCCTTACTGGTTTTAAATATCAAATTGATATTTTACAAATAGGAGAGATATTTTATACCCTACACCACACTGTGGTACAGGGTATTATAAGTTTGTTTCACGGCAGATGTTTGTAACACCTGAAAATAACACAGCTAGACCCACCTTAAAGTATACCGATCGACTCAGAATCACTAGTTGAGTCGATTTAACGATGTCCGTCCGTCCGTCCGTCTGTCCGTGTAAAGTTGTTCGTCGACTACAGGTCGCAATTTCACTCCGATCGTTCTGAAATTTTGCAGTTTAGAGTATTTCGCGGCTGTTAAGATCGCTATTGAATTTGGTTGAAATCGGTTAAGATTTAGCTATAGCTCCCATATATATGTTTCGTCCGATTTGGCCCTTTAGTCCTATAGAAGCTGTATTTTACATCCGATCGTTTTGAAATTTAGAATGGTAGAGTTTCTTGATCCATGAACCAACATTGCCGAATTTGAAGAAAATCGGTTAAGATTTAGCTATAGCTCCCATATATATGTTTCGTCCGATTTTGCTCTTTAGTTCTGTAGAAGCTGTATTTTACATGCAATCATTTTGAAATTTAGAATGGTAGAGTTTCTTGATCCAAGAACCAACACTACCGAATTTGAAAAAAATCGGTTAAGATTTAGCTTTAGCTCCCATATATATGTTTCGTCCGATTTGGCTCTTTAGTCCTGTAGAAGCTGTATTTTACATCCAATCATTTTGAAATTTAGAATGATAGAGTTTCTTGATCCATGAACCAACAGTACCGAATTTGAAGAAAATCGGTTAAGATTTAGCTATAGCTCCCATATATATGTTTCGTCCGATTTTGCTCTTTAGTCCTGTAGAAGCTGTATTTTACATCCAATCATTTTGAAATTTAGAATGATAGAGTTTCTTGATCCATGAACCAACATTGCCGAATTTGAAGAAAATCGGTTCAGATTTAGATATAGCTCCCATATATATCTTTCGTCCGATTTGGTCCTTTAGTCCTATAGAAGCTGTATTTTACATCCAATCATTTTGAAATTTAGAATGGTAGAGTTCCTTGATCCATGAACCAACACTATTGAATTTGAAGAAAACCGGTTGAGATTTAGCTATAGCTCCCATATATATGTTTCGTCCGATTTAGCCCGTTAGTCCTATAAAAGCTGTATTTTACATCCAATCGTTTTGGAATTTAAAATGGTAGAGTTTCTTGATCCATGAACCAACACTACCGAATTTGAAGAAAATCGGTTAAGATTTAGCTATATCTCCCATATATATGTTTCGTCCGATTTGGCCCTTTAGTTCTATAGAAGCTATATTTTACATCCAATCGTTTTGAAATTTAGAATGGTAGAGTTTCTTGATTCATGAACCAACATTGCCGAATTTGAAGAAAATCGGTAAAGATTTAGCTATAGCTCCCATATATATGTTTCGTCCGATTTAGCCCTTTAGTCCTATAAAAGCTGTATTTTACATCCAATCGTTTTGGAATTTAGAATGGTAGAGTTTCTTGATCCATGAACCAACACTACCGAATTTGAAGAAAATCGGTTAAGATTTAGCTATAGCTCCCATATTCATGTTTCGTCCGATTTGGCCCTTTAGTTCTATAGAAGCCATATTTTACATCCAATCGTTTTGAAATTTAGAATGGTAGAGTTTCTTGATTCATAAACCAACATTGCCGAATTTGAAGACAATCGGTAAAGATTTAGCTATAGCTCCCATATATATGTTTCATCCGATTTGACTCTTTAGATCCAATCGTTTTTATACCCTACACCACACTGTGGTACAGGGTATTATTTAAGTATAAAATGTCCCAAAAGTAAATTTATGTAAACAATTTATACACGAATTACAAAATGTATATATCAGAGTTATTCAATATTACAAGAGTGGTGTAGGGTATTATATAGACGGCACCGCCCGACTTTAGCCTTTCCTTACTGGTTTTGAATATCATATTGATATTTTGCAAATAGGAGAGAATACATATATCATTTGAAACAGAAAGGCGTCGAAGGAGCGTTGTTTATTTTGTATCCCCTCACCTTAGAGAGGAGGATAACACATCGAAGGAGTGATCTAAGACCCTAAGTATGTTCGGCGGATATCCGTTTTGGTTCATTTTAAGTCGAATGAGCAATGTCCGTCCGTCTGTCTGTCTGCTGGCTTGTGCGCACGATAACTCTCGAAAGGAGTAACCGATTGTCTTCAAAATTGCTATGTGGTAATAATTTCTTCTATCTCCGGCTAAGTTCGAAGATGGGCCATATTGGTCCACTCCTTCTAGTACCTCCCCCACAAAGGGTTAACATTAAGTGAAATATTGATTATTTAATTACTTCTATACTACTTATTTGAATCCTCTGAAATTCTACACATAGCATTAGTTTATTAGTCGCTATGCGTCGGGAAAAATTGGCGAAGTTTCCTCGCCCCTTTTGGTACGTCCCACGCAAATCGACAAGTTTGAACTAAAAGTCAATAGCTTATAACTTTATTACTAGTGCATACAAAGACTTGAAATGTTGTATAGTGTAATGGTTTAATAGTACCTACAATACAGTGGAATATGGACATTATTGCCACGCTGCTGTTGGTCCCTCCTACACAAATGGACCATTTTGTACCAAAAGTTACCAGCTTATAACTTTAATACCAATGCATGCAAATACTTTAAATTTTGTACAGTGATTACACTGATTTATAGTACCTAGAGTACAGAGAAAAACGGGCATTATTGCCCCGCCCCTTTTGGTACCTCCCACACAAATGGACCTTTCTGTACCAAAAGTTAACAGCTTTTACCTTGAATACCAGTGCATACAAATACTTGAAATTTTCTTACAGTGCAATGCTTTTATAGTACCTAGAGTCGAGAGAAAAGTGGCCGTAATTGGCACGCCCCTTTTAGTACCTCCCACACAAATGGACCATTTTACATCAAAAGTTAACAGCTTTTAACTTTAGTACCACTACATACTATAGAGTTATTAAATGCAATTTAAATTGATAATAATTTAAATAAAACAAAAAAAAATAAATAAATTTACTAAGATTTTTTGAGACTCAAGGTGAGGGGATTCATTAGTCGGTTTACCCAACTGAACTTTCTTACTTGTTTATTCTATTCAAAAATATTAAGTGGTTTATGTTTTATTTAATTTTAATCACATTCGCACGCGACATTTTATTCCATCTTTCTTTTTATGCAACTAGACATCCAAAAGGTTGATTATAATTGATTTTTAATATATTTAGTACATTTTTTCTAATACTGAGTACGAATTATCCTTATCCTAGGTTTAGGTTTAGGTTTAGGGATAGTTTCAGGAGTTCTTGAAGCTGAACACAATAAAAAATAAACTTAATCCTTAAAGAGATTAGGTAAACCTTTAATTTATTACTTTCTTCGTAATATGAGTAAATCGGGCTATGTTTTGGTATATTACCCATATAATTCTCTACGCTCTTTGTAACCAGAATCACGTAAAGTGATCAAAGAAAATTCCGTATGGTCTCCGATTTTGATGAAACTTGGTGGAAATGTTGGTATGGAGCTCTAAAAACGGGGATAACATTTTGTTGAAAAATCTTGAAAACTATTGGCAATATACGGATTGTAGGAAGTATCGTTAAGCGGCCTCATTGTGGTTCGCGAAATCGGGAATTATCGCGATATCAAAAATTGTGATAGAAAAGATACGCAAATCTCAGCTATTATTTAAATTTATAGCTAGTGGTTCGACCGAAAACACTATTTATGAACGAATGTGTGTACTAAAATCTCACGAGTGTACTCTCGTTAGCATAAATACACACAAACTCTGTGTGTGTGTTATTTTTATACCCTCACTTTAGTGTGACGAGGGTATATATCATTTGCTACGGAAAAAAGTGTAACACGTCGAAGGAGTGACCTAAGACCCCAAGTATGTTCGGAGGAAATCCGTTTTGGGTCATTTTAAGTCGAATGAGCAATGTCCGTCCGTCTGTCTGTCTGTCTGTCTGTCTGTCTGTCTGTCTGCTGGCTGGTGCGCACGATAACTCTCGAAAGGAGTAACCGATTCACCTCAAATTTGGTATGTGGTAATATTTTTTTCTATCTCCGGCTAAGTTCAAAGATGGGCCATATTGGTCCACTCCTTCTAGTACCTCCCCCACAAAGGGTTAAAATGTTGTGAAATATTGATTCTTTAATAACTGCTATACTACTTATTCGAATCTTTTGAAATTCCACACATAGTATTAGCTTATTAGTCGTTATCAACTCGAGAAAAATGGGCAAAGTCCCCACGTCCCTTTTGGTACCTCCCACACAAATGCACAATTTTGCACCAAAAGTTAACAGCTTATAACATTAATAACAGTGTATAAAAATACTTGAAATTTTGTACAGTATTATGCTTTTATATTGCCTACAGCCCAGGGAAAAATGGGTGTTGTTGTCACGCCCCTTTTGGTACCTCCCACACAAAGGTACCTTTTTGCACCAAAAGTTAACAGCTTATAACATTAAAACCAGTGTATAAAAATACTTGAAATTTTGTACAGTGTAATGTTTTTATAGTGTCTATAGCCCTGTGAAAAATGGGCGTTATTGCCACGCCCCTCTTTGTACCTCCCACACAAAATGCCCAAATCATGCCACAATTTAATGTCTCATAACGTTTATACCAGTGCACATAAATGCTTATAAGTCGGTACAGTGCAATGAATTTAAAGTATCTAATGTTCAGCAAAAAAAAGGTGTGTTTGATAAACCCCTTCTGGTACCTCCCACACAAATTGACAGAATAATTCGAGTAATATTCAATATTACATTACTCGCAAAGTGAGGGTATACCTTAGTCGGTTTACTCGACTGAAACTTTCTTACTTGTTTTAATACTAATTAACAAAATACTTTTATAATATAACATGGTATTTCTCCACGCTGAAATTTTCAGGGTTTTTTTAGAATCGATCAAGAAATATGCCTATAGTTTTCTGCATTTTTAGATTGGCGTTGTAATAGTAAAAAAAATCGAAAGAAGAAGAAAATCGAAAAATATAAAAATTTGCTCCGTAGAGGTCGGAAGGCAAGACAGCCGGCGAAAAACATTTACAAATACCTATAGAACAATCCTTCATGGGTTGGAATCTGCCCTCGCTTTTTCTTACTACACCATTTTTAATGCTCCTGTCTAGGCACTTTTTTCTTATTTTCTTATACAAATCAAATATTTTATAGAGTTGAGTTATCCTACAAAGTTTCAGCGAAATTGGAGATGGTGATGTATTCTGCTTGACATGAAATGATCGATTTATTTATGTACGTATACAATATATAACATGTATGTTATTTTTAGTTTAATAATATTATATCTCCAACACAATTGAAATTTTCACGTGAGCAAACATCCTTTGTTAATTGTTCGTGCTGCAATAACAAGTGTAACAATTTTGTTCTATTGTAAATTCTATGGGGTGAAAAATACTCCAAGGGAATTGTTTAGTTTCCACATTTTCTCATATATTCTAACCAAAAATAAGTCATATTTATTGCGTTTATTTCCGTTTTCTTGTCCCATATCCTTGCAAATATGTTGACAAACAATGCACTGCAAAATGCACTTTAAAAATGTATCCTCAATGAAAACGCATAATTTCGACCCGCTAAATTGAATAGCATTAACCGTTTTTTTCCTGTGACATCGCGTTTTCGTGATATTTAGCCACAAAGTTTGCTGGGTTATCAAATACTAATAAGAAAAGCTCTGAATATCACAAAAATTAACTTTGTAATATTTCGTATTATACTTAAGGTGGTTGTATATATTTATTTGATTTAGGACTAAAAACAGACTTTTCCTCACAGAATAATAATTTTGAGACAGTTTCAGTGGCCATGAAGTCTAATATTCTATTTGATCACGTCTGGTCGGCATGGACCTATTATCTTAAAAGTTGGCGGAATAAAACATAATTTTGAAAGTTGCATACTTTGATTGTGGATTTTCGCCAAGTAATGTTCGACCACTTTGTGGATACCGTACGCGTATAGAATTATAGTATATTGGCTACTTTAGATAGTCATTTACATATATGTAAGGGCCGTAGTCAGCTCCTGTGATATTGCAATTTTAGTATTATGTTTGTTATTAAATCAAAAATCAGGACCCAATAACTCCAAAAGATTGGCTACAGTATATGTATAAATATTTAAAACCTTTGGTTCAAAAATAGCTTTGCTGTTTGGTCATACACCGATCATAAAAAATATATTTAATATTCGCTCTTCTCCTTGAAGGTCTATCAAACTCCTGGTATGAAAATATTTTTGATCGCTAATGCACTGACCACAAATGAATGTGTGAATATACCCTAGCCAGCATCTCATATAGGTATTTGGCTCTTAATCGACACTTTAAATATAATATTTTTTGGCTTCAATTGTTCAAATTTCGTTAATCTGTGTAGAGTCTTGTTCCAGCCACACTCTTAACTGCATGTGGGCAAACTTTCTGCATAATACCTCTCAGAGGCCGCAAAACGCGTCTGGGAATATCAAATAGTAATCAATAGTTTATTATACTATAATGATTACTACGTTCAATGTTTCGATTTAATCATAGTTAATTTTGCTTCTCCTTGAAGATCAGTATATACACATTAAGAAGTTTTTGCTATGTCTTCCTGTTGTTTTCGAAGAGTGTGGCCAATCCAGCACCATTTGCTATCGCGAATATCCATTTGAATTGACCGTATGTTTTGTTGTTGCCATAGGTTGGTATTTGATATGGTGTTTAGCCAAAATATGTTTAGTATCCTTCGAAGACAGCGATTGATGAATACCTGGATAGCGTTGGCATTGCGTAATATTATATTCCAGGAGTGAAAACCATAGGGTAGGACCGAATTTACGCAGGAGTTGACTTTGCTGATCTTAGTCCATTTTAAATATTAGTCGACTTCCAGGTCGTATCATACTGAAATAATTAGCTTATCTGCAGTGTAAGATGAAACACAATATCCTCCACAATGCCTTCTACAAATTTCCCATCACCACCATCGACCAAACAACGGCCTAGAGCAGTAAGTAATATAACTTTAACATCTGAAACTGTTACAAAAGTAAAACCAATGAGACCAAAAACAAGTGAGCATATCGGCGGTTTCGACTCGTTTGTTTTAAACAATTCACAATTTTATTTTAATTGTTTATTAATATCAGTCTGGTAATTGCGTTGAAATTGATTTCAATTATTCGCGCACTTTTCCGCAATATCAACAGACATGTAAGTAATGACCCACAGTGGTTGGTTAAATGGTTGAGTGACGGAATTATTTTAAAGAGGACAGTGCGATATAGAATAGCGTGGGTCGTTCTGTAATTTGTTTTTGTCATCGAATAGCAGTAGGAGAAAAACGTGTCCGCACATACCAGTTACATTTTTGAAAAGCATTTTTCCGCACTGACAAAATTCAACAACCTTCGAATCCTCGAATGTGACACCACGGACTTTAAAATTAATAAATTATTTAGGACATTTATAATGGGAAGATTGTAAGGTTTCATCTGTATAACATCTGTCCTACTTTCGATGGGTTTCTCTTCCATGTGAGCCGTCGTGCTTGATGCCAAGTTAGTTGTATCCCAGGTCTTTTAGTTTATCTCACTCGACGCTGGGAGACTAAAGGACGTGGTGGGTCAACGTCCTTTAGTCTGATCCGCTAATTTTTAGATCAATCACGTAGGCTTCTACCAGACACATATACACAAAATTACAGCACTCTCGCAAACAGATTATGCAAGATACCTCAATTTCAAAAGGCTGCTTATACGGGCGGGGGGGCCACGCCCATTGATCCACCAGATACATATGCACAAAATTACAGCACTCTCGCTAACAAATTATGCAAGACATCTCAATTACAAACCTTTGCTTATATGGGCGGGGCATCGCCCTCTGGTCCGATCCCGGCTATTTTTGGAACAATCACATAGACCACCACATACATATGTACAAAATTACAGCACTCTCGCTAACAAATTTTTCTAGATATCTCAATTTCTAAATTTGGCTTATAAGGGCGGGGCGACGCCCATTGGTCCGATCCCGCCCAATTTTGGACCAATCACGTAGACTGCCACCAGATACATATACATAAACTTACAGCAATCTCGCTTACAAGTTGTGCAATACATCTCAATTTCAAAATTTGGCTTATATGGGGGAGGCCACGCCTAATATTCCGATTCCGCCCATTTTTGGACCACTAACGTAGACTACCACCAGATACATATACACAAAATAACAGCACTGTCGCTAACAAATTTTTCTAGATATCTTAATTTCAAAATTTGGCTTATATGGGCGGTGCCAGGCACATTGGTCCGATCCCGCCCATTTTTGGACCAATCAAGTAGACTGCCACCAGATACATACAGTTGAACTTCCATAACTCGAACATCTATAAGTTGAAGTTTCTTTACTCCATACATTTTTGTTTGGATTTTTATAACTTTACGTTGCCACTTCATTTAGGGACAGGTCAGTCCCACGTTGCGTTGTCTTTAGAGCAAAACCTAAAAGTTTAATATAGTCACTAGTTATACACATTCTCACACGTCAGAAACATATGTTGCCGTAATTCCGGTAACATACTTGTATGCGTATGCGTGTGACAGTTTTATTAGTTCGGGGAATTCCACAAATGCAATTCATGGCTTACGCTTTAGTTGTGTTTACAAGCACAACAAGAAACAAAATAAAAAATTACCATGGCTTTTAAGCGTGTGCTGAAAAGTTTGTCGATTCAAGAAAAAATTAAATTACTAAATGAAATCGATAGTGGATCGAAGAAAAAGGACGTGGCGGAAAAATATTGCGTTTCAGCGAGTACGGTTTCAACGATTTTAAAAAATAAGCTGGCAATATTCAGTTATGTCGAATCTGGTGTTTCTTCGGAAAATATTAAGAGAATTAAAAAACCAACATACGCCAATATTGACAAAGCAGTTTAAATGGTTTACAGCAACAAGAGCCCAGAACATGCCTATATCTGGAATAATATTGAAGGGTAAAGCCAGTGAGTTTGCTAAGAAATTTAAGGAAGATGATTTCAAGGCAAGTACTGGTTGGCTTGATAAATGGAAACTTAGGTATCAGACATGGTGTAGGCACAAAAAAGCTTGTGGTGAAAGCAATGATGTTTCAGACGAGTATTGTGAAATATGGAAAACCGATGTATTGCCGCGTCTATTGGAAAAATACGGCGAAAATTAAGTTTGTAATGCAGACGAAACTGGACTGTTTTACAAATGTTTACCAGACAAGACTTTAACATTCAAAAATGAAAAATGTCATGGAGGAAAACGAATATGAATGGATCAGAGAAAATTAAAATTCTTATGATTGGAAAAAGTAACAAACCCCGTTGCTTTCGTGGTGTTAAATCACTACGCGTAGATTATAAAAATAACAGCAAGGCATGGATGACAGGACAATTGTTTGAAGAATGGATGGTGAAATCGCCATCCATTGCCGGTCGAAAAATTGTATTATTCGTTGATAATTGTCCGGCACATCCAAAAGACATACAGAATAAATTAAAATCGATCGATTGGTACCTGGGTGTAATTCGATGTTTGAAGAGTCATTATCGAAATAGAATTTTAAAAGAAGCTTTAACGCGTATAGAAGAAAATAATAAAAGTGATATTACCTTACTTGACTGCATTCGCCACATAACAAAGGCATGGGCAATTGATGTCTCTAGGCAGACCATATCGAATTGCTTTAAAAAAGAAGGGTAGGGTCAGCATTCATTGTGGGATGAAAAAGATGACGTACCTTTAATATTCTTGAATGATATTTATGACGATATAAGCTTCTTGGAATCTGACTATGAAGCCTGGCTACATTTAAATAACATAACTTCCAGTTGTACTCTTCAGGAGAATTTGATTTGATTTGATGAAGTTGATAATGAACTGATTATTTCGGATTTTACTACGGACGACGACATTGCTGAAGCCTTTGCCGGAAGTTCAGCAGATAGTGATGATGATGACTCGACAGTAGTAATTATTAACCAACCGTCCGGGAAAGTAATAGAGGATTAATTGAACAATTTAAGTTTGTTTTTACACTCAAATGAAAATACAACAGATGAACATTACAAAGCCCTGAAGAAATTGGGGTTACTTTTTATTCAAAATAGAAAAGAGCAAATTCAGCCAAAAATTACACAGTACACTTAAAAAAAATTTGTCATAAAATTTAAGAAATGCTCCAAAGACGTCATTAGTTTTTAAAATAAGTACATTTTGTACTTAAAATATAGATAATTTCAATAATATTAAGCAATTTACTTAATTTTAAGTAATTTACTTCATTTTAAGTACATTTTCTTAATTTTAAGTACAAAATATACTTATTTTGAAGACTAAGGACGTCTTTGGAGCATTTCTTTAATTTTATGACAAATTTATTTTCAGTGTAGTTTTATTAATAATAAATTTTTAACTTTACTACTTCTGTATAATATTAAAAATTATTTAAATTGAATTAAAATGGAATACATATTATGAATGAGTTTCCTTTATAGTTCGTTTTTTTTTTATAAATAACCCCATAGCTTGAAGTCTCCATAAGTTGAATTTTTTTTTTTGGATAATGGCACTTCGAGTTATAGAAGTTCAACTGCATAAACTTAAAGCACTCTCGCATACAAATTGTACAATACATCTCAATTTAAAAATTTGGCTTATTTGGCGAGGCCATGCCCAATATTCCGATTCCGTCCATTTTTGGACCAATCACGTAGACTGTCACCCGATACATATACAAAAAATTATAGCACTCTTGCTAAAAAATTGTGCAAGATATCTCAATTCAAAAATTTGTTGGCCAATCACGTAGACTCCCACCAGATACATATGCACAAAATTATAGCACTCTCGCTAACAAATTGTGCAAGATATCTTAATTTCAAAATTTTGCTTATATGGGCGGGCCACGCCCACTTGGTACATCGAAAATGCAAGTACCATAATTTCACCACCACCCACACATGTATATTCTGTGAAAATTTCAAGAAGATCGGTCCAGCCGTTTAGACGCCTATGCGGTACAAACAAACCAACAAACACACATTCGTCTTTATATATATATATGTAAAAATATTGATCTGAGACCCCATAAAGAATATATTCTTAACCGTCGTAACATTCTAAGACGATTAAGCAATGAACGTCTGTCCGACCGTCCGTCTGTTCGCCCTTCCGACTGTTGTAATAACGAACTAGATGACTGAAATTTCGTATAGATACTTCTTATAGCTGCAGGTAAGTTGGGATTGAAAATGGGCAATATCGGTCCATGGTTTGATATAGTCCCCTTATATAGCATTTCTCCGATTCGACTTGTTAACGTCATAGAGACTTCAAACGTTGACTGATCGGGCTGAAAATAAGTAACCTGTGTTCAAAGGTGACACCGCACTTTTGAACATCAGTGTGAGATGTCCACTGCTGCGCGGCATTATATGTGTAGGTGTATAAATGCGAATGCACTTATATGCCCATACATGCGTAACCTATGCACTCATCACTCTAAAGCACTCATTACATGCACTCATTACTCTAATTTCCCTTTTTCTTATTTGTTTGTTTACTTGTCGCTTGCCATCTGTAGCTTAACGAAAGTCGTTAAGTGAGCTTAGAAGAGATAGATGGCAAGCACAAGTAATCAGTCTTTTACCGATCCTTAAATCAAACTCGTGCGCCTCTCCCCCGTGATAAAGTGATTTGTACCAAATTCAAGTGTTACTAGTTTAAGAATTTAAAGTGTTTGCTTTGAAAAACTATTGTGAACTACACTAAGAACAAACAATTAACATTAAGAATAACGCAAATTAAAACTAAACAAACCAAAAATCCATTAAATTTGTTAATATACAAATAAACACCATATTACTCACATTTTCACACACACATGTACATTTTTACACAAATCAAATCGAAGCATTGAATTACATAAAATTACGCTAATTTTTAAATAAAACCCAAATCGTGAAATTAAAAATTTAATTGAATTTTTATTTTGGAAGGCTTCACGGCTAAACATTTGGTCCTATGCGAACCGGATAAAAAAGTGCGTTTTTTTAAATAATTAAAAAACAAAAATATCGACGTGTGTAGTGCAATTAAAACAAAAAAGTGTTTTAAAAAATATTTAAAATTCAAACACCGTGAGCATTGTGCAAGATCGGTTAAAATAAAAAATCGGTTCGGCGCGATTAAACAAAAGAAAAAAGTGAACCACAAAACCAGTGACCCAAAGATTCAAAGTGACCCAAAGATTCAAAGTGACCCAACACAAGACCCTACAAGGAGCCTTGGAAACACATCCCAACAACATCACGCTTGAACCCCTAGAAGGAAGGAAGGAAGAACCATCGACCAACGCCAACAACACCAGGTACCCCAAATACATAATAGGATCAAAGTGAGTACCCAAAATTTGTGCAAGTAGCGTTGTTACATAGGGTGCCAAAACCATTTTTTTTTCGAACTCCGCCATATTGATATATGAAGGAGATTTTGGCGGGTCTGGCCCTATGTACGACGCTGGCTTGGTTTTTGCCTTTTACATATATACAAAAATAACTGAATACTTAACTGCAGTTAGCTTGCACTTATATACATAGCACTTTGATATACATACATACATAAGTGCAGTTAGCTTGCAGTTACATACCTACACATTGCTGCACGTACATACCCTTTTACATATTTACTAACCTCTTGCATAACCTACATGCATTCTAACCTCTGAAAGTTTTTTGACGATTTTTTCGGTAACAACGCCCGACTTTACTGTTTTCTAGTTTTCGAAACTTTAGGAAAATAGCGACCCAACCTTTTTGAAAACCCTTCGATAATTTGTTCAAATAATTTATTACGCATTCTGATGAATTTTTCTGAAAGCCAGCGGCTAGTCGAGTCGATTTATGCCATCAAGTTATTTTTAAGATAAGATTATTAAGATAAGAGTATTAAGATACGATTATTAAGATTTGTTTGGGACGCGCGGACGGACACCCATTGACTTCTTCCGAAAACCTCAGCAAGAATTCCAGATAATTTTGTGCTGAATAACGCGTGGACGGACAACTTTCTTGCGAAACAAAAGAGCGAAAATTTCTTGAATTTTTTCGGCTGCTTAAATCGCGGTTATATTTATTAAGCTTACTTTTATTCTTATTACTATTATTATTAGCTGCTTAAAAGAAAAAAAAAAAGGAAAGATTTTTATTGGCTCGACTCATCCGCTGACAGGCTTGAGAACCCTACAAATTACTTAATGATTTTTGGGTACTTTAAACATCAAGTTTGCAACTTAGGAAAAAATATATATTTTTGCCTTCTTTATATGCGATTTTCTGAGGAAGAAATTGACCGTATGATATTAGCTGATGCTTTGGAGACGCTAAAATCAATCCCAATCAATAAATTAAAAAGAAAAAATAAATTTATTTTTTTTGCTTTAGAAAATACGTGTTCCAACTTTTTGAACGACCCTCGTATTGCCTTAGATTCAATAGAAAAACCCTTTTGAAAAATGTCAAAAAATTTACGATTTTTTAATCTCTTTTGCCATTAATATGTGTGGTTTGTGCTATAAATCAGCATTATTGAAGTTTCCAACCGATTTGAAGCGAAAATCTTGATATATTTGATAAAAAAGTTCCTGTGCCGACACTTTCAACTCGACCCCTCGTACCCATTAAAACAACAACAACAGCAGTCTATGTACACCGATGCATTCGAGACAATAGGTAGCGGATTTTTTTTTGTTGGTTTCTCGTTGTCTTTTCATTCGTTTTCACTTCTTGCCTTGATTAGGGAACCCAAAGGTTAATGTACCACTGGTTTTTTTTTGTGTGAAGTAGAAAAAAAGGGAGAAGTAGGAAAACATAATTTCAGCCGTAAAGAAAGGAATGAAAGAACATATGGTTTGATGGTTGATGGGTTCGGACGGACATTTCGGCAAAAGCTAAACAGAACTAACACAATAATTTACATTTATTGAAATTTATTTTTATTATTGGAAATTACACATTATAAGCAAAATAAATTTGCACAAAAATTTATTAAGTGGTAATTTTTTGGAAATTGCACTTTACTACGAAAAATAAATTGACTCAAAAATTTATTAAGTGCTAATTTTTGGAAATTACACTTTGCTACGAAAAATAAATTTGCTCAGAAATTTATTAAATGCTAATTTTTTGGAAATTACACAGTGCTACGAAAAATAAATTTGCTCAGAAATTTATTAAGTGCTAATATTTTGAAATTACACTTTGCTACGAAAAATAAATTTGCGCAGAAATTTATTAAATGCTATTTTTTTGGAAATTACACAGTGCTACGAAAAATAAATTTGCTCAGAAATTTATTAAGTGTTATTTTTTGGAAATTACACTTTACTACGAAAAATAAATTTGCTCGAAAAATGTATTAAGTGATAGTTTCTTGGAAGAAACACCTTTCTACAAAATTCGTGATTTTTTTGAAAAAACAATTTCTTACAAAGTTTGTTTTTTTTGTTTGTTATAATTTTGCAAAAAACAAAACACTTTCCTACAAAATTTGTTGTTTGATTCGATCGAATTTTTTCTGATAGAAGATTCACTTTCCTACGGGTTTTTTGTTTTGTTAACGAAGAGTTGATTGGTAATTTTTTGAGAGTACACTAGCCGACAAAGAATTACTTTCGTCCAAATTTTTATTTATATAATTTTTTTCTATAAAAATTATTATCGCTAAAATTTCTTACTTTTCGCACAAACGACACAAGTTCAAAATAAACTGCCATTATTTTTATCTATTCGTGAAAAAAAACAAAGTCGGACTGTAAAAGATTGGCCCCATTCAACAAATATTAACGTTTTTCTGAAATTATTTTGCAAATATTGGCAAAGTAAATTTTTACAGAAATTGTTAAGAGAAAATCTCAATTTTAAGTTTCTTGAAATTTTTGCCAGGTTAAAATTTGACAAAGAAAATATTTAAGAAGGAGGAAATATGGATAAAGTTTTACGTGATAAATTTGTAAATTGCGTAAATGACCTGATAGACTTTGAGAGTGGTTACTCTGCTACTAGCACCGATGATAATATTCACTCATTAGAAGTGACACGTGTAGAATTGAACTCTGTTTGGGATCAAGTGAAAAGGGCCTATTTAGATTGTAGAGACCGTGTTCCCGAAAAAGATGAGGCCCCAATCGATAAATCAAAGTTGAGGACCCATTATAAAGAGGCATTAGAGACATACAAACGATGTTTAAGCGCAGTAAATGGAGAAATTTTAGCACTAACCGACGAAAGGCAGCAGGAAAAGTTCGAACGAGAATCGGAGACCCGAAAAAAGGAAACAGTTGAGCCAAACAACCATCTATCGTTACGTTTACCACCATGCGACACCGACACATTTCATGGAGGATACAGCGCTTGGCCTACTTTTAGGGATTTGTTTTCGGCCTTGTACAGAAATAATTCTAGACTTAGTAAAGTAGAAAAACTTTTCCATCTAAAACAAAAAACCGCGGGGGAGGCACGGGAAATTATTAGTAACGTACCACTAACAAATGAAGGTTTTGATCTAGCATGGAAGAACTTAGAAAACAGATACGAGAATAAACGAATGCAAGTAAATGAACAACTAAAGACTCTACTTAGTTTACCACAAGTTTCGGCAGATTCAGGATCTTCGATCCAAAAACTTCAACGCACTATTGATGGTTGCGTTCAGACACTAGAAACACTCAAGGTAGATGTAAAGGGGTGGGACCCAATTTTAGTTTACCTTACCTCTACGAAACTTCCGAGAAATTTCTTAGAAGAATTTGAAAACGGTTTGGAAGACTGTTCCATACTACCGTCTTGGAAAGATTTGAATGAATTTTTGACACACAAGTTCAAAACTTTAGAATCTGTAGGAAATATTAAGCCCCATTTCTCCAAAAATAATCAGCCTAGACCCGATTATAGTAGGAAGGAAAATAGGGTTAAGTCATATCAAACTAATGTTGCGCAACAGACTCAAAGTTCGCAAAGAAGATTCAACAATAGCAACAGATTTAGCACATCTACGCAACCTAGTAGTCGTACAAATGGACCGAGTTGCCAAATTTGCAAGGCAAACCATTTGTTACGAAATTGTCCACAATTCCTTGAGAAAAACGTGAATGATCGCATTCACTTAGTAAAACTTCACAATCTTTGTTACAACTGCATCACTTCGGATCATGGTGTAAGAGATTGTAAGAGTCGTTTCACGTGTAGGGAATGTAATCAAAGACATCACACTTTATTACATAAGGGAAACGAGGCCCGACCTACAAATTCACAACCGGTTAGAGATGACGTACGACCTAGTACCAGTGCGGCAGCTCTAACCACCCTAGTACAATCCACTCCTAGTTTACAGTCCACACCTAGTTTTCAAACTCCTAGTATAACGACTCTAACTCTCAAGGAAAATTCACAACTTAGCCAGCAGCAATCGAAGGAAACACTACTCTTCACAGCGATTGTTCAAATTGAATCTAGAGGGCAGCGATATGACGCACGAGCGATTATCGACCCTGGATCTCAATCAACATTTATTTCAGAGAAGATTACAAACCAATTGAAGCTTCCAACTAGGAAGAATCTTGTTCATGTTACCGGTTTAAGTGAAACCGTTTCAGAAACTTCAACAAAAGCTTGTCTTTTTAACCTTTTTTCTCGTACAAACCCTAGTTTTGAATTAGAAGTTTGGGCACCCGTTTTGAAGTCCCTTCCTTCTAATTTGCCGTCGCGCACCCTAGATAAAAATCAACATAGAGAAACAACTCAACTCGAGTTAGCAGATCCTCGTTTTTACGAAAGCCGACCCATAGATCTTCTGATAGGTTTAGACATAGGACCCTTAATTTACACAGTAGGAGCTCCAATGAAATCTATAGGATCTTTACTAGCGCAAAGCACCGTTTTTGGCTGGATAGTGGGCGGACCTCTTGAAAAATCAAACACAAATGATAGGAAAATTTCACTTTACAATACAGTTTCGATCGAGAAAATTCTCACACGTTTTTGGGAGGTGGAGGAGACCCCAAAAAAAGTTTTGAGGTCAGCAGAAGACACCTTTTGCGAAATAAATTTCAAAAATACAACGCGAAGAAATGAAGATGGACGATATATTGTCACGATGCCGTTCAAATCTTGTGCTGAAATTGGAGCATCTCGAAATATCGCAATGGCGCAATTCTATCGAATGGAAAGAAAGTTGCAAAAAACGCCCGAAATCAAATCTCAATACGACGCAGCGATAATGGAATATTTGGAACTTGGACACATGCGGAAACTGAGACCCCAGGAAATCGAGAAGACCCCTCACTACTATTTGCCACATCATGCAGTTATTAAACCAGATAGGGTTACTACTAAACTTAGGGTAGTTTTCAATGCGTCAAGTCCCACATCAAATAGGAAAAGTCTTAATGACATTTTACATCCAGGGCCTATTCTTCAACAGGATTTAGTATTGCAGATTTTAAAATGGAGGTTTTTTAAATACGTATTTAACGCGGACGTTACCAAAATGTATCGTCAAATACAAATCGACCCAAGTCAGGCCCCATTTCAAAGAATTCTTTTTAGAAGATCAGCAAATGACCCAGTTGAAGACTTTGAACTTTCGACAGTCACTTTCGGAATTAATTGCGCCCCATTTCTAGCTCTTAGGACCCTAATTCAATTGGCAGAAGATGTTAAAGAAACATACCCATTAGGTTCGGAAATTATAAAACAAAATTTATATGTCGACGACGTTTTAGCTGGAGGTCACACTGTAGAAGAATCCCTTAAGTCTATGAAAGAATTAGTAGCAGCCATGGACTCAGCAGGTTTTGAATTGAGAAAATGGAGTTCAAACGACCCCAATCTACTTCGCGATCTGCCACCTGACTCACTCTTGCCGGTCAATTGGTTGGATATTTCGGAAGGAACTTCAACGAAGACTCTAGGTATCCGATGGAACATTTCGGCTGATAACTTTACGTTCACATCACCACCCACGGAAGAAAGGGAATTATGCACCAAACGAGAAGTCCTTTCAACAATTGCCAAATTTTTCGACCCATGTGGATGGCTGGCTCCAGTAATCATCGTAGCGAAACTTATCATGCAGCAAGTCTGGCTGGATAAAGTAGATTGGGACGACGCGTTGAAGCCCATAACTCGAATGAATTGGAAGAATTTCATTAAAAATTGTCCCTCAATAGATTCAGTTTCAGTGCCTAGGTGGATCAGATTTAAACCTTCAAGTAAAATTGAAGTGCATGGTTTTTGTGACGCTTCAGAAAGCGCTTACGCCGCGACTCTTTATGTTAGAGTAGAACATTTAGATCAAACAGTCGACACGTTTCTTTTGGCAGCGAAAACTCGAGTAGCACCCATCAAAAAAGTATCTCTGCCTAGATTAGAATTATGCGGAGCCGTTCTCTTAGCAAAATTAACCACAGCGGTGGTTCCCAACCTACAAATTGAAAATATTTCAACTCACTTTTGGACTGACTCAACAATTGTGTTAGCATGGCTCAAAAAACCCCCGTGTTCATGGAGTGCCTTTGTAGGAAATAGAATTTCAGACATTTTAGATAATGTAGGCAACGAAAATTGGAAGCATATAGATTCAGAAAGCAACCCTGCTGATGTAGCCAGTCGAGAATGTTCGCCAGATGATTTGCAGTCACATCATTTGTGGTGGACTGGACCCCAATGGCTGAAGTTTCCAAGAGACCGATGGCCCAGACACGACATTATGAGCGACACAGAGTTAGAAGCAAAAGCAGTTAAAGTTTTCGCGACCACAACAGTTGAAGATCCTTTGGATAGATTTTCTTCTCTATCTAGGGCATACAAAGTCTTAGCATTTGCGATTCGTTTTTGGAGAAATACCGGCGTCAATCGGACCCGACTTAGCATTTCTTCAGCAGAAATCACCCATGGTGAAATACAAGATATCAAAGATCGTCTTATTGTTTTAACACAAAAACATTATTTCGCAGAGGAGTATTTAGCGTTAACCCAAAAGAAAAGACTCTCATCGAGTAGCGGTCTTTTATCTCTCAATCCATTCATTGATTCAAAAGGAATCATTAGGGCAAATGGCCGCCTTGTTCAGTCCCCAGCACTTACATATAACGAGCGCCATCCCATTCTTATCCCATACGAATCGAGATTAGCCCTTTTGTTAGTAGAATTTATTCACAAAATTACCATGCATGGCGGAAATCAACTCATGACTCGAGTAATCAGGTCTGAATTCTGGATATTTAAACTGAAGCCCTTAATCAAGAAAGTAATTCATAATTGTCAAACTTGTGTTTTGTATAAACACCAGACTCAAACGCAAATTATGGCCTCACTTCCGCCCCAGCGGACTATGCTGACTCGACCTTTTACCAACACAGGAGTAGATTTTTCAGGACCCTTCAACATAAAGAATTTTACAGGAAGAGCTTGTTTAATAACAAAGGGTTATGTTTGCGTCTTCGTTTGCTTTTCCACAAAAGCAATTCACTTAGAACCCACTAGTGATCTGTCAACTCAGTCTTTTTTAGCCGCTTTATCGCGTTTTATCGGGCGACGTGGATGCCCAGCAAAGGTTTACTCTGATAATGGTACTAATTTTGTGGGAGCTGCTGAATTAATAAGAAAAGATAGGCTAGAGTTTATGAAGAATCTGCAAAAGGACGCCACCCAGAACAATATTTATCAGAACTTAGAATGGAGCTTTATTCCTCCAGGTGCCCCTCATATGGGAGGATTATGGGAGGCGGGAGTTAAATCATTCAAAACACATCTACGAAAATTTATACCGCAAATGAATTTTACCTTTGAAGAATTCGCGACCATTTTAGCGAGAATTGAAGCCTGTCTTAATTCTCGACCTCTAAGTCCAGCCAGTGACGACCCTTCAGACTTAAATCCTCTTACCCCAGCTCATTTTCTGATAGGTACCTCCATTTTGACCCCAGCAGAACCAGATGTTTCAGACGATAACATCACACTTGCCAATAGATGGAAACGATTAAAAATTATTTCTCAATATTTTTGCCAAAGATGGAAAACTGAGTATTTAAATGAGCTACATCGTCGATATAAGTGGAAGTATCAAACAGAAAATGTAAAGGAAGACGATTTGATTGTAATTAAAGATGAGAGATTGGCCCCGACTGAATGGAAATTAGGTCGTATAGAAAGAACTTACCTTGGAACTGATCAAAACATTAGGGTCGTAGATATTCGGACAGCACATGGAGTAGTTAGTAGACCGATAACGAAAATCGTCAAACTATTTTCAAATTGACTTACCATTTATTTTTATGTAGAAGCACTTGGTACTCACATATCTTCTATTCTAGATATGGTTTCTCAGTTGCCTAGCCCAACCCAGCGTCGTGACTCATCCAACTCACGAAGTACCGTTATACGACACGAGGAGAGCCCATATACCCTGAAGACAGATGCTGTGGTATCCAGTACCCTACAACTTCGACCCTACTAAGACCCGCCATCGCCTCAAGCCTTGGATCCGGGACATGCCCCAAAACTGGATGGGGTTTTCATCCACGGAAGCCACATGAGCTGCAGTTCTAGATTAAGCTAGTCTAAGATAGAATAATCTACACTATATCACGGGGGGGGAGAATATTCAAAGGTGACACCGCACTTTTGAACATCAGTGTGAGATGTCCACTGCTGCGCGGCATTATATGTGTAGGTGTATAAATGCGAATGCACTTATATGCCCATACATGCGTAACCTATGCACTCATCACTCTAAAGCACTCATTACATGCACTCATTACTCTAATTTCCCTTTTTCTTATTTGTTTGTTTACTTGTCGCTTGCCATCTGTAGCTTAACGAAAGTCGTTAAGTGAGCTTAGAAGAGATAGATGGCAAGCACAAGTAATCAGTCTTTTACCGATCCTTAAACCAAACTCGTGCGCCTCTCCCCCGTGATAAAGTGATTTGTACCAAATTCAAGTGTTACTAGTTTAAGAATTTAAAGTGTTTGCTTTGAAAAACTATTGTGAACTACACTAAGAACAAACAATTAACATTAAGAATAACGCAAATTAAAACTAAACAAACCAAAAATCCATTAAATTTCTTAATATACAAATAAACACCATATTACTCACATTTTCACACACACATGTACATTTTTACACAAATCAAATCGAAGCATTGAATTACATAAAATTACGCTAATTTTTAAATAAAACCCAAATCGTGAAATTAAAAATTTAACTGAATTTTTATTTTGGAAGGCTTCACGGCTAAACAACCTGTTTGTATTTATAACCGGAAACCTTCACACGAGCAACGGTAGTCATAGGTCCATGATTTGATATCGCTCCCATACAAAGGTCCCTCTAGATTTGACTTCGTAGCTCCAAAAAAATTAAAATTTCAATGAATTGGGCTGAAATTTGGTATAATGATTTTATTTGTATCCGAAACTATTCACATTCGATCCATGGTGAAGGGTATATAAGATTATGCATGGTCGAACTTAATCCGTCTTCTCTTGTTTTTAACTCCGCACACGTAGCTCTTAAAGGTTTCGACTTCTTCAGGTTATGTAACAGTATTTCAATTCAAATAATTCAATGGCGATAGTAACTCATTAAAAATAAACACTAATGGTTGAAACGAAGTTCAACAACATTTTTGTAGAGAAATTAATTAGTTCCAGCAAAGTTCCCAAGTCTTTTTAAGCCATTTACGGATATCTTTCATATTACTGCCCTAATTTGAGATATTTGGTATACGTAATTGTACACAATTGTTCATATTTATGTTCGGCCATGCCGAATCTTATATACCCTCCACCATGGATTGCATTCAATTCTATTACTGGAAAAATCTTTGGATATGGAGCAAATCATGAAACGACCCTTTTCGTTTAAGCAAATTATTAAAAAACCAATAAGGAAAGACAGAAAGTCTGGCGGGGCAGACTATATAATACCCTACACCTCCCACACAATGCCTAAATGGGCATTGCGATAAGAAGTTGGCAGTGTTCATACATTTAATAAGAAAACTCTCTCTCCCGAATTTCGTATTTATCGGATATAAAATACGGTTTCTACAGCGCTTACATGTCAAATCGGGTGAAACATATATATGGGGGCTATATTTCAATCTGAACTGAAATTCCCCGAATTTGGCAAAGTTCATTCATGTAATAAGAGAACTCTCTCTGCCAAATTTCGTACTGATCTGATACAAAATACAGTTTCCACAGCGCTTACATGTCAAATCGGTGTAACATATGTATATATAGGGGCCATATCTAAATCTGAACCGATTTTGACTGATTTAAATAGGGATCGTCCTTGGGAAAAAAGAGCACTGTGCTTAATTCATCTACAGACGGGCGGACGGACAGACGGGCATGGTTAAATCGACTGAGGAAGTGATTCCAAGTCAATCAGTATAATAAACTATGGGTCTATCTTTTTTCCTTCTGGGTGTTACAAACAAATGCACAAGCTCATAATACTATGGACCACTGTGTGGTGTAGGCTATAAAAACGAACGCTGAAAATGTGGTATTTATGGCTTAAATTAGCATATTTGAGAACAAGATCTACACGGGAACTACAACAATATAAAAACTGATTGGTATACATTTTATTAAGATGAATTCTTGCCAAAATAGAATACAAACTGCAAAGTTTCTGCTACATTTCTTAGAAAATGTGTTGTTATACCCTCCACCATAGGATGGGGGTATAATAATTGTTTCACTCCGTTTAACCTCTAAATATTGATCTGAGACCCCATAAAGTATATATATGTATTCTTAATCGTCGTAAAATTCTAAGACGATTTAGACATGTCCGTCTGTCTGCCTGTTGTAATCACGCTACAATCTATAATACTTGAGCTAGGTGGCTGAAATTTGGTATAGATACTTCTTATAGCTGCAGGTAACTTGGGATTGAAAATGGGCGATATCGGTCCATATTTAGATATAGCTCCCAATATAGATATAGCATCCAATTTGTTGTTATTCCTACTGTTCTCATCTACTATCTTTTTTGTGTTTTTCGGTGTTATTTTCTTTAGATTTGAGTTATTATGTGAGGTCACATGCTATCCATGGTGGAGGGACTATAACAAAATATGAACAGATTTCAAAAAATTTTACTGCGATGAATTCTTGTCTTAATTAAATACAAACTGCAAAGATTCATTTAAATTGCTTAGAAAATATGGTATTTATGGCTGAGCGACCTCTATAGGGTGACGCAGAATCACCAGAAGATTCGATCTGGCGATGTCTGTTCATCTGTCCGTCTGATCTCCTTGTAAGGTTGTAATCAATGTACAGCTCGTAATTCTGAACCAATCCTAATGAAATTTGACACACATTTTCATATAGCCCCCATATCTATGTTCCTTCCGATTTGGTGTCAAAGTACTACAGTAGCTTTATTTTACATTCGGCATTATAAAATTTGGCAAAAGGTTTTTCTTGAGACGAAAACGAAGATTGTGAAGTTTGAAAAAATGGGGTCAAATTTATATATAGACCCCATATATATTTATCTCCGATTTGGAATGAAATATGAGATAGCATTGTTTTGCGGATCGGGCGGAACGGATTTATTATCTCCTCATTATTTTCGTTCTTGTTCTCATTTGTTGTTTCTGTTCTCATTTAAATTAATAGCTTTACTTAGTCCCAACTCGAACACAACATCGCAGATCGAAGTCTAGCTCCGTTTAGATCCTCTGGTTATATTTTCAAGCAGGGATGCCACACGAATGTTGACATAGTGTCGTTACGATGGTTACAGGGCCAGATCTGATTTAATCAAGAGGTGTCAACTGATCCTACACCAACATTGGATGACGACGAAGCTTTCAGCACTCTTCGGGACCATGTGGGTTTCAAGGGATCGGCAGGCGGCTGCAATATTAGCCCAGAAGACATTTCCACAGAATTTCACTCCAGTCGTCAAGTTGGATGAAGAAGTGGCTCCTACCCCTCTTGGGGCAAATCACAGACCAGGAACCAGGAATTAAGGGATTCAGGGAGGATTCGCTCTCCTATTTGGGCCTCTTTATGGGATTGTGCCTGGTTGATGTTGTCAACCAGTCGCCTGCGTCTGTGTCATAGCTTTTCGGGAATATGGACCTTTTTAGAGCACGCCCTCGAAATCTGCCGCTCTTGGTCAGAGATGGATTACATATATCTACATATATGTACGTTTTTTTAGCTATCCGCCAGCTGCTGATCCCCATAAAAGCCTGAGCTCAGCCCCATGATGCATGATGTTATTGAAACAAAGCAATTACCATAACTGCGGTTACCTACACTAAGTAACTAATGATTCAATTAATTTAATACATAATGACTAATGGCACTGTGGAAATTCTAATGCGTTTCATTCTGATATGTTATGAATTTGAATTCGTCGACTTAATTAACACAATCATTCGTGCCATTTTGAAATGCTTTTGATTTTATTATTTAATGGTTTAATTTGCTTTAATTTACATTTCATTTACATTTTCATTTCATTGTTGATTTGCCTGACACTGGTGACATGGAATTTAAATTTAAACGTGATTTAATTAGATGTTTATTAATGAATAAATTTATAACGTCGCCATAATATTTGTGGAATATTAAATTAAAGGGGTCAGTGAAGATTAAATATTAAAACAGTTTAGGTTGAAGAGAGGAGACGTTTAAACGTCTCATGTATATGGACATACACTTAAGCCATTGGTTCTGCCTGTTGTGCGTTACTTATTTATGATCTTTTTATACACCACGATTTACAGAAAATCGGTACTAGAAACGAATTTTCTAAGTATCTTCCAATCATATCCTCTGATATGAGTCAAGTTTGTCAATATTACGGACCCGAAATATCGGGATTTTGCATGTGTGAAAGCTGGATAGAAAGCTAATATCGAGATTCCTTAGTTTCAGAAAACTTATTGTTTTATTCTTATTTGGGTTACCGCATAGTATCTTTGCAGTTGCTCCTACTGTTGCGCTATTCCACACAGTTTTGTGAGCCATCACATCCCAGTGCTTCAACTCATCCATCGTGGCTTCGAAAGGTTTACAATTTTCTGTGTTTATTACTCGAAGTTCTCTGGCCTTTTGCCCGTTCATTTCCAATCACTCCATTGTGTCCTGGTACCTAGAAAATACGCAGTTGACCTTGGACTGAGTAGTCATTTATCGTTCTTTTACAGTCTAACACCGTTCTGGATTTGACCCTTTCCGATGTTATTGCTTTGATCGCCATTTGGCTATCTGTGAAGATTTTGGCATATTTAGGCTTTGTGGTATTACTGATCCAGTTCACACACTCCGTGATTGCTCGAACTTCTGCTTGAAATACCGTGTTATGGTCTATGAGGCGGAAGTAGAGCTTGATATCTGGTTCAGCAATAAGAAGTCCCAGACCCGTCCTGCCTCCTAACTTGGACCCATTCGTTCGCTGGTTCCACTGGCACATGAGCTAGGGTTCCCTTTTCCCAGGAGCGTCTGTTTCTCACGAACGAATCACAGGTAGCTGTAAGCCGCACTTCAGGAATGCGGTGGGAATGCGGTGACCGACCAGATTGTAATATCTTCTGATGGTACGATTTGTGGTCTCAATTTATCCATTCAGCCATCACTTGTAGACGTTTTGTTGTGAGGGCTGCCTCATACTTGATATATTGGGTGATCCAAGTAGAAATACTTTTTTCAATAGCGTTTTTTTTTTGACAGGTCACGTGTGAGTCGTGTCATGCTGTCATCTTATTTTTATTAAGTATTGTTTAGCATTTTATCATGGAAAGACTTACGCCTGAACAACGTTTACAACGTTTTGACAACAAATTGACAGATTAATTAGTGTAATGTTATAACGGGTGATCCAAGTAGAGATACTTATTTCAATAGCCTTTTTTGACAGATCACGTGTGAGTCGTGCATTCTGTCATGTCATTTTTGTTAAGTATTGTTTCGCATTTCATCATGGAAAGACTTACGCTTGAACAACGCTTACGTGCGTCATTCGCCAGTTACCAGTCGAAATGCTCGAAGGAGTCATCGAAAATTGAACTCAACGGATGGACCATCTGAGACGTAGCTGCGGCCAACATTTGATAGACATAATCTTCAAAAAATTAATGCGAAAGAATGTTCTTTCAAGTGATAATAAACATTCCCTATTCAATTTGAATTTTCTGTGTTTTTATACCCTACATCACACTGTGGTACAGGGTATTATGACTTTGTGCATTTGTTTGTAACACCCAAAAGGAGAAGAGATAGACCCATTGTTTATTATACCGATCGACTTGTAATCACTTTCTGAGTCGATTTAGCTATGTCCGTCTGTCTGTAGATGTATTCTTGTAATCAAAGTACAGGTCGCAATTATGGTCCGATCTCGACGAAACTTTACACATATATTTTTTTTTTGGCCCAAGGACGATCCCTATAGAAAATCGGTTCAGATTTAGATAAATCCCCCATATACCGATTTGTATAAAAATTGGCAGAGAGTAGTCTCGTGATACACTTAGATATAATACAAAATTTGGGGGAAATCGGTTCAGATTTAGATATAGCCCCCATATATATGTTACCCCCGATTTGACATGTAAGCGCTGTAGAAACTGTATTTTATATCCGATCAGTGCGAAATTCGGCAGAAAGAGATTTCTTATTACACCAAATAATACTGCCAAATTCGGAGAAAATCGGTTCATATTTAGATATAGCCCCCATATATATGTTACCTCCGATTTGACAGGTAAGCGCTGTAGAGACTGTATTTTATACCGATCAGTACGAAATTCGACAGAAAGAGGTTTCTTATTACATGAAGGAAAGCTGCCAAATTCGGAGCAAATCGGTTTAGATTTAAATATAGCCCCCATATATATGTTACAAGCGATTTGATATGTAAGCCCTGTAGAAATATATCCGATCACTGCGAAATTCGACAGAAAGAGGTATTTTTACATGAACGAGTATTCATATGTTCCTCCTGATTTGGCATCAAAACGCTATGGAAGTTGTACTTTACTTCCGATCATTAAAATTTTCCAGAAAGATGTTTCTCAATTTAGGATCGAATATTGCTTAATTTATTCCATATTATTATCGCAATGACCCTTATCGCATTGTTAGGGAGGGGTAGGGTATTATATAGCCGGCCCCGCCCGACTTTCTGCCTTTCCTTACTGGGTTTCTTTAAAAAAGTAGGGAACCTCGAAATGGATTACGGTGTATATTAAAATAAGAGAGACATTTTAATATTAAAATAAAATGTTCATACAAATATTAAAAAATTACAATAACTTTGTATAATTGAGGATTAATTATAGCGTTTTTGTTTAACCGCCTCCTTTCCAAAAGGTTTTATGTACATCGTTAACAAATACCTACATGGATGGTTTTGCACCCTCTATGCATATACTTTTTAGCGATAAATTTTATGATGTTTCTGCAACATTCTAAAGTACTTAACACTTTGTTTAGTGGTTTGAATTTGTTTTCCCTAGAACGGAGCAAAATTGGCCTAGTTTTTATACAAAACACCAGGGTATTATAACTTTGTGCATTTGTTTGTAACACCCAAAAGGAGAAGAAATATACCCAACGTTTATTATACCGATCGACTTGTAATCACTTTCTGAGTCGATTTAACTATGTCTGTCTGTCTGCCCGTCTGTCTGTCTGTGCATGTATTCTTGTAATCAAAGTACAGGTCGCAATTATGGACGTGTCTCAACAAAACTTAGCACATATCTTTAATTTGGCCCAAGGACGATCCCTATTAAATTTGATTTAAATCGGTTCAGATTTACATATAGCTCCCATAAATATGTACCTCCGATTTGGCATATCGCACCTGTTCCACAAAAGGGTAACAACTCAAAATTTGAAAAATTTCAGTAGAGGCCAAAAACTGTTTCCGTTAATATTATATATTACAACAAGTAAAAGCGTTAAATTCGGCCTGGCGAATCTTATATACCCTCCACCATGAATAGCATGTGAATGGTTTCGGGCACAAATAAAGTCATATTACAAAATTTCAGCCCGATTCGTTGAAATTTGTATTTTTTTGCGCTAAGAAGTAAAATCTAGAGGGATCTTTTTATGGGGGCTATATCAAGTTTAGTTTAAATTAAGTTTTTATTGAGCCTTTTTTATAATTCCTCCATTATTATTAGCTACATATTTTAAAGAGAACTTAAGACTATAATGTAATATCCTTAATTACTATAACAAATATGAAAAATAGCTCCATGCTTTTTAAATAGTACAGATAGAGTAAATTTAGTAATAAATTATTAATAATAGTGTGCATTAATGTCCTTGCTCCCGGGACTACAGTGGCTGGAGAGTATGGGCTATATCAAAACATTGACCGATATGGCCCATTTGCAATCCCAAACAACCTGCAACTATAAGAAATATTTCTACCAAATTCGATCAACCTAGCTCTATTATTAGGGACTGTAGCGTCCGTCGGACATAGCTATATCGTCTTAGAATTTTACGACGATTAAGAATATATATACTTTATGGGGTCTCAGATCAATATTTAGAGGTGTTACAAACGGAGTGACAAAATGAATATACCCCCCATCCTATGGTGGAGGGTATAAAAATGTAGGATATGTATAGTTGATGAGAACAGTAGGAATCACAATGAGTAAGATGCTATATATGGGAGCTATATCAAAACATTTACCGATATGGCCCATTTGCAATCCTAAACAACCTGCAAGTATAAAAAGTATTTGTTACAAATTTGATTAACCTAGCTCTATTATTGCGGACTGTAGCGTGATTACCACAGACGGACGGGCGGACAGACGGACATAGCTAAATCGTCTTATAATTATATACTTTATGGGGTCTCAGATCAATATTTAGAGGTGTTACAAACGGAGTGACAAAAGGAATATACCCCTCACCCTTTGGTAGAGGGTATAAAAATGTAGTATATGTATAGTAATGAGAACAGTAGGAATCACAATATGTAAGATGCTATATATGGGAGCTATATCAAAACATTGACCGATATGGCCCATTTGCAATACCAAACAACCTGCAACTATAAGAAGTATTTGTACCAAATTTGATCAACCTAGCTTTTTTAATGCGGACTGTAGCGTGATTACCACTGACGGAAGGAAAAAATTTACGACGATTAAAAATATATGTACTTTATTGGGTCTCAGATCAATATTTAGAGGTGTTACAAACGGAGTGACAAAATAAATATACCCCCCATCCTATGGTGGAGGGTATAACAAGTAAAAGAGTTAAGTTCGGCCATGCCGAATCTTATATACCCTCCACCACGGATAGCATGTGACCTCAGAAAATAACTCAAACCTAAAGAAAATAACACCGAAAAACACAAAAAATATAGTATCTAAATATGGACCGATATGGCCCATTTGCAATCCCAAACAACCTGCAACTATAAGAAGTATTTGTACCAAATTTGATCAACCTAGATCTATTATTGCGGACTGTAGCGTGATTGCCACAGACGGACGGAGGGACAGACGGACATGGCTAAATCGTCTTAGAATTTTACGAAGATTAAGAATATATATACTTTATGGGGTCTCAGATCAATATTTAGAGGTGTTACAAACGGAGTGACAAAATGAATATACCCCCCATCCTATGGTGAGGGTATAAAAAAGAGTATGTCGTTGCAAGGAAATATCATAGAAAAAATAATAACGATATTTTCTTTTTTGTTTTTTTATTGATTACAGAAAAATAACAACTTTTTTGAGTTGTTACTCTTTTTCTGAAAAAAGTTTATATATAAATAGTGGTATTATTTTGAGTTGTACCCTTTTAACTGAAAAATCTTACTCGGATTATAAGTTGAAAATGGCACAACTAAATATATTACTCTTTAGATGATAAATCAACGGTCCCATTTGCTTAAACACTTGGAGACAATTCAAAATGTAACTCTTTAGATGAATCTAAAGAATTCGGAAAACAGAGAGAGTCATAACGGTTTTTTATTATGAAAAAAGAACAGGTGCGATATATGCACTGTATAAGCAGATTTATGGTGTCTTCTTTTCTAAAAAAATATGTTGCCCTGTCAGAGAGCAGCATAGTAATAATGTCGCCTACGCCCTCCAGTACTGCTGCATTTTTTATGTCAGAATCGATAACAAAAATGCGAAAAAACAGCCTTCTAACTCACTAAAAGTAAACTAAAAACAAAGAAAACTCCACGGCGCCGCCTAAATAAAGCATCTGACCAAACTTAATTATAGAAAAGCACGCACGGACACACGCGGGTATTTAGGCTATTCGCTCGACGCCGAAAAAACATCTGTTTGTAGGGCAGCGTCCACCCCTTCGATTAAATAGAGGGCTGAAATGTTGCATTTTTGCCCCGTGCAAGTGCGACATTTTTCACAAAAGAAAACGAAACCCTTTCACAGTGCAGCATTTATTTTACAATCGAAGACAAAAAGGCATTTTTGGGGCGAAAGGCAAAAAAAATTTAGCATTTTTTGACACAAAAGAAAACACCATTAGATATAGCCCCCATATACCGGGTGTTTTTTTTACAGCTTTGTTTTTCGAATAGAGATAAAACTGGAATTTTGTGGTCAAATCTGGCAACTCTAATGTCATTTATGTTCAGTTTGGTTTGCCATTTCATCATGAACAGGTTGACAAAAGAACAACGCTTGCAAATCGTGCAAATTTATTTCGAAAATAATGGTTCAGTTCGCGAAGTTTACCGCAAGCTCCGTCCATTTTATGGTCGACATAATCGTCCATCAGAGCAATTAATTCGGTTAACCATGGATCGTTTTCGCACTACGTTTACTCTATGTGATAATACGCATCCGCAGAGACGTCGAACAGTGCGCACCGAAGAAACAATTGCCGCTGTAGAGCAAAGTGTTGAAGAGGACCCGAATGAATCGATTCGCCACCGTGCACAGCAATTGGAGCTGTGGAGAGCTAATGGAGACCGGTATAGAGCCAATTGTTCCCGAATTGGATGGCATGAATGTGGATGAGTTGTGGTTCCAACAAGACGGCGCTACATGCCACACAGCGCACGTCACAATCGATTTATTGAAGGAAACATTCGGTGAGCGCATAATTTCGCGGAATGGACCTGTCAATTGGCCACCAAGATCGTGTGGTTTGACACCATTGGATTATTTTCTTTGGGGATATGTGAAGTCGCTCGTCTACGCCAACAAACCAGAAACGTTAGGGGAATTGGAAGCCAACATTCGTGGCGTTATTGCCGACATACAGCCCAAAATGCTTGAAAAAATGGTTGAAAATTGGACCTGTAGAATTGGCTTTATTCGAGCCAGCCGCGGCGGCCACATGCCCGAAATCATATTTAAACATTAATGGCATAAAATTATCCTTCCAATAAAGCCAAATTGATGGACCTTAAAACGATTTTCTTGTGTTTTATTTCAATTCGAAGTTCTATACCCCTAAAAAAAACACCCATTATATGTAACCCCCGATTTGACATGTAAGCTCTGTAGAAACTGTATCTTATATCCTATCAGTACGAAATTACGAAGAAGGAGGTTTCTTATATTACATAAATAAACACTGCCAACTTTGGGGAAAATCGGTTCAGATAAAGTCCCCATATATATGTTACTACTTTACTTCCAATCATTTTAAAATTTGAGATAATCGGTTCAGATATAGATATAGCCACATATAAATGTTCCTGCCTAATTAGTATTTAAGCGCTAATAAAACTGTATTTTACGTCCGATCTATATGGAATTTGGCAGAAATTAGGTTTTTTTGGAGGTGTAGGGTATTATATAGTCGGTCCCGCCCGACTGGTTAAATATATAAAACAGAAATGGTCACCCGGATGGGTATTGGTAAACCATAGTTTAAAATACACAAAGTCAACTTGTATTTAATTGTTTTCATGTTGCTACGATTAACTCTCTCTCAATAATTTAGTTTTATTTTAAATTTAACAACCATTAAAAATTTCCTTTGAAACTTTATTTACGTACTTAAAGTATACATTGATCTTTTTCACACACACTCAACTTCACTAAAGTCTGCATGATTTAAACAAATATGAAAAAAAAACAGGAGCAGAGGAGTTAGTAGATATCATGCTTATCTTATAATTCTCTGTAGATGATTCACCTGTGCAAACATATTCATTGTTTGTTTCTGGAGCGGAAAATTTGTTACTACCGTCAACATCGTCATTTCCCCGGCAACTTAAAGTTAAAGATACCAATGACGAGGACAATGTAATATGAGGAACTCATATAGGTACATAGATATATTTACAGTTCTGATTCTGGAATGTTATCTATGGTCTTGTGTACTTGCGGAAAATTCATGTTAAGGAGAAGATTATGATAACCCAACAAAAACTACATGTTTCTATACAACAATCTTTGAATGAAGAGAAACATTACATTTCCCCTGGGATTTATCTTTTCAGAATTAAGGATTAAACATGAAAGAAAACAACTATCGATTTATCTGACTTAGCCTCACTTATTCAGAAGTGTTATATATATTTGAATTTCATTAAGAAGACAAATATGGTGGCACCTTTGTATGGGGGCTATAGCAAAACAAGGACCTATGCCGATCATTGTTCGTGTGAAGGGTATAAATAAACCAAACTTGCCCATGCCCATATTTAAAAATTTACTGATATTGTCCCGATTCAATATTAAGTTACCTGTTGCTATAAAAAGTATATGTACGAAGTGTCGGTCATCTAGCTCAATTATTGTAGATTGTAAGAATACAACAGGCATACATGGCTAAATCGTCTTAGTAGACCACTATTATTAACATACGGGTATATTCTTTATGGGGTCTGCCAACAATATTTCGAGGTGTTACAAACGTAATGGCAAAATGAAGGTATAAACACTGAATATTAAGATATTTGATTACAATTTGGAAATTGTGTTTGTAAGAACTTTTCAATTTGGCAAATACGAAAATTTTGATCATAAAATCAGGTACTTATAAAAACATTGAACTGTTGTGAATTCAATTTTTTTGCAGGGTGTAGCCAATTGGAGGTACCCAACTTCGACCATATTTCTCGAGCGATTAAGTAATTTACACATGATTCGACAAAATAGTACAGAAGTTATAAGTGATGCAATATTTTACTAAATGCTAACACTTTGCGGTGGAAGTACAAGTAGGTGTTAACAAATATGATTCATACTCGAACCTAGCCTGAAATAAGAAATGATATTACTACATTAAAATGTTCTGCAACGAATATCCGCTGAAGATAAAAATGAGTTTAGACTATTTCTCGTCTTACCGTCTTCCATGTATTATTATGTATAGATACATATGTTATGTTTTATGGAATTAACTATTAATGTGGAAAACACAGTAATTATATTTTGAACTACCTCAATTTGGAAGCATGTAAACGCTAAAAGGATATTACTACATTTTGTAATTTTTAAAATTAAAAAAAAAGTGAGAGATTTATCTTGCCTATGAAGGATAGTTCAACCATAATGCACGATGTTAATTGTGAGTCACTCGTGGCGAGCATTTGGCCGATATTTTGTTTCACACATAATTTTCATAGATCCTTCTACGATAATAAAAAATATTAAGATAATTCTCTAAAAACGTTTTGTTTTATTTAAAACTAACATCTGGCGATTAATATGGACCGCCTTGTACATACTCGTATATCAAATTTACAGAATTTGATATCTACAAAAAGTATGTAGGTAAAATTTCGTACGAAATTAAAGCCTACTCCTTCTGGTAAAGGTAGAATGAATACACATATAATTGCATTAAATCTGAAACGAATACAATAATCCTTTTTTCAAGTTGGAAATTGTTGTCTCTGTTGCGTTTAGATGAAAAACTCTGAGACGCAGTACATATAGGGACTATTTCTGAATCTGAATAGATTTTTGAAAAATTTTCTTGGACCACACTATTCCTCTCTGCCTAGTTCGATAATAATTGCATGCCAGACTTACATAGCGCTTTCTGCGATGCTAAATCGGAAGCAAAATATTCTCGTATCTGGAGGATATTCGACGACGGTCTTTAGGCCGACCTAACAAAGAAAACACAACACATTTGGGAAAATTTTTCTTTATTTCTCAGGAAAGGAAGAACTTTATAACTACTTAAAATACCCTTCAACCGCTCCACCTCTTCAAAGTCTTTGTTAAAGAAGCCTTTTGTTAAAGGTTTCAAATGGATATATTGTATATAAAAATGTAATAAAACGATGAAGGGAAAATTTGGAGTAGATACTTGTAGGTTACCTGTCACAACGCCCAACGGACAAAATATAATTTGACTTTATGTACGATACGAGTACGCTTTTACATATAAATTCCGATGTTCATTTGGGCAATGTTACCTCGTCAAAGGTGGTAAATTATCTTAATGATCGTTATGTATTTTGTTTAATTCTTTGTGAGGTTGCTGTATAATGTTATCGACCTTCGTTCTTTGACTGTTCATTGAAGTTGTTCTCATCTGGACTATGTCCATAATCAACTGCGCACAGTAAAAGTTTAAATTATTTAGAATAACTCACATGTGTCATTATCGTATTAGGTCCAACTTTTAATAGGTCCCTCATAATAAGGCGGTCTATATAAAAGATATAGGGGACACAAATTTCAACTGACTGGGTTGAAAATTATCTTTTAAATTTTGGACAAATGTGAATTGTCCAATTATTCATTTTGTATTTTATATGTATTATTAAGAATTACAAATTAAAATTAAATAAATGAATATCTAGTTTTTTAGTGTATAGTCACCTTAGATAAATATTGATTTAGAGTAAGATCTTGAATTGTAATTGAATTATTGTAATAGATTAAGAAATTTCATTCTGTCTTTACTTTCGTTAAGTAAGTTACTTGGCAAGTAACGTTTTGTTTGCTCGCTCACTTCATTCTGGGACCGGGCAAAGGTGAGCATCTCAACTCTACTCTACTCTTCTCTAACTTTAAAATAAAATAAATTTATAACGTTTTAAAACTAAACCTCGTTTTACTAATCCATTTTGTGCATTCTTCTCTTCTCGTTCTGGGTTGACATTGTTGTCGAGTTATTTTCTGTACGAAGAAATAACTCACCAACAATATTAACATTAATCGTATCATACAGTCCACTCATCTACAAAGACCCATATCTCCAAATCCACTTGTGCTTGCGAGGAACAAACATATACCCCTCGCCCCGCACTTGTTCAAATTTTAACAAAACACATTGGGCGATTGCAAACCAAAGGATTTGCCGGCGTCATGGAAGCTAAAACATCCTACCAATAGTTGTGAAATTTAACAATGAATAGTCCCATCTAAGCCCACGAATAGCCCTCTGCGTTTTTCATGGGATAACATGTCCCGCATTTGGCTGAAATTTGACAATTATAATTTAGTTTAATCTACCTTCAACCAGGACAAAACTTCTTGAGTATATATACATGTCCGTCTGTAGATGCATTTTTATAATCGAAGTGCAGGTCATATTTATAGTCCGAACTAGTTGAAATTTGGCACAGAGATCTTTCTTTTTTGTTCAAAGACTTACTGAAATTGGTAAGAATTGGTTTAAATTTAAATATATCGAACATACCGATTTTCATGAAATTTTCAGGGATTCTTCAGATAAGCCTAGCAGGTGACACAGGCTATATAAGTTCTTTATTGAGGGTGCGTGGCCCCGCCCATATAAGCCAATTTGGAGTTATGATCTTTTAAGAGATTCCCACTGTCAGTACCTACGAATAGATAATTTAGATTAACGAGATTCCTACTGTCGGAAATCTGAAGTCTGGCGCAACGAAGTGGACTGGGTACGCTAGTTTCATTTAAAGTTTGAAATAAAATTATGACTGAAACGTTATACAATTTTTATTCTATAGGGCTCTCTACTAGTATAGATGGTTGTCATCAGAGTTCGGAAAAAAGCACTAAGGAACGGTTCCATAGCGTTCTGTACCGTTCCTTCGTCGCGAACGGAACAGTATCGCAACTCTTACAAGAGAACATAATACACTAATCATTTTTTTAGTGTTACTGTTCGCGAACGGTATCACTACGATAACGATAACGTCTCCCAGGCAGATCAGGAAAGACCTTCATGATCTAGAGCGCGAGGTCCAACGCTACAAGAGAGAACCTCTAGACCAAAGAGCTTTCAAGGCAGGTCTGGCTGACATACACTCCGACGCAGTCGCTGAAGCCGTGAATAACTACAGAGTCAATGTCGTACTAGGAGACCACCCTCCATCAGTGGCCTCAGAGGAAGAGGTATTACCACGACAGACAAGAGTACTTTTGACCCAATTAAGATCTGGCTGGTGTAGCCGCCTCAATTCATACTGGGCAAGGATTGATGGCACCACGTCGAACATATGTCCCGCCTGTAACCAGGGACCACACGACACACTACACCTCTTTAACTGCCCTGCCAAACCTACTCAACTTGTTCCCAGGTCTCTTTGGACCCAACCAGTGGAAGCAGCCATCTTCCTCGGCCTGGAAACCAATACAGCAGAAACTACTATACAAGGCGAATGAAAACAAATAATGGATAACTAACACATATACTGCTACAACAACAACAACAACTACGATAACGTACGGTTCATAGAACATTATCACAACGTCGTAGTGATACTGTTCTTTTGAACAGAATACTAATAGTATCACTACGTTTAGCGTTCCGTTCTGTTTCATATTCGACACCACAGGTCGCAAATATGAAGCAATCTTAATGAAAATTGGTACAGAGTTATTTCTTAACCAAGGGACGATCCCTATTTAAAATGGGGCATATCGGTCCATACTTTAAATAAGCCCCATACGAAGGTCCCTTTCGATAAGATATATTTACGCACTAGAGAGCGCATTTTTTAACCGACCATGCTGAAATTTAAATATTTGTACTGTGTATTACACTCCATCGTGCCTAGTGAAAATTAGGCATATCGGTCCACAATTTATTATAGTCCCCATACGAAGGTCCCTTTCGATATGACATATTCACGCTCTTGAGAGCGCCTTTTTTTACCGAGCATGCCGAAATTTTAATATATGTTCATTCTACTCGTATTGCATTCAATCTACCTAGTGAAAATGATGCATATCGGTCCATTTTTTGATACAGCGCCATTACAAAGCTCCCTTTCGACAAGATATATTTACATTATAAAGTACGCATTTTTTATCCGATCTTGCCGAAATTTAAATATGTGTGCTTTCTATTACATATAATCATGTCTAGTGAATATTGAGCATATCGACACATACTTTGATATAGCCCCCATACGAGGGTCCCTTTCGATAAGACATATTTACGCTCTAGAGAGCGCATTTTTAACCAATAATGCCGAAATTTGAATATTTGTACTGTGTATTACATTCAATCGTGCCTAGTGAAAATTAGGCATATCGGTCCATATGTTGATATAGCTCCCGTACAAAGAGCGCATTTTTTATCCGATCATGCCGAAATTTAAATATGTGCGCAAATGCAAATGCTAAATGCAATAGAAACATTTAATCATGTCTAGGGAAAATGAGGTTATCTGTTCATATTTTGATATATCCCCCATATACAGGTATTTTGGATAAGGCATACTTACGCATTTTTTAACCGATCATGCTAAAATTTATATATTTGTACTTTGTATTACATTGTGATCACGCTTGATTGTAATAGAAAGTACAAATATTTAAATTTCAGCATGATCGGTTAAAAATGCGCTCTCTAGAGGGTAAATATGTCTTGACTTAGCAAAGATTTATAGGGTCGGCTCCACTAGATTGTATCCTTCATTTACTAGTAAATGACAATAATGTGCATACTTACATTTAATTCCCTAAAATGTCTGCTGGGTGATTATACCAAAATTCCACTATAGCTTTTACTACTATCAGTTTACCATTACAACTAACAAACTATTCACCATTACAACTATCAGTTCGCCGTTTCAGATGGTACACTAAAAGTGTTGAAGTAATCCATATACGAATTGCAGCGAATAAATATGGCGCCAAAAATAAACGAACCGAAATCTATAGAATGTATGCTCGCATGTGAATATTATTGGAGAACGCTGCAATCTTTATTTGCTTTAGGTACAATCATCGAGTGATATGCATACCTGTGTGTTACTATGTATATCGAAAAACAGATATACTTGCATGTATACTAGTGCAGACATTTAGGGATTCTTCACTACTACCACATATATTTAGAACTTCAGCATAATGTCGCCGAATAAAGAAGGAAAGGGAAAAAGACGCATTGTTTAGTTGCAACAATTTTACGTAACTGCAAATCAGTTAATTTTGCATACGGGGGCAACTGTAACCATCATCACAGTTGATAATTTAACTTTGCTCTAACAAATAGCATAAAAGCATTTTCAAAAAAATGCTAAAAGTTTCAAGCATTTTTAGCCAAAGAAAGGCGGATCAAACTAAAACAGTGTAGTTAGCGTAAATTCAAGTTTGTTTAAATTCATTGCCATAAGCTTAAAAGCAATGCTACTCACGCAAGAAAAAAAGAACGTACACACTTACACACAAGGACGACACGAACAGACACTTTACGGTTTCTTGCAATCCCAACCGCAGACGCTTTACTTTTTTGTCCCAGTGGTAAAATTCTACACTGTTGCCGGTAGATATAGTAATGATATCGGTATACTGGATTTATATAGTTAAAACATATATAAAAATTCATATTTTCAATTATTACATACAATTTTCTATTTTAATGTTTAAATAGCTTTCAATAACTGATAATTTTTATATAGTAAGCATATTTTAAATTTCTCTGTAAATGGTGTTCCTGCACTCCACCAAAGAAATGAAGCCAGAGCAAAAAGATGCTTAAGCTATAAAATAGCACAAAACAAGTGTAACGAAGGCGGACACGGATTCGCAATGAAAGTGAGAGCGTAGCACCGCTAGTGTTTTTTGTATCTTTAAAATCACAAGTTTTTTTTTGCAGTTTTTAATGTTTTCTATTTTCATGTTTACCCTTTACTTTCGGTTATTGTTAGTTGAAAATAAACTTTAAACGCTGGTTTATAGTCGTTGTTTTGGGAGAACGCGCCTTGGGATACACATTTTAAAGATCTTTTAACGAGCCGCTTTTTTCCATGATCTCTTTAATCTGAGTATATTGGTTATCTGAGCTATCTGCCACTTTGCCGTATGTGGGATAAAAGTAGAATAATGTTACTTATTCGCACTGCAGAACCCCCATACATCTCGTTAAAGCCACATTTTACACCAGATCTTAAAACTTGCAATTACACAGACGAACCAATAATGAATACCTGTAAAATTCGTAATAATCGATTCATAATAATTTAATTTAATTTATTGAGTCTTTTCTAGAGACAGACGAACCAATAATAAATACCTCTAAAATTCGTAATAATCGATTCATAATAACACTGTCCAACAAATTAAGACTTTTTTGATTGGAACAAAATAGCGACCCTGTAATTCTGAAGGGGCATGTTGAGTAGAAGTTTTCATTTTTTCGTCGAAGGTAGCATTATACTATATGAAAAAAATGATGTAAGTTAATGTCTGAGAGATTTCTCATTGTCAGAGTTACATAGTGGAATTTTATGAGGATAATTTTTGTGGAAAATCTTAACCCTCTAGCTCCCATTTTAATGGGTCAATTTTTTCGAAAAAATTGAAAAAAAGTCCTTCCAAAAAGGACATTAAAGGATTAAAATATTCTACGAAAATTTTTGTCGGAAAATTTCAGTAAGGGTCGCCAAGGACATTAAAGTTGTAATTATAGCTTTTTAGGTTTAATTAGCAAAATGACATGCCAACTTATATAAAGAAATTCTATAACGTAAATTTAAAGCCGAGATATCTGTGGAATTATTGTAGCAGAAGAGCGACCATATAATTCTGAAAGGGCTTTTTGAGTAGATCATTTTCTTAGAATAAACTTATGGTCCAGCTGGCCTGAGTTTTTTTTACAGTGGGTCAAAGATTTAATTTTTTGGTCGAAGGTAGCATTGTACTAGATGAAAATAATGATGTAAGTTAATGTCTGAGAGATTTCTCATTGTCAGAGTTACATAGTGGAATTGTATGAGGATCATTTTTGTGGAAGATCTTAACCCTCTAGCTCCCCTCTTAATGGGTCAATTTGGCCCTTTTTCCAAAAAAATAAAAAAGTCCTTTTAAAAAGGACTTTTAAGGATTAAAATATTCTACGAAAATGATTGACGGAATAATGGTACCTTCGACAAAAAATGAAAACTTTGACCCACTGTAAAAAAACTCAGACCAGCTGAACCATAAGTTTATTCTACAAAAATGATCTACTCAACATGCCCTTTCAGAATTATACGGTCGCTATTCTGTTCCAAAAATGCTGTTGGACAGTGTAATTTAATTTAATTTATTGAGCCTTTTCTAGAGATAATAAAATGTGTGCTGAACAATGATGGTTTGATTTCTTACAGTACAACATTTTCCGGCACATTGATTTGGGACTCAATTCGGAGAATTGGACGTGAGAGTAGTTGTAGTATAATTTCATGGCGAATATTTTGCTCAAGGTGAATTTTTCGCACTTTTTCTATATTTTTTTCTCGGTATACCGTACGGAATATCTCTTTTGTGTCTGAAGCAAAGTTGTAGATATTGAAAAGGAGAAAAACAAGTAAGAAAGCGCGGTCGGGTAAACCGACATATAATCACTCCCAAAAAATATTCGAAAATTTATTTATATTTTGTTTTATTTTAATTATTATCAATTTAAATTGAATCGAATAGCTTTAAAGCATGCAGCGGTATAAAAGTTACAGACTGTTAACTTTTGGTGCCAAATAGTCCATTTCTGCGTGAGGTACCAAAACGGGCGTACGAATGACGCCCATTTTTCACTGAACTGTAGGTCCTATAAAAGCAATACACTGAACAAAAATTCAAGTGTTTGTGTGCATTGATATTAAAGTTATAAGCAGTTAACTTTTGGGGCAAAACGGTATATTTGTGAGGGACGTACCAAAAGTGGCGTGCCGATAACGCCCTGTGTTCACTGGACTCTAGGTACTATAAAAGTATTACACTGAATAGAATTTCAAGTATTTTTATGCACTGGTATTAAAGTTATACGCTCTTAACTTTTGGTGCAAAATGGTCCATTTGTGTGGGAGGTTCCAAAAGTTGCCAATAATGGCAACTTATCTCCGTACTATAGGTACTATTAAAGCACCACACTGTACAAAATTCCAAGCATTTGTATGCACTGTTGTTAAAGCTATAAGCCGTTAACTTTTGGTGCAAAATAGTCCACTGGTATGGGAGGTACCAAAAGGGGCGTGCCAACTTCGCCCATTTTTCTTGAGGTGTTAGCGACTAACAAATTAATACTATGTGAGTAATGTCAGAAGATTCGAGTAAGTAGTATTGAAGTTATTAAAGCATCAATATTTCTCTAAATGTTAACCCTTTGTGGGGGTGGTACTAGAAGGAGTGGACCAATATGGTCCATCTTCGAACTTAGTCGGAGATAGAGAAAAATATTATCGCAAACCAAGTTTGAGGAAAATCGGTAAATCCTTTCGAGAGTTACAGTGCGCACAAGCCAGCAGACAGATATACAGACACACAGCCAGACAGACCAATCGAATTTCCGCCAAACATACTTGTGGTCTTAGGTCACTCCTTCGATGTGTTACACTTTGATATATACCTTCCTCTCTAATGGTGAGGGAATAAAAATGCGGAACAAGCCTACCCGAAAAAAGTGCATACAGTACCTTAAAAATCGCAAAAATGTTCTGTTCTGTTTTATGCGTATACGTATTTTTCAATATTTTACTGACAGTTATTTTATGACTTTGTGGGCATTTTTACGACTTTAAGGCACTGGATGAACTTCTTTTGGCAAAGGTTTGTTCCGCATATTTTTCTCCTATTTAATATCTACAACTTTGCTTCAGACACAAAAGAGATATGCCGAGAAAAAATATAGAAAAATGCCAAGGTCCATCTTGAGAAAAAAATCGTATGGCTATTATATTGTTAATTGATATCGTTTCGGAAGCTATATAGTCCACCAATCAGTGACCACCCTTAATACATTTCACACATTTCTTATTCTTCTTTTTTAAAGAAGGTTTGTTTTTCTGATTAACAGAAAACAAAACAAACTCACACAAACAATAATCTACTCAATACTATCATTAAAACTAAACTTATATCTCAATATAAAACTTATTCTCATCAAATAAATTCTAGCCTCTCTGTGAGCCAGTAAATGATTTTGATTAAAGTTGTGGACACAATTCCATTGACAGGACAATACCGATTGGTGTGAGATATTTTGTATTGCTCCAGTTGAATGCTAACTGTTGTTTATATGCATTTTGAATTAACCGATTCTCGTAATTAGAGAGACTTTACCAATACCTCTTTATTAACTTCATTACGTACATATGTACACAGTGATTAGGGAACAGAGTCATTTTCATAAATGCATTTGTTTGAGTAACGTTTGTTGTAACTTTGGAAGTTTTTACCAATACAACTTCTGAGTACCTTCCTTTCAAGGATTCCAAAATCTCTCATGATTATTGTTGAGCTTTGAAATCGATTCATATTTAGCAATAAAAACTGGGATAGTTGGTCTGTAACCTTCATATCGATACCTCTATTCCATGCTATGCTAATTTGAAACAGGTAGTTTTTCAGGAGAGGCGATGAATGTATGTATTAGGGATGTAACGAATATTCGCATTTGCGAAAGCGATGACGACTACAACACACGCTTTAAAAATTGTAAATGTCAAACCTAAAATTTTTTTGTAATTTCTTTCGTATTATAATGTGAGTTTACTTTAGGATGTGGACCAGAAACACGATTAATAAAATGTAATGGCGGCATTCTATAGCCATATATCCCAGAACAACCAAAAAACGTTGTTAAAAAAAATCGACGTCGGATTTTTGGTACTGACCTACAATATTGCACTGTTCAAATTGAATCATACACGCTGTAAAAATCGATTCTGTAGTGTCCCAAACATATTCTGCCTGAAGTATTTAAATGTGTAGGGTACACTCGAAATATATTATTTTTTACACATACAAAACGAATGGCTTTTCTGAACAAATCTTTGTTTCTATCCTAATGTTTTTTATTTGGAACTAGTATGTATGAAACAAATATGTATTTGCGTTTAAGTATTCAGAAAATATATCAATACCTTAATTTTAAGACAAGTTTTATGCTTTTCAGTAACTAAACGTTAATTTTTTCAGAAATTTAAAATGTTCGTAAAATTTTTTTATATTAAAATGATACATTGCTTGATGGGTTGACAACAAATGAAGACTTGGAATAAATAAATGTTTTAAAACAAGTAAGATATTTCAGTCGGGTATACCGACTAAGGTATGTATACCTTCACTTTGTGAGCAATGTAAATGTGTACTTGTTGTATATGTACTAATATACGTATGTACTAATATTATGAGCTATTTAATTTGTTATGTCTTGTATGGGAGGTACGGCTGTGGCGATAACTCCCACTTTTAACAGGACTACAGGAAAAAACGTAACTCTGTCCAAAAGTTTAGAGTATTTATATGCAATGCTATTAACGATATAAGCGGTAAGATTTTTGTACAAAATGGTACATTTGTGTGGGAGGTATTAAAAGGTGCGTGATAATAACGCCCATCTGTCGGCAGACTGTAGGTACTATGAAAACATTACACCGTTCACAATTTTAAGTATTTATATGCATTGGTATTAAAGACATAATCTGTTAACTTTTCGTACAAAATGGTTTCTTAGTGTGGAAGGTACCAAATGGGGCATGGCAATAACGCCCATTTTTCAGTGGACTGTAGGTACTATAAAACCATTACACTGTACAAAATTTCAAGTATTTGTATGAACTGGTATTGAAGTTATAAGCTGTAAACTTTTAGTGCAAAATAGTCCAATGGTCCATTTGGGTGGGAGGTACCAAAAGGGAAGAGGTAAATTCGCTCGTTTTTCTCTTGGTGGTAGCGAATAATAAATAAATACTATGTGTGGAATTTTAGAAGATTCAAATAAGTAGTATCTAAGTTATTAGGGAATCAATATTTCATTAAATTTTAACCCTTCGTAAGGAAGGTATAGAAGGAGTGGACCCATATGGCCTATCTTCGAACTTAGTCGGAGATCGGAAAAAATATTACCACATACCAAATTTGAAGTCAATCGGTTACTCCTTTCGAGAGTTATCGCGGGCACCAGCCAGCAGACATACAGACAGACGGAAGGACGGACATTGCTCACATTACTTAAAATGACCAAAAACGGATTTCCGCCGAAAATACTTGGGGCCTTAGATCACTCCTTCGATGTGTTACACTTTTGGCCCGTAGCAAATTATATATACCCTCGTCACACTAAAGTGAGGGTATAATTAGTGATTTAAAACAAAAACTACTATTACGTACGAGTATGTCATTTTCAGCCACCTAGCTCAAGTTTTATATATTGTAGCGTGATTACAACAGACGGACGGACGGGCCGACGGGCAGACGGACATGGATAAATCGTCTTAGAATTTTAAGAAGAATAAGAATATGTATACTTTATGGGGTCTCAGATCAATATTTGGAGGTGTAACAAACGGAGTGACAAAATGAATATACCCCTCATCCTATGGTGGAGGGTATAATAAAAATGAAATTTGATAACTCTGCAACGTTTTAAAAACCGTTTTTTTAGAAATGTTTATTGTTCGTAAAAATAATAAATATTAATAATTGAAATCGTATAATCTTGGATCAAAATAAGTTACTTTGAGGATGGAAAGTAATGATGGCTTGGAATACTCAGAAAATTGGAATGATTGATTTAAAACAGACATTAGTGCTGCCTATGGTATCATAATTGGGAGGTACTATACGAAACCAAGGAAAAATTACAATTGAATTTGGAAAAAGACAGCAAAAGTTTTGATAATCTATTTTTATAATAAAATATATTTGGAGAAATTCCTAACTAATAATTTAATTTGTATATAAGTAAGTACTTATTGTATTTGAGAAAACTAGTTTGCAAGTATATTTTGTTGTAATATATTAATATATATTCCAAATAAATATTATTGATTTTCAAATACAATTTATTTGCGCAGAAATACATAATATTAAAAAATGTGTGCTCCTTCGATTCAAACATATCAAAAAAGACGATTTTGCCGGTGTAGGCAGAAGATGGCGGACCCGATCTCGAAGGATTTTGATGTTCTAAATCCGCATATGAAATAAAAAATTCAATATATATTCGCTTTTTTAAGATATAGTACTGTTTACACTACGCAACAAAATTGTGTCCTAGACCTACAAAATACCTCTTTCACTTAAAACCAGTGGTTTAGTAACATTCATTAAACACATTGGAAAAAGTAGATTTTTTTCAAAAAAAATAAAAATTTCCTGGGACGAAAAAAAACATAACCAGTAAGGAAAGGCAGAAAGTCGAGCGGGGCCGACTATATAATACCCTACACCTCCCTAACAATGCGATAAGCGTCATTGCGATAATAATTTGGAATAATCGGTAAATGGGTAGGAACATATATACGTGGATATATCTAATTCTGAACCGATAATCGCTAAATTAAGCAAGATTCGTTCCTAAATTGAGAAACATCTTTCTGGAGAATTTTGTAATGTTCGGAAGTAAAATACAACTTCTATAGCGCTTTGTAACCAAATCAGGATGAATATATATATGGAGGTTATATATAAATCTGAATCGATTTTCTCCAAATCTGTCGAATTTCGTACTGATTGGATATAATATACAGCGCTTGGATGTCAAATCGGGGCTAACATATATATGGGGGCTATATCTAAATCTGAACCGATTTTCTCCGAATTTGGCAGTATTCCTTCATGTAACAAGAATCCTCTTTCTGCCGAATTTCGCTGTGATCTGATATAAAATACAGTTTCTAAAGCGTTTGAATTTCAAATCGGGAGTAACATATATATATATGGGGGCTATATCTTACTCTGCACCGATTTTCTCCGAATTTAGCAGTATTCCTGCATGTAACAAAAAACCTCTTTCTGCCGAATTTCGTACTGATCGGATATAAAATACAGTTTCTACAGCGCATACATGTCAAATCGGGGGTAACATATATATGGGGGCTATATATAAATCTGAGCCGATTTCCCCCAAATTTTGTATTGTATCTAACTGTATCACGAGACTACTCTCTGTCAATTTTTGTACAAATCGGTTCAAAAATGTTGCTTATACAGTGCACATATGCCAAATCGGAGGTACATATATATGGGAGCTATATGTAAATCTGAACCGGTTTTAACCAAATTCAATAGGCATCGTCCTTGGGCCTAAAAAAAGATATGTGCAAAGTTTTGTTAACATCGGACCATAATTGCGACCTGTACTTTGGTTACAAGAATACATCTACGGACATAGCTAAATCGACTCAGAAAGTGATTATAAGTCGATCGGTATAATAAACAATGGGTCTATCTCTTCTACTTTTGGGTGTTACAAACAAATGCACAAAGTCATAATACCCTGTACCACAGTGTGGTGTAGGGTATAAAAAATCGAAAAAAAATCGAGAAAAAAATATTTTATTCCATTTTTAAAAGTTTGCATCCTAGCGAAGAAAATAATGCCTATTTGAAAAAAATCTATGAATAAATGTAGAAGTTATAGCCTTTTTGGTAGAGGTAAGAGAATTTCAAAAAAATCTTTTTTTTTAAATTTCTGTTGAAATAGCGATTTTTTTATTTATATTATGTGCATTTGAGTTTATTTACATGTACAAGTTTCATTAGAAGTAATTGTGAGTTCTTTCTTGACGTTTGTAGATTTCGGAATCGGTTTCTCTAATGAGGAACCAAATATAATCTCCCATCATTCTTTCAAACCCAGTGCCCTTGGTAACGCCGCTCGATGGACTTCATTTCTTGGTGAAACCTTTCCCCATGTTCGTCGCTTACGTCGCCAAGATTCTCGGGGAAAAAGTTTAAATGAGAATGCAAGAAATGAATTTTGAGGGACATATTTACACCTGTTGGAATACATAAAGCGAAAAATATGCTAGAAGAATACATAAATATGTATTATATACATAAATATAGAAAAATATATTTCTTACCAATTTTTTCCATAATTTTTTAACAAATCATTAATCATTGTTACATATTGCGGGCTTTTATTGGATCCAAGGAAATTTGAAACTACAAGCTTAAACGACATACATGCTGCAATTTCATCCGACGTCAAATAGGATTAGAAATTTACATCTTTCATCAGTATCCTTATTTTAGGCCCACCAAAAACGCCTTCTTCGGTTTTTTGAAAATAAAGTCTTTTAAATAAACTGTTTAAATATGAGAGTGAATTGCCGTCTTTCCTTAAGGCTTTTACAAAATTTTTAAAGAGCCCCAGCTTAATAGCAGTGGTGGCAAAATAATGTTTTCTCTTCGGACGAGAGGTGTGTATTTTATGTTGTTTTTACCCAATGTAATGTCTTTTCTTGTTGGCCATTTCTTTCTTTTGTAATGATCTTCGCGAGCTCGGCTATCCCAGAGGCATAAAAACAGCAATATTTTGTATATCCGCCTTGCATTCCACATAACATCCCAACTACTTTTAAATCGCAACAAATTTTCCAGTCATGTTGTTCATATTTTATGTATTTTATCAATTTAGCCATTGTTTCGTATGATTCCTTAGTGTTGACGGGATGAGCAATGGGAATCGACGGTTTCTAATTTCCGTTGTGCAAAAGTACTGCTTTGAAACTTTCTTTACTGCTGTCAACAAGTAACCGCCATTCCTTTGAATTGTATGTTTGATTAAGTTCCTCGAACAATCCGGGAATGTCCTTGCAAAAGCATCTGTAATCCACAGTTGTATAAAATTGTTTGTAAGGTATATCACGGACTCTATAATATGATATGTTAACATCTGGGGCCAAAATATTGTACTGTTTCATCCGAGATGCAAGTAGTTCTGCCTTATCTTTGGTCAGTTCCAAATCCCTCACTAGATCAATGAGTTGAATCTGAGTTAAAAGCGATGACTTCTGACTCAAACTTGAATCGATCAGAGTTGAGTACTCAGTTGAACTTGATGATGTTTCCGTAATTAGGCTGTTAGCTATACTTGGACACTTGGGAATTGGTATTGTTTCCGAATGTGCAACTGGCAAAGTGGCAGATTTTACTTCACCGTAATTCCAGCGAATGCTCCTTCCTACTCCAATCTGTTTACTTAGACAATAATAGCAGTCCGTATCGTGAATGAATGGTTGTCTCCAAATCATTGACATTCCAAATTGCACGTGATGTCTAAAATTAAAACGTTTTATTCCACAAAACATTGTAATACATTAATTTTAAAGTACTTACCGCATTCTTCCACTAGTCCATCGAGTAAGATTTACATGGCACGAATTACACAAAATACTATGTGTCCACGGTTCGTTCATATTTTTAACTCGTATACTAAAATATTACACATATATTTCTTCTATTATTTTACTAAACGCACGTCGATTGTTTTAATTACATATTTTCCGCAGATGTAGCAGAAATTGTCGGGATCATTTACACATTGAAAAGTTCTTTGCCTTTTACTCATACTTCGAAATATAACTTTGTAATACTTTTCAGAAAATCGACTTATTTCTTTAAGGCGCTGAATTACACTAATTTATTAATAAGAAATTTCATTCCTAAACTCCGGGTTTAAGGTCCATAAGTTGCAGTACCTGTAGCTGACATATGGTTTGCTTCGAAAGTAGACACCCAATATTTTCAATACTGCCGCGTACTACTTTGTATTGCGTACATATAATTTTACTACCTGTATATACGACTGGGATGTCTATGCCCCTAAAAGGCGTAACTGAATGGAAACCTCATAAATAAAAAACCACAAATATTGTTGAATGACCCTCTACCTGAGCGGATCTCATCCAATATAGCTCTCACATTGCACATCATGTTTATGAAGGGTTACGAACGGCCATAAAACCTCGTCCTCTCTATAATTTTATAATGTCTGACATCAATCCTCATAAAATAAAATGCAAGTACAATGTCTCTTATATGTCTCTCTCACATATGGCGAATTCAATATAAGCAGAAACATCATTTAAAAACGAAAAAATATGGATGGCTTTTTAAAAATGTGATAAAATAATTTTTTCGATTTTTTATGTTTTTTTGTACCAGGAAAAAGTGTTTTTTAAAAAAAATCAATTTTTTTCTCATATTTTTGACGACTGTTGCTAAACCAAAGATTCTACGTGGAAGCAATACTTACAGCATGTGGAGGCATAACACGACTCAATCAGGCTTATACTTGATGTACTTTCCATAAAAGCTGGAATTTAAAAAAAAAATTTAAGAAAAAAATTTACAATAAAAAATTTGTTTAATATTTTTTTCGTGTTTGTGACACCTTTGGATCTGAGAAGGATCTAATTTTTGACCTGTGTTGTTGGTGTTCGTTTGTTTGTTTGAGTGGTGAAAATAAGGTACTTGAATTTTCGATATATCAAGTGTTCGGGGCCCGCCCATATAAGCCAAATTTTTAATTTGAGATATCATGTACAATTTGTTAGCGAAAGTTCTGTAATTTGTGTATATGTATCTGATGGCAGTCTACGTGATTGGTCCAAAAGTGGGCGGAATCGATCAAATGGGAGTGGCTCTTTCTATAAGAAACTAAATTTTGAATTTGAGATATGTTGCACAATTTGTTAGCGAAAGTGCTATAATTTTGTGCATGTATATCTGGTAATAATCTACGTAATTGGTCCAAAAATGGGCGGGATCGGCCCAATGGGCGTGGCTCCGCCCATAAAGCCCCAATTTTGAATTTGAGATATCTTGCACAATTTGTTAGCGAATGTACTGTAATTTTGTGCATATGTGTCTAGTGGCAGTCTACGTAATTGGTCCAAAAATGGGAGGAATCGGAACAAAGGGCGTTGAACCGCCCATGTGAGCCAGGTTTTAAAATTTAGATATCTTGAACAATTTGTGAGCGAGAGCTCTGTAATTTTGTGTACATGTATTTGGTGAACATTCGGCGGAAATGCCCATACACCTTTTCGCAATAAAATACAAAATTCACTGATTTTTTGAAAATATTTATTGTCTCAGTGGGTACATTAGACCGAAATTTTTTACATTGGTGTGACAAATCAATAACGATTTAAAGACTGAAATAAAAACAAACGAAAATACAATAAATAAGAAAGAAAAAATTTACACATTTTGTTAAAAAAATGTCCCATTACATTTCCTGTTAAACTTAACTTTGTAAAAATCGGTTCAGTTGTTCAAGAGCAATTACAAATTTTGTAACCAAGAATGCATTTTTCTCATATACAGGCTTCATTTTCTCGCATACAGGCTTGTTATTCTCCTCATTTTGCCACCATTCAAGATTGCATTGAATTGAAGTTTTCACTTAAGAAGGAATGTTACGAAAACAGCTATCAATGGCCCCCTCTCTTGTAATTATATGTAATCTACAGATTTCACTCTTGAGTGAAAGTTCACCATAAAGAAGGTCGGTTGTAATTAATATTTATGTCGCCGGCATTGCATTTTTATACCCTACACCACACTGTGGTACAGGGTATTATAAGTTTGTTTCACGGCAGATGTTTGTAACACCTGAAAATAACACAGCTAGACCCACCTTAAAGTATACCGATCGACTCAGAATCACTAGCTGAGTCGATTTAACGATGTCTGTCCGTCCGTCCGTCCGTCTGTCCATGTAAAGTTGTTCGTAGACTACAGGTCGCAATTTCACTCCGATCGTTCTGAAATTTTTCAGTTTAGAGTATTTCGCGGCTGTTAAGATCGCTATTGAATTTGGTTGAAATCGGTTCAGATTTAGATATAGCTCCCATATATATCTTTCGTCCGATTTGGCCCTTTAGTCCTATAGAAGCTGTATTTTACATCCAATCGATTTGAAATTTAGAATGGTAGAGTTTCTTGATCCACGAACCAACATTGCCGAATTTGAAGAAAATCGGTAAAGATTTAGCTATAGCTCCCATATATATGTTTCATCCGATTTGGCTCTTTAGATCCAATCGTTTTTATACCCTACACCACACTGTGGTACAGGGTATTATTTAAGTATAAAATGTCCCAAAAGTAAATTTATGTAAACAATTTATACATGAATTACAAAATTTATATATCAGAGTTATTCAATATTACGAGAGTGGTGTAGGGTATTATATAGTCGGCACAGCCCGACTTTAGCCTTTCCTTACTGGTTAACAATGAAATGGTTTTGTACATTGTGGGAGTATATTTTGGTTTTATATTTACATATCACCATCCTTGTTTACATGATGATGTTATATTGTGCCTTCGACCAACAAGGGCGGAATCATAAAAACTTAACATGAAAATGAATTCAATTAATGGGCACTTTTCATATGATTTTTAACGGTGGTTTCGTGCAATTCTGAAATTGTATTTTCCCAAACGATTAAACTGTTTTACAGATTCTGCAACTCTTGGAAACATTTTCGTTCGCAGTTTCGATACCTCTGCGCTAGGCACAGCACAGGATGCAATAAAATTAAATTCAACGCCATTTGGCAATTCTCATCAATTAAAGACTGTACAGGATAAAAGCTCCAAGCGAATTCATGTTATTTTATTAAGAAAATCACGGCGAATGCAGAAAAAGACATCCTCTTAAAGGAAAAGTTACTTGATTTCCTAGGAGGATTTGCTTTGAGCTACAGTTAGTTGTGTTTCTCACATTTTTGTTGGCATTTTACTAAGGGCAACCGAAGCAAATGTGAAATATTGCTTTTAACCAAATTATATTACTCAATAAATGGGAAATTTAGAAAATTAATGATAAATTTGCAAGTCCAAAAAAATGGGACTATATCTGATTCTAAACCGATTTTAACATTTGTATTCCAAACTTCAATGCAGAAAAAGACATCCTCTTAAAGGAAAAGTTACTTGATTTCCTAGAAGGATTTGCTTTGAGCTACAGTTAGTTGTGTTTCTCACATTTTTGTTGGCATTTTACTAAGGGCAACCGAAGCAAATGTGAAATATTGCTTTTAACCAAATTATATCACTCAATAAATGGGAAATTTAGAAAATTAATGATAAATTTCCAAGTCCAAAAAAATGGGACTATATCTGATTCTAAACCGATTTTAACATTTGTATACCAAACTTCATTGTTATAGAAGGCAAAATGTACCAACCACAGTCGAAAAAGTCAAATCGGATTAAACATATATATATTTGTCAGTTATATTTAAATATGAAACTAGTTTTACCATTTTATAAGGGGTTCGTCCTTGGGCCAAAACAAACGACCTGTAATTCGATTACAAGAACACAAGGATAGGCAGACAGACGGACATGGCTTATAATAAAATAGAATAATAAACATACTACAAACAAATGCACAAATTTATAATATCCGAAATGAAAAAAAAAAATGTCACAGAAACGAAGTTTGCCTATTTTAAGGAAATCGGTTCAGATTTAGCTAAAGCCCCTATGTATCTATTACTCCGATTTAGAATCTGAGCATTACCAAATTTAGCATTGCGAAATAATTACCAGTGGCAGAAAATCAGATAACTGAAGTCACAAGTTAAAATTGACCATGGGTTTCAAACTAACGCATGGAAGAAGTGTAGCCCTTGTTCGGAGATCATCAACGACGTATAATTCTTTAAGATAACATTATAAATAAGCAGACAGTGACAAAAATACTATTTTATTGTAGCGTGCATGGGAAAACAAAGTGATTTTATTTTTTACCTTTGACAGCTTTAACATCTGGTGACAAATCACGCAAATTTATTTCTTTCATACAGGGCCAAACCGTGCACTAGACATATACATTAGTGGGTTTTCCTGTGTGTGAGAGAGATACAAAACGACGTCAAAAGGAGATTGTCGAATTTGATATCTGTATCTATTTTGACATTTTGAAACATATGTAACTTTTTTGTTTATGAATTAAAGTGGGTACTTCAAAAGCAAAAGTTTCATTATTTTTAAAGGCCTTTATTAGCGTACCGAAATATTCCCCGCTTAGGTGGGTAGAAAACAAGGTGACAACGTCACTTATCGAATTTGACTTCGTAGTCAAAAGTGACGTATGCACGAAATATAGCCCTTGCCAAAACTCGAACGACGATATGCATCCCGTTACGATCGGAAATCAAATGCCAACGCAGGATAATACAATTAAAAGGGTGCACAAAAAATTTTTTTTGACCCGGTATTGTCTCCAGATAATCTTCGAATCTAGGGGGGTGACTGGAACAACTTATTGTTTTTTTGTATGGGGACCAACTCTTACTAATGAACACTGTCAAATTGGAAATCGGTTCAGATTTAGATATAGCCGAAAATTTCTAAGTTTGATAAAAATCTGTGGAAATTTATATAAAGCCTTAAAATATGCATTCGTTCCGATTTTGTATCAAGGAACGAATGCTGCAAATTTTCAGAAAATGGATTCACATTTAGATATCGACCACATACATATGTAAGATATATCTCCCAATGTTATGAATTTGACTCGTAGTGTACTTATTTCGTTAACAAACTGGTGCATATAGTCGGCGCCGCCCGACCTTAATCTTTCCTTAATGATTTTCTATTTATATATTTTTGTGGCTTAAAATGCAGCAGTGCTCCAATTCTCTTAAATTCACTTTTTAATTTTTTGTGTTTTTCCCAATATAAAAAAATCTCAGAACAAATAAATTTGTTAAATCTGCTTAAAGGATTTATGTTAGTGTACCTCGATAGTGTGGACCGGTCCACACACGTACAAAAAAAGTTGAGGCGGACACGCCCTACTTTTAAAGATTATTCACAGACAACATCAGAACAATAAACATATTTTTGGTCCGTGCACCCTACGTACGACCCAAATAGGTTTTCTTTTATTTCGTATTCTATCGAAACAAAACGTGGTAGTTACCAAATTCCATAACTTTTTTGTTTTTGAATAAAAATAAATGGTGTTAAGGCAAAAGTTTCACGGTTTTAAGGAGTCTTTATGGTCGTAATGAGAAATAGGCATGATGTGGATGCAAGACACGAAATACAGGGAGTCAACAGTCACAATTAACTTCAGAGTCAATAGTAATCAAAGAGCAAAATGGAACCCTTGACAACCCATGTACAACGGTATGCGGTTTGTTTTTATATGATACTAACTAACAACGATGCAAATAAAACATATTTGGGCCGAACGTAGTGTGCACGGATCAATAAATTTTTTGTCGTTTTTAAATTGTCTGTGAATAATCTTTAAACGTAGGGGGTGTCCGCCTCAACTTTTTTTCGACGCATACGCTTTCAAGTAACAATTGATTACTTTGAAATACAGTTCATTAGCATGTTTTTAGGGACATTGCATTTTTAATTAAAAATATTCTAAATTATATTCAGTCAAAATTTAAAAAAATCATCAAACTGCGGCTTAGCTTACTTTGGAATGGAAGAATATGAGAATTAGATCAGCACATGACCCAGTATTTTGCCCATGTCTAAGACGTTTATGAAATTTCGCGCGGTATTACTTTGGGCGCGGAAGGAAACTGTTGATTAAGGTAAGGAACGGCTAAGCTCGAGCTAAGGCGACTATATTATAGCCTTCGTCTCCGGTTGTTGAAATTTGTTCTCTAGAACCTCCACAAGTCAATTCAGAATGGACATTCACATGGGGGCTATATCAAATCATTGACCGATATGCCCATTTTTACTAAAGCCGTTTTTAGGCAATATGAAATAAATATGATTATATTTTACCCAGATTGGTCGAAATGTGTATACTTTAGCAGAACTAGATCCTATGGGACCTTTATTTGGGGGCTTTATCAAAACATGTTGGTCCATTGACCCAAAAATGCCTAAATGTCAGTCAAATTACTTGAAAATTGTAATCGGTAGAGCGTCAAGGAGAATAATCGGAGGGGGCCTTTATATGTGAGTTATAACAAAACATGGACCGATATAAACCATTTTGGCTACGAAAATTGTAAGCCTAAACCAATAAAAGCTGTCAAATTTCATACAGATTTAATGTAAATTGTGACTTCTGGGATCAAAGTAGTAAAATCGGATGGGACCTTGGTATAAGATATATATAAAAACTTTGGCCGATAAAACCCAGTTCTAATAGGAAACGTCCCTAATCCACGAAAAGTCTGCGATTTACTTTGACCTGCGATCTTAACTTTAATCACATGTATATATCGATACCTACATTCTAAAACATGTTAAGTCGACTTAGCGTGTTTTTAGGGAAACTAAATTTTTAATTTTTAAATATTCCAAATTATATTCAGTCAAAATTTGGTGTTTATCCGTCAAACCAATCAAAACTTATTCACAAAACAGTACAGGTCATTCCATTTGCATTATAAAGGAATTCAACACAAAATTAAAAAACTCATCAAACTTCGATCGCCTCTCCTGAAAAACTTGCGGTTTGCACTTAGCATAGTTTAGAATGGAGGTATCGATATGTACAGGCGGCCAATGATTCTATATCGACCAGTACAATAAATAGCCAGTTTATATTTCCTCTTTAACGGTGTGTGAACGATGCATTAAATCATAACACCCTGTACTTAATTATGATGACTTTCTATTTAAACAGCACACTGTGGTATAGAGTATTATAACTTTGCGCATTTGTTTGTATCACCCAAAAGGAGATGAGATAGACCCATTTGTGGCTGCCTTGCATTATCCTCGGACCTTTCTTTCCTCGCACTTTGTAAGGAGTCTGATACTTCTAACGTGCCTCTGCGTTCACTAGTCGTTGTCGAGCACTCTCCGAGTAAAGTAGTCAATTGTAGTCTTTGTACGGCGATACTATCGCTCACATCACTGCTAGTCGTTGTTTGCACTACGCTCGCCCACTTCACTTGTCTTTGGCTCTACTACTAAGCACATCTTGTGGATGTTGCTATCGAACTCTTAGCACCGGCCTTGTCGCCACCCTGATACATGGTAGAAAATAAAGCTCGGCTTTATCATAACCGAAAAACTAAACTTTTCCGTTTTATTTATTATATTTCTCCCTGGCACTTCTGCATAGTCAACATCCGTCACCACACGCATAAACACACACATCGTTCCACCACTGAGCTATCGTTGTTATTGAAATTGGTGTGGAGTTTCGCATAAAAGGGACCACGCCCATCGCATACCCTACCACCCCTTGCCAACGAACCCCGCACCAAACTACTCCAAAAAGGTGTATTCGGACATCGCATCAACTGAGCTATTGTCTCCCCACCTAAACACACTATATGAGCAATATTTTTTAACTGATCGATGTAAAAATTGACAGAGAAAAGTATCATGATACACGTAGAGACAACACTAAATTTGAGGATATAGCCCCATATACACGTTTCCCCCGATTTTATATGTAAGCGCTGTAGTAGCTGTATTTTACGAATTTTGGAAGAAAGAGGTTTCTTACTACTTGAATGAACACCACTAAATTGGGGAAAAATCAGTTCAGATTTAGATGTAGCATATGTATATATATGTTTCTACCGATTTGTATCAAAGCTTTAATTTATTTGTACTGTACTTCCCATCATTAACCAATTGGGCAGAAAGTAGTTTTTTTCATTTAGGAACGAGTACAGCTTAATTTGGGGGAAATGGGTTCAGATTTAGATATAGCTCCCTTTATATGTTCCTGCCTTCTTAGTATTTAAGCGCTATCGAAACTGTATTTTACGTCCAATCTTTACATAATTTGGCAGAAATTAGGCGCTATTGAAACTGTATTTTACGTCCAATATTTATTTAATTGGCAGAAATTAGGTTTTTGATATAAGTTGATGAAAATCTGTTTAGATTATGTATGAAACCAAATATTCGAAATTATCATCACAATGCCCCTTTTTGCATTATTAGGGAGGTGTAGGGTATTATATAGTCGGCCCCGCCCGACTTTCTGTCTTTCCTTACTGGTTTCTACATAATAATATGTGGCTAAATTGATTCCATAAAATTATGCCAGATCAAAACCAGTAAGGAAAGATAGAAGTCAGGCTTGGTTGAATATATAATACCCTACACCTCCCTAAAAATGCGAAAATGGGCATTGCGATAAGAATTTGACAGTGTTCATACATGTAATAAGAAAACTCTCTCTGCCGAATTTCGTACTGATCGAATATAAAATATGGTTTATACAGCACTGACATGTCAAATCGGGTGAAACATATATATGGGGGCTATATCTAAATCTGGACTGAATTTCCCCGAATTTTGTAGTTTTCATTCATGTAATAAGAAAACTCTCTCTGCCGAATTTCGAACATATCGGATATCAAATACGGTTTCTTACATGTCAAATCGCGTGTAGCATATATATTGGGACTACGTTTAAATCTAAACAGATTTTCTAACATGTAATAAGAAAACTCTCTCTTTTGAATTTCGTGCTGATCGGATTTTAAATACTGTTTCAACAAATCAACAAATCGGGTGAAGCATATATATGGGGGCTATATCTAAATTTGAACGGATTTTCTCCAAATTTGGTAGTGTTCATTCACGTAATAAGAATATTCTCTCTGCCGAATTTCGTACTGATCGGATTTAAATACGGGTTTTACAGCGCTTACACATCAAATCGGGTATAACATATTTATGAGGACTGCTTTATATCTAAATCTAAACCGATTTTCACCGAATTTGGCAGTGTTCATTCATGTAATAAGAGAACTCTCTCTGCCAAATTTCATACTGATCTGATATAAAATACAGTTTCCACAGCGCTTACATGTCAAATCGGGGGTAAGATACATATGGGGGATATAACTAAATCTGATTTTGATTCTGATTTTTAATAGCGATCGTCCTTGGGCCAAAAAAGAGCACTGTGCTAAATTTTATCACAATCGAACAATAATTACGACCTGCACTTTGATTACAAGAATACATGGACATACAAACAGACAGACGGATATGACTAAATCGATTCGAAATGTGATTCTATGTCGATCGGTAGTAAACTATGGTTCTATTTCTTCTCTTTTTGGGAGTTACAAACAAATGCACAAAGTCATAATTCCCTGTATCACAGTGTGGTGTAGGGTATAAAATGAAGATTGAAGTGATTTCATAAAGCGTCTTTCATTAAGCCCTTCCTATCTTTAATAACCACCTATGCTCCGCTGACTGGAGCACATTCGTACAATTTTCCAAAACGTAAAGTCGCGCGGGGGCGACTATATAATACCCTACACCTCCCTAACAATGCGAACAGTACTAAAAGGGTCATTGCGATAATAATTTGGAATAATAAATAGGTAGGAACATACTCGTATAAATGTTGCTATATCTAAATAAAATGTTGCTATATCTATATCTAAATTTTACGTCCAATCTTTATATAATTTGGCAGAAATTAGGTTTTTGATATAAGTTGATGAGAATCTGTTTAGATTATGTATGAAACCAAATATTCGAAATTATCATCACAATGCCCCTTTTTGCATTATTAGGGAGGTGTAGGGTATTATATAGTCGGCCCCGCCCGACTTCCTGTCTTTCCTTACTGGTTTCTACATAATAATATGTGTCTAAATTGATTCCATAAAATTATGCCAGATCAAAACCAGTAAGGAAAGATAGAAAGTCGGGCGGGGCTGAATATGTAATACCCTACACCTCCCTAAAAATGCGAAAATGGGCATTGCGATAAGAATTTGACAGGGTTCATACTTGTAATAAGAAAACTCTGTCTGCCGAATTTCGTACTGATCGAATATAAAGTACGGTTTATACAGCACTGACATATCAAATCGGGTGAAACATATATATGGGGCTATATCTAAATCTGGACTGAATTTCCCCGAATTTGGTAGTTTTAATTCATGTAATCGGGTGATTACAAATCGGGTTATATCTAAATTTGAACGGATTTTCTCCAAATTTGGTAGTGTTCATTCACGTAATAAGAGAACTCTCTCTGCCAAATTTCATACTAATCTGATATAAAATACAGTTTTTACAGCGCTTACATGTCAAATCGGGGGGTTACATATATATGGGGGCTATATCTGAATCTGACCCGATTTGCCCCAAATTTTGTATTGTCTCTAAGTGTATCACGAGACTGCGCCCTGTGCATTTTTGTACAAATCGGTTCAAAAATTTTGCTTATACAGTGCATACATATATGCTAAATCGGAGGAACATATATATGGAAGCTATATGTAAATCTGAACCGTCCTTGGGCCAAAAAGAAGATATGGCAGATCGGACCATAATTGCAAGAATACATCATGCACAGACGGACGGACAGACATACAGACGGACATAGCTAAATCAACTCAGAAACTGATTCTAAGTCGATCGGTATAATAAACGATGGGTCTCTTTTTTCTCCTTTTGGGTGTTTCAAAGTTATAATACCCTGTACCGCAGTGTGGTGTAGGGTATAATTAAAAATAATTTTTTTAAAGAAACAAATAAGGAAAGACTTAAGTTTGGTGAGCTGAGTTTTTAACACCACTTGCTATTATTTGCCAAGAAGTAAGCGAAAACGTTTCTTCTAGAGCGCAAAAAATTAAAAAAGTAGCAACTTTTATACAGGGGCTATTTGAAACTGTTTTTACCTACAAATTTTTAGAGGTACAACTATTAAATTTCAAACATATCAGTTAAAAAAAATTTCACTTACAGCATGTTCCCTATTGAATTTCATTCAAATTGGCGCTAAATATTTCTTCGTGCATATTCACGCATCGTCATCACATTCAGTCATATCGGAATTTTTTAGAAACTTCACACAAATATTTTTATTCCCTCCACCATAGAATGTGGGTTTACTAACTTTGTCATTCCGTTTGCAACACACAGACTTATGGTGATTTCGATTCTAAAAATAATGTCAACACACCATGTTGCGAGAATTTCAAGAAAGTCCTCAACTCTAAACTTCTGTACGAACCGAATGACAAAGCCGGTCTGGATAATCTGGTCGATCATATCACCATATCATTCAATAGATCTCTTGAAGAAGCCTGTCCAAAAACAAGGTACAAGGGTAAAACTAAACCCCAATGGTGGACTTCTGAGCTAACGGCTATGAAAAAGACCTGCAACAAGCTATTCAATAAGGCTAAATCTACTGGGGTTGCTAATGATTGGGATGCCTATAAAGAGCAACTCAAGATCTATAAGAAGGAGCTTAGAAAGGCGCAAAGGCGCTCTTGGTATACCTTCTGTGGTGAAGTGGAAAAGGTCTCCGACGCCGCTAGGCTGAGGAAGATATTATCTGCTTCACCATGTACAGTGGGATATTTACAGGATGAGGCAAATAACTGGACCAAAAACAGCGAGCAGTCGCTCAATGTACTGCTCGACACACATTTCCCGGGGAACTCTGTAACAGAACCCGAGGATCAGCAGGACCAACAAGAGTGCGAGTGGACTGCGAGCGTCGCTAGCTTCTTGACTGAGAGATCCAGAATAAGCTGGGCTATTAACAGCTTTGAGCCCTTCAAGTCACCTGGACCAGATGGCATCACTCCAGCAGAAATGCAGAAAATGTTAAAGTACATTATCCCCTGGCTGGAGAAAATTTATGTAGGCTGTATCAGGCTTTCATACGTCCCGAATCGATGGAGGGATACCAAAGTGGTATTCATACCTAAAGCGGGAAAGATATCACACACTAGGCCAAAAGACTTCAGACCAATTAGCCTATCCTCCTTCCTATTGAAAGGTCTGGAAAGACTTTTAGATCATTTCATTAGGGAAAACCTGGATACAAAACTCCTGTCGGGAACCAACATGCTTACAATAAGGGCAAGTCCACAGAATCAGCCCTGCACGAACTTGTGAGCACTATCGAATCGTCCCTGCATTTCAAGGAATTCACCATGGTGGCATTTCTTGACATAGAAGGGGCTTTTAACAACATTCACTCAGATGCGGTAATTGCGGCACTCTCACATCTAAAAGTTAACACTAGTTTGATTAGACTAATTCAAAGTCTGCTCACCAGAAGACGCATAACAGCATGTCTAGGGTCCACAACTCTAACAAGGTATGTAAACAGAGGGACCCCGCAAGGAGGAGTATTGTCTGCACTAATTTGGAACCTAGCGGTGAATGAAATCCTGCTAGATCTAGAACGTTGTGGCTGCAAGGTCGTGGCATATGCGGACGACGTGGCAATCGCGTGAGTGGCATATTCGTAAACGTCCTCAGAGACATCCTACAGGTGGCTCTGAACAAGTTGGCTAGATGGGCCAGAAGCAGCGGTTTGGGCGTTAACCCCAACAAGACAGAATTGGTTCTCTTTACTAGGATGAATAATGTCCCACATGTGGACCCTCCACCTCGGATAAATGGAACAGATCTAGTCTTTTCTGAAAGTGCAAAATTTTTAGGAATAATTCTAGATAGGAAAATGTTATTTAGACTTAACGTATTGGAACGTGTAAGGAAGGCCAACGTCGCCTTATATTCCTGCAAAAAGGCTGTAGGGTCGCGGTGGGGACTCTCTCCTAAAATCGTCCACTGGATATATATATCAGTAGTTCGTCCAATACTGTTATACGGTATTGTGGTATGGTGGACGGCAACTGACAAACTAACCATTACCAACCTACTAACAAAGGTTCAGAGAACAGCCTGCCTGAGCATAAGCGGAGCCTTAAGGACTACAGCGACCAAGTCCCTACAAGCCCTACTCCATATACTGCCGATTAATATTGTGGCGAGAGAAGTTGCAACCAAAGCGGCAATAAGATTAAACTGCCTATCAATGTGGAGGTACAAAAACTATGGTCACATGAGGATATCAAAGTGTAGTGCTATGGTAACCGACCGAGTGGACTATATACCAACTGTGTACACCTTCGAGATCTTTCCAGTACTGATATTCGTACTATCGATAAATTTATATATCAAACAGGTTGGTTTCGATGAGGGGCATTTCAGCCCGTGGTAACACTAGGGACCTAAACTGGTCTATGTGAGCTTGTAAAAAAAATACGGCTGCCACCCTAACCTGAAACCTAAAAACCTATGTTGCGACAGTATTGCACCTTCCAAGGTGTGAAGGTGCAATACTTCACACCTTGGACTGGGCTGAGAGTGGAAAATGCTATATTTTTGCATTGGCGGAGTGTAATAATTTTACAAAACAAATCAAAACCCGTTCACACGGCTGCACGATTTTTACAAAAGAACTTAAAATTGCGGATTCAGTGTAAAATGTAGAAAAAAAATTACATTTTTCTGCCCAAACGAAATCACCATTAATTTACACGGTTCATCTGGTCCCTGCAACATGAGCTTGTATACGAAAAGTGTAGAGAAGCTACCGGGGTAGTAAAAGTTGCTCGAAATGAAAATACAGGAGACAAGTTGTCATTTAATTTTATTAGTGACTGAATACGAAAAACAAACAAAATAAAGGTGAGTAAACGAATAAAAACATAAATTTTTCCCCTGGTTGCTGAACTAAAGACTCACCGACTAAATGAGTATGATTTTACGTAGGGATTTCAAAAGAGAATTAAAAAAAGTCGCAGGAACAAGTTGCACCGTGGGGCAAATTAGGTCTTTGATATATTGAACTGCGACCATATATTTCTCTATATTCTTGTTGTCCTGCAATTTTAAGACGATTTAGCCATGTCTGTCTGTCCGTACGTTTGTAAGTTGATCAGATTTCGTAGAAATACTTCTTATAGCTGCAGGTCGTTTTGGATTGCAAATGGGCCATATCGGTCAATGTTTTGATATAGCTTCCATGTATAGGTCACCCTGAAATAAGTCATAAAAGCAAAATATGTAAAACTATTTAGCTGAAACTTTGCAGTTTGTATTTTATTCTGAGAAGAATTCATCACTGCCAAAATTTTACCGTTTCATATTTTATTATAGTTCTCCGATAGAGGTAGCTCCCAAATTCGCTTATTTAATCACATAAATATCACATTTGTAAGCAATTTAGCTGAAACTTTGCAGTTTAAATTATGTTTACACAGGAATTCAGAATTATCCAAATTGATTCATATTTTGGTATAGTTCCCTTATAACTACCGTTCCCAAGTACGCTTATTTTATCATTAAATACCTAATTTTAGTGGCGATTACGATGAAATTTTGCAGATGTGTTTCAAATCAATAAAATTCTACACCGGTTTAGGTGTGAACCAGAGCAAAACGGAGCAGGTATTATTTACCAAAAGAATAAAACTAGAGGATTTTACTTTGCCCTCACTGGACGGTACAGAGCTAGATTTATCTAAGGAGGCTAAATACCTAGGGGTATTCCTAGACTCCAAATTGTAGTGGAAGAAGAACAGATATGAGAGGCTAAAGAAATACCTCAACGCCTACTACATGTGCAAGAACTCAATAGGCAAGGACTGGGGACTGAGACCACATATAGTAGATTGGACCTACAGATCAGTCGTCAGACCAGTGGTGACCTATGGATGCACCATATGGTGTGCGGCTACGTGCATTGATAGCCATCGTAAGGTACTAGCTAAGGCCCAAAGGTGTTCTACGATAGGCATTACTGGTGCCACAAGCAGCACGACGTAAGCGGAATTGGATATCATCCTGCATCTAATACCTATCAAGGACTATGTGATGGAAGTAGCGGCAAAGAGCCTGCTTCGACATTCTGAGTCAGCTTTGCTCAGGCCACGGCAATATGGTCATACGCAGATCCTGTCTGTGTGGCCGAAACAGAGACTCCAGTCACAAGACTGGTCTTTGATAAGATACACCAGATAGTTATCACTTCGAGGGATTCCTAGAAGGATTTCGAGAAACTGCATGAGGGTGTAAGCACCGTAGCAGGTGTCGACAAACTTCAGAAGATCGTTCAGACTTCTGAATGAATGCAGTGTGTTTCAGACATAGATTATAGCCATCCAGAAGGCAGCAAAATCGATCCGAGACGACATCTCATGTGCGAAAACGAACTCAAGGCAAAGAGCACGCCTTCGCAAATGCCCATGTTTACAAAGCCAGCGGAAGGAGCTAGAGGATGTTTCAAAGGCAAACATCGACAACATCATAAGGTTTGTAAAGAAAATTGGCTGACGAAATGAAAAAAATTTACAAAATCATAAGCTTTGTAAAGAAGATTGGCTGAATGAATGAAAACGATTGTGGATATTAAAGAACATAGATATTCTCAAAAATAAGATAAGTACATTTCCAGGACCATTGCGAATGACTCTTGGCAAGTAAATAGCGAATTCACAGAAAACAGATAACTTGTCATCGGCGTATGTACAAACGGGGTCATAGTGACTACCAAGAACACAGTTAGTCAGGATTGTATGTGACCCAAGTACATATACGTTTGATAAAAAAAAACAAGTAAGAAAGTTCAGTCGGGTAAACCGACTTCCATCACCTTGAGTCCCAAAAAAATATTCGTAAATTTGTTTGTTTTAATCAAATTATTATCAATTTAAATTGCATTGAATATCTTTAATGTACTAGTATTAAAGATATAAGCTGCTAACTGTTGGTTCAAAATGGTCCATTTGTGTGAGAGGTATCAAAAGAGGCGTGCCAATAACGCACACTTTTCTCTGGAATATTAGACAACTACAATTCTCGTTTGCCGGATTTGAAATTTCGTTTTTTTGTGACAGAAACATATTCTGACCAAAAGAAATTTCAGTCGTCGTAAACGAGAATTGTAGTTGTCTAATATTTCGTTTCACAGAAACGAGGTGTTAGCGACTAATAAGCTTATACTATTTGTGTAATTTCAGAAAATTCGAGTGAGTAGTATATATGTTATTAAAGAATCAATATTCCACTAAATGTTAACCTTTTGAGGGGGAGGTACTAGAAGGAGTGGACCAATATGGCCCATCTTCGAACTTAGCCGGAGATAGAGAAAAATATTACCGCATACCAAATTTGAAGTTAATCGGTTAATCCTTTCGTGCGCACCAGCCAACAGACAGACGGACGGACATTGCTCAAATGACTTAAAATGACCCAAAACGAATTTCTGCCCAACATACTTAGGGTCTTAGGTCACTCTTTCGATGTGTTTCACTTTTGGTTCGTAGCAAATGTATATACCCTCCTCTATAAGGTGAGGGGATAAAAACTTCTACCATTTTACTCTTCTCTTTTCACTTTCACCACACAACTACACTATCTCACCGGCCAAAGTAACCTGGATTAAAGCACGCGTGCGTGGGTAGCCAACGGAGTTTCCTTTTGCATTAGCATAAATGCATTCGGACTCGCTTGGATGCTCAGGAACGCGTGCGTGCATCTGTGCAGACACACACATTCTTCCCTTTTAACCTCTAATACTTCACATTTCCTATTTGACTTTTATCATTCTTTTTCATTTCCCCCCATCCATAGACCACACAATACCAATAGACCCAAAAGAAGGGAATCAAAATATATCCAAAAGGGTCTCCGAGTGGAGGTGCAGAAATGCATGTCATTCTTTATACTTTAAAGCCCACAATTCCATCCGATTTGTCTGTTAGTTTTTTTATATTTATACAAAAATTCTAAACAATAAATATTGGTTAACGTTTTGATATGTTACGTTAGATTTGGTTGGAAAGATGAGGCAGACTTGTTCCGCCTCACGTCCCTCGACAAACACATAATCTAGTATTTGGCTTGTTGTGCGCTCTAATTTACTTTATGGATTAGCCTTGAGAGATTATTTTAGGAACTCTGTACTATTGAGTGTATTAAGTGTAGTTCATAATAAATTTGCGAAGAACAAAAAGAACCATATCGTTTTATGATTTGATTCATTTCCAATTCGGCTCGGCCAAACTTACAATCGTTCTGACCTGTTTTACATAATTTTATACTTTTAAGAATATTCGAAGTAAAATGTTGCAGTTTCTAAGGAGTACATGAGTACTTATAAGCATTTATTGTGAAATATATTACAGTTTTACTTACATTTATAATTTTCATAGTTGTCTAAAACAAATCTTCTAAACTCACTAAACTTTGGCGCCTAAGTTTCACATTATGTAAAATTGGCGGCAGCGCCGGCTGGACGGCGGCGGCGATCCGCTGATTGCACCACGTTGCACAGTGGTTCAGAATCGTTTTTTACTGGCCAAAAACTCTGTAACTTTGGAACCGATAGATATATTTTTATACCCTACACCACACTGTGGTACAGGGTATTATAAGTTTGTTTCACGGCAGATGTTTGTAACACCTGAAAATAGCACAGCTAGACCCACCTTAAAGTATATCGATCGACTCAGAATCACTAGCTGAGTCGATTTAACGATGTCTGTCCGTCCGTCCGTCCGTCCGTCCGTCCGTCTGTCCATGTAAAGTTGTTCGTCGACTACAGATCGCAATTTCACTCCGATCGTTCTGAAATTTTGAAGTTAGTATTTCGCGGCTGTTAAGATCGCTATTGAATTTGGTTGAAATCGGTTCAGATTTAGATATAGCTCCCATATATATCTTTCGTCCGATTTGGCCCTTTGGTCCTATAGAAGGTGTATTTTACATCCAATCGTTTTGAAATTTAGAATGGTAGAGTTTCTTGATCCATGAACCAACATTGCCGAATTTGAAGAAAATCGGTTAAGATTTAGCTATAGCTCCCATATTCGTCCGATTTGGCCCTTTAGTCCTATAGAAGCTGTATTTTACATCCGATCGTTTTGAAATTTAGAATGGTAGAGTTTCTTGATCCATGAACCAACATTGCCGAATTTGAAGAAAATCGGTTAAGATTTAGCTATAGCTCCCATATTCGTCCGATTTGGCCCTTTAGTCCTATAGAAGCTGTATTTTACATCCGATCGTTTTGAAATTTAGAATGGTAGAGTTTCTTGATCCATGAACCAACATTGCCGAATTTGAAAAAAATCGGTTAATCGGTTAGCTATAGCTCCCATATACATGTTTCGTCCGATTTGGTCCTTTAGTCCTGTAAAAGCTGTATTTTACATCCAATCATTTTGAAATTTAGAATGGTACAGTTTCTTGATCCATGAACCAACACTGCCGAATTTGAAGAAAATCGGTTAAGATTTAGCTGAAGCTCCCATATATATGTTTCGTCCGATTTGGCCCTTTAGTCCTATAAGAGCTGTATTTTACATCCAATCGTTTTGAAATTTAGAATGGTAGAGTTTCTTGATCCATGAACCAACACTACCGAATTTGAAGAAAATCGGTTTAGATTTAGCTATAGCTCCCATATATATGTTTCGTCCGATTTGGCCCTTTAGTTCTATAGGAGCTATATTTTACATCCAATCGTTTTGAAATTTAGAATGGTAGAGTTTCTTGATTCATGAACCAACATTGCCGAATTTGAAGAAAATCGGTAAAGATTTGGCTATAGCTCCCATATATATGTTTCATCCGATTTGGCTCTTTAGATCCAATCGTTTTTATACCCTACACCACACTGTGGTACAGGGTATTATTTAAGTATAAAATGTCCCAAAAGTAAATTTATGTAAACAATTTATACATGAATTACAAAATTTATATATCAGAGTTATTCAATATTACGAGAGTGGTGTAGGGCATTATATAGTCGGCACCGCCCGACTTTAGCCTTTCCTTACTGGTTTAGTATTATTTTTATTCGGCAGGTAACTCCTTAAGCTTTTCGCCAGTTTTTATTTCAATAAAATCGGGTCAGCAATTATTGCGGAATTCAAGGTCAAAGTTGAACTTTTGTTGCCGAGTGATTTTGGTGGACTCCTACAATTGTTTTGATTTTTACTTTCTGAAGATACTTGGACACTAAGTTCGACCTCTAACCATATACTGCAAAGGTCTTAAAAAGTGTATGTTTATTCCGTCCAACTTGTTTGTAGCGCTTAGTTAAGTTGTTAATGAAAATATTTACTTTATTTTGCAGTTCCAATTTTATTTCGATGCTTGAGCAATTTACTTTGCTTTGAACGCAACTTAAAACATCTTCCTTTTTATACCCTAAACCACACTGTGATACAGGGTATTATAAGTTTGTTTCACGGCAGATGTTTGTAACACCTGAAAATAACACAGCTAGACCCACCTTAAAGTATACCGATCGACTCAGAATCACTAGCTGAGTCGATCTAACGATGTCCGTTTGTCCGTCCGTCCGTCCGTCTGTCCATGTAAAGTTGTTCGTCGACTACAGGTCGCAATTTCACTCCGATCGTTCTGAAATTTTGCAGTTTAGAGTATTTCGCGGCTGTTAAGATCGCTATTGAATTTGGTTGAAATCGGTTCAGATTTAGATATAGCTCCCATATATATCTTTCGTCCGATTTGGCCCTTTAGTCCTATAGAAGCTGTATTTTACATCCAATCGTTTTGAAATTTAGAATGGTAGAGTTTCTTGATCCATGAACCAACACTACCGAATTTGAAAAAAATCGGTTAAGATTTAGCTATAGCTCCCATATATATGTTTCGTCCGATTTGGCCCTTTAGTCCTATAGAAGCTGTATTTTACATCCGATCGTTTTGAAATTTAGAATGGTAGAGTTTCTTGATCCATGAACCAACATTGCCGAATTGGAAGAAAATCGGTTAAGAAAATCGGAAAAATTAAGTTGGCAACCCTGTTAACAAGACGTGTTTTTTACCGTGTTCAAGACGCTCTTCGTAAATCTGTGATTTTTTGCTACTAAAACTCCAAAATAATAAACAAAAAGTTGAAAACAAACAAAGCATAATATTTGGTATAACATCATCATAAAAAACAATGCCCAAAACAACATCTCGTCGCAGTATTGCGAGTAAAAAAATACCATGTAATCTGTGCAAGAAAGAGATTAAAGAGGATTGTGATGATTACATACAATGTGACATATGTAAAAAAGATTATCACTTTGTATGTTCTGACTTGAATAGAAGAGAGTTTGACAGATTGTTGAAAAATGAGAGTGAGCTATACAGCTGTGAAGAGTGCAAAGAAGGAGGAGGAGAAATAAGAAAAGAATTAAACACTATAAAATCTGAACTAAAGAAACTGCAAAAACTCGATAAACTCGATCAGCTGACGGAATCGATAAATTTCATGTCTGCTAAATTCGATGAAGTTTTTAAAGATGTGGCAGAAAACAAAAAGAAAATAAGTGCTATTGAAAAAGAAAATAAGAAATTAAAAAACGAACTACAAGATATGAAAACAACTGTAAAGATTCTGAATGATGATCGCGTTAAAAATGACTGTATTATAAATGGTTTAAAGGTGGAAGGAGATATTAAAGCGGTAGATGCAGTTGTTAACTTGTCCAAAAGTGTTGGAGTGGACTTGGAATCGAGTGCTTTTGATAATGCCTATTTCTTACCAAATAAAAACAATACCAATGGTAATAAAACTGTTGTTGTGAAGTTCAGTTCAAAAGCTAACAAGAATAAGTTGATGGCGGCTAAATCTAAATTGAAAGAAAATGAATGTACGAAGAAAGTATTTGTCAATGACTACCTTAGTAAGGAAACATTATCTTTGTTGAATTGTGCCAAGTCTCTAAAATCCATTGGGTATCAATATATTTATGCAAGAGATGGCAAAGTTTTTTGTAAAAAATCTGAAATTTCAAAGCAACAAATTGTAAGATGTGAAGAGGACGTGGAGCAAATGTTATTGGATGCAACAACAAATAAACATTGGAGCAGAAGGTTAATGGTGCGCAATAGAGATGGTGCTGGTTCGAGTGATGATGGTGATGAAGATGAAGATGCTACATATGCCTCCCCGTCTTAAATGAAATATTTATTTATTTTAAAATATAATTTTGGCTGTAAAATTTCTTTTTTTTTGTAACTAATGATTAAAAACCAATATTTTAAAAGTTTTTTGGATTTTAAACATTGTATTAAAACCATTAATTTCAATTATTTTAATATATTAAGCATAAACATCAGAAGCGTTTCATCTGTTGAAAAGTTTAATGAATTTAAGACTTTTTTGGCTGGGTTTCCTAAACTTCCAGACATTATTGCGATCCAAGAGACTTGGTTCCGGAATGACTTGACTCAGTTATACTCAATACCTGGGTTTTTAAATGTTCATTGTTGTAGGCAAGATGGTTATGGTGGTACGTCCGTTTATATAAAACAAAATCTGCATTATTCTGTTGACGTTTCTAAAAGTGAATGTTTTTTAGAACTCATAACCATTACGTTGAAAAATTTTAAAATAAACTTTAAACCATTGAAAATTATTTCATTTTATCGGTCACAGAAATGCGATGTTAACGATTTTATTGGTATGCTTGATGTTTTATTAAATGAACATGCTCGTAATCCTATTGTTGTACTTGGCGATGCTAATATTGACGTTTTTCAAAATCCACATTACAATGAGTTGCGAGCAATGTTTCAGAATTACGATTGTGACAATTGTCACAGCTTGGTAACGAGGCCGGTCAGTGGTACATGTATAGATCACGTCTTTAGTAACTTTTCTGGAAGGATTTATGTTGATTCCGTAGAATGTGCTCTATCGGATCACAATATAATTTGTTGCAGGTTCAAAAGTAATTTAGTTTGTTCGGATCATATGGAGGTTTCTAAGATGTATTGTGATTATTCGAAGGCTAGGGACATTTTGAGCAATAATTTACCGATTGATTACGCTGTACTAAATGCTTCAGAACTCACCAATACTTTAGTAAGTTGTATGGAATCGGCTATGAATAGTTCAACTATTGTTTCAAAAAGTAAAAAGCACTTGCGTTTCGAAATTGCTCCATGGATCAACAAGAATCTTCAGGAACTGATTTCATGGAAGGAGAAGTTATTAAGGAAAAGGCGAAGAGTAAAAGAAAGAAGGAGTGTGAATGATATTTTGAAGCGAGTTAGTAAGATTATCAAAATTGCGATTAAGGAGTGCAGAGAAAACTATTATTTAGATAATCTAGAAAAAATTGGAGATGATCCGAAGAAATGTTGACGATTTATTAATAATACCCTTGGTAGGACTAAAAGAAATAATGTTGTCCTTAATGATTCTCAAGGCCTTAGCATATGCAGTGATGAGATTAAAGTAAATTGTTTTAATGATTATTTTCTTTCCTCTGTATTAAATTTGAAACGCCAGATTGAAATTCAGCCCGGAGACACGATTAATTCACTGAGAAGTCTTTCACAATCGAATCACCGCTTTAAATTTGATAACATTGGCTTAAACGATGTAATCAAGCTTATAAGAGAGATGGAAGGTAATAAATGCCCTGGTTATGACAGAATTTCACCCAGGTTTATCAAGGAATGTGCTGAGGAAGTGGCCCCAGTTTTGTTGGAAATTTTTAACAAAATGATCAGTAATTCAATATATCCAGATGCCTTAAAAGTTCATAAAGTGGTTCCAATCCCAAAGCAATCAAATGCTGTTTCGTTAGATAAATACCGACCAATTTCTGTCTTATCCTCAGTTGATAAAATTTTTGAAAAAATACTCTTTGAGAAACTTTTATTTTATTTGGAGGAAAATAATATGTTGTATGAATGTCAATTCGGATTCAGAAGAGGTTGTGGTACTGAAGAGGCGGTACTAAATGTATTGCAGTATGTTTGTAAGGGACTAGATGATGTTTTTTTTGGTGTTGCTGGCATATTTTTTGATTTCACTAAAGCCTTTGATCTTGTAGATCATAAGATATTAATTCAGAAGTTGTCATATTACGGTATTCAAGGAAAAGAACTGCTCCTGTTTGAAAATTATTTCTCTAATAGAAAACAATACGTGATTTTAAACGACGTACGAAGTAATATGGGTGACGTAGAGCATGGAGTTCCACAGGGAAGTGGATTAGGTCCTTTATTATTCTCGATTTATTTGAATGATATGAGTAATCTGGATTTGTCAGGTAAACTCTTTATGTTTGCAGATGACGTGTGTTTGTTCTATCCCTATAAACATGATTTGGTTCTTCGAACTCAAATGGAAAGAGATGTTGCTCTGATCTTTGAGTTCGCAAGGTTAAATAGGCTATTGCTCAATCCAAATAAGACTAAAATAGTTCGATTTAGACCTCACCCATCAAGCCACAATGATAATTTCTCGGTATCTGTAGACGGAAAATTTGTTAGAGAGGATCACTCAGTGAAATATCTGGGAGTGACATTGCAAAATAACTTGAGCTGGGATATACATATAGGTGAGATCAAGAAGAAAATAGCTCCGGCAATCGGTATATTATATAAATTAAAATATAAGTTAAATGAAAAATCAAAACTTATGATATTTCAGTCATTAGTACAATCACATTTGAAATACTTAGCTGTTGCCTATGCCTGCAATAAGAACAGTGGCTCTTTGAGATCTCTACAATGCATGCAAAACAAAGCTCTTAAGACAATATACAATTTACCATTGACCTATCCGACACTTCTATTATATAGGGACGTGGGAAAAACAATATTACCAATATATGGATTGCACGAGTACCAAGTCGTAATGTTTGTGTTCAAGTGTATTAATGGGATTGGTCATCATACCATATCATTTTTTCAGAACCAGAATAACTTTAATACTAGGAATCGAATGAATTTAAGAGTTCCTCGGTGTCGGTTGGAAAAGACAAAGCAACGTATTGATTATGAGGGTGGTATTAAATATAATAATTTACCATCAGCTTTGAAATCTGTTAATAGGATTTCTACTTTCAAAACAGCCTATAAGAGATATCTATGCAATTCATTTGAAACGCTTCTTACTTAAGCATATGATTATATGTACATATTAAATTTATTTTTTTACTTTGTTACATTTAATCCTTTTTATTAATTTATCTGAATTAATGTAGTATAATGTGTTGCCTACTTGCCTCAATAATGCCATTATGGCGCTGAGGCCATGAATTTTTTTCGATATAAATGAAATCTGTACAAATAAATAATAATAAAAAAAAAAAAAAAAAATTAGCTATAGCTCCCATATATATGTTTCGTCCGATTTTGCTCTTTAGTCCTGTAGAAGCTGTATTTTACATCCAATCATTTTGAAATTTAGAATGGTAGAGTTTCTTGATCCATGAACCAACACTACCGAATTTGAAGAAAATCGGTTAAGATTTAGCTATAGCTCCCATATATATGTTTCGTCCGATTTGGCCATTTAGTCCTATAAAAGCTGTATTTTACATCCAATCGTTTTGAAATTTAGAATGGTACAGTTTCTTGATCCGTGAACCAACATTGCCGAATTTGAAGAAAATCGGTTAAGATTTAGCTATAGCTCCCATATATATGTTGCGTCCGATTTTGCTCTTTAGTCCTGAAGAAGCTGTATTTTACATCCAATCATTTTGAAATTTAGAATGGTAGAGTTTCTTGATCCATGAACCAACATTTCCGAATTTGAAGAAAATCGGTTAAGATTTAGCTATAGCTCCCATATATATGTTTCGTCCGATTTGGACCTTTAGTTCTATAGAAGCTGTATTTTACATCCAATCGTTTTGAAATTTAGAATGGTAGAGTTTATTGTTCCATGAACCAACACTACCGAATTTGAAGAAAATCGGTTAAGACTTAGCTATAACTCCCATATATATGTTTCGTCCGATTTTGCTCTTTAGTCCTGAAGAAGCTGTATTTTACATCCAATCGTTTTGAAATTTAGAATGGTAGAGTTTCTTGATCCATAAACCAACACTACCGAATTTGAAGAAAATCGGTTAAGATTTAGTTATAGCTCCCATATACATGTTTCGTCCGATTTGGCCCGTTAGTTCTATAGAAGCTATATTTTACATCCAATCGTTTTGAAATTTAGAATGGTAGAGTTTCTTGATTCATGAACCAACATTGCCGAATTTGAAGAAAATCAGTAAAGATTTAGCTATAGCTCCCATATATATGTTTCATCCGATTTGGCTCTTTAGATCCAATTGTTTTTATACCCTACACCACACTGTGGTACAGGGTATTATTTAAGTATAAAATGTCCCAAAAGTAAATTTATGTAAACAATTTATACATGAATTACAAAATTTATATATCAGAGTTATTCAATATTACGAGAGTGGTGTAGGGTATTATATAGTCGGCACCGCCCGACTTTAGCCTTTCCTTACTGGTTTTTTAATTGTGTTTGTCTTTGAATACCACTGGATTGTATCCTTTTCTTCATAAGTAGCATAAACATAAGTAAAATAAGCCAGTAAGGAAAGGCAGAAAGTCGGGCGGGGCCGACTATATAATACCCTACACCTCCCTAACAATGCGATAAAGGTCATTGCTATAATAATTTGGAATAATTAGTAAGTAGGCAGGAACATATTTTCTAATTCTGAGCCGATAATCGCTAAATTAAGCAATATTCGTTCCTAAATTGAGAAACATCTTTCCGGAAAATATTAATGATCGGAAGTAAAGTACAACTTCTATAGCGCGTTGATACCAAATCAGGAGGAACATATATATGGAGGTTATATATAAATCTGAACCGATTTTCCCTGAATACTCATTCATGTATACAGACCTCTTTCTGTAGAATTTCGTACTGATCGGATATAAAATACAGTCTCTACAGCGCTTTCATGTCAAATCGGTGGTAACATATATATGGGGGCTATATCTAAATCTGAACCGATTTGATCCGAATTTGGCGGTATTCCTTCGAGTAATAAGAAACCTCTTTCTGCCGAATTTCGCACTGATCGGATATAAAATAACATTTTTACAGCGCTTACATATCAAATCGGGGGTAACACATATATGGGGGATATATCTAAATCTCAACCGATTTCCCTCAAATTTGGCAGTATTAATTAATGTAATAAGAAACCTCTTTCTGCCGAACTTCACACTGATCGGTTATAAAATAAATTTTTTACGGCGCTTACATGTGAAATCGGGGGTAACGTATATATGGGAGCTATATCTAAATCTGAATCGATTTCTTCCAAATTTAACAGTGTTTATTCATATAATAAGAGACCTCTTTCTGCTGTATTTCATACTGATCGAATATAAAATAAAGTTTTTACAGCGCTTACATGTCAAATCGGGGCTAACATATATATAGGGGCTATATCCAAATCTGAACCGATTTTAACCAAATTAAACAGGGATCGTCCTTGGGCCAAAAAAAGTTTCGTCAATATCGGGCCATAATTGCGACCTGTACTTTGATTACAAGAATACATGCACAGACGGACAGACAGACAGACGGACAGACGGACATAGCTAAATCAACTCAGAAAGTGATTCTAAGTCGATCGGTATAATAAACGATGGGTCTATTTCTTCTCCTTTTGGGTGTTACAAACAAATGCACAAAGTTATAATACCCTGTACCACAGTGTGGTGTAGGGTATAAAAAGATTAACCCTCTATCGATAATAGTTTGCGAGAAATGACAATTTCCTTCTACAAAAATTACGTTTTTTTCAAAATTACATAAAATATTTCTTTTCAGCAGCACACCACGCCCACAATAATAAATATTTTGATATAATTTTTTGGCTACCCTAGTCTCAATATGTTTGCTATTGAATGGCATTAAAATTTTAGAAATTCGAGATGACAAAAAAGTTTATTTTAGGCCAGTAAAATTCAATTCTGAACCACAGTGCGTCGGATTCATTGCCTGAGTGTTCAGTCTGCTTTTTTCTGCTCTATACATGTTTCGTCCGATTTGGCCCGTTAGTTCTATAGAAGCTATATTTTACATCCAATCGTTTTGAAATTTAGAATGGTAGAGTTTCTTGATTCATGAACCAACATTGCCGAATTTGAAGAAAATCAGTAAAGATTTAGCTATAGCTCCCATATATATGTTTCATCCGATTTGGCTCTTTAGATCCAATTGTTTTTATACCCTACACCACACTGTGGTACAGGGTATTATTTAAGTATAAAATGTCCCAAAAGTAAATTTATGTAAACAATTTATACATGAATTACAAAATTTATATATCAGAGTTATTCAATATTACGAGAGTGGTGTAGGGTATTATATAGTCGGCACCGCCCGACTTTAGCCTTTCCTTACTGGTTTTTTAATTGTGTTTGTCTTTGAATACCACTGGATTGTATCCTTTTCTTCATAAGTAGCATAAACATAAGTAAAATAAGCCAGTAAGGAAAGGCAGAAAGTCGGGCGGGGCCGACTATATAATACCCTACACCTCCCTAACAATGCGATAAAGGTCATTGCTATAATAATTTGGAATAATTAGTAAGTAGGCAGGAACATATTTTCTAATTCTGAGCCGATAATCGCTAAATTAAGCAATATTCGTTCCTAAATTGAGAAACATCTTTCCGGAAAATATTAATGATCGGAAGTAAAGTACAACTTCTATAGCGCGTTGATACCAAATCAGGAGGAACATATATATGGAGGTTATATATAAATCTGAACCGATTTTCCCTGAATACTCATTCATGTATACAGACCTCTTTCTGTAGAATTTCGTACTGATCGGATATAAAATACAGTCTCTACAGCGCTTTCATGTCAAATCGGTGGTAACATATATATGGGGGCTATATCTAAATCTGAACCGATTTGATCCGAATTTGGCGGTATTCCTTCGAGTAATAAGAAACCTCTTTCTGCCGAATTTCGCACTGATCGGATATAAAATAACATTTTTACAGCGCTTACATATCAAATCGGGGGTAACACATATATGGGGGATATATCTAAATCTCAACCGATTTCCCTCAAATTTGGCAGTATTAATTAATGTAATAAGAAACCTCTTTCTGCCGAACTTCACACTGATCGGTTATAAAATAAATTTTTTACGGCGCTTACATGTGAAATCGGGGGTAACGTATATATGGGAGCTATATCTAAATCTGAATCGATTTCTTCCAAATTTAACAGTGTTTATTCATATAATAAGAGACCTCTTTCTGCTGTATTTCATACTGATCGAATATAAAATAAAGTTTTTACAGCGCTTACATGTCAAATCGGGGCTAACATATATATAGGGGCTATATCCAAATCTGAACCGATTTTAACCAAATTAAACAGGGATCGTCCTTGGGCCAAAAAAAGTTTCGTCAATATCGGGCCATAATTGCGACCTGTACTTTGATTACAAGAATACATGCACAGACGGACAGACAGACAGACAGACAGACGGACAGACGGACATAGCTAAATCAACTCAGAAAGTGATTCTAAGTCGATCGGTATAATAAACGATGGGTCTATTTCTTCTCCTTTTGGGTGTTACAAACAAATGCACAAAGTTATAATACCCTGTACCACAGTGTGGTGTAGGGTATAAAAAGATTAACCCTCTATCGATAATAGTTTGCGAGAAATGACAATTTCCTTCTACAAAAATTACGTTTTTTTCAAAATTACATAAAATATTTCTTTTCAGCAGCACACCACGCCCACAATAATAAATATTTTGATATAATTTTTTGGCTACCCTAGTCTCAATATGTTTGCTATTGAATGGCATTAAAATTTTAGAAATTCGAGATGACAAAAAAGTTTATTTTAGGCCAGTAAAATTCAATTCTGAACCACAGTGCGTCGGATTCATTGCCTGAGTGTTCAGTCTGCTTTTTTCTGCTCTGATAGTGCTGTGTAGGGTATTATATTGTTAGATACGCTTGAGTTTAACCCTTCCTTACTGATTTTGAATTTAAGATATGTTTTGAGAAAATAATACGGAACACAAAATTCTAAGTCAGCTTAAATCCTTTCCATAATTAGAGTGGGAATGACGAACATAATTCAAACACCAATATGATTAAAAACTGGTTTTCCCACGAATGTATATGGTGAAAGGTCAGTCTTACAATTTGCAACATTACATTACGATTTCGGCCTATATGCCCAACTAACTTTACTCTTTTACTAGGCCAATAAGATATTGTATTTTTAATAAAACGAAAAAATACTCTTTAATAACAGCTATATTTCAGCTATCTATACCTTCTTCTCTAAGTGCATTACTGTAGCAGCTTTAAATGAAGAATTGCTGCATATTAACCAAGTTTGAAAATTATTCTTTAGAGGTATTGTACTTCAAAGTATTTACGTTTCCTTGAATTAAAGGCGTCCCAGCTGTTTTCATGCCACAGGAAGAATGCGAAGAGGAAGAAGAAATACAGAAACGACAACCAAAAGACTATACATTGCTTACCTGAGCTCTCTAGTCTTTCTCTTTAATATGATGGGAGTGAAATGGGTAGCTTGGTACAAATACTCGTACATGTAGATGTGTGTTTTCTGGCGTTTCTTTATATTTTCCTTTACATTTCACATTGTATTATGGTTTTCCCATAATTTCCTTGATTCTATGCCGTTTCTCCTTGTTTGCCTATAATTCTACTATTCTTCTAGACTACTTCCATGAAATCAAATAGTGGGACTTTAAGTGTCCGATTAAGTGTTCCAATTTGTATGCTAATACTTTCAATGCAGTCCTATGCAACCGCTTTCTAGTCAGGTTTCTTGCCAACGCATTTCGTGTAGAATTCTGAAGTTGTTTTAGTTTAATGTAGGTCTAGTTTCTGGTTTAATTCCAAATATCTGCAAAGCAATGATTTTCATTATCAAATATAAAAGGGAAATAGTTATATTAATTCTCAATTGAATAAAATTGCAGTTGAGAGAATGAAACCAAAGTGATAAATAGTACCTTGTTCCCAGATAAAATGAGTAAAATATTTCGATTCCTTTCTATTAATAAGGTAAAACGCTTGTTATCCTCTCATCTAAGAGAGTGTAACATATCGAAAGAGTGACTTAAGAATTATTTTGTGGAAATTCAATTTGAACCATTTTAAGTCGTTTGAGCAAATGTCCGTCCGTCTGGCTGCATGGCTGGTGCGCACGATAACTCTCGAAAGGATTATTCGATTATTCGATTCACTAAAAGTTAACTATTTACAGTTCATAAAAATACTTGAAATTTTGTACAGTGCAATGCGTTTATAGTAACTAGAGTTCAGAGAAATGTGGGCCTTATTGGCGCACCCCATTTTGGTACCTCCCACACAAATCGACTGGTTTGCACCTATGGTTAAGAGGTATAACTTGAATGCCAGTGTATACTTTAAAGTTATTAAATGCAATTTAAATTGATAATAATTTAATTAAAACAAAAAAATTAAAGATTTATTTGGGACTGAAGGTGAGGGTATTCTTAAGTCGGTTTACTCGTCTGAACATTCTTACTTTATATACACTCACTTTAGTGATACGAGGTTATATATCAATTGCTACGGGCCAAAAGTGTAACACATCGAAGGAGTGACACAAGACCCTTAGTATGTTCGTCGGATATTCGTTTTAGGTCATTTTAAGTTGAATGAGCAATGTTCGTCCGCCTGTCTGTCTGTTGGATGGGGCGCACGATAACTCTCGAAAGGAGTAACCGATTGACTTCAAATTTGGTATGTGGTAATATTTTTTTCTATCTCCGGCTAAATACGAAGATTGGCCATATTGGTCCACTCCTTCTAGTACCTCCCGCACAAAGGGTTAATATTTAGTGAATTATTGATTATTTAATAACTTATATACTACTTATTTGAATCCTCTAAAATTCTACACATAATATTAGTTTATTAGTTACTATCACCTCGAAAAAAATGGGCGAAGTTGCCGCGCCCCTTTTGTTACCTCCCACATGAATGGACCATTCTGCACCAAAAATTAACAGCTTATAACAATATCACTTCATGCAAATACTTGAAATTTTGTACAGTGTAATGCTTTTATAGTACCTTTAGTCCAGTGAAAAGTAGGAGTAATTGACACGCCCCTTTTGGTACCTCCCACACAAATGTACTATTTTGCACCAAAAGTTAACAGCTTATAACTTGAATACCTGTGCATACAATGACTTGAAATTTTGTACAGTGTAATGAATTTATAGTACCTAAAATCCAGTGAAAAATGGGCCCCTTTTGGTACCTCCCACACAAATGCTTTAAATTTTGTACAGTGTAATGCATTTTTAGCGCCTACAGTCCACTGATACCCATAGTTTTCGAAGAAATTATATGGCATGAGCCAACCAATATGCCGACATCCTCTGCAACTTCTCCAATACTGATTCGACGATTCTCCACAACAATTTCCCTCACTTTCTCAACATTTTCATCGGTTTTTGATGTTATGGATCTTCCAGGACGAGCGTCATCTTCTCGACCTTCTTCGAAATGCTTGTACCATCTGTAAAAAATGTTCTGACTCAGAGTACAATCACCATAAACCACTCTCAAAATTTCAAGTGCTTTTGAGCACTTAATTCCTTTTTTTTACACAAAATTTGATGAAAATCCTTTCCTCTAATTTTTCCGCAGCAGAAAATCGCCTCACAAACAAACTCAACTAAACACAAACAATCTCAACTAAGAGCATATGTTCGAGATAAGTGTGGCAACATAAAATAAACGATAATCGAATGCACTTAGCCCCAGAAATTACAAAATTCTCTTTTTCTATTGAACGAACCACGTATATTGCCATAATGTATATAATCTACCCCAATCGTCGCAAAATTCTAATAATATTAAGAAATGTCCGTCTGTTCGCCCGTCTATAGTAATCACGCTACAATAATTGACCAAGATGACTACAACTTGGCACAGATATTTCTGTAGGTATCTTGGGACTACAAGTGGCAATGTCTGTCCTTGTGTTGATATAACCCCCACATATAGAACTGAACATTTTTATTTGGGTATATTATACCCAGAGACCCATGTTGCGATATAGCTCTCATATATATTCCATCCCGATTTGGCTTATTAAAGCCTCGGCAACCAAAAATTTCAACTGATCGTGCCAAAAATTTGAAATGTATATCAAGAAAACTTCAGACGAAAAAATGGTCGTCATCTGTCCATGTTTTGATACAGCTCCCGTACAAAGGTTCCTCCGCCACCAATTTTAACGAATCGGGCTTAAATTTGGTAATATGAGTTTGACGCTTCACGAAACCGATCACTCGAAAAACGGTCGTCATTTTTTGATGCATTAAACAATACAGCGAGTTTCAAGGTTTTCTTTAAAATGAAGTGTATCAACGTTGTGAAAGGTATCGTATAGTCTGCCGGCAAAACTTCAGCCTTTCCCAACTGCTTTAGATATAAATTGTTACTTTTTTAATTTTTTTGTGCTATTTTTATTTTTTGACGCAAAAACTATGCTATAGATACGACATTTCATTCATTAGTATTATTGTTCCCAAAACAAACCAAACAGCGAAGTATATCCTATTCATTATACCGTTTTTATACCCTACACCACACTGTGGTACAGGGTATTATGACATTGTGCATTTGTTTGTAACACCCAAAAGGAGAAGAGATAGATCCATTGTTTATTATACCGATCGACTTGTAATCACTTTCTGAGTCGATTTAGCTATGTCCGTCTGTCTGTCTGTCTGTCCGTCTGTAGATGTATTCTTGTTATCAAAGTACAGGTCGCAATTATGGCCCGATCTTGACGAAACTTTACACATATCTTTTTTTTTTGGCCCAAGGACGATCCCTATTTAATTTGGTTAAAATCGGTTCAGATTTCGATATAGCCCCCATATATATGTTAGCCCCGATTTGACATGTAAGCGCTGTAAAAACTTTATTTTATATACGATCAGTATGAAATTCAGCAGAAAGAGGTCTCTTATTATATTAATGAACACCGTTAAATTTGGAAGAAATCGGTACAGATATAGATATAGCCCCCATATATACGTTATCATATTTAAGCGCCGTAAAAAATTTATTTTATAACCGATCAGTGAAAAAATTGGCAGAAAGAGGTTTCTCATTACGTGAATTAACACTGCCAAATTTGAGTGAAATCGGTTCAGATTTAGATATAGCCCCCATATATATGTTACTCCCGATTTGACATGTAAATGCTGTAGAAACTGTATTTTATATCCGATCAGTGCGAAATTCGGCAGAAAGAGGTTTCTTATTACTCGAAGGAATACTGCCAAATTCGGAGAAAATCGGTTCAGACTTAGATATAGCCCCCATATATATGTTACTCCCGATTTGACATGTAAATGCTGTAGAAACTGTATTTTATATCCTATCAGTGCGAAATTCGGCAGAAAGAGGTTTCTTATTACTCGAAGGAATACTGCCAAATTCGGAGAAAATCGGTTCAGATTTAGATATAGCTCCCATATATATGTTACCACCGATTTGACATGTAAGCGCTGTAGAGACTGTATTTTATATCCGATCAATACGAAATTCGGCAGAAAGAGGTTTCTTATTACTCGAAGGAATACTGCCAAATTCTGAGAAAATCGGTTCAGATTTAGATATATCCCCCATATATATGTTAACACCGATTTGACATGTAAGCGCTGTAGAGACTGTATTTTATATCCGATCAGTACGAAATTCTACAGAAAGAGGTCTTTTTATTTTACATGAATGAGTATTCAGGGAAAATCGGTTCAGATTTATATATAACCTCCATATATCTGTTCCTCCTGATTTGGAATCAAAGCGCAATAGAAGTTATACTTTACTTCCGATCATTAATATTTTCCGGAAAGATGTTTCTCAATTTAGGAACAAATATTGCTTAATTTTGCGATTATCGCCTCAGAATTAGATAATATGTTGCTGCCGACTTTACAATTATTCCAAATTATTATCGTAATGACTTTTATCGCATTGTTAGGGAGGTGTAGGGTATTATATAGTCGGCCCCGCCCGACTTTCTGCCTTTCCTTACTGGTTCAGTATCTGTTTGTGATTTTGTAACTAATTAGAAACATGCTAAACCCTAACTTGCGTTCGTTCCCTCCTCCGACAGCTCACAAAGCCTTTAGGTGTTTCCGATAAAAGAAAAACATCGCTATTGGTTTGAAATTACACCGAGAATGCCTTTGGTCAAAATTAATTGGATTGTAGTCGGATCCAGTAATGAATCCAAAACAGGGAATGGAGTAAAACCGTGTCGGGATAAAAAAAGTTGCAACATCGGCAAAAAGAAATTGCAACAATTATACAACAGTTGCAGTTTTTGATACGAAAGGATGCTTTAAATTAGAAAAAATGCTACTAGTTTTTTACAACGGAAGGACACATATTGTTTCTTAGTGCAGTGTAACATCTTTTTATTTTAACCAACTATGTCTGTGCTTTATTATCTCAAATATTTTTAACAAGGTGAAAAACTATGCATTAAAATAAATCACTGCAAATATTGTAATTGGTCTTTTGTATACCCTCCGCCATTGAATGAAGGAATATTATGTTAGTCATTCCATTTGGAACACCTCGAAATATTGTAGATATTCATCTGAGATCTTGTCAAATAAAAGGTGTCTCAAAAGCAAGTTTGTATAAAGAGTATTAAAAACAAGAAAAGCGTTAAGTTCGGCCTGACCGAATCTTATATACCCTCCACCATGGATAGCATGTGAATGGTTCCGGGCACAAATAAACCCGATTCGTTGAAATTTGTGGTTTTTGTTGCGTTAAGAAGTAAAATCTAGAGGGACCTTTGTATGGGGGCTATATCAAAACATTGACCGATATGGACCATTTGCAACCCCAAACAACCCGCAACTAAAGGGTCCGCCAAATAACTTTTTTTTGAAAATGCGCGCAAAACATCGAGTGTAGATCGCCATTGACTGTAACGGCCAATCCTTGCTCATTTTCGAAGAAAAATGGCCCAATTATGCCTCTGGACCAAAATCCGCACCAAAGAGTGACTCGTTTTGGCTTTTCAATGTATGCGTGCGGGTTTTCTGTGCCCCAAATGCGACAAGTTTGCTTGTTTACATACCCGCCAAGATCAAAATGAGCTTCATCTGAAAAGATGATTTTTTTTGGCAAAATCGGCAATAGTAATGTCGCAATATTTCCCAGCGTTGTTCAAGCGTATACACAACGTTCATTCGTTCAGCGGAAGGATAAAACTAATTATCTGTCAAATCAGACATGAGCTAAGTGTTACCATTCATGAAATAAGCACTAGTTGAAAAAAACGTTAGATTGCGGACCTTTTATAAGAAGTATTTGTACCAAATTTGCTCAACCTAGCTCTATTATTGCGGACTGTGTGATTACCACTGACGGACGGACGGACAGACGGACATGGCTAAATCGTCTTAGAATTTTACGACGATTAAGAATATAGACTTTATGGGGTCTCAAATCAATATTTAGAGGCGTTACAAACGGAGTGACAAAATGAATCTACACATCCTATTGTGCAGCGTATACAAAAAATATAGTAGATGAGAACAGTAGAATTCACAACAAGTTAGATGCTATATATGTGAGCTATATCTAAATATGGACCGATATCGCCCATTTGCAATCTCAAACAACCTGCAACTATAAGAAATATTTTTACCAAATTTTATCAACCTAGCTCTATTATTACGGACTGTAGCGTGATTACAACAGACGGACGGACAGGGCTAAATCGTCTTAGAATTTTACGACGATTAAGAATATATATACTTCATGGGGTCTCAGATCAATATTTAGAGGTGTTACAAACGGAGTGACAAATGATCCAACCATCCTATGGTATCGGCAAAATGTAAATTGGACATACTCGTATTTATTCATATACCTGGCTAAAGAAATCAAGCCCCTGACTAACATGTTGAGTCTTTAATTAGTTATTTTTTTTTTAAACCGAAACCACACTATGGTACAGCATGACTTTGTGCATAATTTATTACTCAGGTCGAAGTAGACATATTTTTTGAGTCGATTTTACCATGTCCGCCACATATTCTTATGATCAAAGTGCTGGTCGCAAATTTAAACTGAAGTTCGAACGGAGTCTTTTTTCAAGCCCCTGCCAAACATGTTGAGTCTTTAATTAGTTATTTTTTTTGTATAACCGGAACAACACTATGGTACAGCATGACTTTGTGCATAATTTATTACTCAGGTCGAAGTAGACATACTTTTTGAGTCGATTTTACCAGGTCCGCCCACATATTCTTATGATCAAAGTGCAGGTCGCAAAATTAAACTGAAGTTCGAACGGAGTCTTTTTTTGGTTTATATTAAAAAGAGGCCATATCGGCCCATGTTTTTATAAAGCCCTCATCTAAATATCTCATTCGGCTTGCGTTCTTTTTTGTTAGTCAACTTGGCTGATGTTATAATCCGCCAACTTTTGAGCTTTTTAAAGCAATCAAATTGGTTCAACGGGAGGGTCTAGGGATAACTTATGTTTTCCTTACGTCCCTGTGGTAACACAATGGACAAGTACAAAATTTTCAATTTTTTCAAAATTTTAAAAAAGTGAATAGAATTTCTGCGATTCATTCCTTTGTTACGGCCCCCTGATTTTAGGATTCACCATATAAAAAGTCATCTGGGATAACAAATTGAGCTCAACCTATATGTAACTGTCGATGTGCTCTGATAAATACACTATAAAAAAAATTCTCACAATTTTAACGAAGGTTTGGAAAGCTATAGCGTTGGTTCCATTAGGAGCACATCAACGGCACCTATATGGATTGGTAGGTACCTCAAGACGTTATAATCGCTTCTTTAGCGTTATTTCATTTCATTGCGGGCCGCGATAACCGTGTTCAAAAAACACTTGAAATAGCATTTCCAAAAACTTAAGATAAAATGTTTCGAGTAAAGTTATCACATGAGTAATCCTCACGAAAAATTTTTCCTCCATGTGTAAGGGACATGTTTGTAACTGACCAGTACCTTTAGAATGAAGTATGGAATGAAGTATGGCCACAACTTATAAAAAAAATGGAAAAACTTATGAACATTTCTACCTTTTTTTCCACACTTTTCAAATATATGTGCTTATAACTTTTAAAGTTTTTCACAATTAACACAATAACACAATTTTTTGGGAAAAAAAAACTATTATGTTTGTTGTTCATCTAATTCCATCAAATTTTGCACTACAATCTCTACACAAAGCTGGAAAAGTGGCAAACATTTTTCTTATGTTAAAAAATTTAGATTTTTACCCACACGGGCAAAATCTCCTTTTTTGATATGTTTTAATCGAAAAGAATTATATTTGTAACACAAATTTTTAAATATTATATCTTTCTGAGAAAATAAATTTTATTTGAAAATCAATAACATATATTTGGGACGCATATATTAATATATTACAACAAAATATATTTGCAAACTAAGTTTCTCAAATAAAATATGTGTTAAATACAAATAAAACCAGTAAGGAAAGGCAGAAAGTCGGGCGGGGCCGACTATATAATACCCTACACCTCCCTAACAATGCGATAATAATTTGGTCATATCGGGAGTAACGTATATATGGGGGCTATATCTAAATCTGAACCGATTTCTTCCAAATTTAACAGTGTTTATTCAAATAATAGGAAACCTCTTCCTGCCGAATTTCATACTGATCGTATATAAAATACAATTTTTACAGCGCATACATGTCAAATCGGGGGTAACGTATATATGGGGGCTATATCTAAATCTGAACCGATTTCTTCCAAATTTAACAGTGTTCATTCATATAATAAGAAACCTCTTTCTGCAGAATTTCATACTGATCGGATATAAAATAAAATTTTTACAGCGCTTACAAGTCAAATCGGGGGTAACGTATATATGGGGGCTATATCTAAATCTGAACCGATTTTCTCCAAATTTAGCAGTATTCCTTTATGTAATAAGAAACCTCTTTCTGCCAAATTTTGCACTGATCGGATATAAAATACAGTTTTTACAGCGCTTACATGTCAAATCGGGGGTAACATATATATGGGGGCTATATCTGAATCTGAACCGATTGTCTCCGAATTTAGCAGTATTCCTTCATGTAATAAGAAACCTCTCTTTGCCGAATTTCGCACTGATCGGATATAAAATAACATTTTTACAGCGCTTATATGTCAAATCGGGGGTAATGTATATATGGGGGCTATATCTAAATCTGAACCGATTTCTTCCAAATTTAACAGAGTTCATTCACGTAATAAGAAACCTTTTCCTGCCGAATTTCATACTGATCGGGTATAAAATAAAGTTTTTACAGCGCTTACATGTCAAATCGGGGCTAACATATATATGGGGGATATATCTAAATCTGAACCGATTTTAACCAAATTCAATAGGGATCGTCCTTGGGCCAAAAATAAGATATGTGTAAAGTTTCGTCGAGATCGGGCCATAATTGCGACCTGTACTTTGATTACAAGAATACATGCACAGACAGACAGACAGACGGACAGACAGACAGACAGACAGACGGACAGACGGACATAGCTAAATCGACTCAGAAAGTGATTCTAAGTCGATCGGTATAATAAACGATGGGTCTATTTCTTCTCCTTTTGGGTGTTACAAACAAATGCACAAAGTTATAATACCCTGTACCACAGTGTGGTGTAGGGTATAATTATTCTTTAGGAATTTATCCAAATATATTTTATTTAAAAAAGATTTTCAAAACTTTTGTTGACTTTTTAGAATTTCAGTTTAAATTTTTCCTTAGTTTAGAATTATACCTCCCATTTACAATACCATACCAGCATTAACTTTTGTTTAAATCAATCATTTAAAATTTTTGAGTTAGTATTCCAAGTCATCATTTCTTGTCAATCCTCCAAGTAATTTATTTTGATCCAAGATTATACGATTTCAATTATTAGAATTTATTATTTTTACGAACATAAAAAATTTGTAAAACAAAAACTTTGAATTAGTAAAAAATTTAACACAATTAACGTATTTTCTGAATTCTTAAGTGCAAATAAATATTTGTTTCGGAAATAGTAGTCCCAAATAAAAACATATTGGGATATAAACAAAGATTTGTTTAGAATAACATTTTCCCAAATATATTCTTTTTGTGTGTTCCCAATATTATATGTTTAGAGTGTACCCTAAGCATATATATGTTTCCAGCCGAATATGTTTGGAATAATATACTACAGAAGCTATATTTTTTCAGCGTGCATATATGTTCCTACCGATTTAGTATTTGAGCTCTATTGAAATGGCATTTCCATCCTTTCTTTATTCATTTTGGCAGAAATTAGGTTTTTGATCCAAGTTTATGAAAATCAGTTTAGATCCCATTTATTTGTAACAATGGAAAAAAGACAACACAAATTTATTTTATTTAAATTATTTTGATATTTTATTTTGGCCGTGAGCCTGGCTGTTTGGCAGTGTGCCAAACCGACTGCAAAGGGAATCATGAGCGCGGCTTTTCATATCGAAGATATAGGACTAAAAGTAAAAAATCCCATGTTTGGGGATGTTTGATATATTTTTTGGGAATTGAGGGATTTTCCATCAGAAATTTCCACATGTTGCGTTTGATTATTATTTCTAATATCAAAATAACGAACTTAAAAAAATTCATCGAAATATATACATTTTTAAGAATTTTATGATTTTTTTTTTTACGTTTCCCTACCTTGTACTTATTGGTTATTATATCAGTCAATATGCACTGATTTTTTGTAGATCACATGTTTTCATGAAACAATAATTAGTAAGAAGATCAACCAAAAAACTGAGTAAGAAGGATACAAGATGTCGGCCTTTATAATATGTTGGTGTGACTCTTGTTGCCTTAAATTTGTGTATTCCCATTTTGTAAGCGAAAGACCCACTTCTTGAGATAAATAATTAATTTTCTTATTTTATTTCGGTAATATATATTTTATTTCTGTAAAATAATCTGAATAATCGATGTCCCTTTGCAGTCGATTTTGTTGCACCCTAATACAAATAAATAAAAAAAAAATAACGATTTAGCTTTGCGATTGGAGAAAATCGATCAAACATTTGAAATGTATGTAAAAAAGGTCCAAATAGGAGAAGGGTGGCAACCACACCAATTAAAGTTTTGGCTTCGGATTTCCTCTAACAGATTCTCCTTTAAAATAAGTATAAATTTGATATACTTGTTTATTGTAGGTCTGGTCTAGGAGTATCCACAGAAAAAAACGCCACTCAATTGGGACACTCCATTTAAAAGTTAGAAGCCGATGAAAATTTTGTATACCCGAGGTGGTCAACTTTAGGGTCCTGTAGCTCCGCCCCTGTATGAGATAGGGGGCCCAAGTTCCGAACTTAAACTCCCTAACACCTCTTGTATACACACCTGACACACCTTCATTGACATACGATAAGTGGTTTTGAAATGGCAGAATTATGTAAATTTTTTCCATTTTAGCACACTGTGCGTCGTCTGCATAACAGATTGCTTTAAGTCCTTCATTGGAGAGGGCTTTTAGGAGACTGTATATCGTTGTAACCCATAGGAGAGGCGGTAAAATGCCCCCCTGAGGTATACCACGATTTACCTTGTCTCTGATTTCTACGTCATATGACCCACAAATAATCCACAAATAATCCACCTATTCCTTAGCATATTGTTGATCCAGTTTTTCAGCGCCCGGTCAACCTGAAACTCGTCTAAGGACTGGATAAGTGTATCGGTCTGTACATTGTTAAATGCTCCCTCAATGTATATGCAAACAGCAAGTGCATACATTTCTTTACTGAAGGACTCTTCTATGTGGTGCACTACCTTTTTTAGAGCTGTTTCCACTGATCTTGCTTTGACATAGGCGTGTTGTTTGAATTTTAGCCTGTCATCCGCTATTTTACTTTTGACAATGTCATCAATTATAGTTGAATAATTATTCGTTCCATTATTTTTAACAGGAAACAAGTTAGGCTAATCGGTCGATAAGCTTTTGGGGTCGTATAACTCGCCTTGCCAGGCATGGGTATGAAGACCACCCTTGGTTCCTACCAGTTTTTTGGGGTATAAGCATGGGTTAGGCATACAGTGAACACCCCAGCTAGATGAGTTGATACCAGATCTACCTCATTCTGCACAAGTGCTGGAAATATTCCATCCGATCCCGCAGTCTTGAAGGGAGAGAAGCTTTTTATCGCTTCTTTAACAATACCATCTGTTATATCCGTAATAGGTACTCGATGCAATACATTTTCATTCTGTAACTGTTCCTCTGTTGGTCCAGCATTACCAGTTGGAAAATGATTTTTCATCAACAGCCTTGCGGAATCCTCTATAGTTTCCATCCTTTTACCGTGTCATTTACCATTGTTTCGGTTTGGACATGAGTTTTTGAGAGGAACTTTTTCATTATACCCTACACCACACTGTGGTACAGAGTATTATAAGTTTGTTTCACGGCAGATGTTTGTAACACCTGAAAATAACACAGCTATACCCACCTTAAAGTATACCGATCGACTCAGAATCACTAGCTGAGTCGATTTAACGATGTCCGTCCGTCCGTCCGTCCGTCCGTCCGTCCGTCTGTCCATGTAAAGTTGTTCGTCGACTACAGGTCGCAATTTCACTCCGATCGTTCTGAAATTTTGCAGTTTAGAGTATTTTGCGGCTGTTAAGATCGCTATTGAATTTGGTTGAAATCGGTTCAGATTTAGATATAGCTCTCATATATATCTTTCGTCCGATTTGGCCCTTTAGTCCTATAGAAGCTGTATTTTACATCCAATCGTTTTGAAATTTAGAATGGTAGCGTTTCATGATCCATGAACCAACATTTCCGAATTTGAAGAAAATCGGTTAAGATTTAGCTATAGCTCCCATATATATGTTTCGTCCGATTTGGCCCTTTAGTCCTATAAAAGCTGTATTTTACATCCAATCGTTTTGAAATTTAGAATGGTAGAGTTTCTTGATCCATGTACCAACACTACCGAATTTGAAGAAAATCGGTTAAGATTTAGCTATAGCTCCCATATATATGTTTCATCCGATTTCGCTCTTTAGATCCAATCGTTTTTATACCCTACACCACACTGTGGTACAGGGTATTATTTAAGTATAAAATGTCCCAAAAGTAAATTTATGTAAACAATTTATACATGAATTACAAAATTTATATATCAGAGTTATTCAATATTACGAGAGTGGTGTAGGGTATTATATAGTCGGCACCGCCCGACTTTAGCCTTTCCTTACTGGTTTTCTAACTCCGCTTGTACGAGTAACACCTCGAAATATTGTACCATCCGTCCGTCTGTCTGTGTATCTGTCTGGTGGCTGGTGCGCAAGATAACTCTCGAAAGGAGTAACCTACTGAACTCAAATTTGGTATGTGGTAAAATTTTTGTATATCTCAGGCTAAGTTCGAAGATGGGCCACATTGGTACACCCCTTCTAGTACCTCCCAACAAAGGGTTAATATTTAATGAACAATTTATTATACCCTCAAGTGTGACTAGGGTATATATGTATCATTTGCTACGGTCAAAAGTGTAACACATCGAAGGAGTGACCTAAGACCCCAAGTATGTTTGGGGGAAATCCGTTTTGGGTCATTTTAAGTAATTTGGGCAATGTCAGTCCGTCCGTCTGTCTGTCTGCTGGCTGGTGCGCACGATAACTCTCGAAAAGAGCAACCGATTGACTTCAAATTTGGTATGCGGTAGTATTTTTCTCTATATCCGGCTTAGTTCGATAACTCTCGAAAGGAGTAACCGATTGACTTCAAATTTGGTATGTGGTAATATTTTCTTCTATCTCCGGCTAAGTTCGAAGATGGGCCATATGGGTCCACTCCTTCTAGTACCTCCCGCACAAAGGTTTAACATTTAGTGATATATTGATTATTTAATAACTTCTATACTACTAATTTGAATCCTCTGAAATTCTACACAAAGTATTAGTTTATTAGTCACAATTACCTCGAGAAAAATATGCGAAGTCGCCACGCTCCTTTTGGTACCTCCCACACAAACGGACACTTTTGAACCAAAAGTTAATAGCTTATAACTTTATTACCAGTGCTACAAAGACTTAAAACTGTGTACAGTGTAATGGTTTAATAGTACCTACAATACAGTGAAAAATGGGCATTATTGCCACGCTCCTTTTGGTACCTCTCACACAAATGGACCATTTTGTACCAAAAGTTACCAGCTTATAACTTTAATACCTGTGCATACAAATACTTGAAATTTTGTACAGTGTAATGCTTTACAGTACCTAGAGTCCAGAGAAAAATGGGTATTATTGGCCCGCCCTATTTGGTACCTCCCACACAAATGGACCTTTTTGTACCAAACAGATTTTAACGTTAATACCAGTACATACTTTAAAGATATTAAATGAAATTTAAATTGATAATAATTTAAATAAAACAAAAAAATTAATAAATTTACTAATACTTTTTTGAAACTCAAGGTGAGGGGATTCATTAGTCGGTTTACCCGACTGAACTTTCTTACTTGTTTTCTAATAACTTGTATATTTTCAACTAGAATCTTCTGAAATTCCACACAAGAAAAATTGTTTTATTGTCCCGGAATCTCTAGATAATCTTCAAAACTAGGGGGTGACTGGTGCAATTTTTTCTTTGTATGGGGACCGACCCTTACCAGTGCATACTTTAAAGTTTTTAAATGCATTTACGAATATTTTTTGGGACAGAATGTGAGGGAATTAGTAAGTCGGTTAACTTGACTACACTTTCTTACATGTTTTCTTTTAATTAATGTAATAAAACTATGTATATCAAATTTATTTCGAGGTTCCCTACTTCTTTAAAGAAAAAACACAGAAAATTCAAATTGAATGGGGAATGTTTATTATCATTTGAAAGAACATTCTTTGGCATTTATTTTTTAAAGGTTATGTCTATCAAATGTTACTTAAGTGTAATTTCTACCTAAATCAAAACGAATATCGCGACCTCTTAATATTAACTGATTACGCTAAAATTTATACAGAGTATTATTGAGCTCTATTCTAACAGAAATAGCCATGTGGAGTGCGAAAATTCGAGACTTTGGTATTTTGAGCCACCCTAAAGACCCATATTTTTCAGCAGATCTTTAAAAAAGTTGAGTAATAACAACAAGTGTTTTTATGTTGACCTATGGATATTTCTTCACGTATCATATAACTCAACAAAACTGCAAAAATGTGTCAAATATATCATTTCAGTGAAAGTTAAATCAGGTCAAAAGCATCGTTACATTACATAAATAAATATTGCAAAACCTTTCCCAAAAGAACTACTCTCTAAACGGCAGCGCCTTAAAAGCCCCAAAGATAATCAATAAAGGAAGAATAGCCAAAACAGATTTATTTTCATAGCACAAAGAGCCAAATATCAACTCTTCCCATTCCAACCAAGTCAAACAATACAAATCAAACAAACCTTTCAACATTGTATTTGACCGTCTTAGAGGACGTACAGGAAAATATTTTAGAATTATACAAACAACAGTACAAAGCCAAGGACAACCACGACAAGAAGAATAAAATGAAGAAAAATAACAAAATAATGGATGAAATAGAAATGGCATAAAATGAAGTGTATCGAAGCAAGGAATCAAGGCTAGAAATAATATTTTGATACATTTCGTTTAGTAAAGCATAGCAAAATACTGTGAAACACATTTTCTCAAAGTCAATGAACCGTTAAAAATGGTACTGATGATGAAAAAAAAGGAGCAGAAACTTGAGCACGAGTGAGGGTAGAAATGTGGCAACAATGCGCGGAAATGACAAAATTAAATGAAATGGAAAACTAATTCAATATTTTCCATTCGTAGACCTATGTACCCGCGAAATCCCCATGCTCATCCATGTATTATTTTATTTTTCCAACATGTGTTGTATAAGTGTATCTGGTTTGTGTAACCACGATTTAACGATCCTTATTGTTAGTTTTTTGTAGTGTACATGCCCACCTACATAACTCAAAGGTTGAAGGATGAGAATGGAAACGACACATGTATATCCGCCGGAAGTATTATGAGTATTAAATGACATTGTGACAATATATAATCACGTGTTTCCATTCATATTGTTCTTTATTTGATTTGTTTTTGTTCGGATTTCAGGACTTTATATGTATATATCTTTGTGACTACATAGTAATATACACACATTAGGGTGTCTCGAATATAACTGCAGCGAGATACATAGCATCTGCTACAAAAAAGTTTAACACATCGAAGAAGTGACATAAAACTCCATATCGATACCTCCATTCTAAAACATGCTAAGTCGATTTAGCATGATTTTAGGGAGATTGCATTTTTAACTTCTAAATATTTTCAAAATTATATTCGGTCAAAATTTGGTGTTTAGTACAGGTACAGATCATTCGATTTCATTATTAAGGAATTCCACACAAATTTAAAAAATTCGTCGAACTTTGATCGCCTCTTCTCAAAAACTACCTTTTTGCACTTAGCATAGTTTAGAATAGAGGTATCGATATATATCCTTTTTATACCCTCACTGTAGTTTGACAAGGGTATATATCATTTGCTACGGAATAAACTGTAACACGTCGAAGGAGTGACATAAGACCCCAAGTACGTTCGGAGGAAATCCGTTTTGGGTCATTTTAAGTCGAATGAGCAATGTCCGTCCGTCTGTCTGTGTGTCTGCTGGCTGTTGCGCACGATAACTCTCGAAAGCAGTAACCGATTGACCACAAATTTGATATGTGGCAATATTTTTTTCTATCTCCGGCTAAGTTCGAAGATGGGCCTTATTGGTCCACTCCTTCTAGTACCTCCCCCACAAAGGGTTAAAATGTTGTGAAATATTGATTCTTTAATAACTGCTATACCACTTATTCGAATCTTTTGAAATTCCACACATAGTATTAACTTATTAGTCGCTATCAACTCGAGAAAAATGGGCGAAGTCGCCACGTCCCTTTTGGTACCTCCCACACAAATGCACCATTTTGCACCAAAAGTTAACAGCTTATAACATTAATAACAGTGTATAAAAATACTAGAAATTTTGTACAGTGTAATGTTTTTATAGTGTCTATAGCCCGGTGAAAAATGGGCGTTATTGCCACGCCCCTTTTTGTACCTCCCACACAAAATGCCCAAATCATACCACAATTAAATATCTCATAACGTTTATACCAGTGCACATAAATGCATATAAGTCGGCACAGTGCCATGAATTTAAAGTATTTAATGTTCAGCGAAAAAAAGGTGTATTTGATAAACCCGTTCTGGTACCTCCCACACAAATTGACAGAATAATTCGAGTATTATTCAATATTACATTACTCAAAAAGTGAGGGTATACCTTAGTCGGTTTACCCGACTGAAACTTTCTTACTTGTTCTGGAAATTTTAAATCTTTTAATCAATATCCGTCCGTCTGTCTTAAGAGCTGTAGTGAGGTGAATATTCTATGCAGGTGGGATAGAAAGACTAAACATTTTGAATGTGGTAATATTTTCACTAGACTAAGTTTAAGATCGATACCTCCCGCACAAAGAAATATAATTTGGATTATTTTGGATATTGAATATCTTACAAGGCCTACATATACCATGAAATACCAGAAAGTTAAGGCAAAATATTGGCGGAACCAACTATTTGCGACGATACACCACATTCTCAAAGCAGATTAACCACACTTATAGTTTATCTAAATATGTACGGTTTCCATTGAAACACGCAATCTGTGAATCCAGACAGTTGGTGAATCTGAGTCAATTCGTATACGTTAAGGTGAGAATAGTGTAGTGAAATTGTCATATTATGTATGTGTGTATCTTATTTCCAGACTTAGTCTAGACAAGTAACTGTGTGATTATGCTGTTGTTGCATATTCACACTCGTTTGCACCTTCCTTACTGTTAGCATTGATATACTTATTCCCACGGTTAGGCTTAAGTTACACTTTGTATTTCATAGTTCTAGTTGACATTAAATAAACACGAAAGTCGTAGGGTGTCCAAAAAAACCGGTTATTTCGAAAAAGCGGTTTCCGGTTTAACCGAAATATTACTTTTTTTAAAACCCGGTTTTCGGTTATAATTCTTTGTCGAAACCGGTTAACCGGTTTTAAGGCCGGTTTTTAAATAATATACGAAAGTGATTAAAATTTCATTAAATGTTTATTGTAAAACAAAAAACAACTTACTCGTACAGTCATTTGTAGTAAAAATAGATTATTATTTCGTTTATTAAAGGTTTAATTTTTTGTTTACTTTCCTTAAAAAAATAATAAATCATTTAGAATGTTTTTTTTTATAATAATATTAACGCCACTGTCATTTATGAAGTTATAGATTTTTTATTTGTGTCGTATTTATCGATTAGTTGTATTTTTTTTCTGCAGAAATGGCAAGCGCCATTTCTGCAGAAATAAGAAAAGTTGATTTGTGGTTACAACTTTTATATCTTTGTTTAAAAAAAATCATATAAAGATCTTGTAATTTTAATTTCAAATATTTAAATAATTTGGGCTTTGTTTTCATACCAAAAAGTTAGTGTAAGTATAATAAGACATTGTATATTCCTTTATAAGCGTATAATTTCTTTGCCCTTTAATAGGAATTTTAATACTTAAATATAGAACCATTGCCTCGAAATCTTGACTTTTGTATTTGGTGTTTAAAATTCCGTGGAAACTTTGCTCTCGGGCAATTCCCGTAACAAATATCTTAAAAATAGAATACAATTTAAATGATTATTTTTAAATGATTTTTCTATTAATTTTTTATGTAACTTGACGTTGAAAAAGCTCACAAAGGTTGATGTAGTCAATATTAGTCCGATAGTCATTAAAGCATTGTATACGTAACACAGCTTCTCTGTTTTCTTCTTAAACTTTTCAAAAAAAGCAAAGTCATCATACAATGTTGCTTGCATTTCGTTTTCCGATTCTATGTAATCCAAATTTAAATTATTTGACTCATCAATATAACAACTTATATACCAAGCCGTATCAGAGATATCTGGCTGTTCTGTCGGGATTTAACCTCGCAAAAAAGTCGAAGCTATTTGTCTTTCCGTTCTTGAACGTATGCTTGAAGTGTTCTGTGCTTCATGGACGACTTATTAAATGCTTTGCTGTACTTCCTGACTTTATTTTTTACATCATGATATCAGGAATAAAGCCAAAATCATTTTCAAGATCAGTGAATTCATATTCACTTTCAAAATATTCAGAACAACTGTCAGAATTATCCACCTCATCGTTGTTATTTGTTGCATCTTGTAAAAATGGTATCTACAACAAGTAGAAAAAATATATCAATACTTTAATTTTTGTTTTAAACAATAAATAAAGAACCGGTTAACCGACATGGAAAAACCGGCTTTCTCGGTTAACCGAAAATAAAAATTTTTAAGAAACCGGTTACGGGTTTGGGTTGCAAAACCAATTAACCGGATAACCGGTCCCGGTTTTGGACACCATAGACAGTCGTCGTAAAGACAAGCATCAAATCAGTTGTTTTAATTATTTTATTATCCGTGACATAAATAACCAGTAAGGAAAGGCAGAAAGTCGGGCGGGGCCGACTATATAATACCCTACACCTCCCTAATACTGCGATAAGGGTCATTGCGATAATAATTTGGAATAATTGGTAAATGGGTAGGAACATATTATCTAATTCTGAACCGATAATCGCTAAATTAAGCAATATTCGTTCCTAAATTGAGAAACATATTTCTAGAAAATTTTAATGATCGGAAGTAAAGTACAACTTCTATAGCGCTTTGATACCAAATCAGGAGGAACATATATACGGATGTTATATATAAATCTGAACCGATTTTCCCTGATTCATGTAAAAAGACATCTTTCTGTCGAATTTCGTACTGATCGGATATAAAATACAATCACTACAGCGCTTACATGTCTAACCGGGGGTAACATATATATGGGGCTATATCTAAATCTGAACCGATTTTCTCCGAATTTGGCAGTATTTCTTCATGTAGAAGGAAACCTCTTTTTGCTGAAGTTCGCACTGATCGGATATAAAATAACATTTTTACAGCGCTTACATGTGAAATCGGGGTAACGTTTATATGGGGGCTATATCTAAATCTGAACCGATTTCTTCCAAATTTAACAGTGTTCATTCAAATAATAGGAAACCTCTTTCTGCCGAATTTCATACTGATCGGATATAAAATAACATTTTTACAGCGCTTACACTTCAAATCGGGGGTAACGTATATATGGGGGCTATATCTAAATCTGAACCGATTTCTTCTAAATTTAGCAGTGTTCATTCGTATAATAAGAAACCGCTTTCTGCCGAATTTCATACTGATCGGATATAAAATAACATTTTTACAGTGCTTACACTTCAAATCGGGGGTAACGTATATATGGGGGCTATATCTAAATCTGTACCGATTTATTCCAAATTTAACAGTGTTCATTCATATGATAAGAAACCTCTTTCTGCCGAATTTCAGACTGATCGGATATAAAATAATGTTTTTACAGCGCTTACATGTCAAATCTGTGGTAACATATATATGGGGGCTATATCTAAATCTGAACCGATTTTAACCAAATTCAATAGGGATCGTCCTTGGGCCAAATAAAACATATGTGTAAAGTTTCGTCGAGATCGGACCATAATTGCGACTTGTACTTTGGTTACAAGAATACATGCACAGACAGACGGACAGACGGACAGACGGACAGACGGACAGACAGACAGACAGACGGACATAGCTAAATCAACTCAGAAAGTAATTCTAAGTCGATCGGTATAATAAACGATGGGTCTATTTCTTCTCCTTTTGGGTGTTACAAACAAATGCACAAAGTTATAATACCCTGTACCACAGTGTGGTGTAGGGTATAATAATACCCTGTACCACAGTGTGGTGTAGGGTATAAAAATTATCTTAAAAACCGAACTAAAAATAAATACTAACGGTTTGGATGTTTAGTGCCGGTGATGCAAAACGTACTATAAGGAAGATTCAAAGAAAACATTAAACGAAAATCAAGTGTGAAATAATACATATATAAACAGAAAGAAATTTAAATCTTGTAAAAATCGTCTAAAATAGAGAACCCCAACGCAAATGTGATAACAAATGTAGAAATATGTAGTAGATCACACTTCTCATTTAGATTCAATATTTATCTGAAAACGTGGTTGAGAGTCTGGATTCGGAAAGCGTTAGTGAACCACTTGCAAGTATGGCCCAGACAGTCACAGATTTTTTGAAAACAGCCTCAAGTCTAATTCCAGATTTTGATGGCAAAGCGGAAAATTTAATAAGCTTCATTGACGCTGTGGAGTTAGTAAACTCTATAAAGGAAAATCATGAAAACGTTGCTGTGTCCTTTGTGAAAACAAAACTTAAGGGCACAGCCAGGAACCTTATTGGTACCGAAACTTCCCTATCTCAAATAATTAGTACATTAAAAAATTCTGTGAAAGGAGAGTCAACAGAAGTACTAACAGCAAATATAATGAATGTTAAACAAGACAATAAGTCAGCAAACTCATTCGTGAGTGAAGTTGAGGAGCTGACAAAAGCATTGTCAAACGCCTACATATCAGATGGACTTCCATTACAATTGGCGGAAGAATATTCCACCCAAGTGGCTGTAAAATCAATGACGAGGAACGCTTCTAGCGAAAGGGTTCGTCTAATTATGGAGTCCGGGAACTTTGCCACCATGAATGATGCAGTGTCTAAGTTTGTTTCTTCATGCACCGACACTTCGTCCACATCACATGTGAGATATTTCAAATCTAATTGGAATGGACACAGAATTGGCCGTGGACGAGGTAATGGAAACAATCGTGGCCGTGGTCAAGGTCGTTACCGAGGAAATAATCGTAGACGTGATTCGGGAAACCATAATTCAAATTGGAACAATAATTCCAATCCGAATAGTAGATATAACCGAAACCGCAATGTCCGTGTTGTAAATGAAGAACACGATGATTCGGGAAACGTGAATCATCCCTTGAGGGAAAAATAGTCAACGATTAATAATTTGAATATATGTCCGAGTATTTTTGTGAAGGCAAGAAATACCGTTACGAACAATCTTCTTACATTCTTAGTAGATACACGTGCAGACATATCTCTGTTAAAACAAATTAATAGAGAATATAGTCAATTAATTGAACTTAATCCCACAATTATAAGTGGCATTGGTCAAGGTACAATAAAATCATTGGGATCAATACAGTTGGATCTTAAAATAGAACAAATTTTGATACCCCATGAATTCCAAGTGGTCCATAGGAATTTTCCTATTCCATGTGATGGTATTCTAGGTATAGACTTTATTAAGAAATACAACTGTGTTTCAGATTTCAGTGAAGATCAGGATTGGTTTAAAATAAGACCTAGCAACTTTCATTGCAATATTCAAGTGCCCATTACATATTCTGACGTAAATCATAACATTTTATTACCTGCTCGTTCTGAAGTGGTTAGGAGAGTGTGTTTAGCTACAAACGATGTAAATCAAGAACCTCAGCCTGGAGTTATGGTTGATTGTACTATCGTAAATAACAAAAACACATTCATTCGCATTTTAAACACAACCACAGAAAATGTTATGTTAAATAGCAGAAGTATTGCAACAGAGAGCTTAGCCAATTATGACATAATTGATCCGAAATATCTACAGAATGAAAGAAAAGAGAAACTTCTTTCAAGATTAGGAAAGAAATGCCCTGAAGAATTTAAAGATGTCCTGAATCAATTGTGCTCTGACTACACTTATGTTTTTGGTTTAGAAACAGAACCAATCACAGCAAACAATTTTTATAAGCAAAAAAATAAGACTTAAAGATTATGACCCTGTATACATAAAAAATTACATTATTCTACATACACATAGGTCCGAAATAAATGAACAGGTCAACAAACTGGTATCTGATGGAATAGTAGAGCCATCGATATCAGAATACAATAGTCCGTTGCTACTTGTTCCGAAAAAGACACTACCCAACTCGCATCAGAAACGATGACGTTTGGTTGTTGATTATCGTCAAATTAACAAATAGGTACTGGCAGATAAATTTCCCCTCCCGAGAATTGAAGATATTCTAGATCAACTCGGTCGAGCCAAATATTTTTCATGTTTAGATTTGATGTCTGGTTTTCATCAAATAGAACTTGATGAGAAATGTAGGGACATAACATCATTTTCTACAGACCATGGTTCTTATCGGTTCACCCGCTTACCATATGGACTGAAAATAGCCCCAAATTCATTTCAGCGCATGATGACACTTGCATTTTCAGGCCTTGAGCCAACAAAAGCCTTTCGCTACATGGACGATTTAATTGTAATCGGATGTAGTGCAAAGCATATGCTGAAGAATTTAAGGAACGTTTTTGAATAATGTCGAAAATACAACCTCAAGTTGCATCCTGATAAATGCTCATTTTTATACCCTACACCACACTGTGGTACAGGGTATTATGAGCTTGTTTCACGGCAAATGTTTGTAACACCTGAAAATAACACAGCTAGACCCACCTTAAAGTATACCGATCGACTCAGAATCACTAGCTGAGTCGATTTAAGCATGTCTGTCCGTCCGTCCGTCCGTCCATGTAAAGTTGTTCGTCGACAGATCGCAATTTGACTCCGATCGTTCTGAAATTTTGCAGTTTAGAGTATTTCGCAGCTATTAAGATCGCTATAGAATTTGGTTGAAATCGGTTCAGATTTAGATACAGCTCCCATATATATCTTTCGTACGATTTGGCCCTTTAGTCCTATAGAAGCTGTATTTTACATCCAATCGTTTTGAAATTTAGAATGGTAGAGTTTCTTGATCCACGAACCAACACTACCAAATTTGAAGAAAATCGGTTAAGATTTAGCTATAGCTCCCATATATATGTTTCGTCCGATTTGGCCCTTTAGTTCTATAGAAGCTGTATTTTACATCCAATCGTTTTGAAATTTAGAATGGTAGAGTTTCTTGATCCATGAACCAACATTGCCGAATTTGAAGAAAATCGGTTAAGATTTAGCTTAAGCTCCCATATATATGTTTCGTCCGATTTTGCTCTTTAGTCCTGTAGAAGCTGTATTTTACATCCAATCATTTTGAAATTTAGAATGGTAGAGTTTCTTGATCCATGAACCAACACTACCGAATTTGAAGAAAATCGGTTAAGATTTAGCTATAGCTCCCATATATATTGATGACTCCAAATACCAATAAATGGAGCGCGAGGCTACTACTTAGCCCTTTTCCGATTAATAAAAAGAATAATTGAATTTTCTTTGATTTTTTATTGGAGATTGAGTCCACTTGACCAACTCCGTTGACTTCAAAACTTAAGTGACTAAAAAACTTAAACTTTAGATATTAAGAAAACGTCTGTCCGTTAAGTTGGACAACGGTATGTATAAAAAAAAACAAAAAAGAAAGAAAGAATGAGATCGCTTATTCGTTTGCTCTTCATGAGCTGTATGTAGGGGAAACTTAAACTAATAACAAAGGAGGGAAATAACAAAAAGAAAGGGGATAGAAAGTATCCGGTGGCGCTCTTCTTGCGCGTTATCGTGATGAGTTGCTGCAGACTTGTAGGAGGGGAAGTAACCCCAAAGACGCTGTTGAACTGGCTTCAACATACTCCCGCCTCACTTTGGTAGACGGATCGGAGCTTGACCTTCATGCCGCGCACAGGAACAACCGTTCCACATACCATGAATAACCCAGCCGAATTTGGTAGCTTGGGCCATGGGCAAATTGAGTGATTTTGAATGACTGTGTATCCTTTTAGTTTTTTCCATGATTTTGCGCTGATGATGACATCCACCTGATTTACATCATGGAAGTTTTCATGGGCTAGTGGGATGAAGTTGTTAAAATGGGCACGGAGCCTAGTATCACCGATGGGTTCAGGGATAGACATCTCGAATTCACGTGTGAGGCCGAAGATGAAAGCGTATTGTGGGCCTCCGCTCCGCACAAAGAATTGGCCGTAGGGTGCGCCTGCTTGATTGTGACCGGCTTTAAATGTTGGAAATTTTAGAGCTGCGTCCCATAACATCCAGGAATATCTTGCCTGTGAGTCTACCATGAGGGTTAGAGTGACTTCATAATCTTCGTAGCGGACGTTAGCACGAATCATTGGGGTCACGTAGACTGGTGATGGATGTGGTGCCGAGAGCTTAGGGAGTTCCATACAGGGCTCAGGGACATCAATTGCTGCTGCGTCTTCAACAGCTGGCGGAGCCTAAAGAGTTGGTGGAACTGGCAAAGCGTGTGGAACCGGTGGGGGTGCTACAACGTCGTTTTCCGGATGAGCAGTGGGGTGAATGTGAAGCATTGAGTGGTGTGCCGCTCCACAATAACAACATCTGTCGGGACTGTGGCATTCATGTAGTTTGTGGGTGTGTGCTAGACAGTTGAAGCACAGATGATGACGCTCCACCGTGCGCCGTCGAAGTTCCGGGCTGAGCATTATGAAAAACGAGCAATATTTAAGTTGGTGACTCGTTTTACACAAGTGGCATCGAACCATCTTGATCTGGAAATAAAGATAGAAAGAAGTACATACAAATGACTACATGGTATATTTTTGGGTGATCGTTGGAGGAAGTGTTTGTGGAAAACTGTGTGGATTCGGGGTTTGGATTCTTTATTTCATTTTAGTTTGAGGTCGGTGGGTTCGATTCAGTAGGTAAAATACATAATTTTACGACTGGTCTAGTGATAGTTCCGTTTTGCGTGCGGATTTCTGCTACTCTAACATTACTATCTGTGCCATAGAAGACTTTAATGACTCGGCCTAGGCGCCATTCGGTCGGTGGTAACGAATCATCTTTTACAATTACAAAATCATTAACTTTTATGTTATTTTTAGTAGTTTTCCATTTTGTTCGTCGCTGTAACTCGGTGACGTACTCATTTTTCCATCGTTGGGCGAAGATGCAATGGAGGGCCTTCAACCGCTCCCATCGGTTTAGCAACGAAGGTTGATTTTCGGAAGGAAATTTTGGGTTTTCGGGACACGCGATGATTGGAGCTCCTCGGAGGAAATGACCTGGAGTTATTGGATTTAATTCTCGAGGATTTTCGGATATTGCAGACAACGGGCGGGAATTTAGTATGGCCTCTATTTTGGCCAGTAAAGTGGTGAACTCTTCAAACGTAAAGTTTTGGTTCGCGGCCACTTTTTTAAGATGGGTTTTCATACTTTTAACGGCCGCTTCCCACAGCCCACCCATGTGTGGCGCATATGGTGGGATGAATGACCAATTAAAACCGTGTGTAGCGTATTTCTCCATGATCGACTTTTCTGCTGTTTTAAGGAATTCTTGATGTTCTTTTAAAAGCTTGTAGCTGGCGCCGACGAAATTTCGACCGTTGTCGGAAAACATTGTCTTAGGGAGACCTCGTCGACTAGTGAATCGGCTGAAAGTAGCGATGAATGCCTCTGTAGATAGTTCTGAGCAAGCTTCCAGATGCACCGCCTTCGTGGAGAAGCATACGAAAACTGCTGCGTATCCCTTGAGAATTTTAGAATTCCGGATATTCGAAGCTCGAATATTAAAAGGTCCAGCGAAATCTACCCCGGTGTACGTGAACGGCAAGGAGAACTGGACTCTTTCTGCTGGAAGTGCTGCCATCAATTGGTTTTGGAAACGATGTTTGAATATTGTACAGGATTTACAATTCCTAATGCATTTCCGTACTAAATTCTTGATTCGTGGAATGTAGAATCCTTGACGGATAGCGCGTAGCATAATGTGATGTTCAGAGTGTAAGAGAATTCGATGGGTAAAGTGAACAAGTAGTTCAGCGAATTCGGATTTTTCGGGTAAAATTACGGGATGTTTTCCTTCATAATTTAAACCAGCATTGTTTAATCTGCCTCCGACGCGAGGAAGACCATTACTGTCAACGAAAGGATTTATCGTGAGGATTCTGCTCCTTTTGCTAATAGGACGATTTTCATGAAGACACTCAAATTCTCTGGAGAATGCTGCTCGCTGAGTCAACAAAATTATGCGTGTCTTAGCTAATGATATTTCTTCTGTTTTGAGCATTTTCTCCTTTTCTACTTGCGTTTTCCTGCAGGCGTTGTAAAAGCGGAAAACGTAACATAAAACTCGTAAACATCTGTTCAAGGAAGAAAATCTTGCGATAATCTGTTCTGCGTTGACATCGATGTGAAATGTGCATACCCGTTTAGTTTCTAAATCCGTTGGTTCAAATATTCGTGGTTCTGGCCAAGATCCCCGACTTTGAGCTAGCCAAGGGGGCCCGTGCCACCAAAGTTTATTTGTGGACAGATCTTGAGGACTACAACCTCGTGATCCCAAGTCGGCAGGATTGTCCTCGCTTTTGACGTGCTTCCATTGAGTAACACTTACGAGACTAAGTATGTCACTGACTCGGTTTGCCACAAAAGTTTTTAACGTTTGAGTTGGCTTTTGCAGCCAACCAAGCACAATTGACGAGTCAGTCCACAAAAATAAGTCGTATTTGAGTTGAGTGTCCCTTACCACACATTGAACTAACTTTGTGAGTAATAATGCTCCGCATAGTTCCAATTTCGGCACTGTCGTCTTCTTTATTGGAGCCACTTTTGTTTTTGCCACTAGTAAGTGAGATTCTATACCTCCATTGGCATCTTCTGTTCTGAGATACACTGCTGCACAATATGCTTTTTCCGACGCGTCGCTAAACCCGTGAATTTGCGCCGACACATGTGGTGAAAATCTGACCCATCTACAAATGTTGACTTTTGATACATGTGGTAAGCTTTGGGTAAAAGCTGTCCATTTTGTGAGCACATGAGGTGGTACGAGGTCATCCCATCCGGATTTTTCTTCCCATAAATCTTGCATTAGTATCTTAGCAATAATTATGGTTGGACCCAGCCAACCAAGTGGGTCAAATAACTTTGCAATGGACGATAAAATTTTTCTTTTTGTAGGGTGGGATGATATTTCAATCGGTTCGACGGTATAATAAAAAGCATCTGTCATAGCATTCCACCGAATGCCTAAAGTCTTCATCGAACTGTGATCTTTAATTTTCAAGAATTCTTCGCTCAGAAGATCTTCCCGGGGCAAATTTTCCAGAAGCGTTGTATGATTTGCCGTAAGCTTTTTTAAAGGAAATCCTGCGGAAGAGAGCGCCGTTATAAGCTGCGATTGTTTCAATTTGGTTTCTTCGAGAGAATGTCCCCCTGACAAAATATCGTCAACGTAAACTTCCGTTTGTAAAATGCTTGAAGCCTTGGGGTACAGATTTGTACAATCTTTACTCAGCTCCAATAGCGTACGAATAGCAAGAAACGGGGCCGCATTGACACCAAATGTCACGGTTTTCAATTGGAATGCTTGAACGGATTGATTTGAAGATGGACGAAACAAAATTCTTTGGTAGGGCTGATCGTCTTCGTGAATCCATACTTGGCGGTACATCTTTTGTATGTCTCCGTTGAATACAAAACGATAGTAACGCCAATTGAGTAAAACTTTCATTAGGTCCTGCTGCAAGACAGGCCCTGTGTGCAATACATCGTTCAAGGAGAACCCGCTCGTTGTTTTCTTCGATGCATTAAATACCACCCTGACTTTGGTCGTTTTGCTCTCGGGGCGAATGACTGCATGATGTGGTAAAAAGTAACTGGATACGGTCTGAGTATCGTCTTCGGAATCCGTTATGGGAATCATGTGCCCCAGGTCTATATATTCTCGGAGAACGTTGTCGTATTCGACTTTCAATTCGGGAGTTTTATTCAGATTTTTCTCCATTCTACAATATTGGGCGAAAGCCATGTGTCTTGAAGAACCTAAGAACATTTCGTTGGAATATTCTTGTTTAAAGGGCAGACGAACTACATATCTGCCATCGTTTCGACGATAAGTCGTTGTTGCATATAGATTCTCGCACCACAAATCGCTTTCGGATTTGGATTTGGGTTTATCAACTTCTTCTAATTCCCAAAACTTTTTTAGTTGGTCTTGAAGATCTATATGGTCAGAGGTAGACACGAGGGTGGAAAAGGTATTTATTGGGTCAAATTCCGCGGGTCCAGATAAATACCACCCAAACTGAGACTCTCGGGCTTCGATACCGTTGCCAATTTGAACAATACCTCCTTTATTTATCAATGGAAGATAATCACTACCAATAATCATGTCTATGGGAGCTGGTTTATAAAAGAATGGATCTGCTAGTTGCAAGTCTTGTAATTCATCGAGAAGTGTTGTTTTGATTGGCCGCGAGGGCAGAAAATGGGCCAGGCTAGTCACAACTAACGCTTGTATCTGTATTTTGAACTGTGAATATTGTGACTGTAGGATGATGCAGCATCTGCCTTTTGAGGTGCTGACGACAGTGCCCCCGAGCCCCGAAATTTGTGAGTTATGGAATTTTATAGGTATGGCAAGTCTTTGTTGGATACGCTTGGATATGAAACTTTTTTCGGACCCAGCATCTAGAAGTGCCCGCACAGCAAATAATTCACCACCTAACTTCAAATGCATGAGAGCTGTTGGAAGAATGGTTGTTCCTTCATTTTGCGAAAACAGAGTGTGGATTTCTTCTACAGGTTCCGAAGTATTTAAAAAAGAGTTTTTAGTGGATGTGTTTGAAGTAGTAGGTCGTTGCTCCTGAGGATAACTCGTAGTATGAGTGCCTCTATGGTGCGGCTTCTGTGGAGTTTCATAGTTTCCCTCAATGTGGAGCATAGTGTGATGTTTTTGGTTGCATTTTGTACACAGTTTTGTACTAGTACACTTGGGTTTAAAGTGATTCGGCGAAAGACAATTTAAACAAAATTTGTTTGCCATTGCATATTGAATTCGATTTTTTGGCGATAAGGATTTAAAATGCTGACAAAACATTAGAGGGTGACTTTCTTTGCACTTTTTACAAAAGTTTTTGTTTTTGTCAGAAGATTGTATTTGAAAGGACTGAGATTTTGAACCGTGATTATCTCGTGAATTCGGTTTTCTAAAATCTAATATGGTCTCCAATTTTTCAATTCTCTCTCCTTCCACGTGGGCAGTTCTCTGTGATCGCTTAAGGAATCTTCCCAGGCTCGTAAAGTTTCGTCGGAAACTTTTGATGACACCAAGTGGATTAATATGGGATCCCAATTTCCTACCGCAATATCATATCACTTTAAAATTTCCAAACTATCGCTTATAGAACTTAAAACCTGTCTGATGGATTTGGGGGATTCGCTTTGGACCGATTGGATACTAAAAAGTTTCTTCATTTGCTGGTTTACTAATATTCGTCGGTTTTCATATCGACTTTTCAATGCTTCCCACGCGACCTGAAAATTTGCATCTACTAGGTCAAATTTCTTGACAATGTCGTACGCTTCTCCTCTTGTTTTACCGCGAAGGTGATACAGCTTTTGAGCTGGGGACAAATTAGTGTGATTACCGAAAACTGCCGTAAAAATATCTCTAAATGCTGGCCATTTAGAGTATCCCCCCTCAAAAGGTGGAGTGTCACACGGAGGCAATTTCAGTGAATGGACATATTGACGAGCTTGTGGCATTTCGATGCTTTGATCCTGTTGATTTTGAGCACAAATTAACGACATAATTTTCCCTTTACATGTTTGATACAATGTGCTAGCCTCTTCGAATTTTTGTGCGTTGGAATCATTGAAATCATGTTCTTCCTTGTCGTCTTCCAAAACTAATGCTTCGTAGCTTGCAGCCAACAATGGCCATCTTCGCTCGATTTCTAAATCTTTCACTTCTAATAACTGTACTGTTAGCGTGTCAGTTTTGAGAGTTTCAAATTGTTTGCAAAAAGAAACTACCTGGTGGTAATCGAACAAAAATTTTCTTCTTGTGGCCATTGTGGGTCAAAACCTTTATGTGGACTTTCCAAAATGTTTGTTGTAGACCTAGCAATGCGGCTTTTTATTTAACAGCGTATGTAAACTATCTTTTAGTTTAATATTTCCAAAAAAAAACATAAATTGTTTCCGTCACTGTTCCTCAGAAAATTAAATGAACTCTTCCAACAATAGTTTCCCGCAGAAATTTAAAAATATTTAAATATTTTTTCGTTTTATTCTCTTTTTATGATTTTTTAAATAATTAATTTATATTATTGCTTTTAGAGAAAAAAAAATTAAATTCGTGCTTATTTATTTCCCCTCGAGGGAGTTTTGGCGTTTTTGTTTAATCCCGCACGGGTAAAATAAGTATTGATTAGGTGGCAACCCTACCATATGTACCTACATATGTACTCAACGCCAGTATAGTTGGTATGCAGCAACTATTGAAAAGTAACGGCACTATGTTTTGCAACAAAGAATAGGAGAAAAAGTAAAAATCTGAATTTTCGTTTTGCAGCAAAAAATACGAAACCAGAAAAAATGTCGAAAATATTGTTTGTTGTTGTCGCGACCAAAGTTCTGATTTGGTTTAACTGTAGTTTTACGCGTAAAATTTATTGTTGTTTTTTTTTTATTTATTAACGCGATTTTTCCACGATCCTGCTGAATGTTTCTTTTCCACAAAGTAAATTTTAAAAATATCACAACTCACCAATGATTTCTCTGTCGCTTCGATTTGTAGTCTCCGATTTGACCCTTTAGTTCTATAGAAGCTATATTTTACATCCAATCGTTTTGAAATTTAGAATGGTAGAGTTTCTTGATCCATGAACCAACATTGCCGAATTTGAAGAATCATCCGATTTGACTCTTTAGATCCAATCGTTTTTATACCCTACACCATACTGTGGTACAGGGTATTATTTAAGAATAAAATGTCCCAAAAGTAAATTTATGTAAACAATTTATATATGAAATTTATATATCAGAGTTATTCAATATTACGAGAGTGGTGTAGGGTATTATATAGTCGGCCCCGCCCGACTTTAGCCTTTCCTTACTGGTTTAGATATGAAGTTAATTTTCTTGGGCATTTATGTACGGATAATGGCATTTTACCCGATAGGAGTAAATACGAAATTATAGAAAATTATCCTGTACCAACAGATGCCGACAGTGCCAGGAGATTTATTGCATTTTGCATTTATTATCGAAGGTTTGTCAAAAACTTGTCTTTCTACTCCCGGCATATAACACGTCTTAGCAAGAAAAATGTAAAATTTGAGTGGACATCAGAATGCAATCAGGCATTCGAATACCTCAAGAAACAGTTGTTGAAACCAACTCTTCTACAGTACCCTTATTTCGATAAACAATTTTGAAGAACAACGGATGCAAGTAAATATGCATGTGGAGCTGTACTCAGTCAGGAGTACAACGGGAAACAGCTTCCTGTAGCATTTGCATCTAAAACGTTTACAAGAGGCGAAAGTAACAAGTCAACTTCCAAACAAGAGTTAATTGCTATTCATTGGGCAATTCAATATTTCAGACAGTACATTTACGGAACACATTTCCTGGTCAAGACCGACCATAAGCCTCTGTCATATTTATTCTCGCTTAAAAATCCTAACTCCAAACTGACGATAATAAGACTGGATTTAGAGGAATACGATTTCACTGTGGAATTCCTCAAGGGAAGGCAAAATGTAGTTGCGGATGCTCTCTCCCGTATCACTCCTAATCAGTTGAAAGATCAACATGTTCGGACAGTTTCCATTAATAAAGTCGTGACCAGATCTGAAACTCGTCAAAATAGTTCAAACCACGTTAATGGCGATTTTCGTGGACAACAATCAAAAGTAAATCTCAATGTTTATGAAGTCATTAATTACAATGACGTTAAAAAATTCGTTAAATTTAAGTTGTCGTTAAATCAGTGTTATCTAAAACATGGTAAAACAATTACAAAACGAATTAATGTTGTAGATTTGTATGTTAATGGGCCATTTGATCTAAATGGCACCAAGTGAACAAATTTTTGAATTTGTTCCTATTGAATTGTTTAAAACGATTGGCAATCATATATTAAAAAGGGTAAAGGTAGCGCTACTGCCTATGATGACCATTATAAAAAAGAGAAATGATGATGATATAAGGACTATTTTGAAGAGATATCATGATGATCCCATTGAAGGAGGTCATACTGGCATTACACGTACTTACGCGAAAGTTAAAAGACATTTTTATTGGAAAGGTATGATACGTGATATAACCAAATATGTGAAAACATGCAGAGAGTGTCAACTCTCAAAGGTAACACGACATACAAAGACTCCAATGACTTTGACCCCTACACCTCAACAGCCTTTTGATATTGTGCTAGTAGATACCATTAGACCTCTTCCAAAGTCTGAGGAAGGCAATGAGTATGCAGTAACACTAATATGTGATTTCACGAAATACTTAGTTGCTCTGCCAATACCAGACAAAAATTCTAAAACTGTAGCTAAAGCTATTTTTGAGTCTCATATGTTGACATATGGTAGTATGAGAACTATAGTCACAGACATGGGTACAGAATATAAAAATAGTTTGATTGGACATTTGTGCAAATATCTTAAAGTGAAAAACATTACATCCACAGCCTACCATCACCAAACCCTTGGTACAGTAGAGCGAAGTCATAGAACTTTCAATGAATATGTTAGATCATACATATCCACTGAAAAGGACGATTGGGATGTGTGGCTAAAATATTTCACTTACTGTTATAATACAACACCATCTGTTTCGCATGGGTATTGCCCTTATGAATTACTATTCGGCAAAACTCCGAATGGGTTCCAAGTCTTCAATCAAAATAAAGATATTCAGCCCCTGTATAATCCAAATGACTACTCAAAAGAAGTAAGATACAGGTTAGAAATAGCACATGAAAGAGCAAGACGTTTACTGTCTGCAGGAAAAATTAAACAAAAAGATAGGTATGACATAGGAAGATCTATGCCACAATTTTAGATAGGTGATACAGTGCTTTTGAGTAACAAAGCCGGTCACAAATTAGATACTAAATACTTAGGACCTTTTACAATAATTTCCATGAAAGATAATGGTAATTATGTTATAAAAGGAGATAAGATTATTACTGTACATAGTAATAGGTTAAAATTATTTAGAAAATAGTTTTAAAAATCAGGCCTGATTTCCCATTAATTTTGTTTATCTCTAAGAGTTTTATAGCTATATTAATTCCATTAAATATAATCTAATTTTAAATGAAACTTTTTTATGTATTAAATAAAAATACGCTAAATAAAGTAACTGAATGTAAGTTATAAAAAATGATAATAAAAATCATTTTTTCTATTAAGGGGAAGTTAGTGAAATTGTTATATTATTGCAACTAACTTCAGGTTGCTATCATTTCTAAACCGCTAGTCTGCTAGCTGACAGATTTATTTCAGTGACAGTTCATTTTATTGTTTACAAGCTTACAAAAGCATTTTGATCTATTGCATTCAGAAAAAAAGTTATTCGTGATGGAATTCAAGCGTGATAGTGTGATTGCTTTATATTTGGGTGCAAAAACACAAGTGGCTATCGTTAGAGCCCTCCAGCATTTAAATGTGAATAAATCTTTTGTCTCCTACCATTGCTCGTTACCGTGATACTGGCAGTGTTGCATCGCGTCCAAAAAGTGGACCAAAAAAAAGGGTAACAACACTAGAAATGATCCGAAAAGTGAAGGCCAGATTTGATCGAAATCCACGCCGCAGTGGTAGAAAAATTGCTCGTGAGCTGAACATATCGCGAGAACGGATACAACAAATATTAAAAAATGAGCTTGGACTAATGCCATTGAAGTTCCAAAAAGTTGAAGAGCTCACCGATGCACAAAAAAATGTTAGACTGGAAAGAGCCAAGGAGTTGCTTCGCTTGCACGAAAGTGGCCAGTTACCGAATTTGGTTTTCTCCGATGAGAAGCCATTCCAAATTGAGCAGTTTGTGAACAAACCAAATGATCGGGTTTACTTGCCAAAGAGGTCAGCTGAAAATGTACACCTTCGATTGGCCACCAGAACTCAAGCGCCGCCGATGGTAATGGTGTGGGCCGCCGTAACGGCCGATGGTCGCTCCCCGCTCGTATTCATCGACCATGGGGTCAAAATAAATGCCGAATATTATCGGGAAAATGTCCTAAAGACAGTATTGAAGCCCTGGGCAGACAAACATTTCGGCCGCAGACCATGGACATTCCAACAGGACTCAGCACCATCGCACTCAGCACGCGTCAACCAAGAATGGCTTAAAATGGAAGTTCCTCGCTTCATTTCTACCGCACAATGGCCACCAAGATCTCCGGATCTCAATCCGTCGGACTTTTGCGCCTGGGGCATTTTAGAGAGTAAGGTTCGCACTAAAAAATACCAAAGTATCGATCATCTCAAGACGGCGCTTCGCCGGGAATGGGCCAAAATACCGCAGAGCCAATTTCGTGCAGCGTGTGATGGCTTTGTCGGCCGTTTGAAGGCCATAATTCGTGCCAAAGGTGGCCAATTCGAACAAAACTAAACTGTATCTAAACTTTTATGTTATTTCCGACATTTTTTGCTTTTGAACAATAAAATTAAAAAAAAAAATAAAATAATATAGCGCTTTACTTTGTTGCATTACATATCAGCCACCCTGTATATCTAATACTTCTTCCCTAATTTTGTTAACAAAGGTCGCCTTGTTCCCTATGTTGCTAGTTAGGCGATCGTTAGGTTTAGGTTAGGTTTAGGTTAGGGGGGCAGCCGTTTTATTCTTCAGCTCACATAGACCAGTTTAGGTCCCTAGTGGTACCACGGTCATAAATTCCCTTCATCGTAACCAACCTGTTTGATATACAAATTCATCGATAGCACGAATATTGGTACTGGAAAGATCTGTTAGGCTGCCTAGAAAGGCCGACCCCAGTAGGTCCAGTCGTCGTTTACTCAAAGCGGGGCAGTCGCATAGCAAGTGCTCAATGCTCTCCACTTCTTCCTCATCTCCACAGCTTCTGCAGAAGTCATTGGAGTTAATACCCAATCTTCTGGCGTGTTCGCCGATCAGGCAGTTTCCCGTCAGAACTGATACTAACGTAGATAGTCTTTTCCTTTCCAGTGCGAGGAGATATTTTGACCTTCTCAGGTCATACCATGGCCAAATTTCTCTAGCTACCCTACAGGTGCCGATTTGTGTCCATCTGTCGTTGGATTGCCTGATTACCTCTTGCCTTATCCAAAGCTTGCACGTGGATAGTGACGCATCAATATATGCAAATTCTTCGAGAATTTGTAAAGTCGTCCCTTTCCTAGCAAGTTCATCGGCTTTGCAGTTCCCCGGGATATCCCTATGCCCAGGCACCCATATGAGGTGTATATTAAATTGCTCAGCCATCTCGTTAAGAGATCTGCGGCAGTCGAGGGCTATTTGTGAATTTAGGGATGTGGCCTCCAGAGAATGTATGGCAGCCTGGCTGTCCGAGTAAATGACAACGCCAGTGTTGGTTACTATGTTGCGACTCAGCCAATTGGCGACTTCCCATATTGCCATTATTTCGGCTTGATATACACTGCAGGTATCTGGTAGTCTGTGAGCTCCGAAGCCAACCTTTTCATTAAGCTTCGAACCATCCGTTTGGAAGTGTATTGGACGAACCACTGCTATATATATCCAATGGACAATTTTGGGAGAGAGGCCCCACCGCGACCCTACAGCCTTCCTGCAGGAATATAGGGCGATGTTGGCCTTCTTTTCAGTTTCCTATACAAAATTATTCCTAAAAATTTTTTATACGAGGAGGAGGGTCCACATGAGGGACATTATTCATCCTAGTAAAGAGAACCAATTCAGTCTTGTTTGGGTTAAAACCCAAACCGCTGCTTCTGGCCCATCTAGCCTACTTGTTCAGAGTCACCTGTAGAATATCTCGGATAATGTTTTCGAATTTGCCACTCACTGCGATTGCCAGGTCGTCCGCATATGCCACGACCTTGCAGCCACAACGTTCTAGATCTAGCAGGATTTAATTCACCGCTATATTCCAAATTAGTGGAGACAGTGCTCCTCCTTGTGGAGTCCCTCTGTTTACAAACCTTGTTAGAGTTGTGGACCCTAGACATGCTGTTATACGTCTTCTGTTGAGTAGTCTTTGAATTAGTCTAATCAAGCTACAGTTCACCTTTAGATGTGACAATGCCGCGATTACTGCTAAAAGCCCCTTCGATGTCAAGAAATGCCACCATGGTGAATTCTTTGAAATGTAGAGACGATTCGATAGTGCTCACAAGTTCGTGCAGGGTTGATTCTGTAGACTTTCCCTTATTGTAAACATGTTGGTTCCCCGACAGGAGTTTTGTATCCAGGTTTTGCCTAATGAAATAATCTAAAAGTCTTTCCAGACTTTTCAATAGGAAAGAGGAAAGGATAATTGGTCTGAAGTCTTTTGGCTTAGTGTGCGATATCTTCCCCGCTTTGGGTATGAATACCACTTTGGTATCCCTCCATCGATTCGGGATGTATGAAAGCCTAATACAGCCTACATAAATTTTCTGCAGCCAGGGGATAGATCTCTCAGTCAACATGCTAGCGATGCTCGCAGTCCAATCGGACTCTTGTTGGTCCTGTTGATCCTCGGACTCTGTCGATGAGTTCCCCAGGAAATGTGTGTCGAGCAGTACACTTAGCGATTGCTCGCTGTTTTTTGTCCAGTTGTTTGCCTCATCCTGCAAATACCCCACTGTACAAGGAGACGCGGTTTTTCTTACTGTTACCATTTATCGCACAGTGGGACTTCAAAATCGACTTTGTGGAAATTAGTGTACAACTCCGAATATCGTGCCAAATTCAGTGATCTTGATTTTAAATTAAAGCTGACAAAATTTAGTTTAAAATCTGTTTCAGGTGCTTGATTGTGTGTTGCTGCGTTTTAAATATGCAGACCATTGAAGTTCAAAAATATGTTTGTCAACATTGCGAAAAAAGTCTACAAAACCTGCCATGCTTTTAAAATTGAAACTAAGACAACTTAAATAGGATAAAATTGTGGGCTGCAATATTTTTGAAAGCTGCAATTTTTCTATAATGTTAGGTTAGGTTAGGTTGAAGAGAGGAGACGTTTAAACGTCTCATGTCCATGGACATACACTTAAGCCAGTGGTTCGGCCTGTTGTGCGCTCCTTATTTATGATCTTTTTATACCTCACGAGTTACAGAAAATCGGTACTAGACAGTATCTTCCAGTCATATTCTCTGAGATGAGTCAAGTCTGGTAATATGTCTATATCTATCTTTCTATAATGTATTTTACACAATGGTTCGTAGACTGATAATAATAGAAAGTTAAATTAAAAACAAACAAGTAAAAGCGTTAAGTTCGGCCATGCCGAATCTTATATACCCTCCACCATGGATAGCATGTGACCTCACAAAATAACTCAAACCTAAAGAAAATAACACCGAAAAACACAAAAAAAATATAGTTGATGAGAACAGTAGGAATCATATAGTAGATGAGAACAGTAGGAATAACAACAATATAGATGATATATATGGGAGCTATATCTAAATATGGACCGATATCGCCCATTTGCAATCTCAAACAACCTGCAACTATAAGAAGTATTTGTACCAAATTTGATCAACCTAGCTCTATTATTGCGGACTGTAGCGTGATTACCACAGACGGACGGACGGGCGGACAGACGGACATAGGTAAATCGTCTTAGAATTTTACGACGATTAAAAATATATATACTTTATGGGGTCTCAGATCAATATTTAGAGGTGTTACAAACGGAATGACAAAATTAATATTCCCCCCATCCTATGGTGGAGGGTATAAAAATAATCGGTCCACCCTAATACACACAAACTGCGGAAGCGTATATATTTTATTGTAACTATATTTTTATTGGTTTTGTAGAAAAAGTGAAGTATAAAAATTACTATAATCTTTATAATATTTACAAGATCTCTATTTTTAATCGTACTTGATAAAACTTGCAGCCGCGTGTTAATACATTTATTCTCGTCCGTTCAGTACCCTTCGTAATTATTATCCGATTTTGCCGAAATTTCACAAACGTTATTTTTTTAATCAAGAAAATCGGTCCATATGTTTAGGGAAAATCGGTTCATAGATTGATATAGCTCCCACACATATTTTCTATATTTAAAGAAAAAAAGGCACATTTTTAAAGTACAAGAATCTGCCATAATCGCAAAAAGTCGCAGATAAACTAGGTACCGTTGGATTCATTCCTAAGTCACCTCTATTCTCTATGTCATATGGTAGTGATCCCACGTGATCCAAAAAAGTTGTATTCCATTTACTGTGGATCATTTTTTTGAAAAACAAAAAAAAACTGTTTTTTACTTTGAAATATCTCTTCATTGGAAGGCGTTAAAAATACGTTTTATACACAAAAATTAAGATGAATAGTACCTTATTATATGCTGCAAGTCCTATCGCATTTCAACGATAAACGCGAATTCTACAAGCATTTTCGTATATGCATTTTATCATCGCAATGCTATTTGCGTTTATTAGTAAAAAAGACAAACTTTGAATGGTCATAACTCGTAATCGCCTGGAGATATTCTCATAAAATTTGTAGGTATTTTCATTAAATGTTATCCTCAATAAAATAACACTCCCAAAAAATTGATTTTTGAAAGATGTTTTCAAAGTCCTATGCGCGCATATTTCATCATATTTTCCCATCGTGCGGCGTCGGAGACCTTTTCCAATTCGCCACAGAAGGAATACCAAGAGCGTCTTTGCGCCTTCCTAAGCTCCTTCTTATAGATCTTGAGTTGCCCTTTATATGCATCCCAATCATTAAAGGCTCCTGTAGATTTCGCCTTGTTGAATAGCTTGTTGCAGGTCTTTTTCCTTGCCGTTAGCTCAGAAGTCCACCATTGGGGTTTAGTTTTACCCTTGTACCATGTTTTTGGATAGGCTTCTTCAAGGGAACTATTGAATGATGTGGTGATATGCTCGACCAGATTATCCAGACCGGCTTTGTCATTCGGTTCATAAATAAGTTTCGAGTTGAGGACCTTTTTAAAATTCTTCTCATACAGGTGACACTTTGTCTTCCTCACATTTCTGTGGACAGCAGGTTTAGGCATTTTTTCGGCGAGTTTGAACTCTATATAATGGTGATCCGAGAATGAGTGGTCGTCCAGTACATTCCACCCAATAATCTTGTCTGACAGCCGGTCAGTAGCAAACGTTACGTCTAGTACTTCTTGTCTGCCTTTAATTGTAAAGGTCGGTTTATTACCTATGTTAAAAATACTTAGGTTGGTAGTTAGAATAAAGTCAAGAAGCGAATCACCCCTATTGTTTATATCCGTACTACCCCAGATAGTATGATGAGCGTTCGTGTCTGCGCCAACAATCAGCTCGACCTCGTCAGACGTTGCTTCTTCTACTACTTCCCTGAATAGAGCAGTCGGTACTACAGCTTCATAAGGCAAGTAACAGGAGACCACCCAATATATGCGATGAACGATCTCCAGACTAGCAGATGTTTGGTCTTTACCACATAAATTAGCCAGGAGAAAGATACTTAGATCTTTTCTGGCCAAAATGCATGTTCTTGGAGTGCCTTCACAGTTGGCCGCAAGCAGTTTATATTTGGGTGTCCCGATACCGCACACCCTTCCTCCCACTGCGTAGGGCTCCTGTATCAGGACGATGTCTACTGCACCTGTGGACAGACGCAGCAATAGAGCCGCTGAGGCTGCTTTAGCGTGAAGGAGGTTAATCTGTAAAATTCTTACCATCATTGGTAATTGACAGATTAACATCCACCCCGACAAGGGTGTTATCGAACTCTTCGTCCATATCATCGAGAAGCGTGTCCCCGCCAGATGCGTCAAAGAGTCCGGAGACTCCCCTCAACCCCTCTGTGTCAGAAGTAGAGCTTTCGTCCTCAGAGTAGGACGTTACAGATCTTCTGTTAGAGTTGGAGTCACCAGAAATAATGGCCGTTGGTCCCTCCGCACTTCCAGAAAGCCGTGTATCAACCACGGTAGACGATTACCTTCCGCAGTGGAAGCTATATCCTGCTTGTATGTATACCTTCAAGACTATAGTCTCGAAGCCATATTGTAGGGTTGCACTTGCACGTTGTATATGGGAAGTGGATTCAGCGTTAAGAATAAAATTGACCTGCCTCTTTTACCCATCCGCTTCACCCACCTTGCTGATTCTCCAATTATGGACATGCAGACCAGGGTTGGAATCTGTTATTATTTCTAATATGTCAGCCTGGTTGGAGGGCTCTTTTGTAACCCAAGTGATGGCTCTAGGGTGACTAGGGATGTTGTTTTGTTCGACAACATCCAACTGAGCACCCGGCCACACCTCACCCGCTCGACTCAGAGCATCCTTATACAGGTCTACTGATCTGGCATCACCGAAATATAAGAGCTTTACTCTCCCCTGATGCCATCCTGCATCGTTGCAGATTGGTTTTCATTTCTCTGCGGACATCGAGGTAATGAGCCATAATGGCTGATTGCACATGGCTCCATTTGTCCTTGAGGATGGATCCATCCCCACTACTTCTGTCTATAACAGCCATCACTAGACTCTCCTTCGCCACTTCATTGAAGGGCTTGGTGAGTGTCCTGTTGATGGTGACATTAGGGCCTCTTGCCTTTTTCGAAGGCAGGGGTTCATCAGGTGATCTGATTCTTTTGACTTTATTAGCCGTTAACACAGCTGAATTTGTGGCTCTTTCAGCCGGCTGATTGGCCTTAGAAGCATCTATGACGCCTTTGGCCCAGGTAAGATCGTTAGTATTCAAAAATGTGTGAGTTGGCATCACAACCAGCTAGTAACTTATTACTTGTATTTTTGGATTCCCTTACCAGACGTTGTAATTCCGACGTAGGTGGCAATGTCGGCGCATCGAATGGCAGGTATACTGACGACAGGTACATAGTTCCATTACCTTGCATCAGCACAGTTGCGTCCGATGTTGACAACTCTGGAGAGAAAAGATAGCATAAGTTTTTATGGCACAGAATACAAGTCCTTAGACGCTAACACAGGTTAGCGTAAAAAAGATTGTAGTTTATATGGTTTAATCCAGTAACTTTGTTACTAGTAGTCCACGGTTCCTGGACCAAAGCGACATGAACCCTGTCTTTATTTATTATGTCCATCAGAGCAATGTATGTATGCCATTTCGCTCCGGTGGAGGTATATCAAAGGTTTGAATCTTGTTTCCCAATGACGCTGAGTATGCGCTCTGACGGTACCTTACTTGCCCTTCCTCTGTTTCCTTACCTGTTTCAGCTTTGGGCGTCGCATGGTGAGGGGATGCTCTCCACTAGTTTTTCTAGGACATCGACACAACATTGTGATGCCAGTTTCGGCATCAAAACGCCCCTCTCAAACGTGCAACGCATTACTTGGATTGTTGGTCCATTATTAGATTCGAGAATGTGGTCCAATACCTTTGTGTGGAATAAATCTTCGAAGATACCCTTCTGCTCTTCGGGAATTCTGCCAGACGCACTACATACTGCTATCAATTATGGCATAGTGTAGTTCGTCCTGGATATGTTTTTTGGCTATTTGGGAATAACATGGTGCTTTCTTAGGCTCAAAACATCAACTTTGCAGGAGAGAGTTAAACACGCCTATATAGACATATTATAACCATACCATATTTAAAACACATCTTCCACTTAGAAAAGTTTCATGACAATTGTTTTCTCCAACGATATACAAATTGAATATACTAAAAACAACTTATTTGCATTTTAATTTGATCAATGCTAAGTTTATGTAAGCCGGATAAATTAAAAATGCAGGCCATTTATGGAATATATTTGTAAAAGAATGAAAGCGGAAAAATATTTTTCAGTCAGTTTTTGAATTAAAGGTAAACAATAATATTTAAAAGAGTTCAACTATACACAATGCATAATAATAGTTTACATTCAACTTTAATGCGAAACAAACAAACTTTAAACAAATTATACGAAGGGGTTTTATATACCAATCACAAAGTAAACATTTCTGAATAGTAATCTATATACATTAGACCGGGTCGATTTGTGGGGAGGCAAAAAAGTCGCCATTGCTCAGTGAAAATCGTATTCTAGGGATCAAAATAAGAAACTTTGCCGAAGGAACCATACCTCTAAAACGAATTCTGATGTCCCGGAATTTGGGTCGAACTTTTGGGTAGGGGCAAATTTTGAAAAATCCCACTTTGACCCATTTAGAGTGCTCCAATCGAGTCCAAATGTATGACCGACCCCCACTTACTTTGGAGGCCCGACCCACCCATGCCAGTGGCACACCCCCTGGAACCCCCTGGAACCCCCTGGGGGTTCCATACATTTGGACTCGATTGGAGCACTCTAAATGGGTCAAAGTGGGATTTTTTCCGGGACATCAGAATTCGTTTTAGAGGTATGGTTCCTTCGGCAAAGTTTCTTATTTTGATCCCTAGAATACGATTTTCACTGAGCACTTCACTGAGTGGGGGTCGGTCATACATTTGGACTCGGTTGGAGCACTCTAAATGGGTCAAAGTGGGATTTTTTCCGGGACATCAGAATTCGTTTTAGAGGTATGGTTCCTTCGGCAAAGTTTCTTATTTTGATTCCTAGAATACGATTTTCACTGAGCAATGGGCGATTTTTAAATCGACCCGCCCTAATATACATATATAAAAATGAAATGGTGTTCGTTGGTACGCGATGGACTCGAAAACGGCTGAACAGATTTTGCTGAATTTTTGCATGAGAATATCTTTTCGTATGTGGAAGGTTCGCAGCTATATTCGGTTTTGATTGGACAAAGGAGCGTGGCACCGCCCATACAACGTAAAATTTAAAAGTGGAATATCTTGGGTACTATTGGTTCAAAATACTCGAAATTCGATATGTGTGACCTTGGTACCAGTACACATCATGGAGCCAAAAACCGGTGTGATAGTGGCGTGGCACCGCCCATACAACCTGTAAATCAAATATGAAATATTTCGAATATTATTGGAGCAAAATTCTAAAAATTGGGTACCATTACGCGCCATGTAGCTGAAAATTGGGGTGATAGTGACACTGGGCTTGGCACCGTTCACACAACCTAAAATTCAAATATAAAATATTTCGAATACTATAGTAGCAAAACTCTCAAAATTGGGTATGTGTGGCTTTAGTGCCAGTACGCGTTATGTAAAAATGCTATATTACGAGTATTATTGCGGTAAGAGTCTCCAAATTTGGTATATGTCACATTGGTACCAGTATGCCTGATGAAACGATAAAGTGGTGTGACAGTTATAATGGGTGTGGCACCGCCACACAATCTGAAATTTATAAATACCATATTTTGAGTACTTTTTCAGTAAGATCGGCGATATTTTGTAATTGTGACTTGGTAGCAGTACGCGTGTTGGAGCCAAAAACAGCTGTGAATGGGACAGTAGGCGTGGTACCACCCACACTACCAGAAATTCAGGATAGTAACAGTGGGCGTTGCAGCCCCCACACAACCTGAAATGTGAAATATTACATCTGAATATATAATATTTCCTGCACTATTGCAGCTAGCCTGTAAAACCTGGGTATGTAACCTTCGAACCACAATGGTATATATTGTAAAAAACTTTAAACAAATTATACGAAGGGGTTTTATATACCAATCACAAAGTAAACATTTCTGAATAGTAATCTATATACATTAGACCGGGTCGATTTGTGGGGAGGCAAAAAAAGTCGCCATTGCTCAGTGAAAATCGTACTCTAGGGATCAAAATAAGAAACTTTGCCGAAGGAACCATACCTCTAAAACGAATTCTGATGTCCCGGAATTTGGGTCGAACTTTTGGGTAGGGGCAAATTTTGAAAAATCCCACTTTGACCCATTTAGAGTGCTCCAATCGAGTCCAAATGTATGACCGACCCCCACTAACTTTTGAGGCCCGACACACCCATGCCAGTGGCACACCCCCTGGAACCCCCAGGGGGGTGTCTGGCCTAGGTACCAGTAGGGGTGATGGAGCTGCAAACAGGAACGATAGATACAGTTGGCATGAAACCCCCGTATAAATAAAAAATGTAGAACGCAATAATTAAAATAGTATTGCGGCGATATCTTTGCAAAAGAGAGTGAAAAGGGCGTGGCGCCGCCGATACAACCCGAGATGTGAATTTGAAAAATTTCCGATATCAGTGCTGGACGGTTTTGAAAATTTGCATGAAAATAGTGTCGATGGACAAAATACTCAAAACGAAATATAGAGAGGCGTTGCACTCATCGTCTTGAAGTTTTAAGTGGATGCTGTTGATAGCACCCTACGGAATGTGATTAAAAAGCTGATCAGTGGAAGTATCTGCGCATAAGACACGCTTGCTGAAAACGAAATAACTGGAGACCATTATATCTAGATTAACGCTTGACCAAGTGTGTTTAGTATTCAAGTGCCTTCAAAGTTAACACGTGACTAACAATATGCCCCAGCAGAGAATAAGGGACGTAGCCTCCCAAGGTGATTTAATGGGTATTGCACTACACGAAATTTATGCATTTAAGTGCAATATGGATGTCCCGAAAACACTGCCGTAATATCAAGAGTGTCAAGATATCATATGGTTCTATTTCACTGAAACGCACTTTGAGGCAGCGAAGCGCACCGGGTCAGCTAGTTGTTTAACAAAATTTAAATGAATCCTTAAATTACACGTATGTAATCAAGGAGATTTTGTGCGAAATGGAAATACAAATATAACACATATTCCATGCTGGTCATTAGGAAAACCTAAGTTCGACAAAATAGCAGCTACATTTGTAGAAATAATTAAGAGGAGACTAAATTCTTGGCGAAATCTGAAATTATTACACGAATACTCAAAAAAACAATGGAAATTTAGCTTTTCTAAAACTTAGCTGCAAATATATTTGCCAGATCTCCCCTCTACCATAATTCAAAATTATCAAATGGAATATAACTGTTATATAGTGCATAGATGCCAGATAGGGGAAATATATTGTGGGGGCTACATACAAATCTGTACTTCTTTAAGTTTTACAGCATCTATTATCAGATCTTCGACTCATTTGTGCCATAATTTGTAATCTGAACTGGAATATTCTCTGGCTCAAGACCAACATGGAGGATATGTTTAAATCTGAACGGATATTCTTCAAACTTGGCCAGGTACGTTTTTGTATATAGAAACGTATCTCTACTTAATTGCGTAATGACCTTTGGTACCAAATCGGAAGGAATATGTACAGGTGACAAAATGTTCCATCGGGTCGATGCTTTCCCTGTATGGCCTGCATTCGTCGTTTTCTGCTAGTTCTATGCGATAGAGATATGCTTGTAAGCTTGAGCCTAAATATGCCAACATCTTCACAGATAGCCAAACGGCGATCAAAGCAATAACATCGGAAAGGGTCAAATCCAGAACTTTGCTATATTATAAACCAGTAAGGAAAGGCAGAAAGTCGGGCGGTGCCGACTATATAATACCCTACACCTCCATACCAATGCGATGAGCGTCATTGCGATAATAATTTGGAATAATCGGTAAATGGGTAGGAACATATTATCTAATTCTGAGCGGATAATTGCTAAATTAAGCAATATTCGTTCCTAAATTGAATGACATATTTCTGGAAAATGTTAATGATCGGAAGTAAAGTACAACTTCTATAGCGCTTTGATACCAAATCAGGAGGAACATATATATGGAGGTTATATATAAATCTGAACCGATTTTCTCTGAATACTCATTAATGTAAAAATACCAAATTCAACAGGGCCAAAAAAAATATGTGTAAACTTTCGTCGAGATCGGACCATAATTGCGACCTGTACTTTGATTACTAGAATACATGCACAGACAGACGGACATAGCTAAATCAACTCAGAAAGTGATTCTATGTCGATTGGTATAATAAACGATGGGTCTATTTCTTCTCCTTTTGGGTGTTACAAGAAAATGCACAAAGTTATAATACCCTGAACCACAGTGTGGTGTAGGGTATAAATAGCGATAAATGATTACTCAGCCTATGGTCAATTGCGTATTTGTTGGGTACCAGGACACAACGGAGTGATTGGAAATGAACGGGCAAACAGCTTGGCTTCAAAGGGCAAAGAACTTCGAGTAATAAACTTGGAAAATAGGAAACCTTTTCTGTGTCACTGCCCGGCTTTCACACATGCAAGATCCCAATATTTCGTATCCGACATATTACCAGACTTTACTCGTTTAAGAGGATCAGACTGGAAGATACTGAGAAAATTCGTGTCTAGTACGGATTTCATAAATAAGGAGCGCACAACAGGCCCAACCACTGGCTTTAGTGTATGAAAACCGAATTATGTGTACCAAAAGATCTATAATTTCTACATTTATTCTTAGACTCTCTTTTAATTTCAAATAAGCACTTTTTTCTTCGTTAGGATTCTAGCTTTCAAAAATTGGACCAACATTTGTGTTTAACTCCGCGCCAGAGTGGAGGGAGTTAAAAAAAAGAAAAAACACAAAATTTATTTATTTTTAATTTAATTTAATATTTTATTTTGGCCGTGAGCCTGGTGGTTTGGCAGTATGCCAAAAGCGGGTGAGTTGAGAACTGATTTAAAAAACGGCGGCGTTACCATCACCATGATCTGAACCTATTTTCGTCATGTTTTACAGCATTCATTATTAGATCTTTGACTCTTTTGTGAAAAACTTTGTAATCATTGGATGTAAAATACGACTTACATAACGACATCAGGACGTTGGTGCGATTGGAGTTTAGGCAGAACTACGTCAGCCTGTAATATCTCTCAAGAAGAGCTTGCATGTCACTAGAGGTATGCCCGTATATTCAAGTTCCCCTGCAGCTTGTAATGTAGTTCCTTCCTCTTGCAACTCTTCTGCCTTGCTGTTCCCTGGCATGTCCCTGTGGCCCGCACCCATATCAGGTGAATATTGAACTGTTCGGCCAACTCGTTTAGCGATCTTCGACAGTCGAGGAGAGTTTTTGAATTCAGGAATATAGTTTTGAGGGACTTGATAGCAGCCTGGCTGTGAGAGCAAATATTGATACCTAGTTATACCCTCACTTTAGTGTGACGAGGGTATATATCATTTGCTACGGAAAAAAGTGTAACACGTCGAAGGAGTGACCTAAGACCCCAAGTATGTTCGGAGGAAATCCTTTTTGGGTCATTTTAAGTCGAATGAGCAATGTCCGTCCGTCTGTCAGTCTGTCTGTCTGTCTGTCTGTCTGCTGGCTGGTGCGCACGATAACTCTCGAAAGGAGTAACCGATTGACGTCAAATTTGGTATGTGGTAATATTTTTTTCTATCTCCGGCTAAGTTCGAAGATGGGCCATATTGGTCCACTCCTTCTAGTACCTCCCCCACAAAGGGTTAAAATGTTGTGAAATATTGATTCTTTAATAACTGCTATACTACTTATTCGAATCTTTTGAAATTCCACACATAGTATTAGCTTATTAGTCGTTATCAACTCGAGAAAAATGGGCGAAGTCGCCACGTCCCTTTTGGTACCTCCCACACAAATGCACTATTTTGCACCAAAAGTTAACAGCTTATAACATTAATAACAGTGTATAAAAATACTTGAAATTTTGTACGGTGTAATGTTTTTATAGTGTCTATAGCCCTGTGAAAAATGGGCGTTATTGCCACGCCCCTCTTTGTACCTCCCACACAAAATGCCCAAATCATACCACAATTTAATGTCTCATAACGTTTATACCAGTGTACATAAATGCTTATAAGTCGGCACAGTGCAATGAATTTAAAGTATTTAATGTTCAGCGAAAAATAGGTGTATTTGATAAACCCCTTCTGGTACCTCCCACACAAATTGACAGAATAATTCGAGTAATATTCAATATTACATTACTCACAAAGTGAGGGTATACCTTAGTCGGTTTACCCGACTGAAACTTTCTTACTAGTTTTGTCAGAACATTAATATTCAGCCATTCCGATTTGAAAACACTACAATGAGATTTACAATATTCTTACAAAATATTGCAAAAATCCTATTTTTTAAGAAAATTTGAATCATTTTTAAATAAAAGCCTCATAAAACATCAAAAAATTCACAATTACTATATTTTTAGAATTTTATGTGCAAAACTTGTAGCTAATTTAGCAAGGTTTTAACTTCACAACTATCTAATCGATGGAAAACAGACAAAAGCAAACTTTAAAAGCTAAGAATGGATATTTTGGCGTTTTTGATAGCTACCATCAGAAACTATGCATCAATACAGGAACCCAAGAACAAATTTTGTTTTTGTCGACCGGTGTAATCGGTCTGACTACTGCCGTTTACAACCAGTAAACTAAACACGGGTTCAGACCCAAGCGTTTTCCTATTGTCCTTTTAAATGTATATCGCGCTACCACAGCCTTCTTTGATCTCTCCAGAATGAAGGGTTTGAAGTACAACTTCCTGTCTAGTAAAATTACCAAATATATTGCGGTTTCAGAGAAGGAAATGTCAATACCCCAAGGAGACAGGTGCAACTGTTGGCAGCTTATATCTTCTGCTGAAAAGCACTATTTTGTTAGGGTTAATAACAACAAGACCATTAACAGAAGCCCATCTTGCGGTTTTTTGAAGGGCTTGCTGTGGAATGTATCTAAGAGTACTATCAAACTTCCCTCTAACAGCAATCTGCAACTTCTCCAGAGCAAGCAGAATATTGTTCACGGAGGGGTTTCACAGCTGAAGATATTGAACACCCCCTTGGAGCTTTCCCCAGCTTATAAATTTATATAGGTCAGTTGATGTTATGCATGCTGAAATTCGTCTCTTAATCAAAAGGCTATGAATGAAACTACGTATACTACTGTCCGCTACCAGGATTGCTAAAGCCTAATTAAAGCAATTGTAGTTTTGTTATTGAAGGCCCCCTCTAAATCTAGGAAAGCTACCATAGTATATTCCTTAACAGACACGGATACTTCAATAAAGCTGAATAGATCATGCAGTGCGTTTTTGGAGGACTTGTCCTTGCTGTAGGCATGCTGTTGACTGGACAGTAGCCTGTGATAAATTTTAGTCCTAAAGTAAAAATCTATAATTGTCATCAGGGTTTTAGGAAGAAATGGCGATAGACTGACTGGCGGGAATCCTTAGCTCCAATATAATAATTATATCAACTCTTTTTTCTACCGTTTGAGTTCTTCATTGTATGTGTCCCAGTCCTGCGGGGCTCTGGTGGGTTATGGCCTGTTAGAGAGCTTCCTTCACTTCTTTCTCAGCATTACTAATTGAGACGACCACCACTGCGGTCGCTGTTTGCCCATTGGCTTTATATATTAATTTATAATGTTTAAGGGACAAATTTGAACTAGTTCCAATAAAAATCACTGAATGTTACCTTATTAAAAAATTCGAAAGACTTCAGTAATATTGAAGGTTTTTTTGCACACGAATTGTATAAGATTGATACTAAGGTTATAAGGTGAAACTCAAACGTGGTATAAAGGACGATTTTCGCAACTTTCTTTTTAACATTTTTTAACACGTTACTGTCAAACATGTTCCAAACGAACAACGCATGCAGATTATTGCATTTTATTATCAAAATTCATGCTCGGTTAGTTCATCCATTTTATGTTCAGTTCTGGCGACCTTCTGAGACAGCTATTCGAAATCTTGTGACTAAATTTTGTACCAAATTTACATTATTGGACATTAAAACACTAACACGCATACGTAGAGTACGGAAAATGAAAAATATCGCCGGAGGCATTATTCTACCGTACTTTTTCAAAGATGACGAAGGCAGGAACGTTACTTTGAATGGCGAGCGCTACCGTGCGCTTAATCAAATATGAAAATTCTTAAAAAATCGCCATTTACAACGGAGCAAACTGGTCCCATACTCGAGAACGTATGAACAACATTTCGGCTTTTATATAAATCATACGTCATATGGTCCGTCACATGTAGGGACCTAGCAAAAAATAAAAGATGTACTTCCAAAAGTAAGTATGAACATTTTGTCAGCATGTTCATACTTACTTCATGTAGGTCTTATCGAGTACAACAAGAATCTTATTTTGGAATTCCCCGACACCTCCAAAATCCGGATTTACGGGTAAAAAACCGATTTTCATGCCTTTTTTGGCTTGAACGACCAACAATTTTTTAGTTACTAACCGATTTTCAATCACTAAAATAATTTGGAAAGGAGAAACTTAGACCTTTTGAACGATATATATCTTGTTTTTTTAAACAGTAGAAATATATGTTTATTTGTCATACAAACAATTTTTTTTAATTTTTCTTCGTAATTTTCTAGTTTAGGCGATCTTTTTACCAATTATTTTGTGGGATAACCGCACGATTAATTGATTTACATGTATAGTAAATTTTATAATGAAAAAAATGCTACCATTCTCTTAAAAATCTGTTTGCGATTGACTGAGTTATTAAAGTTTCATTAAAACTAAATGTGTTCATAAATAGTATAATGGAATAAAGTTACCGGGCTTTATTCAATTATACAATTTTATATGAAATTATATCGAATTTAAATGAATCTATCTTGGCTTCTTGATGGGAATGGTCGTGGTGTTAGCTTCCATGAAAAATGGCAAAGCTTAAGAATAAATAGGTGTGTTTTATTGGGCAAGCTAAAAACTGTGCTAGATTGGTGATCAATAAAACATATATGCCGCCAATCCAAAATCTTACATTTTAAAATCGCAGTAGAGTTTTATTCAAAAAAAGTAAAAAAAATCTAAAATTTTTTATTCATTGAATATAACATATTTCAGTTTGCTTTTCAATGAATAATAAAAAAATATTTCTATTAAATTAAAATGGGTTTCATTTCCAATTTTAGAACAGATTAAGCGTATTAAAATTACATTTAAGACTCAACATTTGTATTCATTTAAAATTAGAGAATTATCACTGCACCCAAAGATGTTAATAAGAACAACATACGTATGTTCAAAAAATATCGGGAATTTTTAATTTCCGCGGGCTACGTGTATTTGATTTTTGATATTTTTGTAGCGTATGTTGGTACTCATTTCCCTTAATTATGCTGTCAAGGTCGGCCATTTTGAATGTTTAGTTAATTTTTGACAGCTGTTGTGCTTGGATGTGTTTTAACTTGTCTTCGATTTTTATCTATTTAAGAAAATGGATCAAAGAATCTACATCAAATTTTGTGTGAAAAACAAAATAAAGTGCGCTGACGCATTCCGAATGTTGACTGTGGCATATGGTGAAGCTACTTTAGACCAAAGCAACGTTTATCGGTGGTACAAAATGCTCTTAGAGGGCCGAGAAGATGCGAAGGACGAGCAGCGTGCCGGACGCCCGAGCTCAGAGTTTTCTTTGATTGCAGGGGCGTGGAGCATTATGAGTTCTTGCCACAGGGTAGTACGGTCTTGCCACAGGGTAGTACGGATTGCTTCGCGCATAACCTGCAAGTTATGCGCGAAGCAATCCGTCAAAAACGCCCGGATTTGTGGAAGAACAAAAACTTTTGCACCCCTGCACACACATCGTTGCTTGTGCGCGAATATTTGGCCAAAAACAATACAGTAATTGTGCCGCAGCCACTGTATTCCCCTCACCTAGCCCCCTGTGACTATTTTTTGTTCCCAAAACTGAAAAGGCCCATGAAAGGACGACGCTACGCCAGGATTGAGCAGATGAAGACGGCATCGAAGGAGGAGCTGAACAAGATCACAAATGATTATTTGAAGTGCTTCGAGGATTGGAAAAAACTTTTGGCAGAAGTGTATTATATCCGAGGGGAATTACTTTGAAGGGGACAAAATAGATATTCAATGAATAAATAAATATTTTTTGAAAAAATACAAAATTCGCAAATTTTTTTGAATATACTACGTACATTCATCAAATAAATACAACGCCAAAAAATCAAACCTTACAGTGCTTTAAAATGAGTAGTGGAAATGTGGTGACAAATAAGAACTTCCCCAGCGCGAAAAGCCATTTTTAAATTCATTGGTAATTCAAACAGCCCTCTTAACGAGATGACTGGGCAGTTTAATATACACCTCATATGGGTGCCTGGGCATAGGGATATCCCGGGGATGAACTTGCTAGGAAATGGAAATTCTCGAAGAATTTGCATATATTGGTGCGCCACTATCCACGTGCAAGCTTTGGCTTAGGCAAGAGGCAACCAGGCAGTCCAACGATAGTTGGACAGAAATTGGCACCTGCAGGGTAGCTAGACAAATCTGGCCAAGGTATGACCTGAGAAGATCAAAATATATCCTCGCACTAGAGAGGCAAAGATTGTCTACGTTAGTATCACTTCTGACGGGACACTGCTTCATCGGCGAACACGCCAAAAGATTGGGTATTGACTCTAATGACTTCTGCAGAATCTGTGGATATGAGGAATAAGTGGAGAGCATTGAGCACTTGCTATGCGACTGCCCCGCTCTGAGTAAACGACGACTGAACATACTGGGGTCGGCCTTTCTAGGCAGCCTAACAGATCTTTCCAGTATCGATATTCGTACTATCGATAAATTTGTATATCAAACAGGTTGGTTTCGATGAGGGGCATTGTAGCCCGTGGTAACACTAGGGACCTAAACTGGTCTATGTGAGCTTGTAAAAAAAATGACGGCTGCCACCCTAACCTAAACCTAAATTCATTGGGATTTTTATCGCTTCTTTGGATGCTCTTTTTATTGAAATAATTTCAATATGAATAATCCATAATCCTAAGAAAGCCCCTGCATAAATTTTCGAAAAGCACTGTTCATATTTGGGACTTGCAGATTGATTAAATGAATGTATAGACATGAGACTTTGTTAAAATACTTTTCAGCTCGTTGATTTGGTACTCATACCAAGTGCACTGGATGCACTTTTTTCGGGTAGGTTTGTTCAGCATTTTTTTTCTCCTATTAAATATCTACAACTTTGCTTCAGAAAAAAACGAGATTTTCCGTACGGTATACCGAGAAAAAATATAGAAAAAGTGTCATTAAATTATTAATTGAGCCAACTTGAATAAACGAATGATGCAGAAGTTATTATTTTTTGGGCTACTTTCAGGTTCAATGTTCTGAATTTATCCCGAAAGAATATTTGCCAAACCCGTCAAATCCTGTTGCCAAAATAAGTATGCTAATTTTTTGTACATTGCAATAATGTCGATATTTGGTGCACTTCATATTTTCGTGCCGAAAGTTTTTGCATTCGTTTGCCATTTGTAACAACTTCAAATCAACGTTTTGAGTTTCGTTCATCAGAATTATGTTTAGTTTTGACCGCTTCTGGCGTTAAATATTTTTCCATTTGCATTGCTTTATTCCGGTGTTGTTAGTAGAGCTATTGTTGCACGATTATTTGATATGAAAATTGCGTGCTACATGCAAACTATTGTTTTCACAAAACATACGAGTATAGCATAATTTCATAATTTCATATAAATTTGCTGGTATCCATATAAACTTGTAATTGTTGCAGGAATTCAAAAGAGAAAAATACCTAGGAATAGAAATTTAGGACCGATTAATGGATGACCATCAATTGAAATAGAAAGTAAAATTAATGTGGCAATTTTTTACTGCAAAAATAATAAAAAAGTTGATATCGAGGTGATATCAAATTTAATGCGAAATTAATGGACACGAAAAATGGTTTGGTTTTAGAATATATTTCCAAAATTTAAATATAAACTATCATGTGATATAAACCAGTGAAGGGCAAAAAACATACTATTACATTTGTCCTGGTTTGGGAAGCAACAGAAAACGAACGACGACGTCTCTAGTTTTGCTGTGTAAAAGAACAACAACAAAAGACAATGCATCAGCCGAACGTTCCTTATCATAAGTACATGTGTCGGCGTCACGCAAGCAGCGTACAGGCAGCATATTGTGTCCTAAGCACACGGATTTTAAAATGTGTCCATCACTGATATAGGCTAAAGTTCAGATCATCGTTTATATTTACGCTAAACACCTAAACACAGTAGACTCTTTTGGAACACCCATAAATTAAGTAGATACGAGAAATCGATATAGAATCAAAACATTATAAGTAGTACATAAGATAAATTAAATTTATATTACTGAAGTTAGCCTATTTTTCAATCTTCTATTTCTTAAAATTTTAAAGAAATAAATAGGTACAATATTCCGATTAATTTGACTGTGTGTGCACAAAAATGTATCCACGAAGAAAACAACGTACTCCACATAATTTTATCCCGCTAATTAGAATGGTATTAACCGTTTTTTTCTTTGCTATCGAGTTTTCGAGATATTTAGCCAGAAAGTTAGCTGGATAAACAAAGAGGTTAGTAAATTCAAACACAATTTAAATATAAATATCTGTGGAATTGATGCTCCATGACAAAGAATGAAAGAACGGAGACAATTCAAGAAGTATTTCTCCCCAAACACCTAACACCTGAGCGGGGTGCTTATCCCCTTACCGCCAAAAAACTACCTTCAAAAACAATGCTGAAATCTATGGATGTTTTGGGTGATGTATTCAAATCGATTTTTTGTAAAAAATCTCTATAGGTCCCACAATACACTTTTATTGCAACCAAACAGTTGTTTAAATATATCGTATTTATCCACAAAGTTTTCTGGGTAATGGCAAAGTCAGTTGAGATATAGGTATAGCCCCAGATATAGTATGTTCCTCCCGATTTGGTATCAAACCGCTATTAAAGTTGTACTTTACTTCCTACCATTACAAAATTTTACAGAAAGAAGTTTTTTAATTTAGAAACGAATACTGACAAGTTTTGGAGAAAATCGGTTCAGATTTAAAGATAGCCCCCGTATATATGTTTTTGTCAGAAATTAGGATTTTTATTCAAGTTGATAAAAATCGGCTTAGATTTTGATTCCAAATTATTATCGCAGTGCCCCTTTGCGCATTGTTAGGGAGGTGTAAGGTATTATACAGTCTGCCCGTCCGACTTTCTATCTTTCCTGTTGTCTATTTTCTGGATAGACCACAAAATTTACTATTGACCACAAAATTTACTATTTGACGAAAAATGTTGCCATTAGATTGGGTATATCTGAGAAAAAATTATAGGTCATTTGAAGTTATACCTTCCCAAAAATACAAAAAAATACTGAAACACAAAAAATATTTGTTGGAGACTATAACTTCAAATGGCCAAAACGTTGTCTCTATAATGATAACTTATTTTCCATCAAATAGCTAATTTTGTGGTCTATCCAGAAAAGATAACGGGAAAGGAATGGGTATTTATCCGCCTCTAACATATGGGCATTTCCCCGAATGGTCAACCAGGGCCGAAAAATAAAATGTTGGTAATCATCGTATGTTATTGTGAATAATTATAAAAAAATTAATACAAAATGTCTAAGTTTTTAAAATATAATGGTTTCATAGCATATCTCACTTGTTTTTATGAGAAAATTTGCCTAAAAACTGAAAAATGTATTTTTTCCATTTTAAGCTAATTTTACAGACATTTTTATTATATTTAATTATTTGACATATAAAAACATATGTTATGCTTACACTCTTTCTAGAAAATGTCTCTATTACAATCAATTAAGAAGAGAAAAATGCAAGGATACAAAAAAAAGTTCGATTAACGATTAATTTAACGGTTAAAACAGATGGAAAAATTGTACGCTCGCGACCGGCACCTAAACCCATTAGAAAAAAACCAATAGAGATAATTTATTGCGTAAATAAATACTCGATAGAAAGCTACATTAATCCTCTTTTAAAATAAATTAATAGATTTAGAATAGTCCGTTCCTTTTCGCAGATTTTTGCATGTTATGTTCAGCCAAAGTTGACTTCTATTTCGCGTACGTTCGTGACCACATGTTTATTGCTATCATTATGAAAACTAAAACTCGATGAATCCCATCTTTTGCACCTAACATAGAGCTACCAATATGCTATCAAATCACCAAAAAAATGCGAGGAAAATTTTTGTTTTCTATATTTTTATACCCTACACCACACTGTGGTACAGGGTATTATAACTTTGTGCATTTGTTTGTAACACCCAAAAGGAGAAGAAATAGACCCATCGTTTATTATACCGATCGACTTAGAATTACTTTCTGAGTTGATTTAGCTATGTCCGTCTGTCCGTCTGTCTGTCCGTCTGTCTGTCTGTGCATGTATTCTTGTAATCAAAGTACAGGTCGCAATTATGGTCCGATCTCGACGAAACATTACACATATGTTTTATTTGGCCCAAGGACGATCCCTATTGAATTTGGTTAAAATCGGTTCAGATTTAGATATAGCCCCCATATATATGTTACCCCAGATTTGACATGTAAGCGCTTTAAAAACTTTATTTTATAACCGATCAGTCTGAAATTCGGCAGAAAGAGGTTTCTTATTATATGAATGAACACTGTTCAATTTGGAATAAGTCGGTTCAGATTTAGATATAGCCCCCATATATACGTTACCCCCGATTTGAAGTGTAAGCACTGTAAAAATATTATTTTATATCCGATCAGTATGAAATTCGGCAGAAAGAGGTTTCTTATTATATGATGAACACTGTTAAATTTGGAAGAAATCGGTTCAGATTTAGATATAGCCCCCATATATACGTTACCCCGAATTTGAAGTGTAAGCGCTGTAAAAATGTTATTTTATATCCGATCAGTATGAAATTCGGCAGAAAGAGGTTTCCTATTATTTGAATGAACACTGTTAAATTTGGAAGAAATCGGTTCAGATTTAGATATAGCCCCCATATAAACGTTACCCCCGATTTCACATGTAAGCGCAGTAAAAATGTTATTTTATATCCGATCAGTGCGAATTTCGGCAAAAAGAGGTTTCCTTCTACATGAAGAAATACTGCCAAATTCGGAGAAAATCGGTTCAGATTTAGATATAGCCCCATATATATGTTAGCCCCGATTTGACATGTAAGCGCTGTAAAAACTTTATTTTATATCCGATCAGTATAAAATTCGGCAGAAAGAGGTTTCTTATTATATGGATGAACACTATTAAATTTGGAAGAAATCGGTTCAGATTTAGATATAGCCCCTATATAGCCCCCGATTTGACATGTAAGCGCTGTAAAATTTTTATTTTATATCCGATCAGTGCGAAATTCGGCAAAAAGAAGTTTCTTTCTACATGAAGGAATACTGCCAAATTCGGAGAAAATCGGTTCAGATTTAGATATAGCCCGCATATATATGTTACCCCCGATTTTACATGTAAGCGCTGTAGGGACAGTATTTTATATCCGATCAGCGCTAAATTCGGAAGAAAGTGGTTTCTTATTACTCGAAGGAATACTGCCAAATTCGGACAAAATCGGTTCAGATTTAGATATAGCCCCCATATATATGTATCCCCCGATTTGACATGTAAGCGCTGTAGAGACTTTATTTTATATCCGATCAGTACGAAATTCGACAGAAAGAGGTCTTTTTACATGAATGAGTATTTAGGGAAAATCGGTTCAGATTTATATATAACATCTGTACATATGTTCCTCCTGATTTGGTATCAAAGCGCTATAGAAGTTGTACTTTGCTTCCGATCATTAAAATTTTCCAGAAATATGTTTCTCAATTTAGGAACGAATATTACTTAATTTAGCGATTATCGGTTCAGAATTAGATAATATGTTCCTACCCATTTACCAATTCTTCCAAATTATTATCGCAATGACCCTTATCGCATTATTAGGGAGGTGTAGGGTATTATATAGTCGGCCCCGCCCGACTTTCTGCCTTTCCTTACTGGTTTGTACATCAAAAGCGTACGAACGTACGTTCGCGACCCGCGGAAATGCCCATATCTTATTCTTAGGAAAGGATCGAGAAAAAAAAATAAAAAAAATGTATGCAAAAGCAGACAGAAATTTTATAAATCTATAAAATATATAAAAAGGTATACGAGTATATTTCAATATTTTTTTTGTAATTTGTACGTCTTGACATCAAAAATCAAGATTAATTTTTGATAACATTATAACATTATTATATTAGTAAAGGAAAAGCCCACAATTCCCTAAATAAATTCGAAAATCCCCACAAAATAGATTTTTTTTATATTTATACATATTACTGCATATACAATTGGTAAAGGTTTTCATATTGTAGCTTTCAGATTGTCGAAAACGAGGCCATGTTTTAAAATTTTCGTCTCAGTAGGTAATTAATTTAATTTTAAAATGTAGTAGATCTAAAATTTTTAAAAATTAATATATTTCTATTGAATATTTTGTAGTTTCTGGGTCTTGATCTAAATAAATCGAAAGTAATTCGCGAAACATTACATTTGCAAAAGTCAATCAAATAATTTAAAAAATGGGATTTTTGGATTTTTCCCTATCCTCTCATCCACTATACAAAATGCCGGGCTCCAAATTCCATGTGCAGTTCAACGTGAAACACCTTACCACATATAAAAATGGTAAAGGTTTTCATATTTTAGCTTTGCGATTCTCCGTGCAGTTCAACGTAAAACTCTTTACCACATATACAAATTGTAAAGGTTTTCAGATCCCGTGGGGGATCTACGAATCCTATAGTTCCCATCTATTCCTAGTATGGGGTCTGGAGTCTGGCCAGACTGGTCACCAGTCTTAGATTTTCTGAAGTGTAACTGGTAGTATCTTCGACTACACAGCCACCACGTTCTGTTACTTCCACTTCAGATATTCCGTACGCCACATTCGTCTGTGATACATAAAATTTAACACATCACTTCCAAAAGACTTAACCTATTTCTTTTGGGAATAATCCAATTATATCAAAAAAATGTTCGTCCTTTAGAAATAACCAAGTTCTCTTATACAGATTTGACTATAGTACGAAATTTGACACTAATTTGTTTAATGTGTTATAATCATATCACAATTTTTACGAGTTTGTGGACATTGAAATTTCATTTTATATCTGACATTTATTACGACTCTTCTTAATTGTGATTATGACATCTACTTTATGTCTTTTCTTTCATTCAAAATTCTGGTCTGTGACCGATGTTCTGATTATTGTTATGATTCTGTGGACGAGGTATATTCGTTAACGATTGCTGTCAGCTTTAGCTTCTTTCATTTACACAGTGTTCCGAATTATGCGAATAAACGAGATGCAGAAATAAACAAGAAAATTTAGAAGAATTGTTTTCTGTTTTTTTAATTTTTTTTTACGTATTATAATACATACATATATGTATATCTCCGTAGAGGTGGTGGAGTCTTGATTGCTGTACGTGGTTCTTTAGTATCTTCCGTTGTTGAAATACCTTTAGATAGTGAGGATGAATTTCTGTGTGTCAAATGCTCAGTTGTAATTCAACAACAATTTTCAAAAATTCAAATACAAAAATTTTCAAAATTCCTGTGATAAAGAATATTTAAGTTTCATCAACGAAAATTGTGGCTCGTTCATTGTATATTTTTTCCTGTTTTACTTAACAAACATATTTTCATTTCAACGACAATATTTGTATTTTGTTTATTAAAAATATTTTTGATTTTGCTCAACAAATATATTTTCAAACCAATTATTGAAAATATGTTGGCTTTAAATTCAACAAATATATTGCCGTATTAACAACCGAATTTGTTATGTGCCCTGCAAATTAATGGAATTTATACTTATATTGAATAAAACAATATTATGTATAAATCGATTTTTTTATATTTAAGGATATTTTAATAGTGAAATGAGAGAATGCTTATTATACTTATATGCACTTATTAAAATCGTACTGACTTCTTCCTCATTTACATTTAGGCGACGTGGGAAAAGAGCAGATTCCACAAGAAATTCAATAACGTTGACTCTAAAAAAAACTTTGAAAAAAAAGTACAAAAAATACAAAACATTATGTTTATGATCGATATTATGATATGCAATAATACCTTACCTTTTCCGCAAGAATCTAAATTATTTAGCTTTATACTTAGAGATGAGGATTATGTTCTTGAATTTGCTTCAGCATTTCCTCCAAAAGATTTATGGACCGCAAATATTTTACTTCCTCCAGTTAATTTCTCTCTAGAACTGGGTAAACAAATTTGAGTTAAAAACCAGTAGAGAAGTGCGAAATATAACATCCAACCCTTAAAGAGCAGAATAAAAATTAGTGGAAAGTTTTACCGATATTGTTTTTCTAATGAAAACGTTGTATTTTGTAGCGCTTAGATTCAAAATCTGAATATAGGTATGTACAAGTATATACGAGATATATCTAAATCTCGACCGATTTTCTTTAAACTATTTGTTGAATCTTTTAACGTTCTGCTAGGAAATATGAATTTTATAGCCCTTAGATACAAAATCGAGATAAAGTGTAAGTATGTGAGCTACATCTATCACCACCACTGAAATGCAAAAACTACAGGAATGCAGATTTTATAGCGCTTAGATGAAAAATCGGGATACATATTTGTGAGGTCGCTATATAGAAATCTGAACGGATTTTCTTCAAGCCCGACCCCGGGTTAAGCAAATTCGGTCTCCCAAATTTCGGAAAAAATTTATGTAAAATTGAGATTCTATAGCGCTAAAAGGCAAATCGGATGAAACATGTATATGGGAGCTACATGTAAATTTTAGCTGATTTGGTCGGAAATCAGGGGTATCTCTGTCTGGTCCACATTTGTTAAAATTCCGCTTCTATAGCGCTTACATCTAAATCTGAACAGATTTTGAAAACTTCTCCAGGCGTGAACAAATTCTTTGTGCCAAATTTCATCAAGATAGGAGTGAAATTCCGACTTGTACTTTACGAACAACATAAGATTTACAGACGGACGGACATGGCTAAATCGAATCAGCTAGTGATTCATAGTAGATGTGTACTAAATAAGCTTACCCTGGACAACAGTTTCTTAATTTCACTTACCTCTTTATCCATCGTTATGTTATCACTTGTCTCTTAAATTAACCACTCTTTATAATCGCTTAATATAAATTAAAAACGTGTTTATTTTCGACGAAAAGTGCACGACAAATCATTTTTATTTTGAAATTATTAATGACATTTTTTATGTACATATGTATTGTGTGTATAAATTTTAACAACGAACTCAAAATACGAAAAATATTACAAGAAATAGGTAAGACTTTGACAAATTTATCATTTGATTCGTTTAGGAATAATTTTGAAAATTATTTTCCAAATTCTATTAACAATATTTGTTGAACTTCAGAAACTTTAGCATACATATACATTTGTTGAAATTTTTAAACTGTCTTATTCTGATGTAGAACTATTTATAAGACATGCTTATTATTTAAAAATAGTAAACAGTATGACTAGCTTCAAATATCTTGTTATTATGCTCGGTAACTTTATTCTGCCTAAAGCCTCCTGGTCCCGTTGTCAAGATAATGGTATTCTCTTTCCCTCCGATGTAGGGCGTTTTAGATGTTTTTTTGATATATTATCGGACATCGCACACAAATTTCGGATATTAATAACGACTTTGGTAGGATGTTAGACCTTGTTTGCAACTCTTCCGACATTACGGTATTTAGATCACACACCTTTGTCTTGCTGAAGATATTCATAATCCTACAGTTTGACTATCTATTGATCTAAACTCTTATTTCACAAATATCATTATCTTATAATGAGGTTTTAGAAGGTTTACTATCTCTGTCTTTAAACTATTCTCCAGGTCCGAATAGAGTCCCGAATTTCATATTACGCGAATGTGCTTATGAGTTATACATACCCCTTACTAACATCTTTAATATATCTCTATCTTCTGGTATATTCCCTCCCGTATGGAAGGAAAGTTTTACCAATCTTATGGAATTCGTTAGTCCTACTTTGGAATATGCTTCGGTTTTATGGTCCCCTCATTATAACATTTATGTTGACAGTATTTAGTCAGTACAAAAACAATTCCTACTTTTTGCATTACGTGGTCTTGGCTGGGCTGACCCTCTAGATTTGCTAAGAAGATCAATCAGTTTCGCCTGAATCTGACACCAGTTTTGGAAAAAATAAAACTTTTGCAATTTTAAGCGCCCTTGGGCGTAGACGTATTTTTACAGTTTTTATAACAATAATGGGAAATAAAACTGACCTCTGAGCAAGTACATCCCATTTGTGGAAAAAATACAACGTTTGCAATTTTAAGAGCCCTTGGGGAACAGACTTTTGTTTCACAGTTTTTATTACAATAATGGGACAACTTATCTCAGTCTGTTTTCACATAGGATACATATCAACCAAATTTGTTAACCATTATAGGTGAATTTTATGTTGTGAAAAAATAGATTACTTTGATTATCCGAGCATTTTTAGTTTATAAATGCAGATGATACGAGTCTAGATTGCAAGACGATCCAGAGGATGGTTAAGTCTGGTCCCGTGCAAAGACATTTAACAAAATGTGTTTGAAATAAAATATATTTCTGTGCAAATAGTTTATATTTAAATACCGAAAAAATGTTTGCATATCTCTTTTATCAAAAGTATTTTGTTTGGTCTTTCGGTGCGGACAATCATAAAAAACGAGGAAAAACTTAAGTAAGCTAAAGACCGTCTGTTTCCGGTAGAAATTGTACAACCTGAGGATCGGTTCTTCCGTACTCCCGTTGTACTGTCGGCCCAACGTACCGTGGAAGGAATTCCAAAAAAAGGGAAATAATTCTGCCGTTTTTTAACCAGACAACCGATTGTCAAAACTTGGCATATTTGTAGAAGAGGTTTTAGAGAAGTTAAGTTTTGAGTTTGGGCCCCCTGTGGTATACAGGAGCGGAGCTGCAGGGCCTTAAAGTTGGCAACTACGGGTAAACAAAATGTGTATATCTCGTTCCTTTAAAGTTTAGTAGTTCTTGATCCAGGATGTTTGGATGATTCTATAGTTTGCCCACGTAACACCGGCAATATTTTTCAATTTCCTCTTTTACTGTTGGCATGTTGGGGTCCTTATGGATGGTATCGTTTCTTATATGACAAGGTGCACCTGTAATTAAACGAAGAATATTCGATTGTCTTCTTTGTAATTTGTATACATTTGAAGGAGCACGCTGTACCCCGGAGGTGGAACACATATGTCCAAATCGGCTTTTATATTTGAAACTAGAGGGCATGTTTGAAAATAGAAATTAGAGTGCATGTATCCCTTCGTAGGGTAAAAGTAACTTGAGTACACTTTGAGGCATTCTCCATTATTCTCAATTTTTTTTAACCATTCTTCTAGGATTCGTACATTAGACTGGAGTTGGTCGGATGCAACTAAAGGGCTTTTGTGATTACTGACGAAAGCAGTATCGTCAGCAAAGGAAGACGTGTGCGTAAAGATGGTTATGGGCATATCTGCCGTAAAAATAACGTACAGTATAGGGTCAAGAACGCTCCCCTGTGGGACACCGCTATTTATTTTCTTAGGGCTAGAAAAAATGCCATTTAATTTAACTTGGAAAGACCGATTAGTCAAATAACTCTTGAACAGTTTGTGAGTGTTTATTGGCAGAAGATCCCATATTTTGTACAATAGTCCTTCGTCGCTGGGATATATCTATGAATAGCGCCGAACAGGATTATTTTTTCTCAAAAGCTCTTCGGATGTAGTTAACGAGACGGTGTAACTATTCTATAGTTTTATGACTTTTTCGAAAACATAATTAATGGTCAGGTATAATATTGTTAGAAATAATATGTGGTATGATTTTCTTCAGAAGAATGGACTCAACAATTTTTGATAATATCGATAGTGGGCTTTTAGGGCGATAGGATTAAACTTGAGTTGGATCTTTTCCTGGTTTCGGTATCATCACGGTTTCTGACCTCTTCCAAGATAGGGGGAAGTTACCTAAACGCAGGATAGCCTTAAATAAAAATAACACCATTCTCAAGACTGAAAACGGAAGCTCTTTTATGACCTTCGCTGTTATACTCACACCATCTACTCCGGGCGATTTCTTAAATTTTAGATCTTTTACAGATTTTTCAACATCCTTCATTTTAAGCTTGATTGGGCAAGGAATTATATCATCTATTACGGCTTGATAGGTTGGGCGAGGAATAAAATCATTCCCGGATGGACAGTTTCGACGAGGGATTGTATCATCTATCACTGACGGATATATTGGGCGGGGAATCACGGGCGGATAGATTGGGCGAGGAATTATATCATCAATCACGGGCTGATAGATTGGGCGAGGAATTAAATAATTTGTCCCGGGCGGATAGATTGGGCAAGGAATTATATCATTTATCACTGTGGATTTTTTTAGATCACTTTTCTCAGCTGATTTTGGGGATGATTTCAATCTCTTCTGGCAATCTGTTAGTTTTTTGTTTTCAGAGCGGGGAAGCGATATTGTTGCCACTCTCTTCTAACGCCTCTTTTTTCATTGATTATCGCTTGGATGCTTGTTGGGTTATTTGAGTTATCTTTTTTGAATGCGCTTTTTCGAGTAGCCACTTTAACAACACTGTTTACAGCGTCAGTGAATAGGTTTACTGCGGCTTCAATTTCATCCGTTGTTCGTAACGATACACCATCGGATAGGTGTAAACTAATTATATAGCATTATGTAGCACACAGATTTATGAATACTTATATTTAGGGGCTAAATAAAAATCTAAAATTTTTGGCAAATTTGGAAAAGTTCTTACTTGATTCAAAAAATTTATATCATTACATTTTATTAGGACCTGTTCAAAAATACTGATTTTATAGCGGTTAGTAAATCGGGATTCAAACTTAAATGGGGTCTATATCCATATCTGAATCGATTTTCTTTAAAAAGGCTTATATGCAGCTTAAATTCCAAAGCAGAATTTTATAATGGATGCAATATCTAACCAATAAGGAATTGCTCTATAGCAAATTGAATCAGAATCCGAGTAAAACTGCGACCTGTAAATGGCAAACAACATAAGATGGACGGGCGAACGGAAGGACATGCTAGCAATACAAACTTATAATACCCTCAATCACAGAGTGGTATACGATATAATATTCCATATAAAATTCCATGGTTACACTGACGATTTTATAAAAATGAACCCAAGAAAATATTCGGCTGATCTCTGTCTGACATATGACACCATTTGAGATACTGTGACATCTTTATTAGAATATCCCTACATTTTGTTATTTTTTCAGCTTTCCACTGTTCTTCAGTTTTACACCATTTGGAAATACCATTGTTTAGCATTTGTATGGTAAACGAGTATATAATATCTTTGCTAAACTGGCATTTGTTTCCATTTCCTCCATTAATGTGGCAGTGGCCTCCAGCAGCAACATCAGCATATTTAATGTCACAATCCCTCCGGCCCAGTGTCAGTGAGCACCCGTCTTTATGGTGGGATTAGCCTTTTTGACTGTTTTCGGGTTTCATGTTTTTAATGGACGCACAATAATAAGAAATTTCCTTGAAAATTTTGTTTCATTACTCATCATGTGTGTGTTTGTGCGCGGGTTAACATTGGAAAGTTTTGACATAAATTTTCAGCAGGAAAACAAAGTCTTTTAATCTACAATTACATTGTGGTTTATTTGTTTATTGGTTGCTGAGAACTTTTAACGGGTGAATAAAACGAACATAAATGTTAACAAGAAATACAGACGTGTTTACACAGTAACTTCTAAAGACTTTTTAGTGTATAAATTTGAAATAATGTTTGATAGACCCAATTTACACGGTGCGATCAATAAATATATCACGGATATACGAGATTGTAGACGAAGAGTGTAGGGAAGGTTGAGGGGTAGAAAAAACTGCACGAAATAAAAAAATTCAAGGAACAAATTGGCATTATCCTTTATGAGTGAATGAATTCGAAAATCAAATATTGTAAAATAGATCTTAGTGAAGGAATACGAAATACAAAATTGCCCTCTTGTTGCTGAAACTGAAAGATCATAGACTAAATAAGCATGAATTTACGCAGGGACTCCAAAGGGAATTCAAGCCGTTTCATGTAAATACGGTCATAAATTCACGTAAAATTTAATGTCCAAGTCGATCGGTATAATAAACGATGGGTCTTTCTGTTCTCCTTTTGGTTGTTAAAAACAAATCCACAAACTCATAATACCCTGGACCAAAGTGTGGAGTATGGAATAAAAATCACAAAGAAAACCCTGGATTCATCCTGCATATTGTAAAACTTAATCTGAAATAACAATATTGATCCGCAAAAGTTTATGAGACCACTTTCTTTAAAATTTCTAAAGGTCGTTTGGAAAAATTGGCTTGTAATCGATTGCCTTTTTGATGTTGAAACCCAATATTGCAATGTCTGTTATACTTTTACATTTATCTTTTTCGAAAACATAACTGACTTTTTCGAAAACATAATTAATGGTCAGGTATAATATTGTTAGAAATAATATGTGGTATGATTTTCTTCAGAAGAATGGACACAACAATTTTTTATAATATCGATAGTGGGCTTTTAGGGCGATAGGATTAAACTTGAGTTGGATCTTTTCCTGGTTTCGGTATCATCACGGTTTCTGACCTCTTCCAAGATAGGGGGAAGTTACCTAAACGCAGGATAGCCTTAAATAAAAATAACACCATTCTCAAGACTGAAAACGGAAGCTCTTTTATGACCTTCGCTGTTATACTCACACCATCTACTCCGGGCGATTTCTTAAATTTTAGATCTTTTACAGATTTTTCAACATCCTTCATTTTAAGCTTGATTGGGCAAGGAATTATATCATCTATTACGGCTTGATAGGTTGGGCGAGGAATAAAATCATTCCCGGATGGGTAGTTTCGACGAGGGATTGTATCATCTATCACTGACGGATATATTGGGCGGGGAATCACGGGCGGATAGATTGGGCGAGGAATTATATCATCAATCACGGGCTGATAGATTGGGCGAGGAATTAAATAATTTGTCCCGGGCGGATAGATTGGGCAAGGAATTATATCATTTATCACTGTGGATTTTTTTAGATCACTTTTCTCAGCTGATTTTGGGGATGATTTCAATCTCTTCTGGCAATCTGTTAGTTTTTTGTTTTCAGAGCGGGGAAGCGATATTGTTGCCACTCTCTTCTAACGCCTCTTTTTTCATTGATTATCGCTTGGATGCTTGTTGGGTTATTTGAGTTATCTTTTTTGAATGCGCTTTTTCGAGTAGCCACTTTAACAACACTGTTTACAGCGGCTTCAATTTCAATTTACTGCGGCTTCAATTTCATCCGTTGTTCGTAACGATACACCATCGGATAGGTGTAAACTAATTATATAGCATTATGTAGCACACAGATTCAAAATCTGAATATAAGTATGAATACTTATATTTAGGGGCTAAATAAAAATCTAAAATTTTTGGCAAATTTGGAAAAGTTCTTACTTGATTCAAAAAATGTATATCATTACATTTTATTAGGACCTGTTCAAAAATACTGATTTTATAGCGGTTAGTAAATCGGGATTCAAACTTAAATGGGGTCTATATCCATATCTGAATCGATTTTCTTTAAAAAGGCTTATATGCAGCTTAAATTCCAAAGCGGAATTTTATAATGGATGCAATATCTAACCAATAAGGAATTGCTCTATAGCAAATTGAATCAGAATCCGAGTAAAACTGCGACCTGTAAATGGCAAACAACATAAGATGGACGGGCGAACGGAAGGACATGCTAGCAATACAAACTTATAATACCCTCAGTCACAGAGTGGTATACGATATAATATTCCATATAAAATTCCATGGTTACACTGACGATTTTATAAAAATGAACCCAAGAAAATATTCGGCTGATCTCTGTCTGACATATGACACCATTTGAGATACTGTGACATCTTTATTAGAATATCCCTACATTTTGTTATTTTTTCAGCTTTCCACTGTTCTTCAGTTTTACACCATTTGGAAATACCATTGTTTAGCATTTGTATGGTAAACGAGTATATAATATCTTTGCTAAACTGGCATTTGTTTCCATTTCCTCCATTAATGTGGCAGTGGCCTCCAGCAGCAACATCAGCATATTTAATGTCACAATCCCTCCGGCCCAGTGTCAGTGAGTACCCGTCTTTATGGTGGGATTAGCCTTTTTGACTGTTTTCGGGTTTCATGTTTTTAATGGACGCACAATAATAAGAAATTTCCTTGAAAATTTTGTTTCATTACTCATCATGTGTGTGTTTGTGCGCGGGTTAACATTGGAAAATTTTGACATAAATTTTCAGCAGGAAAACAAAGTCTTTTAATCTACAATTACATTGTGGTTTATTTGTTTATTGGTTGCTGAGAACTTTTAACGGGTGAATAAAACGAACATAAATGTTAACAAGAAATACAGACGTGTTTACACAGTAACTTCTAAAGACTTTTTAGTGTATAAATTTGAAATAATGTTTGATAGACCCAATTTACACGGTGCGATCAATAAATATATCACGGATATACGAGATTGTAGACGAAGAGTGTAGGGAAGGTTGAGGGGTAGAAAAAACTGCACGAAATAAAAAAATTCAAGGAACAAATTGGCATTATCCTTTATGAGTGAATGAATTCGAAAATCAAATATTGTAAAATAGATCTTAGTGAAGGAATACGAAATACAAAATTGCCCTCTTGTTGCTGAAACTGAAAGATCATAGACTAAATAAGCATGAATTTACGCAGGGACTCCAAAGGGAATTCAAGCCGTTTCATGTAAATACGGTCATAAATTCACGTAAAATTTAATGTCCAAGTCGATCGGTATAATAAACGATGGGTCTTTCTGTTCTCCTTTTGGTTGTTAAAAACAAATCCACAAACTCATAATACCCTGGACCAAAGTGTGGAGTATGGAATAAAAATCACAAAGAAAACCCTGGATTCATCCTGCATATTGTAAAACTTAATCTGAAATAACAATATTGATCCGCAAAAGTTTATGAGACCACTTTCTTTAAAATTTCTAAAGGTCGTTTGGAAAAATTGGCTTGTAATCTATTGCAATGTCTGTTATACTTTTACATTTATCTGAGTTAGTCCATATTAGGGATGTAACGAAGGTGACTTTAGCGAAAGCGAATGCGAAAGCAAATATTGAAAGATATGTCTTGCGAATGAGAATGCGAATGCGAATAATAGTTTGAACCTTTAGTACCAACAAATTTAAGGAACTGAATTGATACTTTCCAGGATATTCAAGTATTAAGAATGTTTTCCATATGTTTACACCCTGTTACCACAAGTACAAACATATTTTTTCAACTGTTTTGAAGAGAAGTGGTAGAGGTATTAATATCTTTGAATTGTGTAAAGGGAATAAGGAGATTTAACACTTTAAACAAATGGAAGCGAATACTGAAATATATTTTTGCGAAAGCGAATGCGAATAATCCAAAGATGGTTTTTGCGAATGTCAAAATGATGCGAATAATTCGCGTTCGCATATTTTGATATTCGTTACATCCATGGTCCATATATACTACTATTGTTTTATACAGCCATGGTAATAAATATGCTACCGCACGTCAATGTTGTTCTAAAAAAGTCACCTATGCGCAAAAATGCAACTTTCTTTGTTAATATTTCTTTATTTACCAACAAGATAAATTCCATCGGTTACATTGAACTTTTGAATGATGTCCTTATCTCCTGTTTGGACGATATTTATGAGTCGCCGATTATTTTTCAACAAGATTAAGCCCGAATAGCTAAAATTGTGACGGACTGATTTAACGCCAAAAATATACCACTGCTGCGATGGCCTGCGTTAAGTATAGATCTAAATCCGATCGAAAACGTCCTGGGGAATATGGCAATTCAAATTTATGACAATTGGCGGCAATTCTCCAATCTGAGAGACTTTTAAGCAGCGATCAACAAAACTTGGAATGGAATACCCACTTCACTGCTTACAAACTTAATTGATTGCATGTCATAATGACTTAAAGAAGTAATTAAGGTGTCTGGCGCTAATACTCATTATAAGACAAATTATGTTTTCTAAAAAAGATTTATTTTTTTGAAATGGTTTAGTCTAAATTAATTTGGAAGTATATTTTTTTTACCAATGAAGTACTTTTAAGTTTTCTTTTAAAATTCGGATAGTTTTTATAAATTGAAATGTCAACACATGTTTTGCTTAACAAATCATTTAAGAACAATCTTCCAATAAAAAGTTTTTCCAAAAAATAAAAACACAATTACATTATCTTTTTTTATTTGGAAGTATATTAATTATTATGGGTGTATGTGATTTTTATGTTTTTATGTAGATTTTTGACAGCATCAATACATTTAAGCAATAAAGTGATTAGGAAAATAAACAACTGAAGAACGCTTTAACTGTTTAATTTTTATACTATTATGTGCAAAGTAAATATATGTATACACTAGCTTACCCGGTGCGCTTCGCAGCCCCCATCATTTATCTATTTTCTGTTTAGGGTACTGTAAAATAGCTATACCTCTTTCTTTCAAAATGACATGCAAAATGAAGAAGATTTGATTACTATTATATATAAAATACGAACCCTCGTTTAATTTCTAGTTTATGTTCCAAGAGTTACACTGACACCATGGTACAATATTTATCCCTTTTCCCACAGTACCTCTGGACGTTGAAGAACTATTTTTTTGGTTCATACGTTTGCAATTTTCCCTTGTTTATGTTCCAATACCTACATTCACATCCTGCTACAATATAAAACCATGTTTGTCCCACTGTGTCTATAAAAATACGAATTTAATAATCTAAAGTAAATCTCTCCGTTGTACCACATTCAACCTTTAGTGTGTCATAATTAACCACTTTGAACGATTGTACAATATTTTAAAATGATAATTGATATTTCAAGATCCAAATTCGCAAGCTTTGGCCGTATTTCAACATTTTGTCGCCTATCTGTGCCATTTATTTAACTTTTTCCACACGGTTTAAGTAGAAAACCTATTTGGAAAAAACAATTTCTTAGCTTTTGTTTATGCTGTAAGAGCTACCTTTGCACTCAAGGACCACATTCAACACCTTTTGCACCACTGTTCCATATTAAACACATTTTATTCTTCTAAAGTACGAATTTTTATACATATCTGGGACTATTTTGTTCCCTTTTTTCCCCACTTACCACATTTAACCATTTTGCCGTATTTAACTTTTTTTCTTCACCGTACCATATTTAACCCATTTTGCTCCACCAAACCATATTTAACACATTTTTTCCCCTCTGTAACATGTTGAACAATTTTTGCTTGCCCCAACTGCATCATAATTTTAACCTTTTTGCACCACAGTGCTACTAAAAGCATACATTTAGAAAATAAACATTCTTATTTCATATTTAACTTACCCTCTCTCCCTGCATCCATATTTTTACCCACTGTACTAAATGTACGCTTTTTACCCACTGTGCTATATTTAACCTTTTGGGTCCACTGAATCAAATTTAACACCTTTTTGTCCTACTATATTTTGTCCACTATATTTAACCATTTTTGCCCCACTGTACCATCGTTAACACATTTTTGCCCCAAGGTTCCATAGTAAACGCTTTTTGCACCACTGTACCATACTTAAGCCATTTTGTTCCACGTTACCATATTTTACTATTTGTGCCCACTATAACCATTTTTGTCATACTGTACCATAATTAACCATTTGTGCCCCACTGTACCATTTTAACACATTTTTTCCCCACAGTTCCATAGTGAAAGCTTTTTGCCCCACTGTGTCATATTAAACCCATTGTTTCACCGTACCATGTTTAACAGTTTTTGCCCCACAGTACCATATTTAACCCTCTTTGCTCCACTGTACAATATTTAACACAGTTATGCCCCACTGTACTGTATAGTTAACCATTTTTGTCACACTGTGCCATATTTAACCCTTTTTGCCCCACTGTATCATAGTAAATAAATTTTTGCCCCACTGTTCCATAATTAACGCTTTTTGCCCCACTGTACCATTTTAACCCATTTTGTTACACGTTACCATATTTTACTTTTTGTGCCCACTGTAACCATTTTTTTCATACTGTATCATATTTAACCATTTGTGTCCCACTGTACCATAGCTAACACATTTTTTCCTTCTGTTCCATTGTTAAAGCTTTTTAACCCACTGTACCATATTTAACCCATTTTGTCCCACGTTACCATGTACCATAGTTAACCCTTTTTGCCCCACTGTGTCACATAAAACGCTTTGTCTCACTGTACCATATTTAACAGTTTTTGCCCCACTGTACCATATTTAACCCTCTGTGCTCCACTGTACAATATTTAACACAGTTATGCCCCACTGTACTGTATAGTTACCCATTTTTGTCACACTGTACCATATTTATCCCTTTTTGCCCCACTGTATCATAGTAAAAAAATTTGTCCCCACTGTTCAATAGTTAACGCTTTTTGCCCCACTTTACCATATACATATAACTATTTTTACCCCACTGTACCATAGTTAACCCTTTTTGCACAACTGTGTCCCATTCAACTCTTTATCTCATTGTACAAAATGTTTACGCACTGTACCATATTTAACAAATTTCTGTCCCACTGTGCCTCTAAATTTTTAAAAAAATCACTCCTTGATCTTGTTTACGTCCCGAGAGCTACTCTCACACCAAATTTCACGATTCTAGCTCTTGCCATTTGGATTTGGCTGATGTACCACATTTATCACTTTTTACCCCACTGTGTGCGTAAATGTTCGAATTTCGAAAAATCCTGCCAATTTCTGAGTTTACCCCCTAAGGGCTACCCTCATACCAAATTTCAAGATTCTAGCTCATTTCGTTTAGATTTGGCGGTGGTACCATATTTATCCCTTTTTGCCCCGTTGTGCGGCTAATAGTACGAATTTCGAAAAATACCGCCTTATTGCTCGCCTACGTCCCAAGGACTACCCTCCCACCAAATTCCATGATTCTAACTTCAGCCGTTTGGCCTGGGCGATGATCAGTCAGTCAATCAGTCAGTCAGTCAGTCAGTCAGTCAGTCAGTCAGTCAGTCAGTCAGTCAGTCAGTCAGCCAGTCACGCAACAATTTTTTTATTATGTATACATATTACTAAATTCGTTACACATTGTTGTTGAAACCAACTCGTAAATATTAATATTCAAATTATTGCGCACACATAAATATGCATATGAACATAAAAGTTTCATTAATACACTTACACCGAGAGATATTATTTTAAACTAACTTTCTTTTATTTATTTTCTTGTCTACTTAGGCCAAAAACCAGTAAATAAGGACAAAGACAAGTACAGAGAAGAATAAGAATATATGTTGTTTTGCTAATGATAATGAAATAGTTTTTTACAGTGATTAGATTTAAAATCGTGATATAGGTATATATAAGGGCTACATATATAAAAATTAAACATGCTTAGATGCAGAAGCGGAATACAAATATAAATAAGAGCTGTCGGTTTTCCGTTTTTATTCGGTCCAGTTCAAATCGTAGGAGCTATATATAAATCCGGACCGACAAACGTTTTATATGAGTCAGATGATTGAGTTTGGGCCCCCTGTGGTACATATAACTTCAAATGGCCATAACTTTTGTCTCAGCGGGTATATCAGATTGCAATATTTTGCCAACAAATAGAAATTTTTTTTGTCTATTTAGAAAATATTATGAGAAAGGAATTGATTTATAACCGGCTCTAATACATACCGATTCTTAGGAAAGGATCGCGAAAAACAAACAACAATTTTGTTCATAGGAAATTTTATAATTCCACAAAATCTTTAAAAATTAATAGATCTCAATTATTTTTTTTTTGTAATTTGTACGTTTTGACACCAGAAATAGAGGCTAATTATAATATGATTATATTTGTAAACATAAATCGCACAATTCCGGAAATAAATTAGAAAATACCCCAAATAAGGGAATTTTTTGGTTTTTCCCCAAAATCTGTTATACTAAAAGCCGGGCTCAAAATTCCTTTTGCAGTTTATCGTATAACACATTACTACACATAAAAATGGTAAATGTTTTTATATCCAACATGTAGCCATGTTTTGAAACTTTCGTAAAAAATTGTGTAATTTGGAGAAGAGTGCCAACCCTACTTATACAAATTTTTGACTCGTTCTTTTCTCGAAAATATTCTCCAGGAAGTGTCCTTTAAAAGATTATAAATATGTTATACTTTCTTTTTATGAATTCATCTGTATCTCCAAAATACTACATATACCTTTCCGCAATAGAACACCAAAATTATATTGTACGAGGGCGGTTCGGAAACTTCTTAGCCTATTAATGAAAGAATAGTTAGTTTTTCAGAAATATTTTTATTTTTCAATATAATCTCCTGAAACTTCAATACACTTAGTCCAACGCTTATCTAGCAATTCTATCCCTTGATTAAAATAGTTTTCCTCAAGGTCTTCAAAATAGTGGTTTACAACTGTAATTGCATCTTCATTTGAGGTAAAACGCTTGCCAGCAAGGAATTTTTTTAGATTTGGGAACAGGTAAATATCACTGGAAGCTAAATCAGGAGAATAAGGTGGGTGGTCAAGCAACTCGTACTTTAATTCGTTGATTTTAGCCATTGTTAAAACAATCTTGTGCGCTGGTGCGTTGTCTTGATGAAAAATTATTTTTTTGTGTTGTAAGCCAGGACGTTTTTCTCGAATTTGTACATTTAATTGATTCAAAAGGTTGCAATAGTACTCTGAATTTATTGTTTTACCCTTTTGCAGATAGTCAATCAATAAAATACCTTTGAAGTCCCAAAAAACCGTTGCCATAAGCTTACCAGCCGATTGAATTGTTTTTGCCTTCTTTGGGGCACTTCCTCCAGCTTCAGTCCATTGTTTGGATTGTTCTTTTTTGTCTCTGGAGTATAGTGGTGGATCCATATCTCATCAACAGTTATGAAACGAGCCTTAAAATCCATTTTATTTCGCTTAAAACGATCCAAACAAGCTTGAGAAATGTTCATTCTTATGCGTTTTTGGTCGACTGTTAACAAGAGCGGCACCCATCTTGCAGAAAGCTTTTTCATCTGTAGTTCTTCATGCAAAATTAAATGGACTCGATCATTTGAGATGCCCATGATATTAGCTATTTCACGCACTTTTATTCGTCGATCATTTAATACCATATCATGCACTTTGGCTACAATTTCTGTTGTTGTTGCTGTTTTTGGACGTCCACTACGTGGTTCATCTTCAATGCTTGTACGACCACGTTTAAATTCAGCAACCCAATTTTTTACTGTTGCATATGAAGGAGCACTTTCACCTAACACATTCACCATATCATTATGAATTTCTTGTCCCGATAAACTTTTTTTATGTAAATATTTAATGACACCACGCATTTCTAATTTTTCCATTGTAAAAAAATCGCGGATGCGTCTTTTGTGAAAACATGTTTCTATATGAAGGAGTTGCCAGATCGAAACAAAATTTAACATGTGTTCATAGCAGAGATGGAAGTTTCCAAAACACTTAACTTTTTTCTGTTTATACCGCGCTTTTTGTGCTAGGCTAAGAAGTTTCCGAACCGCCCTCGTATAAGTGGGCACATTTGACTGATATTTTTTAGATTATACAGCAAATTTTGTTGTCAATTTTGAGAAGTTGATGTGAGAGAAATCGGTTTATATTCTGCACTGATATTAAGCAAATGCAAGGACAGGATCAGAAAAAAGGTGAAAAAATCACTTTTCAAATGCAGACAGAAATGTTTCACAAAAAATTTTTAAAAATGAACATATTTCAATGAAATATTTTGTAGTTTGTATGTCTTGATGTCACAAATCAAATGTAATTCGTAAATCATTATATTTCCAAATGTCAATCACAAAATAATTTTGAAAATCCCCAAAAATGGGATTTTTGAATTTTCCCCTATACCTACTATACTAAAAGCCGAGTTTCAGATTCCCTTTGCAGTTCAACTTACAACACCTTACTACATATAAAAACGCCAAAAGTTGTAACATCTTAGCTTTGCGATTGTAGGAAATGTGGCTTACTTTTGAAACTTGTGTAAAAAATGGTGTAAATTGGAGAAGCTTGGTAACACTACCCGTGAAAATATTTGACCCGTTCTTTCTTTAAGAATATTCTCCGGAAAGTTTCCTGGAAGTTTCCTATAAGAGTAAGTAATATCTGTTTTAACCAACTTCTATCATGAAGTATAATATCAGCATTTCCGTCAGATTATGTAGTTGACAAGCGTTTCCTCTGTAGCGGATATTACCTTTATAATAGAACAACATCATAAACTGCACTAATAAGTGGTGGTTAACAATCAAATAAAGTATCAAATGTAAAATTTCTTCTACGTCTTCTAGGATTTAAAAAAATCAGTACGGAAGTTACCTTCTTATGGAGGCTACATTCGAAGGGGGACCAACCAATAGTTTCTCGCATAACATCCAGATTGCTTGAAAAGGATACAACTACTCTGCAATTGATTACGGTTAGATCAGTAATAACACTAGTCCAAAAATATAATAGAAAGGAGAACCTGCAGATAGACCTATTTCGGCTGTGATGAATCCAATGGAGTTAGCCTGTTTTCTAGGTCACCTCTATTTTCGAGGTATTCGGCCACAATATTTGCTGAGAAATCACTGAGTTTAGCTAATTCGGTCCAAAGGGGGAAATAAGGGGAAGCCTTGGAGAATTTTTTCTTTGAAAACTGTCGTCCAAGCTTTCAGTCGTCAAATCTTACCACTATGACCACTTTTGGAATAAGTCATGCAAATCTCGACATTTTTAGTTGATGATTAAAAAAATCATTGCGAACATTTACTTTGTGTCTATTTGATCTTCTTTGAGTCAAACTAAAACCACTACGGAGATACTAAAGTCAGGCGGGCTGAGACGGAGAAACATACACTGAAAAACATAGTAATAAAATTAAGGACGACACATACTTAAATTAAGTAAGCGACTTCGGCATCAATTCAAATACAATTTTCATTAAAATAATGAAAATTTACATGTTTTTTACGAAATTTTCCTTAATCTAAAGTTTTTTCAATTTGAATTAATGACAATCTAATCATTAGTTTTGTGTACGCCCTTCTTTAAATGTACGACTCTAAATTAAAGAAAAAATCATAATTTTTGTGACAGTCGGCATTATTTTAAGTAATATTTCAATAATTTTAAGGACGTATACATGTCATAGTTTTAATGCCGAATCGGACTTAATTGATAGTATGAGATATTTAGGGCTATGCTTCCCTTAAAGGAAAGGTTGTCCTGGTAATAAATTTTATGACTATTGCCATTATTTTTAAGAATACATACGAGAGAATTATACAATCTCCCTCTCTCTCGCTCGGAGAATCAGAGGTGTTTGTTATTGTGTAAATCAATAACTGTTATGTAATGCTAGAAGAGCTCTCTGAAAATAGAGCATAATTATGTTGTTCGTTTTCCTTAAATCTGTGTTTTTGGGACGCGGATTGTGAAAAAATTAGATTGCAGTGAATATGTAAGTATTCGTGCATACATACGTGCACATTGCACCGAAAATAGTTTGATTATGGGCTGTTAACAGTTATTTTTGCTAAAGCATAGCAACAACAACAACAAATGAAACCTAAAATAACAGCGGCTGTAAAGCACGGGCATTCGTGTACATGTGTGTATGTATGTGGTTATGCCTTCGGCGTCTCTCGGGGATAAGTGAGTGCGTGCGTCGTAGTTGTTATTGCTGTATATTGTTTATTGGATGTACTCGTACACTCGCTTTTGAGAAAATTTTAATATTATTTAAATAAAAGCTTCATAAAAACATCTAAAAAACCACAATTGTTATAATTTTATAATTTGATAGTAATGTCTAATCGGTCGTGAATAAAATGAGGCCATTCCGAATAAAATCGATGCATAATTTAAAAAGAAGTAGCGAGGAAACCAGTCACTTCTCTTGAAATTGGAAAATTTGCTCTAATTTCTACAAAAACAAACTTTGGCAAAAAAAAACTATTTTTTCCTTTATTAGTAACAAAAAAGAAACCAAAATTTTACACTTAGAAGTCAGACCCAAAAATAGTGTCGACCAGTGTAATATGTTATATAACTATCTTTTTTATTTTTTTTTAGTAAAACAATTTTAGAATGAGTCTTTTATGAGAAGAGTTACAAATTCTACCAAATATTTTAACGTAAGTATTATATATGAACGATTGAAATATTTCTCTTATTGTGATATGATAAAATTTATTCGTATTTTTTTTTGCATATAAATCATTCTATTGATTTCTTTTCAGACAAATTTAAATTATTTTCATTTTCGATCGCGCAATATTTGAAGATAAATGTTATGAATATTGGAAAAATGCAGTGCTGAATGTCATTTATAAATTACAACAAACCTACACGGGGGATGTTTGAATTGAAAGACAATATATTGCACCTGTTCCACAAAAGCGTAACAACTCAAAATTTAAAAAATTTCAGTAGAGGACAACAACTGTTTCCGTTAATATTAATGATATATTACAAAAAAAGAATATGTCGTTGCAAGAAAATATCATAGAAAAAATAATAACGCCATTTTCTTTTTTGTTTTTTTATTGATTATAGAAAAATAACAACTTTTTTGAATTGTTACTCTTTTCCAGAAAAAAGTTTGTATATAAATAGTGGTATTATTTTGAGTTGTACCTTTTTAACTTAAAAATCTTACTCGGATTATAAGTTGAAAAGGGCACAACTAAAAATATTACTCTTTAGATGATAAATCAACGGTCCCATTTGCTTAAACACTTGGAGACAATTCAAAATGTAACTCTTTAGTTTAATCTAAAGACGTTATTCTGTAAACACAGAGAGAGTCATAACGGTTTTTGATTATGAAAAAGAAGAAAAATCAACGGACATTTGTTGCAGTGGGTAGAAATTGCCATTGTACGTTGCTTTCTTGCAAAAAAGCAAAATTTAAAAATTTTGAGTTGTTACCCTTTTGTGGAACAGGTGCGATATATGGAAACAAAATTTTTAAGTATTATGTATTTGTGAACAAATACATTTTATTTGAAAATCAAGAAATTAAGTTTGGAGCGCATAATATATTTGCGAACTGACTTTCACAAATAAAATATGTGTTTCACACAAAACGAAATTATTGTTAAAAAATATTCCAAATATATTTTATTTAAAAATATTTTTAAAACTTTTTGACTTTTTGACTAATATAAATTTGAGTGTATTCTAAATATACGTACGTTTCAAGCTGAATATGTTTGGGGCAATATACTAAAAAAGCAATTTTTTCAGGGTATATATAATTTTATAAAATTTTTATATAAATTTCAGCAAAAATCAATGTTCAAAATCATTAAAGGTTGCAATGAGAATTGTTCATGAATATTTGGGGAACATATTGAAAGATGAATCCACTATAAATTTATAAATCGATAACAAATATACGAAACTTCAGATATTTCGATAGTGTGTTGGCCGGTTAATCTTTTTATATAGAACTAAAATATAGTTTTAGATTATAATATATTAAAAGTTATCCGTAATATGTATGATAGATTTTTGGTATTTTCTAATATAAAATATAACAAACCCAATTTTTGGAAAAACGAAATGTTGTGTTTTAATTTTATCGTGTTAACTTGTATACAAGAATCATATTTTCTATGAATATTGAAATTATTACAGTGGTTTTAAAACAAATGATTCTTTAGAATGAGCGGCAATAGAATTAATACAATGTAATGGATTTTCCATACATATTTTAAAAAACTGTATTTATTACTTAAATTAATTACCAGTATATGCTTATATAAAGGACAGACAACTTAAAATTTAATACAACAATGTTTTAAATTTTATGATATTTTACTACACACAAGCACGAGTCATACTCACGACAAAACGTGCTTACTTTAAGACCAAACTCAATTAGTTTTATTAACAAAAGTTCTTGATTCTATAAAAAGCATCATCAAACCAAGTACTATTCATGTCTTTGAATTAACTTTAAAATAACTTTAAATAAGAATTATTTTAATAGCTCGAAATCATTGCCGAAATCTTTAACTCTACTACAAATTCTTTAATTTTTAGTACGCTTTTTTAGTGTACATGGCCTATATCAAGAATTTATTTCTAGAAATTGTTAAGAGCTAAATACGAGTAAAGTACAAATTTCTAAATTTTAGGCTGATTGGCTAAAACGTAAAAATGTACTCAAATTCTACTGGGACCTACATATGAGGTGCTATATGACAAAATTGAACCCAGTTTTACGAGGTGTGGTACTGGTCAAAATAAGACATAAGGTCATTAATTTCTACTAGAAATCTAAAGTGAACTATGGGGTTTGATATTAAAAACTGAATCGATATTCCCAATTTTTCATTAGGAAAGATTTTAGGCTATATGACATATAAAAGCCTAAATTTCAGACAGATCAGTAAAAAATTCGTCCTCTAGAGCATGAGAAAGTCTAGCCGCATAGGACTACCACATCAAGGTTTTAACAAAACACTGATCGAAATATCCCATTTGCACTGTCTTATACACCACTACTGCGTGCCTATTGATACTATCTTATAAATTAACAGTTCGTTTTCTCCTGCCATTTCTAGAGCATACAGATTTAAATTGGTATGGATCTGCATAACAAAAGTTAATATATTATATCACAGAACTCCCTAAAAATGCGCAAAGTGGCATTGCGATAATAATTTGGAATAATTGGTACCGTTTCGGTTAAGAATAAGCCTTGCCTCACCATGTGCTCGATTCTCCTGGCGGTCTTCCGTGGTCTTGCCTTAATTGTAGAACGATTGGTGCTGATTTTATAGATTAAGATGCTAAGAAAGTTTAAATAATTGGGGCGATTTTTTTTCAATTTGAAATGGCCTAAAAATTCAAAAAGGAAGAAGCCCTCATCTTCCAATGTGTCCGTTAAAACAAATTCTATTGACTCTCGTTAATTTCTTTGTTCTTTTCTTTCACCATATTCTAATGTTCATGGTGTCATGGTTAGTTTAACTTTGGGTAATAAAGTCAATCAAGCCTGTAGAAAGATTGTAGAAAGTTCATCGTTATTGTCAGGCTTACTTAATACACCTTTGTTTTAGCGAAAAATTTTTACTCGGGGAGAAAATATCACATAGTGTTAATACTCGCTCTATTATTGATAACCAATTTCCGTCAAAAATTGATTTCTTCTATTTCATTCCTTTATCAAAATGTTCGTGGACTTAATTCCAAATTAAGAAAGGCCTCTATTGATAGTTTTTCATCGTTGCATAGTATATTAGTATTTACTGAAATATGGCTTAAACCAAATGTAGTTAAATCGCAGATACTTTGTAATGATTTTAATATTTTTAGAAAAATGTCCGGCGCGGGAAAGTGGTGGTGTTTTGATTGCAGTTCCATATTCTTTCTTGTCATAAATAATTGAAATTTCGGGACTGTTTAAGACTTTCTCCTATTGACAGGATTCAAAGTTGGCTACGCGGAGCAAATTATTTATGCGTGGCCTCTACTGTTTCTAAATATATAGATGAAAACAAGCCCCAAAAAGCAGACAAACAAACATGTCAAATCGAGTGAAACATATATGTGGGGGATATATCTAAATCTGAACTTATTATAACCGAATTTGGTACTTTTCATTTTTTTTTTCAAAACTCTCTGTACTAAATTTCTTACTTATTGGATATAAAATACGAGAAAGAGCACAGTGCTAAATTTTATCACAATCGGACTATAAATACGACGACTTTGATTACAAGAATACAAACAGAAAGACGGACGGACATGGCTAAATCGACTCAGAAAGTGATTCGAAGTCGATCGGTATAATAAACGATAGGTCTATCTCTTCTCCTTTTGAGCTTTACAAACAAATGCACATCGTCGTAATACCCTGTACCACAGTGTGGTGTAGTGTATAATGAACTGAAGCCTCAAAAAGCAGACATAAAAACTTTTGTGTTTGTAAATCTTGGGAGTACGTAGTAATACTGGGAAGTACGTAATAATTTATAGTTGAATATAAGCCCCCAAAAAAATAAATTAAGCACCAACAAAATTGTGGGCGTTTGATATGTAATTTTTTGGGCCCAGATTCATAAAATGATTTCAATTTCATTCCATCATAAATACTAAATCGGCAGGAACATATATGTATATGGGGCTATATCAAAAACTGAATCGTTTTTTTCCAATTTGGGATTGTTAGTTCATAAGTAAAGAACCATGAAGCTTCACTGTCATACTGATCGGTTATAAAATACAGCTTATATATCATTTTGCTTTTAAGTCGAAAGGATCATATGTATGGGGGCTCCCTAAACTCCCAATAGAAAAGGCCCAAAAATTATGAAATAATTCCCAAACAATTTCCATGTAAATTGGGACTTATTTCATTATGAAATAAGTGCTAATGAAATAAGTCTAGGGTATGTCCCAAGACGGTTACGGGGACCACAGTTTTTTTGTGTGGTCGGAGATCGGTCGGGATTAAAGATTTTCTCCTCTAGGGTGTGTCCAAAGACGGCTACGGCAAGGCATGAGCCTTTTACATTACATTTGTTATTTTCGGATTGGTGGTTAATCCATCGTTATTGGGTATTTTTTCATTGTGTATATCGATATCGACTTAGAAAGTGATTCTTAGTCGATAGGTATAATAAGCGATGGGTCTATCTCAACTTCTTTTGAATTTGCAAACAAATGTATACAATTATAATGCCATGCACTATAGTGTGGGGCTATGTTAAACCATAGTGGGGCTATGTTAAACCTTGGATCGAAATGACCCATTTTTAATAGAGATTTTCCTAGTCCAGGTAAAGCCTTGATAATAATTTGCGTTAAGTTCAGTCATAAGAACAGACATGCCGATGTGGCTAAATCAACTCAGAAAATGATTCTAAGTGGATGGGAATAATGAACTACGAATAATAAACTAGCTCTTATCGTTTTGGACCTTACAAACACATGCACAAAGTTATAATAAGTTATATACCCTCTACCATATCGTTTCGGCGTTTGTTGTATTCCTGTGCTTAAATGTTTGGAAATCTGTAAAAAACTGATTTTAATCGTCATAAATAAATATAAAGCCAAGTGAATGTTAAGAAGATAACAACAACAAAAAACATAACAAATAAAAAATCCAAAAAAGAGAGTTACTATCGGTAGAAAACGTCAAGTGCATTTATTTTGTGGATCTTGAGGAGAACTAGCTGTCAAGCTATTATAAACTGTTTCTCGTCGCAAAAGCTTGTTAACATTTCTAAAGCTTTTAAACATATACACAGCCTTCAAGCCCAATATCTATAGCTTTTTAACAGATCAAGCCAAAGCATTGATCGTAGCGTGGACTGAAACCTAATAGCTTTTATACTTTCTTGTGTAACATCCAACAACTTTTTAAAAATGGAATTAAACTTGCAAAAAAGATTACTTGATTCCGTACTCGATGAAACCAGAACACCAAAAAAACAATGTTATTCTACTAGTAATATAGAATCTCCGTTTAAAGCCTTTCAAAGCATTAGTAAAAGTTTTGAAAAACAAACTGAGAATTTAAAAACATTTATACATAATCTTTTCAAAGAATATAAAGATCAATTTCTGTGTGAGCTTAGCGAAAGATTAGATGCTAAACTAAATATCATAAAGGACGATTTAAAGGAAGCGAAAGACCGCGTTGAAAAACTAGAAAGTATAACTGATGAAATTTCCAGTTCTAAAGATGAAATATCTAATTTAAAATCTCAAATAAAGCAACTTCAAAACAATAAGGTGGCTACGTGTAAGCGGTATTCCGTACACAGAAAACGAAAATTTAATGGATATGTTTTCTGCTATATGTCAGAAAATCAGTATACCCATACCTGCTGTTAAATATATATACAGACTACATAACCAGAAATACAAACACAAAAATAATTCGCCAGATGCAGCTATCATTATAAAAATGTGGTCACCTTATGACAAAAACTTTTTCCTAAAAAACACTCGCAAACTTCCGGAAGCAAAATAAAAATGTTGATTTTAAACTGCTTGATATTGTATTTGATTCTAACTCGAAATTGTATGTAAATGAGAGCCTCATTAAATCGAATTACCAAATACTGCAAGCAACAATACGTCTCAAACGCCAAAAAATATTGCATAGCGCTTTTACCACGCTTTATACAAATGTGTTCGTGAAAATAAAAGCTGATTCCCAGATAATCAAAATCGATGAAATGGATCAATTAAATACTTTTTTTCCACAACATACTCATGTTCATACTGCTTCAGGGGATAATTTCCAGGAGGTACAATGAAAGAAATAAATCTATTGAAATAGTTATTTATAAAAAAAATTGTAATCCCTATCTACATTAATAAGTTTTTAATTTTATTCGGAATATGTTTATTTATGTTATTTTTTATTTTTGTATTAGATTATTTTGTACTGGAGACAATGTTTTTCAATTCTGGAGTGAATTTGTGCGTTACAATAGGTTTTACTAATTTTTCTAAAAACTATGAGCAACCGGAATAATACTGGAAGTAATTCCACTAGCGGGACTGCCAATATGGTAAAAAATTTGAGTAAGCAAAGATCTGGCTTGAAAATTTGTCATATAAATGCTCAAAGTTTAAGAAATAAGATAGACGAAATGCGATTTATATTTGAAAACTCGGGTGTTGATGCTATTTGTGTATCCGAAACATGGTTTGATGCTAGTGTAACTGATGTGTCAATTTCTCTTTGTAGATACAAGGTTTATAGAGTCGATAGAAAGGGTCATGCTGGTGGTGTTGCGATATATGTCAAACAAGGCATAAACTGTCACATAAGAAGTAAATCGAATGAGAATAGCATGACAGAATATATTTTTCTAGAAGTGACTGGCGAAACTGGCAAACTTCTTATAGGATGTGTATATAGACCCAATAATAACGCATGCTGGGATAACTTGATTGATGTTTTGGATTCCTTGTCTGCTTTATATAATGATGTGGTAATTAGTGGTGACTTTAATAGTAATATTATTAACGATCCGAGACTTGTAAGCACTATGCAGTCACTTGGGCTTTGGGCTGTAAACAATACAATGCCAACACATTTTACTGGAACATCGGAAACTCTATTGGATCTTCCCTTTGTCGGTTGTGAACGTAATGTTTTATTATATGATCAGCTTTCAGCATCTTGTTTTTCAAAACATGATTTAATATTTCTGACATATGACTACACCATCAACATCTCAACTCAATCTTTTTCATTCAGAGATTTCAAAAACATTGATTGTAACATGCTTATTGATGAATATATGGAAACTGATTGGAATTGTATATACAATATGGTTTCCACTGATGACCAGCCATCATACTTGGCAGATTTAAAGACAAAATTGATTCATAACCAGTAAGGAAAGGCTAAAGTCGGGCGGTGCCGACTATATAATACCCTACACCACTCTCGTAATATTGAATAACTCTGATATATAAATTTTGTAATTCATGTATAAATTGTTTACATAAATTTATATCTAAATCTGAACCGATTTCAACCAAATTCAATAGCGATCTTAACAGCCGCGAAATACTCTAAACTGCAAAATTTCAGAACGATCGGAGTGAAATTGCGACCTGTAGTCGACGAACAACTTTACATGGACAGACGGACGGACGGGCAGACATCGTTAAATCGACTCAGCTAGTGATTCTGAGTCGATCGGTATACTTTAAGGTGGGTCTAGCTGTGTTATTTTCAGGTGTTACAAACATCTGCCGTGAAACAAACTTATACTACCCTGTACCACAGTGTGGTGTAGGGTATAAAAACAATAGGCCTTGGTTTTCTCAAAATATTAAAGAAGCCATCAGACAAAGGGATCTTGCATATACATATGCTTTGGAAAAGGTATAGAACATTCGCATTGTACGAACATTTTCGGAATGCCAGAAAAAATGCCCATAAAATTATTAAAAAAGCTAAATCTGCATTTTATGCCTCGAAATTCGCTAATGCCATAGGAGTTAAAAAAACGTGGCAAACTATTAGAGAGATCGGAATAGGTAAGGCCAATATTACTTCATTATGTGTAACAGATGCTGACGAAATAAACAACAACTTTGTAAATATTCCTTTAATTGAATCTTGTCTATCCTATTATAATTTCAATGAAAGCATTTCAGATGATCAAAATTCCTTTTCTTTTATGTGTGTAAATGAATTGGATGTAACATCAAATTGTTTATCAATAAAATCTAGTTCTGTTGGGTCGGACGAAATACATCAAAAATTTCTAAAAATTCTGCTACCACAACTTCTTCCAATAATAACACATATTTTCAATAGAATAATTACCACTAGTAATTATCCTAATATGTACATGGAAAATTGCAAAAATTATACCCATACCCAAATCTAATTCAGAATCTAGACCTATTGCAATCTTGCCATTTTTATCAAAGGGTTTTGAACGAATACTGCGGAACCAAATAAATGATTTTCTATTAAGCAATAACTTATTAGCGGATCGCCAATCAGGATTTCGTGAGAAAAACAGCTGTATCACAGCCTTGGTCGACGTTGCTGAAGATATAAGGAAAATTATAGATGATAAGAACATTGCTCTCCTAATACTCTTAGATCATTCGAAAGCGTTTGATACTGTAGATCACAAGATATTATGCAACAAATTATGCCACTTTTTTCGGTTTTCTCTAACGTCAGCAAGACTTATATCAACGTATTTAGACAACAGATTTCAATATGTTGAAATTAATGCAAAAAGATCAAAACACATGCTAGTGGGGCGTGGTGTACCACAAGGTTCTATCTTAGGCCCTATAATGTTTTCATTATACTCGAATGATCTCCCCTTGGCAATTAGTCACTGCAACATTCGAATGTACGCAGACGATGTTCAAATTTATATGGAATGTAAATCGAAAATCAGTGCACCCAAATAAATGAGGATCTAAATAATATATTTCTGTGGGCTTGGGCCAATGGTCTCACCATTAATCCTTAAAAATCTAAATGCCTAGTAATACAGAAACGTACATCAAGAATTTCAAGAGATATTACCATTGTTCTAAATAGCCAACCAATTGAGATAGTCAAACATGCTAAAAACGTAGGGGTGATATTTAATAGTAACCTTACATGGTCTAACCATATTGACTCTATTTGTGGGCGAGCATATGCAATGCCACGAACTCTCTGGCAAACCCAGTATTGCACGCCGATTAAGATAAGAATCCTCTTGTCTAAATAATATTTAATACCAATATTATTGTATGGATGTGAGCAGTTTGCGAACTGTGATGCAAAAAGTAAAGCACAGCTGAATAGAACTTTCAATAATATATTACGCTATGTGTTTGGTTTACACAAATATGATCGCATTTCATCGTTCACAAACCGTCTGTACAACATTAGCTTCAATGACTTACTTAAACTAAGAGTTCTCATATTCTTGCACAAGATACGCATCTTCCTGATCATCTTTACAAACGCTTGCGTTTCTCGAGATTCAGTAGAGGAAAAAAATTTATTTTATTCAGGCATAACTGTCTGATATCCGAATGGCAATTTTTTATTAACGCAGCTCGCAATTGGAACTTGCTTCCTTATACAATCCAAACTATATGTAACGCAGCCCACTTTAAAAAAAACGTTGTCTACACGCTGAAAAAAAATAGCTTCTGCAGTATATTGTCCCAAACATATTCGGCTTGAAATATACATATGTTTAGAGTACACTCCAAATATATAATATTTGACACACATAAATATTATATGTTTGGGAGAATATTGTTCTAAACAAAAATATGTTCCCATTCTAATATTTTTTTATTTGGAACTAGTATTTCCGAAACAAAGATTAATTTGTATTTAATTACTTTGGCAATGTATCAGTGCCTTGATTTAAAGACAAGTTTTCTGTTTTTCAGGTGCTCAAAGATAATTTTTTTATAAATTTTAAATGTTTTTAAAATTTAATTAAAACTTAAATCGTATAATCTTTCGTGAATATAAATTGCATTGATGGATTGACAAAAAGTGATGAATTGGAATATTTATAAATTAAAAGACATTTTTAGCTATAAAGTTTAAAACGAAAACTAGTTTAAAACTAACTAATTAAAATTCGAAAAAATCAGCAAAGTTTTAAAAATTTTTTTAAATAAAATATGTTTGGAAAACTTCTTAAACAATAACTTTGTTTGTGGGTACACACATATTTTATTTGTGAAAGTCAGTTAGCAAATATATTATGTTCTAATATATTAATATATGCGTTCCAAACAAGATTTCTTGATTTTCAAATAAAATTTATTTGTTAACAAATATATAGTACTAGCTGAGCCCGGTGCGCTTCGCTGCCCATGTCAAAATTAGCGCTGTAGAAACTGTATTTTATATCCGATCAGTACGAAATTCGGCAGAAAGAGGTTTTTTATTAAATGAAGGAATACTGCCAAATTCGGAGAAAATCGGTTCAGATTTAGATATAGCCCCATATATATGTTACCCCCGATTTGACATGTAAGCGCTGTAGAAACTGTATTTTATATCCGATCAGTAGGAAATTCGGCAGAAAGAGGTTTCTTATTACATGAAGGAATACTGCCAAATTCGGAGAAAATCGGTTCAGATTTAGATATAGTCCCCATATATATGTTACCCCCGATTTGAAATTCAACCGCTGTAGAAACTGTATTTTATATCCGATCAGTAAGAAATTCGGCAGAAAGAGGTTTCTTATTACATGAAGAAAACCGCAAAATTCGGAGAAAATCGGTAGAGATTTAGATATAGCCCCCATATATATGTTACCCCCAATTTGACATGTAAGCGCTGTAGAGACTGTGTTTTATATCCGATCAGTACGAAATTCGACAGAAACAGGTTTCTATTTTACATGAATGAGTATTCAAGGAAAATCGATTCAGATTTATATATAACCTCCATATATATGTTCCTCCAGATTTGGTTACAAAGAGCTATAGAAGTTGTACTTTACTTCCGATCATTACAAAGTTCTCCAGGAAAATGTTTCTTAATCTAGGAACGAATATTGCTTAATTTAGCGATTGTCGGTTCAAAATAAGATATACATACACACACACACCACATCAGTGGAAAGTCCAGAAAATAGAAATGTCTACTTATAAAATTTCCAAATTCTTGTTTCATTGGTCATGCATCACATCAGCTCTAATTATCGCATACCGAACATTTTTGTTCATGTATTTCCTATATAATACTTGCAAGATATATCAAAATATGGGCTGTGCCACGCCCACTGGTCCTATTCCGCCCATTTGTAAGCCAATCACGTAGACTGCTACCAGATACATATACGCAAACTTTCAACACTCTCGCTAACAAAATGAGCAAGATAATTCAATTTCAAAATTTGGCTTATATGGGCGGTGGCACGCCAATTGGTCAGATCCCGCCAGTTTTTGGACCAATCACGTGGACTGTCACCAGATACATATGTACAACATTACAGCACTCTAGATAAAAAATTGTGCAAGATATCAAAATTTGGTCTATGTGGGCGAGGCCACGCCCATTGGGCCGATCCCGCCCGTTTTTGGACCAATCACGCAGACTGCCACCATGTACATATACACAAAATTCCAGCACTCTCGCTAACATATTGTGCAAAAATTCATATCAAAATTTCAAAATTTGGATTATATGGGCGGGGCCACGCCCATTGGTCCGATCCCGCCCATTTTTGGACCAATCACGCAGACTGCCACCATATACATATACACAAAATTCCAGCAGTCTAGCTAGCAAATTGTGCAAGATATCAAAATTTCAAAATTTGGTCTATGTGGGCGGGGCCACGCCCATTTTCCAGGTCTCTCGGTAAAAAAATGTGGAAGATATCACATTTTTAAAATTTGGCTTATATGGGCGGGGCCACGCCCATTGGTCCGATCCCGCCCATTTTCTGACCAATTACGTAGAATGCAACCAGATACATATTCACAACATTGCAGCACTCCCGCTAGCAAATTGTGCAAGATATCAAAATTTGGTCTACGTGGGCGAACCACGCCCATTGGGCCTTTCCCGCCCATTTTTGGACCAATCACGCAGACTGCCACCATATACATATACACTAAATTCCAGGTCTCTCGGTAAAAAAATGTGAAAGATATCACATTTTTAAAATTTGGCTTATATGGGCGGGGCCACGCTATTGGTCCGATCCCGCCCATTTTTGGACCAAGCACGTAGACTGCCACCACATACATGTACACAAAATTCCAGCACTCTCGCTAACAAATTGTGCAAAATATCTCAATTTCAAAATGTGGCTTATATGGGCGGTGCCACGCCCATTGGCCCGATTCCGCCCATTTTTGGAAAATTCACATAATCTGCCACTAAATGCATACACACGAAATTTCAGCACTCTAGCTAAAAATTTTTCTCAATACCAAAATTTGACCCATATGGGCGGGGCCACGCCCATTGGTCCGATTCCACCCAGTTTTGGAAAATTCACATAATCTGACACTAAATGCATACACACGAAATTTCAGCACTCTAGCTAAAAAATGTTCTCAATATCAAAATTTTACCCATATGGGCGGGTCCACGCCCACTTGATATATCGAAAATTCAAGTACCCTATTTTCAGCACCCCCTACACATGTACATTCTGTGAAAATTTCAAGATGATCGGTCAAGCCGTTTAGACGTCTATACGGAACAAACAAACATACAAACAAACCCACAAACAGACACTCTCTTTTATATATATATATAGCTGGACCCGGTCCACTTCGTTGCCCCAGATTAAGATTTCCGATCCCGTCCTTTTTTGAACCAATCACGTATCCTGCCCATTAGTCTGATCCCGCCCATTTTTTAACTAATCACGTAGACTGCCACCAGATACATATACACAGAATTACAGCATTCTCGCTACTAAATTGTGCAAGATAGCTCAATTTTGGGTTATATGGGCGGGGCCACGTCCTTTGGTCAGATCCCGCTCATTTTTAGACCAATCACGTAGGCTTCCACCAGACACATAGACACAAAATTACAGCACTCTCGCTAACAAATTGTGCAAGATATCTGAATTTCAAAATTTGGCTTACATGGGCGGCGCCACGCCCATTGGTCCTATCCCGCCCATTTTTGGACCAATCGCGTAGATCGCCAACGGATATATATGCACAAAATTCCAGCTCTCTCGATAACAAATTGTGCAAGATATCACATTTTTAAAATTTGGCTTATATTGGCGGTGCCACGCCCATTCGTCCGATCCGGCCCATTTTTGGACCAATCACGTGGACTGCCACCAGATACATATGTACAACATTACAGCACTCTAGCTAAGAAATTGTGCAAGATATGTCAATTTCGAAATTTGGCTTATATAGGCGGGGCCACGCCCATTGGTCCGATTCCGCCCATTTTTTACGTAGAATGACAACAGATACATATTCGCAACATTGCAGCACTCCCGCTGGCAAATTGTGCAAGATATCAAAATTTCCAAATGTGGTCTATGTGGGCGGGGCCACGCCCTTTGGGTCGATCCCGCCCATTTTTGGACCAATCACGTAGACTGCCACCATATACATATACACAAAATTCCAGCACTCTCGCTATCAAATTGTGCAAAATATATCAATTTCAAAAGTTTGGCTTATACGGGCGGGGCCACGCCCATTGGGTCGATCCCGCCCATTTTTGGACCAATCGCGTAGAATGCCACCAGATACATATTCGCAACATTGCAGCACTCCCGCTGGCAAATTGTGCAAGATATCAAAATTTCAAAATTTGGTCTATGTGGGCGGGGCCACGTCCATTGGGTCGATCCTGCCCATTTTTGGACTAATCACGTAGACTGCCACCATATACACAAAATTCCAGCACTCTCGCTATCAAATTGTGCAAAATATCTCAATTTCAAAATTTGGCTTTTATGGGCGGGGCCACGCCTATTGGTCCGAACCCTCCCATTTTTGGACCAATCATGTAGGTCGGCAACGGATATATATATATAAAATTCCAGGTCTCTCGGTAACAAATTGTGCAAGATATCGAAATTTCAAAATTTGGTCTATGTGGGCGGGGCCACGCCCATTGGGCCGATCCCGCCAATTTTTGGGCCAATCACGTAGACTGTCACCAGATACATATACACAACATTGCAGCACTCTCGCTAGCAAATTGTTCAAGATATCGAAATTTCAAAATTTGGTCTATGTTGGCGGGGCCACGCCCATTGGGCCGATCCCGCCAATTTTTGGACCAATCACGTAGACTGTCACCAGATACATATACACTCAAATACAGAACTCTCTCTAATAAATTGTAGAAAATATTTGAATTTCAAAATTTGGCTTATATGGGCGGGGCCACGCCCATTGGTCCGATTCCGCCCATTTTTGGAAAATTCACATAATCTGACACTAAATGCATACACACGAAATTTCAGCACTCTAGCTAAAAATTTTTCCCAATACCAAAATTTGACCCATATGGGCGGGTCCACGCCCACTTGATATATCGAAAATTCAGGTACCCTATTTTCAGCACCCCCTACACATGTACATTCTGTGAAAATTTCAAGATGATCGGTCCAGCCGTTTAGACGTCTATACGGAACAAACATACAAACATACAAACAAACAAACAAACCCACAAACAGACACTCTCTTTTATATATATAGATTTGAAAAAATCGCTTCCAAATATATTTTCTTTCAATTCAAACATATCAAAAATGACGATTTTCCCCCGTGTACCTTATTGTTGCCGGTTAATTCCTGATAATTATGCATTGTTCTTCATTTTAAGCTAATATTAATAATTTCTATATTGAATGATACTTGATGAATAACCATTAAAATTATTTTGCAGATTCTGTCCTTTTTTCGTAATCCATGTTACTTATAGATTGCTTTATTACTTTCTTTTCTATATTTATAATAATTAAGTTTTTAAATTTTTTTTTATCAATTATTAATAATCTATTAGTTATACCCATTGTGTTAATATTCATTATTGTAATACAACATTTATTAAGTTTAATGATAGTTACTTCCTATATTAAAATATGAGACAATTAAAGTCTTGTGTATAGGAAAGCAAATACAAATACAAATACAATACAAAAAATAAGCATTATAAAATCTAAAAATTCTTGTATAACAATTGTATATTTAGTTTTTTAGGAAAATGTAAAAAAGTGGGTATTCTACAAGGTGGCGCAAAAGTAATCCTCCTATCAGAAAATGCTATAAATTTTGCGATTGGCCCCTAATGTCAGTTCTGTTTTGACATTTGTGTAGTAAACACATGCGAAATACACGTTAATAAACAATGTTACGCTACACTGCTCCAGAACGCGGAATATTGCTGACTATTTATTTGACCAATAATCGGTCGGTGACTTTGGCACAGATTTCCTGGCCGTCCAACGCCTACTGGTGAAACACTGCGACGTTTAGCCGCTCGCCTCGAAGAGACTGGCACAACACGAGATGCTGCCAGGCGTGGCAGACCCCGGAGTAGCCGTTCTGCAGAGAATATTGCTGCTGTAGCCGAGGATGTCATGGAAGCGCCGTCGACATCGACCAGACGACGTGCCACGCAAATGGGTATCAGTCGACGGTCTCTACAGCTAATTTTGGTACAAGATTTGAAGATGTTTCCGTACAAAGTCCAGACGGTGCATCAGCTGTTAGCTGCTGACCGCCAATCGCGTCCAACATAACATCGAAAGGTTACTTTTGCGCCACCTGTTATTACATACATTTTTTTCGAAAACCATGTTTTAATCCTTTCAGTAATTTATAACTGTAATAAAAATTATATTTCGTAAATAAAGAAAATTTTTTGTTTCAATGCATGTTTATAAGTTCATAATCGAGAATATTTTTTAAAAAATCCGGAAAATTAATTTTATAAAAATATTTAGCAAACGAAATCTGTGTTTAGCTCCAGCTAATTGCTATTGTAGCACTCTACTACACATTTACAACTTAAGCACAAAAATCAATACTTCACTTCATTTCCACATTTAAAATGTTATGTTTCTCTGTGTATCGAAATGTGCCCGGAATAATACTCGTATTTGCATGAAATGTGTTAATTTATTTTCTGTGTAGCCATATTTGTTTGTTTTTAAAATGTGGCATTAATTTTCATTTTGTAACATCAAAAGTTGTGTTTAATGTAAATGTATATTTGTTTTATTACCAACTGTTGCTGTAGACTTTGCTGTTTGAATTGTTGTATTTTACATCTGCCAGTTAATCAGCTGTAAGAGTTGAAAGAATTTTATGAAGCAAAAAATCAATAAATGGAAAAATACAAATGAACATTGAATGCATATTTTATTAAATGTAAATATATATTGGAAAATGTTTTTGCCACATTTTACTGCATTGGAAATTGGGAGAGAAATGTAAAATTGTGTCATTAAACCAGCATAAATGAAATTTTAAATATGGATATCTTGGATATGAGTTTGCGTATTTGTACTTTTGTTTGTAACACACAAACGAAGAAGATATAAACACATCCTTTATTATACCCATCGATTTGGAATTACTTTCTGAGTCGATTTAACCTGTCTGCATATAGACGTCCAATAGTGATTAAATTTGAGACTTTATTTGCACAAGGGGCCAACTCTATTTGAAATGGTATATGGCCAAAAATTCAAGGTTGTTCTTTTTTTTGCGAGCACAACGACGTCTCTACAAAAATAAAAACAAGTAAGAAAGTTTAAGTCGGGTAAACCGACTAAGGTATACCCTCACTTTGTGAGTAATGTAATACAGAGTGGAGCGCGGTAATTTGCTTATTTGGGAATGAATCACATAAGTTATGAACCTTAGAAAAATTTATTTTATATTTTAATTATATTGTTTTTTTTTTAAATAGTTTTAAATAGTTTATCTGGCAAATAGTTTATCTGAAGTTTTCATGAACTCTAACCAGCATGTCGACTGGTATTCTATCAGTTTCAGCCTCAATATTGTTAATTAGGTCTTCCAAGGTGTTGGGACGGTTGATATAGGGTAATTCCAAAGAAAATCGACCCACTCTGAATTTTTATGAACTTCGATATTGCTGAAATGCACGCGCATACTGCAAGATGATGCGAAATAATGACAGTTTACCGTTTGTCAAAATTTATAGCGGTTTAGATTTTATAGGGTGCCAAAGTGGGGCATCTACATTTCTTTTTTTTGAAAATTAAGCTCTGTTCAAGTCGTCAGAACTGTAGAACGGAAGGTCGGTGTTGCAGTCTGTAAGCCTTTTTATAGACGATTTCCAAATGTTGCAGCCTATGCCTTTGTATAGGCTGATTCGAAAAAGAAAACGCAAAAATTACAGGTTTTTTACGATTGATAGAAATTGCTTTATTTCGATGTTACTGTACAACTAAACGAACACAAATTCTAACAAATTCTTTAAAGTAAAAAGAAGGGACAAAATCATCTTCATTATGATGATCATAATCTCATTAGACAGAACCGCTAGAAATATTAATATTCATATTTTATGGTGCATTACATTTTATTGTTGTAAGCGACAACTAGTTTTGGCAGTAGATGCACACGAATATACATATCAATATACATACATACATATTGATGCATGGGCGATGAAGTGTCTGTATGTTTTATTGCTTGTACGGGCGCTGCTACTATTGCTGCTACCATTTCTGCTACTGCGATTTATTGCAATGTGGTTTCGGTGTGGGAGGTAGCAGAAGGCCCCAAAATAAAAATGAAACAATGTCCCAAAAATGGGACTTTTTTTCATTTGGCGCGAATTTTTATTTTTGTATCATAACCTTACACTCAAACAACCTCCCGAAATTTCCCGTTCATTACTTTTTTGCTGTACGTATTTCTGCAATATCAAATACATTTACACATATATATATTAGGGCGGGTCCGAAAAAATATGGCGGTTGTCCGCATCTATGAAATGAAAGCTTGTTTTGTGAATATCATCAAATAATGAGCTAGAGCGATATTACATAACCTGTAGAATTTATGTTTCTCTTGCAAATATCTGACATCTTGGACTAAACCGCTACATATTTCATATGTACAGCTAAAACTCGCTATTGCTAGATGCGGACGTCAGCGATATTTTTTCAGTCATTACCTTTAATTTATATGAGAAAATTATTGGACTACAATGGCATTACAATAGATATTATACTACATACCAGCACCCGATATTTTTCGCTCTCGGAAAAACCAAAGATATAGCTTGTTTCATCGCCAGCTCATAATCTGTCACTATAATTGATGGGTTCATGTCGAAGATGTTATTTCGTATATATGATAATAGGTTTTCATATGCTTTTCTGGTTCTCTTATCCATTAGAACAAAAAAAATGGGAAATATCTGAAAGATTCATAAATTATACCACGTAACTCGTTGATAAATGTAACTATATTACATCTTCAAAATATTCTATGTAGGTATATGACAAGCAATTGCTTGAAGCAGCCTTTCGGTACAATCTTAAACGTTGCATCAATTAAAACCGTCCTGTTGATAGGTGGGACATTTTCTTTTACCAAATCAATTGTTTTCAATGAAGAAAATAAGCAAAAAGGACAGTTTTCTTCCACAATACACGCCGTAAAAAAGTTTCTGGGGTTTGACTCGTCCTTAGATAAGCCGAAAGTATTCCATACTTTTTCCAAATTAAAAGCTTCAATAACTTGAAGAGCATTGCTTGGCGACGTAACATAATGCTTGCTTACTATGTATTGCAAACCTCTCTGTATCTTGGAGAACGCAATTTTTTTTGTGTCCTCCTGCAAACTATAAAATGTTTCATAGTAATACATTTTGGAGTATTTTAATTAAAAGCAATTTTACATACCTATGACACGTTTTTCTAAAACTCGTTCTGATATTGCTCACTGAAGTCATCTCACTGCCAAGTGTTGCTGCAGCATCCTCACAGTCGCTCTTAATCTTATTAAGTGCCTTCAGTTCCCTATACGTAGTTTCCTCGTTTTCGTGGTTATGGACCACATATTTTTTTGCACAAACGCAACTTCCATCGGGAAGCAAATTCACTCTAGCATTGCACAAACTTCGTCTACACTCATATTTGATAGTACCATTATAAACAGATTTCTTTCGATATATCATTTTTTGATCTTTCACATAAAGCAGCTCACTACTTCTCCTGGCTCCAGGTATTATTTCAAAATTCATTTTGGGAATCTCGTTTTCACTACACGATGTTTGTTTCACAACTAAATATAATACGCGCTGCATATTTATGAATGACCAATATGCACAGTAAATATAACGGTAGTTACCATGCATTGAATGAAATACCGAACTTTAAGAAAATGAAATAACACCCCAAAATAATTTGGGGCTTTATTTCATTTCTGTAAATTGGGAGTTTATTTCATTATGAAATGAATCCCCAATTTAATTTATGAAATAATGCCCCAAAATATGAAATAACCCCCCAAATATAGTTGTTGTTGCTTTCAGTATAAAGTTTTGGGACATTATTTCATTTTAACTTTGGGGCCTTATTTCTTTGGGGGGTTATTTCGTAGAGCCGTTTGAAGGTACTATAAAATCATTACATTGTACAAAATTTCAAGTATTTTTATGCACTGGTATTAGTGTTATAAGCTTTAAACTTTTTGTACCAATTGGTCCCTTTGCGTGGGAGGTACCAAAAGGGACGTGAAATTTTCGCCCATTTTTGTTCGTCTTATAGATACGGTGAATAGATATGTATGATAACGCCCACTTTTCACAGGACTGTAGGCACTATAAAAGCATTACACTGAGCAAAATGTCAAGTATTTGTATGCATTGGTATTAAAGTTATAAGCCGTTAGCTTTTGGTATTAAACAGCCAATTTGTGTGGGAGGTACCAAAAGGGACTGTACAATAATGCCCATTTTTTTACCGGACTTTAGGAACTACAAAAACATTATACTTTACAAAATTTCAAGTATTTTTATGCACTTATATAAATGTTATAAGCAGTTCAATTTTGATGCAAAATGGTCTATTTGTGTGGGAGGTGCGAAAAGGGGCGTGGCAACTTCTCCCATTTTTCTCGAGGTGATATAAAAAAATACAATGTGTGGAATTGCAGAAGATTCTAAGTGGTAGTATAGATGTTATTAAAGAATCAATATTTCACTAAATGTTTATCCTTTATGTGGAAGGTACCAGAAGGAGTAGACCAATATGGCCCATCTTCGAATTTATCCTGAGATGAAAAAAATATTACCGTATACCAAATATGAAGTCAATCGGTTACTCCAGACAGACAGACGGATGAACGGACATTTCTCATTCGACTTAAAATGACCCAAAGCGAATATCCGCCGAACATAGTCACTGTCTTAGATCACTCCTTCGATGTATTACACATTTCGCCCATAGCAAATGATATATGTACACATACCTTCGTATCACTAAAGTGATGGTATAAATTTAAACATGCAAAAACAGTTGTTGTGAATTAATTTCATCAAAGTACGCCATAGCTATATATATACATATACAAATATGTGGGAATAGTAATGCAGTATAGTATACCTTATTTTATTGTAGAAACTGTTTTATACAAGGTCGATATCCCTGCAAGGGTCAAAAGGTGGATACTATATCTGGAAGAGTATGATTATATAATGGAGCACAGGAAAGGTGAGCGTATGAAACAGCTGGGTGCTATTAGCCGCAGCCCAATGTTTGTGATTGAGAACACATTAAGAAACATGGTAAAATGTATACAGAGGAACGACCAAAAAATTTAATTCTTCAAGCGTGTGTTGCAAATGAACCATATGAAGATAATTTTATTTGTGACGATGTTTTAATGAATAAGCAAGATGGAAGAGACGAAGTTCTTGTACCAGAGGGTAAGGAACTCGCAATAATGGACATTTTCCGGGGCAAAAAACAGTCGAAATACTTAGAATAGACTTTTACATTAAAAAAGTGAAATCAGAAGTCGAGCAAGTGATTCTGTGTTGTATTGGATATATAATAATGATGATAAAACATGGAAAACGGCCCATGATGTCTTTAGAAAAAGGCAAAGACAACCAAGGATGCGTTAGAACATTTAGAAAAATAGTCATTCAGTTATCCACGGAGAATTATAGGATCAGCGTTCACATCAAATTAATTTCAGAATACAAAATGTACTTATTTTAAGAACTAATGACGTCTTTGGAGCATTTCTTTAATTTTATGACATTTTTTTTCAGTTTAGACTGACACCAGATACATATGTCTAATTGCACCACCCCCCACACAAGTACATTCTGTGAAAATTTCAAAAAGATCGGTCCAGCCGTTTAGACGCCTATACGGTACAAACCAACAAACACACGTTCTTTTTTAAATATATAGATGAAAAAATGCTATAAGTTAATTTCTGAGAGATTTCTTACTGTCGGAATTTTATGAGGATACTTTTCGTTGAAGATCTTAACCCTCTATCTCCCCTCTTAATGGGTCAATTTGGCCCTTTTTTCGAAAAAATAAAAAAAGTCCTTTCAAAAAGGAAATTCAAGGATTAAAATGTTCTACGAAAATGTTTGCCGGAAAATTTCAGTGGAGGTCGCCAAGGACACCAAATTACACGCCAAATTATACAAAAAAATACTATAATATAAATTTAAAGGCATGTTGAGTAGATGATTTTTGTAGAATAAATTTATGGTCCAGCTGGTCAAATTTTAATTTTTTGATAGAAGGGAGCATTATACTAAATGCAAAAAACGCTGTAAGTTAATGTCTGATAGATTTCATATTGTCTAAGTTATGTATTGGAATTTTACGAGGAACAGTTTTGTGGAAGATGACCAAAAATTGAAAAATTTGACCCACTGTAAAAAAAAACTCAGACCAGCTGGACAAAAATTATCTACTCAATATGCACTTTCAGAATTATAGGGTCGCTATTCTATTCCAATCAAAAAGTCTTAATTTGTGTAATTATTCAAATTTTAAAAATCAAAATAAAACAAACAAGTAAGAAAATTCAGTCGGGTAAACCGACTTATAAATCCCCTCACCTTGAGCCCCAAAAAATATCAGTAAATTTATATATTTTTTGTTTTAGTTAAATTATTATCAATTTAAATTGCATTTAATAACTTTAAAGTATGTACTGGTATTAAAGTTAAAAGTTTTAAATTTTGGTACAAAATGGTCCATTGGTGTGGGAGGTACCAAAAAGGGCGTGCCAATAAGGCCAATTTTTCTCTGGACTCTAGGTACTATAAAAGCATTACACTGTACAAAATTTCAAGTATTTGTATGTACTGGTATTAAAGATATAAGCTGGTAACTTTTGGTACAAAATGGTCCATTTGTATGGAAGGTACTATTTAACCATTACACTGTACAAAATTTCAGGTCTTTGAGTGCACTGGTAATAAAGTTATAAGCTATTAACTTTTGGTTCAAAATTGTCCATTTGTGTTGGGGGTACCAAAAGGGGCGTGGCATCTTCGCCTAATTTTCTCGAGGAAATAGTGACTATTAAACTAATACTATGTGTATTATTTCAGAGGATTCAAATAAGTAGTATAGAAGTTATTAAATAATCAATATTTCACTAAATGTTAACCCTTTGTGGGGTAGGTACTAGAAGGAGTGAACCAATATGGCCTATCTTCGAACTTAGCCGGAGATAGAAGCAAATATTACCACATACCAAATTTGAAGTCAATCGGTTACTCCTTTCGAGAGTTATCGTGCGCACCAGCCAGCAGACAGACAGACAGACAGACGGACGGACATTGCTCATTCGACTTAAAACGACTTAAAACGACCCAAAACGGATATCCGCCGAACATACTTAGGGTCGTAGGTCACTCCTTCGACTTTTGGCTCGTGGCAAATGATATATAACCTCCTCTCTAAGGTGAGGGGATAATTACGCGGTATGAATAATCTTATTTGCCTTCATTCCAAGTTTCATAAAAATCAAATTTTTTTTGTAGATTTTACAGCATTTTGGCCACATTTATCCCATTTCCGCCCACAGTGCGACGATGAAAATAAAGATTAAGCGGATATTTTTTTAATTTGGAGTATTCCATTAAAAAATTATCAGAACTTTAAGAAAAAGTACCTATAAGCTAGGTTACTTCCAAACCAAAGAGTTTATGTGCAGAATGGACCAGTTGGAATTTTAGTCAACTTCAAATTACAGGGTCGCCTCTCCAAATATTGAGTCTATATAGCCTAAACCACTTTTTGGTATAAAATATTACAAGATTGTTTTATGACATATCTTTGTAAAATACTGATACCAGACGCATTTTAAAATATGTTGATAGATTCTGAAGAACTAAGTGATTCGATTTAACCATGTCTGTCCTTCCATTGTTGTTCGCAAAGTACATGTCGCAATTTTACTCCGATCGTAATGAAATGTTGTACAGATTACTGTGTCGTATCAGGGACAAAGCAGAGTGAAATTGGTCAAAATTGGGTTAAATTTAGATATTGCCCTCATATATCAATGTGAAACCTTTACGACATTTAACAAAAGAACGTTTGTAGAGCAGTTATACTTTGTCATAAAATGTAAATGTTAAATGTTAATTTAAAATTCCTTACAAGAGATTATTTTTGTTGAAATAAAATTGCTGTTGGTATGCACATAATTATACATGAAATTAAATTCCTATGTTCTCATTTCCAAAACCTTCAACTTCAATAAGATCTTTATTTCCTCAGAGCATATTTTCAATACATCAACCTTCTCAAATGCCCCCAGCCCACCAAACCGAATCCCACCCAAGGGTTTATTTATGCATTGATGAAACCCCGACCATAAAAACCAATTTACTTTTCTAAGTAAATTAACATGTCAATGTATTCACATACCCACGTATATGCGTATCTAAGTTTAAGTTTATACACATGCAATCGTACAATACATAATTTCTCAACGATATCTCTGTTTGAGTGCCGTAGGAGGAATAAAGAGAATAAATCGTTTAAACATAGACACCAGAAAGAAGATAAAATGTATTAGCTATGACATTTACCCTGAGCACTGATGCATTTTACTATAAAAATCGAATGAAAACACAGGACGGATATAATACGAAACCAGTAAGGAAAGACTAAGACACCATTGTTTGACAACAAATGTTAGCAGTTAATAACTATTATTACTATGAACAGTGGCAGATTAAATAGAGTACATTTCTAAATTCCGGTCACATATGGGGCTTATACTTATCAAAACATGGACCGATATACTCCATTACAAAAGCTACTCCAGTACAAAAGCTTAAATTAGGCTGCCTAGAAAGGCCGACCTCAGTATGTCCAGTCGTCGTTTACTCAGAGCGGGGTACTCCCATAGCAAGTGCTCAATGCTCTCCACTTCTTCTTCATCTCCACAGCTTCTGTAGAAGTCATTAGAGTCAATACCCAATCTTTTGGCGTGTTCGCCGATCAAGAAGTGTCCCGTCAGAAATGATACTAACGAAGACAATCTTTGCCTCTCTAGTGCGAGGAGATATTTTGATCTTCTCAGGTCATATCTTGGCCAGATTTGTCTAGCTACCCTGTAGGAGCCGATTTCTGTCCATCTTTCGTTGGACTGCCTGATTGCCTCTTGCCTTATCCAAAGCTTGCACGTGGATAGTGACGCACCAATATATGCAAATTCTTCGAGAATTTGTAATGTCGTCCCTTTCCTAGCAAGATCATCGGCTTTGCAGTTCCCCGGATATCCCTATGCCCAGGCACCCATATGAGGTGTATATTAAACTGATCAGCCATCTCGTTAAGAGATCTGCGGCAGTCGAGGGCTGTTTGTGAATTTAGGGATGTTGCCTCCAGAGAATTGATGGCAGCCTGGCTGTCCGAGTAAATTACAACGCCAGTGTTGGTTACTATGTTACGACTCAGCCACTTGGCTACTTCCCATATTGCCATTATTTCGGCTTGATAGACACTGCAGGTATCTGGTAGTCTGTGAGCTATATCCAATCTAAGCTCTGCACAGTATACTCCGAAGCCAACCTTTTCATCAAGCTTCGAACCATCCGTGTAAAAGTGGAGATGGTTTCTAATACCTGATATTCTGCCAACCCATTCATCTGTGGCGGGAATCATAGTGATGTAATTTCTCTCGAGGGTGTACACAGTTGGTATATAGTCCACTCGGTAGGTTACCATAGCACTACACTTTGATGCCCTTATGTAACCGTAGTTCTTGTACCTCCACATTGATAGACAGTTTAATCTTATTGCCGCTTTGGTTGCAACTTCTCTCGCCACAATATTAAACGGCAGTATATGGAGTAGGGCTTGTAGAGACTCGGTCGCTGTAGTCCTTAAGGCTCCGCTTATGCTCAGGCAGGCAGTTCTCTGAACCTTTGTTAGTAGGTTGGTGATGGTTAGTTTGTCAGTTGCCGTCCACCATACCACAATGCCGTATAAGAGTATTGGACGAACTACTGCTATAAATATTTTAGGAGAGAGCCCCCACCGCGACCCTACAGCCTTTTTACAGGAATATAAGGCGACGTTGGCCTTTCTTACACGTTCCAATACGTTAAGTCTAAATAACAGTTTTCTATCTAGAATTATTCCTAAAAATATAGCACTTTCAGAAAAGACTAGATCTGTTCCATTTATCCGAGGTGGAGGGTCCACATGTGGGACATTATTCATCGTAGTAAAGGGAACCAATTCAGTCTAGTTTGGGTTAACGCCCAAACCGCTGCCTCTGACCCATCTAGCCAACTTGTTCAGAGCCACCTGTAGGATGTCTCTGAGGACGTTTACGAATTTGCCACTCACTGCGATTGCCACGTCGTCCGCATATGCCACGACCTTGCAGCCACAACGTTCTAGATATAGCAGGATTTCATTCACCGCTAGGTTCCAAATTAGTGGAGACAGTACTCCTCCTTGCGGGGTCCCTCTGTTTACATACCTTGTTAGAGTTGTGGACCCTAGACACGCTGTTATGCGTCTTCTGGTGAGCAGACTTTGAATTAGTCTAATCAAACTAGTGTTAACTTTTAGATGTGAGAGTGCCGCAATTACCGCATCTGAGTGAATGTTGTTAAAAGCCCCTTCTATGTCAAGAAATGCCACCATGGTGAATTCCTTGAAATGCAGGGACGATTCGATAGTGCTCACAAGTTCGTGCAGGGCTGATTCTGTAGACTTGCCCTTATTGTAAGCATGTTGGTTCCCCGACGGCAGTTTTGTATCCAGGTTTTCCCTAATGAAATGATCTAAAAGTCTTTCCAGACCTTTCAATAGGAAGGAGGATAGGCTAATTGGTCTGAAGTCTTTTGGCCTAGTGTGTGATATCTTTCCCGCATTAGGTATGAATACCACTTTGGTATCCCTCCATCGATTCGGGACGTATGAAAGCCTGATACAGCCTACATAAATTTTCTCCAGCCACGGGATAATGTACTTTAAAATTTTCTGCATTTCTGCTGGAGTGATGCCATCTGGTCCAGGTGACTTGAAGGGCTCAAAGCTGTTAATAGCCCAGCTTATTCTGGATCTCTCAGTCAAGAAGCTAGCGACGCTCGCAGTCCACTCGCACTCTTGTTGGTCCTGCTGATCCTCGGGTTCTGTTACAGAGTTCCCCGGGAAATGTGTGTCGAGCAGTACATTGAGCGACTGCTCGCTGTTTTTGGTCCAGTTATTTGCCTCATCCTGTAAATATCCCACTGTACAGGGTGAAGCAGATAATATTTTCCTCAGACTAGCGGCGTCGGAGACCTTTTCCACTTCACCACAGAAGGTATACCAAGAGCGCCTTTCTAAGCTCCTTCTTATATATCTTGAGTTGCTCTTTATAAGCGACCCCAGTAGATTTAGCCTTATTGAATAGCTTGTTGCAGGTCTTTTTCATAGCCGTTAGCTCAGAAGTCCACCATTGGGGTTTACTTTTACCCTTGTACCTTGTTTTTGGACAGGCTTCTTCAAGGGATCTATTCAATGATATGGTGATATGATCCACCAGATTATCCAGACCGGCTTTGTCATTCGGTTCGTACAGAAGTTTAGAGTTGAGGACTTTCTTGAAATTCTTCTCATACAGATGCCACTTTGTCTTCCTTACATTTCTGTGGACGGCGGGTTTAGGCGCTTTTTCCGCGAGTTTGAACTCAATATAATGGTGATCTGAGAATGAGTGGTCGTCCAGTACATTCCACCCAATGATTTTGTCTGACAGCCGGTCAGTAGCAAACGTTACGTCGAGTACTTCTTGTCTGTCTTTAATTGTAAAGGTCGGATTATTGCCAATGTTACAAATAGTTAGGTTGGTAGTTAGGATAAAATCAAGAAGCGAATCACCCCTATAGTTTATATCCGTACTACCCCAGATAGTATGATGAGCGTTCGTGTCTGCGCCAATAATCAGGTCGACCTCGTCAGTCGTGCCTTATTCTAATACTTCCCTGAATAGAATAGAGCATTCGGTACTACAGCCTCATAAGGCAAGTAACTGGAAACCACCCAATGTATGCGATTACCGATCTCCAGACTAGCAGCTGCTTGGTCTTTATCACTTAAATTAGCCAGGAGAAAGATGCTTAGATCTTTCCTGGCCAAAATGCAGATTCTTGGAGTGCCTTCACCTGTGGACAGGTGCAGCAATAGAGCCGATGAGGCTGCTTTAGCGTGATGGAGGTTAATCTGTAGAATGCTTACCATCATCGTCCGTATCAGAAGCGTGTCCCCGTCAGAGGCGTCAAAGAGTCCGGAGACTCCCCTCAGCCCTCTGTGTCAGAAGTAGAGCTTTCGTTCTCAGAGAAGGACGTTACAAATCTTCTGTTAGAGTTAAAGTCACCAGTTGGGTACCTCCTCACTTCCAGAAAGCCGGGTACTCACTCACCTTCCGCAGTGGGAGCTATATCCTGCTTGTGTGTGCCGGCAGACCAGGATTGAAATCTTTTATATGTGTGCCGGCAGACCAGGATTGGAATCTTTTATTATTTCTAATATGTCAGCCGGGTTGGAGGGCTCTTCTGTAACCCATGTGATGGCTCTAAGGTGATTAGGAATGTTGTTTTTTATGACAACATCCAACTGGGCACCCGGCCAAACCGCACCCGCTCGACTCACATCTACTGATCTGTCATCACCGAAATATAAGAGCTTTACTCTCCCCCGATGCCATCCTGCATATTTAGGGTCATATTAATTATTCAAATATCCAGATTTATTTTAAGAGTTTAATTTAGAATTACATAAGGTCCCAATGGATAAAACTTTATAATAACTATTAATCTATTTCATTTATATTTGTGTATGGCAAACAAATACGGAAGCAATGTGTAATCTACATATATAAAAGAGAGTGTTTGTTTGTTTGTTCCGTACAGACGCTTAAACGGCTAGACGGATCTTCTTCAAATTGTCACAGAATGTACATGTGTGGGGGGTGGTGAAAATAGGGTACTTGAATTTTCGATCTATCAAGTGGGCGTGGACCCGCCCACATGGGTCAAATTTTGATATTGAGAAACATTTTTAGCTAGAGTGCTGAAATTTTGTGTGTTGCAGATCATGTGAATTTTCCAAAAATGGTCGGTGTCCACACACACATATTTTCCCTTCTAGGTAGGCAAACCCTATTTAGAGATCGCATATTGTCATTCCTACCTCTGGAAGATGAACGCATTTCTGAATGCAGCATATGGGAAAGTGTGTGGCCACACGCTCTGCTTGGTTGCTGCCACCACCACCGCTCAAACTATCCCGTTCGTCAACACTCAGTGAGTGGAGAGAACAGCGAACAGTAAATTGGCAAATGAAGAAGAGTTGAGCGGTGAAGTTCTTGTTTTTCATTCCAAAAATAGAAGCAACACAATTCGGACGGTGGCAGTAACCAAATAAAATAAGAGTTTTGTATTCAAATCTTCCCTCTCATTTTAATGTGAATTTGTCAAACAGTTGATTTGAAGTAAATTTGGAGTCTTAAAAAGACAATTAGTATTAACCACAAGAAATGGTAGATAATAAGTTCAGTGCCTCAATAAAAATCCACACGAAGTGTCCTTAAATAATCATCAGAAACAAAGTGTGTTGTTATTTCTGTTGGAAAGCATAAAGACATTGTCCCAGAGTGTGAAGGCCGGTGACAACGGCGGTAGTGAAAATAACAAATTGGTTGGTTCCACACGACTTGGTGGCTGTGCCTTGCTAGTGTGAAACCCGTGAGCCGAGGAAACATTGTTGTGGAGGTAGGCGCAGACGGACAGACGAACTATTGCAGTGCCCAGCGGGCCAGTGATTACCGCCCTGTGAGAAGCGTGAACGAAGGTGCCAGGTGAGCTGTATAAACCTTGGTCCTATCGCCCGTGAGTAAAAGAAACCATTGCATTGGGAATAAAAGGTACGTGCGTAAATTTAATTTGCGAAAGTGTACATATTTGCCCATATTGTTATCATTGTGGAAGCGCCTTCTGCGATCGAGAAATTTGTCTCACATTAATGTGGGTCAAAGCATCCTTTAACAAATATTGTTTAAATTAAATTGGAAGTATTTTGTCTCTAAACTTTGTAATAAATTGCTATTCAGTCTGCAGGCACTGTGGGTCTAGCGTTATAAAAATATTTAAAAATATTTTTTTTTTCGATAATCTGTTCAACTGCTCCCGTATCAAAAATTGTTTGTCTGCACTGTGGACCAGTGCGAGTTAACTTTGTCCCGATCTCAGTTATAACAGGCGAAGTATATTATATCAAGCAGTCTAACGACTTATTAGTTATAAAGTTAACAAAGATTTAAATGCAGAAACGTTATAATGAGTCTCATAGAGGAATTTCTGGTTCAGTGTGACGAGGTCATCGCACATGAAAAAAGGATGAGGGAGACAGATGCTAGTAAATATAATGAATCGACTATAGAGGCAGAGAGTCAGGAGATTCAGGACCTATGGTCGGAGTTTAAAGACCTTTATAAAAAATGCAATACTGACCCTGACTGCCAAAAATCAGACAAAGCAACAATAAAAAAAGAAGAAGACTGAAGTCAGTACAAAGTATATGAACTGTATGACCATAATAGGAGATTGGAAGGAAAAAATTAAACCGGCTCCTGTTAGTCAAAAGGCCAGTTCTTCGTCTGTCAGTGTCCCACCTTGCGATACAGAGATTTTTTATGGAGATTACGTTACTTGGCCCAGCTTCAGAGATTTATTCACTGCTATTTATGTGAATAACAAAAAACTTAGCTCTGTCAAAAAATTATATCACTTTTTTCAGAAAACAAGGAGAAGCGAGGGAAACTAATAAACATATCCCATTAACAGCCGAAGGTTTCGTCATTGCTTGGGCAAATTTAAAAAGCCAATACGAAAATAAAAGAATATTGATAAACAATCAATTAAGAATATTATTTAATTTGCCTCAATGTACACATGAGTCAGCAAGTAACTTGAAAAAATTGCATAGGGATATAACCAACTGTATTTCTGTACTGAAGTTGCACAAAATAGATGTCGGATCGTGGGATCCAATGTTCAGCAAAGTTGCCGAAACTTACATTGTCTCTCTGGGAACAGTCAATTGAAGAAAAGATTGAGCTTCCGAAATGGGAAGATTTAAGCAAGTTTTTGACGGAAAGATTTCAGACTATTGAAAGTGTCTCTGATATGATGGGATCGCATGAATCTGCCCCTCGCCAAAGACAGAATAATTTTGACAGGTAAAAACAATTCAAAGTACATCACACAAAGGTTAACAGTACACGCTGAAAAAAATCGCTTCTGTAGTATATTGTCCCAAACATATTCGGCTTGAATTATACATATGTTTAGGGTACACTCCAAATATATAATATTTGAAATACAGAAATATTATATGTTTGGGAGGATATTTTTCTAAACAATAATATGTTCCCATTCAAATATTTTTTTATTTGCAACTAGAATTTTGTATTTATATATTTTGGAAATGTATCAATGCCTTAACTTAATGACAATGTCAAAGAGCATTTTTTAAAAATTTTATATGTTTGTAAAATTTAATAAAACTTAGGGTGATGAATTACAAATTAATTAATTTATTGATGTAAACAACAACTAATGCTGCTAAAGACATTTTTAAGTATAATCTAGGAAAAACTAACTCAAATTCAAAAAATTCAGTAAAGTTTAAAAAATCATTTTTAAATAAAATATATTTGGAAAACATCTTAAATAATAACTTTGTTTGTGGGTAAATACATATTTTGTTTGTGAAAGTCAGTGCGCAAATATATATTGTTCTAATATATTAATATATGCGTTCCAAACAAAGTTTCATGATTTTCAAATAAAATTTGTTTGTTAACAAATATATAATATTTACGAAATACGTTTCCAAATATATTTTCTTTCAATTCAAACATATCAAAAATGGTGATTTTCCTCCGTGTATTAGATGTACTTTGTGTAAGGAAAACCATGTACTGAAATCTTGTCCCAAATTCGTAAACATGAATCCACGAAACAGATTAAATTTTGTCAAAAAGAGAAAAGTTGTGTGAAATGTTTGTCACCAGGACATATTGTTGATAAATGTCCCAATAAAAATAATTGTGCGAAATGCAACTATAGGCATCATACGCTTTTGCACCTTGAAAGATCCGTCCAGCAGAATAATGCTAGTGTAGCAAGTTCGACGAATTCGGCCCAAAGTTCTCAGAATCAGAATTCTAATTTACAGTCCACTGAAGCACCTTCAACTTCTGAGAATGTTAGAGCATACCATACGTCTGTGTCGAATAAGACTATGCTAGCAACAGCTTGGCTAAACATTATTAAAGATGGCGTCGCAAATAAAGTCCGAGCCCTAATTGACCCTTGTTCAGATGATACATTCATATCATAAAGAGTTCAGAGCTTATTGAAATTACATACAAAAGCCGTGTCGGCAGATATCACAGGATTAGGAGGTGAATATCTAACGAAATGCTCGAAAATAGCATTTTTCAAAATTGGCTCAATATTAAAGCCAGATTTTGAAGTAGAAACTGATGCACTGGTCGTGCAAGACGTTACGGGTAACGTACCCACCCATTCATATGAAAATATAGTAGCGAAACAGCTTCCTAAATTGGAATTTGCAGATCCTCATTTTTATCAAACTGGCCCGGTGGATATTCTCTTGGGAGGAATTTTATATCCGTTGATTCTACTGAAGGGAGTAGAACACGGAATTCTTGGCTCGCTTGTGGCTCAGGAGACAGTCTTTGGTTGGATTGTGACTGGCCCAACGAGTGCTTCGAATCCGAGATGCACAGTCCGAGTTTCGCATTGCACCAGGGTTTCAATTGATGATCAATTGAAAAAGTTTTGGGAGATAGAGGAGGTTTCGAGGAAACCAATAATTTCCGAGGATGATAGACTCTGTGAAGAGATTTACTGGGAAACAACCATTAGGATGGCTGATGGTAGATATATGGTAGACTTGCCATTTCGGCCTGAGAATCCACTAAATTCGTCACAAAATGCGAATGGATACGTGGCCCAAAGTCAGTTTTTAAGAAACGAAAAATCTTTACTTCTAAATCGTGATTTAAAGATAATGTATGATGACGTCATCAAAGAATATTTGTCCCTGGGACATATGGAGAGAGTCGAACCTCCGAGAAACAACTCAGATAGTTATTTTTATTTGCCTCATCACGGGGTGTTTAAACCTGAGAGTACCACAACTAAGTTAAGAGTGGTCTTTAACGCCTCTTGCCCGTCGGCGAATGGGAAAAGTCTTAACGACGCATTATTTATTGGCCCAGTTCTTCAAAAGGATATAATTCCATTGATTCTGAATTGGCGCTTTTACAAATTCGTGTTTAACGCGGATATAACGAAAATGTATCGACAAATACTTGTCAACCCGCAACATGCCCCATTTCAGCGTGTTTTGTTTCGATCTTCTCCTGATGAAGAAATACAAGATTACCAACTAAGAACGGTTACTTTTGGTGTAAATTGTGCTCCGTTTTTAGCCCTAAGAACGCTGCTGCAATTAGCAGAAGATGCAAAAGAGCGTTATCCAATTGGCTCAAAGATTTTAAAGGAAAATATGTATGTAGACGATTCCTTGGTTGGCTCTCATTCAGTCTCAGAGGCATTAGAAGCACGTAACCAGCTCATAAAAATATTAGAGTCCGCTGGTTTCCAGCTAAGAAAATGGACTTCGAACAATAAGGACATTTTGAAAGACTCTCCTCGTGATCATTTGTTAAATGAACAATTCCTCAATTTCGACGACAAAAGTTCAGCTAAAACGTTAGGAATTAGATGGAATGGGGCGACTGATTCGTTTTATTTTGTCACACAACAATTGGCTCATAAAGAATCATTCACCAAAAGAGAAGCCCTTTCGGTTATAGCTCGGTTGTTTGATCCATTAGGTTGGCTTTCGCCTGTAATAATAACAGCGAAAATTCTCATAGGATGGGATGATCCCATCAAACCCTTGGCTCTGGTGAAATGGAGAGCTTTCATATCAAATTATGGAGAAATAGATGAAATAAAAATACCCCGTTGGTTACAACACTCCCCAACTTGTACGATTGAGATTCATGGGTTCTGTGACTCATCAGAACTCGCATATGCTGCAGTGTTGTATATAAGAGTAGAGACCGAGGGGAGAGTCTATACAAAATTGCTAGTAGCAAAATCAAAAGTTGCCCCTATAAAGAAAATTTCGGTTCCAAGGTTGGAGCTTTGCGGCGCCGTTTTACTAGCGGACTTAGCTGATTCAGTACTGCCCCAATTAAATGTACCACATGCTGGTCTGACTCTACAATAGTATTAGCTTGGATTAAAAAACCATCGCATAATTGGGCGACTTATGTTTCAAACAGAGTGTCAATTATTCAAGAAAAAATTGCTAATAAGCATGTAAGGGACAGCAGAAAACCCGGCAGACCTAGCAACCCGGGGGGCGACCCCTTTAGAATTAAAGGGTTTTCATCTATGGTGGCACGGGCCACCTTGGCTTCGAAAGGAGAAACAATTTTGGCCCAACAATCCGCATATTCCAGATACTGATCTGGAAGCTAGACCAGCTAATGTCCATATTGCTAGATCCGCGGATACAGATGACATTTTGGATCGTTTTTCCTGTCTCTCCAGAGCACTACATGTTGTCTCGTATATTTATCGCTTCTACCACCATACTCACCCTTCGCTGAGAAATAGCTTTGAGCACGACTCCATAGGTATTTCGGCGGCTGAATTACTTCATGCCCGCCATCGACTGATGCCCAGGTCGCAACAGTTATACTTTGCTTCCGAATATCATTGTCTCGAGAAGAAGAAGAATTTACCTTCGAATAGCTCACTTTTGACTTTAACAGTTTTTCTCGACAGTAATGGCTTGATTCGAGCGAATGGTCGTCTCGGCTCTACCTTGGCCCTTTCATATAATGAGAGGCATCCCATTATTCTCGCCTATCAGAGCAGATTCAGTCTACTTTACGTCGATTTCGTGCATAAAATCACCTTGCACGGAGGTGTTCAATTGACCTTTACCACCATTAGATTAGAATGTTGGATAATTAGGGCGAAGACTTTGATAAAAACTCGCATTAACAGATGCAAGGAGTGTGTAGTCGCTCGGAAAACGAGCCAATCTCAAATGATGGCCCCTCTTCCAGAAGAAAGAACCACTTTCAATCGGCCTTTCTCAGTCACAGGTGTCGATTACGCGGGCCCCTTTGAATTAAAGACTTTCAACGGTCGTGGCTGCCGTATGACAAAGGGTTATGTTTGTCTCTTTGTTTGTTTTAGCACGCGCGCAATCCACTTAGAGCCAGTAAGCGATTTGTCCACCCCAGGTTTTTTAGCAGCCTTGTCTCGTTTTGTCTCACGGCGAGGATGTTCGCATAAAATATACTCCGACAATGGACGAAACTTCGTTGATGCTGCTAGGGAGCTAAAGGCCCATCTAATTAAGATTGTCTCCGAACTCAGGGATGAGATTGTCTCAAAATATGGGTTCCAACGATTAGAGTGGCATTTCATACCGGCAGGGGCTCCCCATATGGGTGGTCTATGGGAAGCCGGCGTGAAAAGTTGTAAATCTCATCTGAAGAAAATTTCCGGTCAAGTACGACATACCTTTGAAGAGTTTGCGACGATACTTGCCTCGATAGAAAGTTGCCTCAACTCCAGACCTCTTGCCCCGATCTCCAATAATCCCGATGATCTCTCGGCCTTAACGCCAGGACACTTTCTGATTGGCTCTTCCCTCCTGGCTCCCGCCGAGCCAGAAGAAATTCCAAGTCGAACAGGAAAATGTATCCCTTAATGATCTAGTAGTGCTACGTCAGAAATCTCTTTGTCCCACTGATTGGCGTTTGGGGCGCGTTGTTAAACTATATCCGGGGCGTGATGATCTCGTTAGAGTCGTTGACCTGAAAACCCAGGCCGGAATCATCACACGACCAGTCCATAAACTCGTCCTTCTTCCACAAGCTCAACAATAACCACAAATAAACCAATGTGGAAACGTTCATGAAATTTGGCCCAATATGTTACGTTTTTCATTTATATCTAATTGTTCATCACTACCAATTCAAATTGTGCGTTTTCTTCCTCTAGCCACGGATTTTGACGACCGGTATCTGTGCCCACTCTGCATATCGCGACACCCGCTGCGAAAATGTCGCCGATTTCTCGCTTTGCCCCCAGTGGAAAAAAGGGCACTAGTGAATGCCAAATCAGCATGCGAGAACTGTTTGGCGTTCTCACACCAATTGGCCCAATGCAGCAGTCGGGCCGGATGTTGGACATGTTGGGGCACCCACCACACCCTGCTACATCCACACCCTTTCGCGGAAAGATCGGCATGGATACAGATGACTGCCATAGCCGTTATGTGGTGCCCCAACGACCCCCAACAACAACAACAGCGTGATGACCAGTTTTTACACCCCCACCGACACCTTCCCACTATCATGGGAAAAATGCAAAGATATCCTAAACGTTCGGCTGTGGGGAATGCGTGATGACGTGAGAACCGTCACCGTCGACCTCGTCCGCAGGGTCAAGAGAGCAGTGGTTGCACCTGGATCGCACCTTGTCCCAGGCCCAATCAAGAACCATTACCGCAACGAGGTTTTGGAGGATCACGGGTTTCACATCCCATACCCGTGTCCCATTGTGTTAGGAGCTGATGTGGCCCGCACCGTCTACTAAGGACTACCTACTCAGGAAGGAAGCTTGCAGTTCGCACAGAGAACTATCTTCGGCCTAGCGTTTTTCGGCAAGATCGATATTGATCCGACATATGATGAAGATTAGTGATTTGGCCCAGAGCCAATTTTGACTTTATTTTTAAGTTTATTTCTATATATCGTATTAGAATAAGAAGCAAAAATGAAATTGTCACTGAATTCAATTTAATTTATCTTATGTTTTCTACTTATTGCGACTATGTCCCAAGGCGGGTGGAATGTCCACTCACACATACTTTCCCTTCTAGGTAGGCAAACCCTATTTAGAGATCGCATATTGGCATCCCTACCTCTGGAAGATGAACGCATTTCTGAATGCAGCATATGGGAAAGTGTGTGTGTGTGGCCATTCGCTCTGCTCGGTTGCTGCCACCACCACCGCTCAAACTATCCCGTTCGTCAACACTCAGTGAGTGGAGAGAACAGCGAACAGTAAATTGGCAATGAAGAAGAGTTTCTAACGAAAGTCTCTGCGATCGAAAACCAATCACTCACTTTCGTCTGGAATTTGGTTTCTCTAAGGTTCGTTCGTTCGTTCGCCTGGCTTTACGTCAATGACGTTAACAATTTACCAATTGGTAAATAATGTAATTGCCAGGTCAATAATTTCACAACTTCCGGTCTAAAAAATCATACATTTTTGTATGGTCGACCTTAGAAAATACAACTCTGTATCCTTTACTCTAGTGGTGGCCAAAAATCAACCCTGGGTGGTTCAGCTGAGCTGATCCAACACTCTCATTTCTTTCTCTCTCTCTCTCTCTCACGTCTCTCTCATTGTGCACTGATGAATTTTTCCATCTTAGCGAGCTGCCAATGTTGACTTCTTTATGGTTAAAAATGTAAACATATGTATACAATTTTATTATTTTTTAATTGTTTTTTCCATAATTATATTTATATCTACTTATTTTTTGCTTTTAATAACGTTTTTATTGCATTGTTCCTATCAGTCGACAAATAAAATAAAGTGACTCGATCTGACACTTGTGTTCGCCCAGATGACAGCAAAGAGAGATAGAGAAACCAAAATTTACACTGAAATGATTACGTTTTCGTACGAGTTCATTATCGTGCGACTTGCCGTTGTGATGGTAGTTAGTGAAACTCAAATCAGCTGTTTGTCGTCTGGCAAGCGAACGAAAGCAAAATTTGAAGTTACAGTAACAGGCTGTAAGTGTTTAGTATTCAAATCTTCCCTCTCATTATACCCTACACCACACTGTGGTACAGGGTATTATAAGTTTGTTTCACGGCAGATGTTTGTAACACCTGAAAATAACACAGCTAGACCCACCTTAAAGTATACCGATCGACTCAGAATCACTAGCTGAGTCGATTTAACGATGTCCGTCCGTCCGTCTGTCCATGTAAAGTTGTTCGTCGACTACAGGTCGCAATTTCACTCCGATCGTTCTGAAATTTTGCAGTTTAGAGTATTTCGCGGCTGTTAAGATCGCTATTGAATTTGGTTAAAAATCCGTTCAGATTTAGATATAGCTCCCATATATATCTTTCGTCCGATTTGGCCCTTTAGTCCTATAGAAGCTGTATTTTACATCCAACCGTTTTGAAATTTAGAATGGTAGAGTTTCTTGATCCATGAACCAACATTGCCGAATTTTAAGAAAATCGGTTAAGATTTAGCTATAGCTCCCATATATATGTTTCGTCCGATTTTAGTCCTGTAGAAGCTGTATTTTACATCCAATCATTTTTAAATTTAGAATGGTAGAGTTTCTTGATCCATGAACCAACACTACCGAATTTAAAGAAAATCGGTTAAGACTTAGCTATAGCTCCCATATATATGTTTCGTTCGATTTGGACATTTAGTCCTATAAAAGCTGTATTTTACATAAAATCGTTTTGAAATTTAGAATGGTAAAGTTTCTTAATCCATGAACCAACATTGCCGAATTTGAAGAAAATCGGTTAAGATTTAGCTATAGCTAACGATGTCCGTCCGTCCGTCTGTCCATGTAAAGTTGTTCGTCGACTACAGGTCGCAATTTCACTCCGATCGTTCTGAAATTTTGCAGTTTAGAGTATTTCGCGGCTGTTAAGATCGCTATTGAATTTGGTTAAAAATCCGTTCAGATTTAGATATAACTCCCATATATATCTTTCGTCCGATTTGGCCCTTTAGTCCTATAGAAGCTGTATTTTACATCCAACCGTTTTGAAATTTAGAATGGTAGAGTTTCTTGATCCATGAACCAACATTGCCGAATTTTAAGAAAATCGGTTAAGATTTAGCTATAGCTCCCATATATATGTTTCGTCCGATTTTAGTCCTGTAGAAGCTGTATTTTACATCCAATCATTTTTAAATTTAGAATGGTAGAGTTTCTTGATCCATGAACCAACACTACCGAATTTGAAGAAAATCGGTTAAGACTTAGCTATAGCTCCCATATATATGTTTCGTTCGATTTGGACATTTAGTCCTATAAAAGCTGTATTTTACATAAAATCGTTTTGAAATTTAGAATGGTAAAGTTTCTTAATCCATGAACCAACATTGCCGAATTTGAAGAAAATCGGTTAAGATTTAGCTATAGCTCCCATATATATGTTTCGTCCGATTTTGCTCTTTAGTCCTGAAGAAGCTGTATTTTACATCCAATCATTTTGAAATTTAGAATGGTTGAGTTTCTTGATCCATGAACCAACACTACCAAATTTGAAGAAAGTCGGTTAAGATTTAGCTATAGCTCTCATATATATGTTTCGTCCGATTTGGCCCTTTAGTTCTATTGAAGAAAATCGGTTAAGACTTAGCTATAGCTCCCATATATATGTTTCGTTCGATTTGGACATTTAGTCCTATAAAAGCTGTATTTTACATAAAATCGTTTTGAAATTTAGAATGGTAGAGTTTCTTAATCCATGAACCAACATTGCCGAATTTGAAGAAAATCGGTTAAGATTTAGCTATAGCTCCCATATATTTGTTTTGTCCGATTTTGCTCTTTAGTCCTGAAGAAGCTGTATTTTACATCCAATCATTTTGAAATTTAGAATGGTTGAGTTTCTTGATCCATGAACCAACACTACCAAATTTGAAGAAAGTCGGTTAAGATTTAGCTATAGCTCTCATATATATGTTTCGTCCGATTTGGCCCTTTAGTTCTATAGAAGCTGTATTTTACATCCAATCGTTTTGAATTTTAGAATAGTAGAGTTTATTGATCCATGAACCAACACTACCGAATTTGAAGAAAATCGGTTAAGATTTAGCTATAGCTCCTATATACTTGTTTCGTCCGATTTGGCCCTTTAGTCCTGTAGAAACTGTATTTTACATCCAATCATTTTGAAATTTAGAATGGTAGAGTTTCTTGATCCATGAACCAACACTGCCGAATTTGAAGAAAATCGGTTAAGATTTAGATATAGCTCCCATATGTATGTTTCGTCCGATTTGGCCTTTTAGTTCTATAGAAGCTATATTTTACATCCAATCTTTTTGAAATTTAGAATGGTAGAGTTTCTTTATTCATGAACCAACATTGCAGAATTTGAAGAAAATCGGTAAAGATTTAGCTATAGCTCCCATATATATGTTTCATCCGATTTGGCTCTTTAGATCCAATCGTTTTTATAGCCTACACCACACTGTGGTACAGGGTATTATTTAAGTATAAAATGTCCCAAAGGTAAATTTATGTAAACAATTTATACATGAATTAGCCTTTCCTTACTGGTTTTAATGTGAATTTGTCAAACAGTTGATTTGAAGTAAATTTGGAGTCTTAAAAGACAATTTGTATTAACCACAAGAAGTGGTAGATAATAAGTTCAGTGCCTCAATAAAAATCCACACGAAGTGGCCTTAAATAATCATCAGTGTGTTGTTATTTCTGTTGGAAAGCATAAAGACATTGTCCCAGAGTGTGAAGGCCGGTGACAACGGCCGTAGTGAAAACCAGTAAGGAAAGGCTAAAGTCGGGCGGTGCCGACTATAAAATACCCTACACCACTCTCGTAATATTGATTAACTCTGATATATAAATTTTGTAATTCATGTATAAATTGTTTACATAAATTTACTTTTGGGACATTTTATACTTAAATAATACCCTGTACCACAGTGTGGTGTAGGGTATAAAAACGATTGGATCTAAAGAGCCAAATCGGATGGAACATATATATTGGAGCTATAGCTAAATCTTTACCTATTTTCTTCAAATTCGCCAATGTTGGTTCATGAATAAAGAAACTCTACCATTCTAAATTTCAAAACGATTGGATGTAAAATACAGCTTTTATAGGACTAAAGGGCCAAATCGGACGAAACATATATATGGCAGCTATAGCTAAATCGTAACCGATTTTCTTCAAATTCGGTAGTGTTGGCTCATGGATCAAGAAACTCTACCATTCTAAATTTCAACACGATTGGATGTAAAATACAGCTTTTATAGGACTAAAATCCCAAATCGGACGAAACATATATATGGGAGCTATAGCTAAATCTTAACCGATTTTCTTCAAATTCGGTAGCGTTGGTTCATGGATCAAGAAACTCTACCATTCTAAATTTCAAAATGATTGGATGTAAAATACATCTTCTACAGGACTAAAGGGCCAAATCGGACGAAACATATATATGGCACCTATAGCTAAATCTTAACTGATTTTCTTCAAATTCGGTAGTGTTGGTTCATGGATCAATTAACTCTACCGTTCTAAATTTCAAAACGATTGGATGTAAAATACAGCTTCTATAGAACTAAAGGGCCAAATCGGATGGAACATATATATGGGAGCTATAGCTAAATCTTTACCGATTTTCTTCAAATTCGCCAATGTTGGTTCATGAATAAAGAAACTCTAACATTCTAAATTTCAAAACGATTGGATGTAAAATACAGCTTTTATAGGACTAAAGGGCCAAATCGGACGAAACATATATATGGGAGCTATAGCTAAATCTTAACCGATTTTCTTCAAATTCGGTAGTGTTGGTTCATGGATCAAGAAACTCTACCATTCTAAATTTCAACACGATTGGATGTAAAATACAGCTTTTATAGGACTAAAGGGCCAAATCGGTCAAAACATATATATGGGAGCTATAGCTAAATCTTAACCGATTTTCTTCAAATTCGGTAGTGTTGGTTCGTGGATCAAGAAACTCTACCATTCTAAATTTCAAAATGATTGGATGTAAAATACAGCTTCTACAGGACTAAAGGGCCAAATCGGACGAAACATATATATGGGAGCTATAGCTAAATCTTAACCGATTTTCTTCAAATTCGGCAGTGTTGGTTCATGGATCAATTAACTCTACCGTTCTAATTTCAAAACGATTGGATGTAAAATACAGCTTCTATAGAACTAAAGGGCCAAATCGGATGGAACATATATATAGGAGCTATAGCTAAATCTTTACCGATTTTCTTCAAATTCGCCAATGTTGGTTCATGAATAAAGAAACTCTACCATTCTAAATTTTAAAACGATTGTATGTATTATACAGCTTTTATAGGACTAAAGGGCCAAATCGGACGAAACATATATATGGGAGCTATAGCTAAATCTTAACCGATTTTCTTCAAATTCGGTAGTGTTGGTTCATGGATCAAGAAACTATACCATTCTAAATTTCAACACGATTGGATGTAAAATACAAGTTTTATAGGACTAAAGGGCCAAATCGGACAAAACATATATATGGGAGCTATAGCTAAATCTTAACCGATTTTCTTCAAATTCGGTAGTGTTGGTTCGTGGATCAAGAAACTCTACCATTCTAAATTTCAAAATGATTGGATGTAAAATACAGCTTCTACAGGACTAAAGGGCCAAATCGGACGAAACATATATATGGGAGCTATAGCTAAATCTTAACCGATTTTCTTCAAATTCGGCAGTGTTGGTTCATGGATCAATTAACTCTACCGTTCTAATTTCAAAACGATTGGATGTAAAATACAGCTTCTATAGAACTAAAGGGCCAAATCGGATGGAACATATATATAGGAGCTATAGCTAAATCTTTACCGATTTTCTTTAAATTCGCCAATGTTGGTTCATGAATAAAGAAACTCTACCATTCTAAATTTCAAAACGATTGTATGTAAAATACAGCTTTTATAGGACTAAAGGGCCAAATCGGACGAAACATATATATGGGAGCTATAGCTAAATCTTAACCGATTTTCTTCAAATTCGGTAGTGTTGGTTCATGGATCAAGAAACTCTACCATTCTAAATTTCAACACGATTGGATGTAAAATACAGCTTTTATAGGACTAAAGGGCCAAATCGGACGAAACATATATATGGGAGCTATAGCTAAATCTTAACCGATTTTCTTCAAATTCAGTAGTGTTGGTTCATGGATCAAGAAACTCTACCATTCTAAATTTCAAAATGATTGGATGTAAAATACAGCTTCTACAGGACTAAAGGGCCAAATCGGACGAAACATATATATGGGAGCTATAGCTAAATCTTAACCGATTTTCTTCAAATTCGGTAATGTTGGTTCATGGATCAATTAACTCTACCGTTCTAAATTTCAAAACGATCGGATGTAAAATACAGCTTCTATAGGACTAAAGGGCCAAATCGGACGAAACATATATATGGGAGCTATAGCTAAATCTTAACCGATTTTCTTCAAATTCGGCAATGTTGGTTCATGGATCAAGAAACTCTACCATTCTAAATTTCAAAACGATCGGATGTAAATTACAGCTTCTATAGGACTAAAGGACCAAATCGGACGAAAGATATATATGGGAGCTATATCTAAATCTGAACCGATTTTCTTCAAATTCGGCAATGTTGGTTCATGGATCAAGAAACTCTACCATTCTAAATTTTAAAAACGATCGGATGTAAAATACAGCTTCTATAGGACTAAAGGGCCAAATCGGACGAAAGATATATATGGGAGCTATATCTAAATCTGAACCGATTTCAACCAAATTCAATAGCGATCTTAACAGCCGCGAAATACTCTAAACTGCAAAATTTCAGAACGATCGGAGTGAAATTGCGACCTGTAGTCGACGAACAACTTTACATGGACAGACGGACGGACGGACATCGTTAAATCGACTCATCTAGTGATTCTGAGTCGATCAGTATACTTTAAGGTGGGTCTAGCTGTGTTATTTTCAGGTGTTACAAACATCTGCCGTGAAACAAACTTATAATACCCTGTACCACAGTGTGGTGTAGGGTATAAGAAATTGGTTGGTGCCACACGACTTGGTGGCTGTGCCTTGCTAGTGTGAAAACCGTGAGCCGAGGAAACATTGTTGTGGAGGTAGGCGCAGACGGACAGACGAACTATTGCAGTGCTAGGTGAGTTGTATAAACGGTCGGAATCGGACCAATGGGCGTGGCCCCGCCCACATATGCCAAATTTTAGAATTGCGATATCTTGAACAATTTGTTAGCGTGAGTGCTGCAATTTAGTGCATATGTATCCGATGGCAGTCTGCGTTATTGGTCCAAAAATGGGCTTGATCGGACCTATGGGCGCGGACCCGCCCATGTAAGCCAAATTTTGAAATTGAGACATCTTGGACACTTTATTAGCGAGAGTGCTGCAATTGTATGTATCCGGTGGCAGTCTACGTTATTGGTCCAAAAATGAGCGGGATCAGACCAACGGGCGTGGCCCAGTCAAATTTTGGATTTGACATATCTTACACGATTTTTTAGCGAAAGTGCTGAAATTTTGCGTATATGTATCTGGTGGTAGTCTTCGTGACTGGTCTAAAAATGATCGGACAAATGGCCGTGGCCCCGCCCATATAAGCCAAATTTTGAAATTGAGATATCTTAGACAATTTATTAGCGAGAGTACTGCAATTTAGTGCATACGTATGTATCTGGTGGCAGTCTACGTTATTGGTCCAAAAATGGGCGAGATCAGACCAACGGGCGTGGCCCAGCCCATATAAGGCAAATTTTTAAATTGAGATATCTTACACGATTTGTTAGCGAGAGTGCTGAAATTATGCGTATATGTACCTGGTGGTAGTCTACGTGACTGGTCCAAAAATGAGCGGGATCGTACAAATGGCCGTGGCCCCGCCCATATAAGCCAAATTTTGAAATTGAGATATCTTGCTCAATTTATTAGCGAGAGTACTGCAATTTAGTGCATATGTATGTATTCGGTGGCAGTCTACGTTATTGGTCCAAAAATGGGCGAGATCAGACCAACGGACGTGGCCCAGCCCATATAAGGCAAATTTTGAAATTGAGATATCTTACACGATTTGTTAGCGAGAGTGCTGAAATTATGCGTATATGTATCTGGTGGTAGTCTACGTAACTGGTCCAAAAATTAGCGGGATCGTACAAATGGGCGTGGCCCCGCTCATATAAGCCAAATTTTGAAATTGACATATCTTGCTCAATTTATTAGAGAGTGCTGTAATTTTGCGATGTACCTGGTGGCAGTCTACGTGATTGGTCCAAAAATGGGCGGGATCAAACTAATGAGCGTGGCACCGACCGAATGAGTCAAGTTTTGAAATTGGAATATCTTGCACAATTTATTAGCGATAGTGCTGTAATTTTGTGTATATGTTTCTGGTGGTTGTCTACGTGATTGACCTAAAAATGGGCGGGATATGACTAGTGGGAGTGGAGAAACATATATATGGGAGCTATAGCTAAATCTTAACCGATTTTCTTCAAATTCGGTAGTGTTGGTTCATTTATCAAGAAACTCTACCATTCTAAATTTCAACACGATTGGATGTAAAATACCGCTTTTATAGGACTAAAGGGCCAAATCGGACGAAACATATATATGGGAGCTATAGCTAAATCTTAACCGATTTTCTTCAAATTCGGTAGTGTTGGTTCATGGATCAAGAAACTCTACCATTCTAAATTTCAAAACGATCGTATGTAAAATACAGCTTTTATAGGACTAAAGGGCCAAATCGGACGAAACATATATATGGGAGCTATAGCTAAATCTTAACCGATTTTCTTCAAATTCGGTAGTGTTGGTTCATGGATCAAGAAACTCTACCGTTCTAAATTTCAACACGATTGGATGTAAAATACAGCTTTTATAGGACTAAAGGGCCAAATCGGACGAAACATATATATGGGAGCTATAGCTAAATCTTAACCGATTTTCTACAAATTCGGCAGTGTTGGTTCATGGATCAATTAACTCTACCGTTCTAATTTCAAAACGATTGGATGTAAAATACAGCTTCTATAGAACTAAAGGGCCAAATCGGATGGAACATATATATAGGATCTATAGCTAAATCTTTACCGATTTTCTTCAAATTCGCCAATGTTGGTTCATGAATAAAGAAATTTACCATTCTAAATTTCAAAACGATTGTATGTAAAATACAGCTTTTATAGGACTAAAGGGCCAAATCGGACGAAACATATATATGGGAGCTATAGCTAAATCTTAACCGATTTTCTTCAAATTCGGTAGTGTTGGTTCATGGATCAAGAAACTCTACCATTCTAAATTTCAACACGATTGGATGTAAAATACAGCTTTTATAGGACTAAAGGGCCAAATCGGACGAAACATATATATGGGAGCAATAGCTAAATCTTAACCGATTTTCTTCAAATTCGGTAGTGTTGGTTCATGGATCAAGAAACTCTGCCGTTCTAAATTTCAAAATGATTGGATGTAAAATACAGCTTCTACAGGACTAAAGGGCCAAATCGGACGAAACATATATATGGGAGCTATAGCTAAATCTTAACTGATTTTCTTCAAATTCGGCAATGTTGGTTCATGGATCAAGAAACTCTACCATTCTAAATTTCAAAACGATTGGATGTAAAATACAGCTTCTATAGAACTAAAGGGCCAAATCGGATGGAACATATATATAGGATCTATAGCTAAATCTTTACCGATTTTCTTCAAATTCGCCAATGTTGGTTCATGGATCAAGAAACTCTACCATTCTAAAGTTCAAAATGAAATTTAGGGGCCAAATCGGACGAAACATATATATGGGACCTATAGCTAAATCTTAACTGATTTTCTTCAAATTCGGTAGTGTTGGTTCATGGATCAATTAACTCTACCGTTCTAAATTTCAAAACGATTGGATGTAAAATACAGCTTCTATAGAACTAAAGGGCCAAATCGGATGGAACATATATATGGGAGCTATAGCTAAATCTTTACCGATTTTCTTAAAATTCGCCAATGTTGGTTCATGGATCAAGAAACTCTACCATTCTAAATTTCAAAACGATCGTATGTAAAATACAGCTTTTATAGGACTAAAGGGCCAAATCGGACGAAACATATATATGGGAGCTATAGCTAAATCTTAACCGATTTTCTTCAAATTCGGTAGTGTTGGTTCATGGATCAAGAAACTCTACCATTCTAAATTTCAACACGATTGGATGTAAAATACAGCTTTTATAGGACTAAAGGGCCAAATCGGACGAAACATATATATGGGAGCTATAGCTAAATCTTAACCGATTTTCTTCAAATTCGATAGTGTTGGTTCATGGATCAAGAAACTCTACCATTCTAAATTTCAAAATGATTGGATGTAAAATACAGCTTCTACAGGACTAAAGGGCCAAATCGGATGGAACATATATATAGGAGCTATAGCTAAATCTTTACCGATTTTCTTCAAATTCGCCAATGTTGGTTCATGAATAAAGAAATTTACCATTCTAAATTTCAAAACGATTGTATGTAAAATACAGCTTTTATAGGACTAAAGGGCCAAATCGGACGAAACATATATATGGGAGCTATAGCTAAATCTTAACCGATTTTCTTCAAATTCGGTAGTGTTGGTTCATTTATCAAGAAACTCTACCATTCTAAATTTCAACACGATTGGATGTAAAATACCGCTTTTATAGGACTAAAGGGCCAAATCGGACGAAACATATATATGGGAGCTATAGCTAAATCTTAACCGATTTTCTTCAAATTCGGTAGTGTTGGTTCATGGATCAAGAAACTCTACCATTCTAAATTTCAACACGATTGGATGTAAAATACAGCTTTTATAGGACTAAAGGGCCAAATCGGACGAAACATATATATGGGAGCTATAGCTAAATCTTAACCGATTTTCTTCAAATTCGGCAGTGTTGGTTCATGGATCAATTAACTCTACCGTTCTAATTTCAAAACGATTGGATGTAAAATACAGCTTCTATAGAACTAAAGGGCCAAATCGGATGGAACATATATATAGGATCTATAGCTAAATCTTTACCGATTTTCTTCAAATTCGCCAATGTTGGTTCATGAATAAAGAAATGAGTGCAATTGAAACCGTCATGCGAGACAGTCGTCTTTTGTGTATCGGTGGTGAATTGAATCTTTCTGTGAACATTTCGTTTGATACATCATTGTTTAATTTAATTACTTTCATTATCAAGTGGTTAAGAAAAAACAAATTACATCAAACCGTGAAAAACAAACTCTTTTTAATAAAATGAGTGAGCAAAATGCTCCAAACTCATATTTATTAAATGTAAAAAATGTGAAACCAAATGATAGAAAGAGAAAACACAATAATAACAACAACACTATGGAGACAATCTCCAAAAATAAACTACTGAGGAGTAATTACTACTCAATACTTGACACTGAGAGTGAGTTCCAATGTGACGCAGATTCATTGTCAAAATTTAAAGACCATGTGCATGTGCATAATGATAAACGTCAAACAAATAACAACAACAATACAACAAACAACATCTCTACGGAATCTCCGAGTACATCAGCCGCTGCTGCAGCAGCAAATAGTTATGCTCAGCAAACACCAAACTCTCAACCAACGAACGATAATACTCAAAACAAAAAAGGAAAAATTCCTCCCATACATATATTTGATGTTAATTCTAAAGAACTAATTATATTCTTAAAAACGGGATTAAAAATTAATGATTTTCAAATAAAAGAATTTAACATAAAACAAAACAAAATTATTTTGTTTCTAAATTCAATTGAAAACTATATACGCGTTAAATCACATTTACAAGTGACAAATACAAATTTCTTCACTTTCACCCCAAAGTGTATTAAAACTAAAACATTTCTGCTAAAAGGGCTTAGTGCCGACAATGACCCAAAATGTATATACGAAGAGCTCTGTAAACAGGAGAAAGATGAAGTGGAATTTATAAAAGTTGCACATTATTATACAAACAAATCGAAGAAGGAAGGGTACAATCTTCCAATTTTTTTGGTTCAAATAAGCGCTGATAGTAATATTAATCAGCTGAAGTCAATTAGAGGATTGCTTCATCGTTGTATCCAGTGGGAGGCGTTAAAGAAACCAGAAATCCCCCAGTGTAGAAAATGCCAAGGGTTTTTCCACAGTGCTTCAAATTGCTTTTTACAAAGAAGATGTGTGAAGTGTAACCAGAACCATGATATAGGAAAATGTACAATTGGAAATGTAGCCGAAAATGAAAGAAATAAGCTCTTTTGCGTCCTATGCAACAAATACGGACACCCAGCTTCATATAAAGGCTGCGAAAAGTATAAAGAACTGCAGCAAAAAATTAGAGAAAGAAGACAACATCTTTCAAATAATAGAAATAATAATAACTATACCAATATAAATCCAAATATAACTTTTGCTAATATGTTAAGAATGAATGGTATCAATACTGGCGTAATAAATGAAAACATCAATAATAACAATAACGATAATTATAAAAATAATTCTTTTATTCAAGATCTCAAACATTCTATAGAAAATTTATCAAATCAAATTACAAATTTTCAGAAACAACTAAACATCCAAGCAGCCAGAATTGATACCCTTTTTTCATTTCTTGAAGTGTAATGGTTTTGAATACAGATTTGAATAATATAATATCAAAAAAATTAAACATAATTGAGATAAATGTAAATTCATTAATAAAACTACATAGACGGTACGATTTAGTAAATTTTCTTATTAAAAACAACCCCGACATAGTTATGTTGAATGAAACAAAACTAAATTACAGACATACACTCTCTTTTGAAAATTACAATTTTGTGAGAAAAGATAGAATAGGAGCTACTAGAGGAGGAGGTACAGCAATTTTAATAAAGAAATCTTTAAATTACAAAACGCACCGCAATAATATAATAGATTCCTTTAAATATTTAGAGACTTGTATTGTTAAGCTCCATATGGATGCAAACCAAATTCTTTATATTATATGTGCATATTATCCCTCAGGCAATAACAATGGTTGTTTTAGAAATGAAATGCAACAACTTTTTGAGTCATTACAATTAAATAACCCTAATAACTTTTACATATTAGCGGGGGATTTAAACTCAAAGCACCAAGATTGGGGTAATGCAAACAATAATCCAAAAGGCATTATATTAAAAGACTGGTTATTTAATAATGAAATACGGTTCAGGTGTAATTTTTATACTTCGGTTTCACCATCATATCCACGTTGTGGTTCTTTTCTCGATGTGTGCATATCAGATCATAGAATCAACATCCAAAGAGAAAATAACAGCAAAAATTGCCTTAAAACTTTAGAATATGACAGCGATCACAACGCATTACATATAATTGCTTCAAGAAATGTAAATGAAGAACCATTTTCTCTGTTGCAAGTTGAACCTTTAAATCAGTTAAATTTTAAAAATACAAACTGGAAAAAATTTGGCCTCGCACTAAATAGATCCATTTTGAACGAATCGCCAATTCCCAATAATAGAAATCTTTCGAACGCTGAAATCGATTTCCACCTAAAAAAGCTTAATGAAATGATAACAAATGCCATTACAAAATATGTTCCAAAAGTAAAAATAAAAGACAACATACAAAAATTTTTAAATCCTATCATTAAAATGTTACACAAAGAAAAAAGCTTAATACTTACAAAAATTAAAAAACATAATAGATTAGAATGCGTTGTTCCACCTAGTGAATTGCAACTTTTAAAAAATAAATTGAAGCTCGTTAAAAAACTTTTGCTGGACAATTTTACTATATCAGTAAATAAATATTTCGAAGATAAACTGAAAAATATCAGCCCCAAAGATCCTTCTCAAATGTTTTCAGAAGCTAAAAAACATTTCCGGAAATATAATTCATTTGAAATTAGCTCTATTCATATTGATCAAACAGATGAGTATCTCTTAGAACGTGCTGGTATCGATCCAATAAATCTACAAAGGGATACTGTTTCTAATAAATACGTGATAAATGAAGATAACCAAATCTTAAACGTTGTAGGTTCGTATTTGGAATATATCCACTCTGCCAAGATAACAAATAGTAACAATATTGTTCACAACAATGTGGCTGAAAATTACACGCAGTTTTTGGAAACAAAAGCTACTTATGATAGTGAGAATTTAAGCATTACCGTTTTTAATGATGTTAAAAAATCCAATGAATTAGATTTATCTATGGCAGGTGATTATTTCGTAACACCTGAAGAAATAATATATATATTCTCCACATTGAAGGGGAAACTATCTTCCGGTATAGATGACGTACCCAATATCGTATTGAAACATGTTCCCAAATCCTTAATTTTAGAATATTGTACCTTGTTCAACAATATGATCAATAATTCTTATTTTCCAAAAATGTGGAAACTTGCAAAAGTTGTAATCCTTCCAAAAAAGAACAAAGATACATTTAATCCAAAAAATTTTCGCCCAATTAGCTTATTACCAAATATCAGCAAAATTTTCGAGATTTGTGTTAACAACTCAATTATCAAATTGTGTGACAAAAACAATATCAAATGCGATAAACAATTCGGGTTTAAATATAAACACTCTACAGTTCATGCTATTAATCTACTTACTTCAGATATCAATTGGTACATGAATAAACATTTTGCGACCGGAGCTTGCCTGGTTGATTTTGAAAAAGCTTTCGATAGCATTTGGATACCGGGCTTAATATTTAAATTATTAAACTATAATTTTCCAATGTCTTTCGTTATACTACTACACAATATGATAAGCGAAAAACGATTCATAGTATCTAATAGAGGAAACATAAGTACCAAGGAATTCGTAATTATAAATGGACTACAACAAGGAACTGTTAATGCTCCAATTCTATTTAACCTATATATACACGATTTGTTAGAAGATACCACAAATATAATTGGATTTGCCGATGACATTGTAATATATCAAGCTGATGACAAAGTAGAAAAAATCAAGTCAAAATTACAAAAAAAATTCGATGCCATCGAAAATTATGCTACAGACTGGAATATGAAAATCAATATAGATAAATGTGAAACCATTCTTTTTAGACCACCTGTTAATAAATGCAATTATAATATAAAAAAAAATTGGAAAAATTTTAGCATCAAGTCGTTATTACAAAACAAAACCATACCAAATAAAGATGTTGTCAAATATCTAGGAATCTACTTAGATAAATTTTTATACTTCAATGTTCACGTAAATACACAGTTAATGAAAGCCAGAAATGCTTTTTACAGTTACAAATCTCTTTTCTATTCAAAATATATTGATCCAAAAGTAAAAATAATTATGTATCAATCGTTAGTTCGCCCTATAATGTCATATAGTTGTTCTACATGGTTTAATATATCTCCATCCTATATGGAGAAAATGAGAAAATTTGAACGAAAGTGTTTAAGAGCATGTACCCAACTATTCAGATCGCCAAGTAGCAACTATACAAAATATGTTTCAAACAAATTGCTGTATAACTCCTCACAAATAAATAGAATCGATAATTTTATAATAAAAATTATAAGAAATCATATACTGAAATGTGTAAACTGTAGCACAAATAATCTAATTATGGCACCTTATTATGTAAACGAAGAATATATATGCAAAACCTTATCAACTGGTTATGTTCCACCTGAGGCATTCATATACCTCGACAGCAAAGGTTTTCTACAAAACCATAATGGCATTCCTATCTTCTATCATCTGTATAGAAGAGCAAACAAAAAAGCCGTTGACAGCAACTTAATTCTAAATAATGAAATTAGATTTGATACAAGTATATCATCTAGGGATGAATATGAAATGAGAGCAGTAAACTCAAAAAAATATTGGTGGATTAATTTCTAACTTTTCAAATAATTTTTTTTTTAACCTTTAGACATCTTTTTATCCTACCCAATACTAAAGATATTGTTTTTTCTTAACTTTTTTCATTATCATTCAATATAAAACAACATTTGCATATGTATTCTTACCATATTTATTTTTGAAAAGAAATTATAATTTATAAAAATTGTACTTGAGAGCTCGCCTACGTGACTATGTATAATTGAATTGTTAACATAATCTATTTGTTTATTTATAGACCTAATTATATATTATTACTAAATAAACGATAAAAAAAAAAAAAAAAAAAAAATGAATAAAGAAATTTACCATTCTAAATTTCAAAACGATTGTATGTAAAATACAGCTTTTATAGGACTAAAGGGCCAAATCGGACGAAACATATAAACGAAGAATATATATGCAAAACCTTATCAACTGGTTATGTTCCACCTGAGGCATTCATATACCTCGACAGCAAAGGTTTTCTACAAAACCATAATGGCATTCCTATCTTCTATCATCTGTATAGAAGAGCAAACAAAAAAGCCGTTGACAGCAACTTAATTCTAAATAATGAAATTAGATTTGATACAAGTATATCATCTAGGGATGAATATGAAATGAGAGCAGTAAACTCAAAAAAATATTGGTGGATTAATTTCTAACTTTTCAAATAATTTTTTTTTTAACCTTTAGACATCTTTTTATCCTACCCAATACTAAAGATATTGTTTTTTCTTAACTTTTTTCATTATCATTCAATATAAAACAACATTTGCATATGTATTCTTACCATATTTATTTTTGAAAAGAAATTATAATTTATAAAAATTGTACTTGAGAGCTCGCCTACGTGACTATGTATAATTGAATTGTTAACATAATCTATTTGTTTATTTATAGACCTAATTATATATTATTACTAAATAAACGATAAAAAAAAAAAAAAAAAAAAAAATGAATAAAGAAATTTACCATTCTAAATTTCAAAACGATTGTATGTAAAATACAGCTTTTATAGGACTAAAGGGCCAAATCGGACGAAACATATATATGGGAGCTATAGCTAAATCTTAACCGATTTTCTTCAAATTCGGTAGTGTTGGTTCATGGATCAAGAAACTCTACCATTCTAAATTTCAACACGATTGGATGTAAAATACAGCTTTTATAGGACTAAAGGGCCAAATCGGACGAAACATATATATGGGAGCTATAGCTAAATCTTAACCGATTTTCTTCAAATTCGGTAGTGTTGGTTCATGGATCAAGAAACTCTACCGTTCTAAATTTCAAAATGATTGGATGTAAAATACAGCTTCTACAGGACTAAAGGGCCAAATCGGACGAAACATATATATGGGAGCTATAGCTAAATCTTAACCGATTTTCTTCAAATTCGGCAATGTTGGTTCATGGATCAAGAAACTCTACCATTCTAATTTCAAAACGATCGGATGTAAATTACAGCTTCTATAGGACTAAAGGACCAAATCGGACGAAAGATATATATGGGAGCTATATCTAAATCTGAACCGATTTTCTTCAAATTCGGCAATGTTGGTTCATGGATCAAGAAACTCTACCATTCTAAATTTTAAAAACGATCGGATGTAAAATACAGCTTCTATAGGACTAAAGGGCCAAATCGGACGAAAGATATATATGGGAGCTATATCTAAATCTGAACCGATTTCAACCAAATTCAATAGCGATCTTAACAGCCGCGAAATACTCTAAACTGCAAAATTTCAGAACGATCGGAGTGAAATTGCGACCTGTAGTCGACGAACAACTTTACATGGACAGACGGACGGACGGACATCGTTAAATCGACTCAGCTAGTGATTCTGAGTCGATCAGTATACTTTGAGGTGGGTCTAGCTGTGTTATTTTCAGGTGTTACAAACATCTGCCGTGAAACAAACTTATAATACCCTGTACCACAGTGTGGTGTAGGGTATAATAACAAATTGGTTGGTGCCACACGACTTGGTGGCTGTGCCTTGCTAGTGTGAAAACCGTGAGCCGAGGAAACATTGTTGTGGAGGTAGGCGCAGACGGACAGACGAACTATTGCAGTGCCCAGCGAGCCAGTGATTACCGCCCTGTGAGAAGCGTGAACGAAGGTGCCAGGTGAGTTGTATAAACGGTCGGAATCGGACCAATGGGCGTGGCCCCGCCCACATATGCCAAATTTTAGAATTGCGATATCTTGAACAATTTGTTAGCGTGAGTGCTGCAATTTAGTGCATATGTATCCGATGGCAGTCTGCGTTATTGGTCCAAAAATGGGCTTGATCGGACCTATGGGCGCGGACCCGCCCATGTAAGCCAAATTTTGAAATTGAGACATCTTGGACACTTTATTAGCGAGAGTGCTGCAATTGTATGTATCCGGTGGCAGTCTACGTTATTGGTCCAAAAATGAGCGGGATGAGACCAACGGGCGTGGCCCAGTCAAATTTTGGAATTGACATATCTTACACGATTTTTTAGCGAAAGTGCTGAAATTTTGCGTATATGTATCTGGTGGTAGTCTTCGTGACTGGTCTAAAAGTGATCGGACAAATGGCCGTGGCCCCGCCCATATAAGCCAAATTTTGAAATTGAGATATCTTAGACAATTTATTAGCGAGAGTACTGCAATTTAGTGCATACGTATGTATCTGGTGGCAGTCTACGTTATTGGTCCAAAAATGGGCGAGATCAGACCAACGGGCGTGGCCCAGCCCATATAAGGCAAATTTTTAAATTGAGATATCTTACACGATTTGTTAGCGAGAGTGCTGAAATTATGCGTATATGTACCTGGTGGTAGTCTACGTGACTGGTCCAAAAATGAGCGGGATCGTACAAATGGCCGTGGCCCCGCCCATATAAGCCAAATTTTGAAATTGAGATATCTTGCTCAATTTATTAGCGAGAGTACTGCAATTTAGTGCATATGTATGTATTCGGTGGCAGTCTACGTTATTGGTCCAAAAATGGGCGATATCAGACCAACGGACGTGGCCCAGCCCATATAAGGCAAATTTTGAAATTGAGATATCTTACATGATTTGTTAGCGAGAGTGCTGAAATTATGCGTATATGTATCTGGTGGTAGTCTACGTAACTGGTCCAAAAATTAGCGGGATCGTACAAATGGGCGTGGCCCCGCTCATATAAGCCAAATTTTGAAATTGACATATCTTGCTCAATTTATTAGAGAGTGCTGTAATTTTGCGATGTACCTGGTGGCAGTCTACGTGATTGGTCCAAAAATGGGCGGGATCAAACTAATGGGCGTGGCACCGACCGAATGAGTCAAGTTTTGAAATTGGAATATCTTGCACAATTTATTAGCGATAGTGCTGTAATTTTGTGTATATGTTTCTGGTGGTTGTCTACGTGATTGACCTAAAAATGGGCGGGATATGACTAGTGGGAGTGGAGAAACATATATATGGGAGCTATAGCTAAATCTTAACCGATTTTCTTCAAATTCGGTAGTGTTGGTTCATTTATCAAGAAACTCTACCATTCTAAATTTCAACACGATTGGATGTAAAATACCGCTTTTATAGGACTAAAGGGCCAAATCGGACGAAACATATATATGGGAGCTATAGCTAAATCTTAACCGATTTTCTTCAAATTCGGTAGCGTTGGTTCATGGATCAAGAAACTCTACCATTCTAAATTTCAAAATGAAATTTAGGGGCCAAATCGGACGAAACATATATATGGGACCTATAGCTAAATCTTAACTGATTTTCTTCAAATTCGGTAGTGTTGGTTCATGGATCAATTAACTCTACCGTTCTAAATTTCAAAACGATTGGATGTAAAATACAGCTTCTATAGAACTAAAGGGCCAAATCGGATGGAACATATATATGGGAGCTATAGCTAAATCTTTACCGATTTTCTTCAAATTCGCCAATGTTGGTTCATGGATCAAGAAACTCTACCATTCTAAATTTCAAAACGATTGTATGTAAAATACAGCTTTTATAGGACTAAAGGGCCAAATCGGACGAAACATATATATGGGAGCTATAGCTAAATCTTAACCGATTTTCTTCAAATTCGGTAGTGTTGGTTCATGGATCAAGAAACTCTACCATTCTAAATTTCAACACGATTGGATGTAAAATACAGCTTTTATAGGACTAGAGGGCCAAATCGGACGAAACATATATATGGGAGCTATAGCTAAATCTTAACCGATTTTCTTCAAATTCGATAGTGTTGGTTCATGGATCAAGAAACTCTACCATTCTAAATTTCAAAATGATTGGATGTAAAATAAAGCTTCTACAGGACTAAAGGGCCAAATCGGATGGAACATATATATAGGAGCTATAGCTAAATCTTTACCGATTTTCTTCAAATTCGCCAATGTTGGTTCATGAATAAAGAAATTTACCATTCTAAATTTCAAAACGATTGTATGTAAAATACAGCTTTTATAGGACTAAAGGGCCAAATCGGACGAAACATATATATGGCAGCTATAGCTAAATCTTAACCGATTTTCTTCAAATTCGGTAGTGTTGGTTCATTTATCAAGAAACTCTACCATTCTAAATTTCAACACGATTGGATGTAAAATACCGCTTTTATAGGACTAAAGGGCCAAATCGGACGAAACATATATATGGGAGCTATAGCTAAATCTTAACCGATTTTCTTCAAATTCGGTAGTGTTGGTTCATGGATCAAGAAACTCTACCATTCTAAATTTCAACACGATTGGATGTAAAATACAGCTTTTATAGGACTAAAGGACCAAATCGGACGAAACATATATATGGGAGCTATAGCTAAATCTTAACCGATTTTCTTCAAATTCGGCAGTGTTGGTTCATGGATCAATTAACTCTACCGTTCTAATTTCAAAACGATTGGATGCAAAATACAGCTTCTATAGAACTAAAGGGCCAAATCGGATGGAACATATATATAGGATCTATAGCTAAATCTTTACCGATTTTCTTCAAATTCGCCAATGTTGGTTCATGAATAAAGAAATTTACCATTCTAAATTTCAAAACGATTGTATGTAAAATACAGCTTTTATAGGACTAAAGGGCCAAATCGGACGAAACATATATATGGGAGCTATAGCTAAATCTTAACCGATTTTCTTCAAATTCGGTAGTGTTGGTTCATGGATCAAGAAACTCTACCATTCTAAATTTCAACAAGATTGGATGTAAAATACAGCTTTTATAGGACTAAAGGGCCAAATCGGACGAAACATATATATGGGAGCTATAGCTAAATCTTAACCGATTTTCTTCAAATTCGGTAGTGTTGGTTCATGGATCAAGAAGCTCTACCGTTCTAAATTTCAAAATGATTGGATGTAAAATACAGCTTCTACAGGACTAAAGGGCCAAATCGGACGAAACATATATATGGGAGCTATAGCTAAATCTTAACCGATTTTCTTCAAATTCGGCAATGTTGGTTCATGGATCAAGAAACTCTACCATTCTAAATTTCAAAACGATCGGATGTAAATTACAGCTTCTATAGGACTAAAGGACCAAATCGAACGAAAGATATATATGGGAGCTATATCTAAATCTGAACCGATTTTCTTCAAATTCGGCAATGTTGGTTCATGGATCAAGAAACTCTACCATTCTAAATTTTAAAAACGATCGGATGTAAAATACAGCTTCTATAGGACTAAAGGGCCAAATCGGACGAAAGATATATATGGGAGCTATATCTAAATCTGAACCGATTTCAACCAAATTCAATAGCGATCTTAACAGCCGCGAAATACTCTAAACTGCAAAATTTCAGAACGATCGGAGTGAAATTGCGACCTGTAGTCGACGAACAACTTTACATGGACAGACGGACGGACGGACGGACGGACATCGTTAAATCGACTCAGCTAGTGATTCTGAGTCGATCAGTATACTTTAAGGTGGGTCTAGCTGTGTTATTTTCAGGTGTTACAAACATCTGCCGTGAAACAAACTTATAATACCCTGTACCACAGTGTGGTGTAGGGTATAATAACAAATTGGTTGGTGCCACACGACTTGGTGGCTGTGCCTTGCTAGTGTGAAAACCGTGAGCCGAGGAAACATTGTTGTGGAGGTAGGCGCAGACGGACAGACGAACTATTGCAGTGCCCAGCGAGCCAGTGATTACCGCCCTGTGAGAAGCGTGAACGAAGGTGCCAGGAGAGTTGTATAAACGGTCGGATTTGGACCAATGGGCGTGGCCCCACCCACATATGCCAAATTTTAGAATTGCGATATCTTAAACAATTTGTTAGCGTGAGTGCTGCAATTTAGTGCATATGTATCCGATGGCAGTCTGCGTTATTGGTCCAAAAATGGGCTTGATCGGACCTATGGGCGCGGATCCGCCCATGTAAGCCAAATTTTGAAATTGAGACATCTTGGACACTTTATTAGCGAGAGTGCTGCAATTGTATGTATCCGGTGGCAGTCTACGTTATTGGTCCAAAAATGAGCGGGATCAGACCAACGGGCGTGGCCCAGCCCATATATGTCAAATTTTGGAATTGACATATCTTACACGATTTTTTAGCGAAAGTGCTGAAATTTTGCGTATATGTATCTGGTGGTAGTCTTCGTGACTGGTCTAAAAATGATCGGACAAATGGCCGTGGCCCCGCCCATATAAGCCAAATTTTGAAATTGAGATATCTTAGACAATTTATTAGCGAGAGTACTGCAATTTAGTGCATACGTATGTATCTGGTGGCAGTCTACGTTATTGGTCCAAAAATGGGCGAGATCAGACCAACGGGCGTGGACCAGCCCATATAAGGCAAATTTTTAAATTGAGATATCTTACACGATTTGTTAGCGAGAGTGCTGAAATTATGCGTATATGTGCCTGGTGGTAGTCTACGTGACTGGTCCAAAAATGAGCGGGATCGTACAAATGGCCGTGGCCCCGCCCATATAAGCCAAATTTTGAAATTGAGATATCTTGCTCAATTTATTAGCGAGAGTACTGCAATTTAGTGCATATGTATGTATTCGGTGGCAGTCTACGTTATTGGTCCAAAAATGGGCGAGATCAGACCAACGGTGGCAGTCTACGTGATTGGTCCAAAAATGGGCGGGATCAAACTAATGGGCGTGGCACCGACCGAATGAGTCAAGTTTTGAAATTGGAATATCTTGCACAGTTTATTAGCGATAGTGCTGTAATTTTGTGTATATGTTTCTGGTGGTTGTCTACGTGATTGACCTAAAAATGGGCGGGATATGACTAGTGGGAGTGGCCCCGGCCGTATAAGAGGGATCAATGCAATTTTGTGCATACTTATTTGGTGTCAGTCAGAACGGGATCGGAAATCTGAAGTCTGGGGCGACGAAGTGGACCGGGTCCAGCTATCATTAATAAATTAACCCTTAAAACAAGTAAGAAAGTTTCAGTCGGGTAAACCGACTAAGGTATAGCCTCACTTTGTGCGTACTGTAATATAAAATATTACACGAATTAATTAATTAACAAATACTCCTATTTTTAGCTAAACAGTAGATACTTCAAAAATATTGCACTGTACCGAATTGTAAGCGCTTATGTGCACTGATATATTAGAGTTATGATCTATTCAATTTTGATATGATTTGTCCATTTTGCCAATTTTTAATAGGGCTATATCATTGGTACTCACGCTTTAAGCTCTTAACTTTTTGTATAAAATACATTTGTGTGGGAGGCACCAAAAGAGGCGTGGCAATAACTCCCGTTTTTCACTGTACTGTAGGACCTATAAAAGCATTACACTGTACAAAATTTCAAGTATTTTTATGCACTGGTATTACAGTTATAAGCTGTTAAATTTTTGTGCAAAATGGCCCATTTGTGTGGGAGGTACCAAAAGGGGCGTGGCAACTTCGCCCATTTTTCACTGGGTTGTAGGTACTATAAAACCATTACGCTATTCAAAATTTCAAGTCTTTGTATGCACAGATGTTCAAGTTATAAGCTGTTAACTTTTGGAGCACATTTGTGTTGGAGGTACCAAAACGGACGTGCCAATTACGCCCACTTTTCACTGAACTACAGGTACTATAAAGCATTGTATTTCCATGAAGTGCTATCATTGTTATATGCAGTTAACTTTTGGTGCAAAATAAGCCATTTGTGTGGGTGGTACCAAATGGGACGCGGAAACTTCGCCCATTTTTCTCGAGGTGATAGTGACTAATAAACTAATATTATGTGCAGAATTTCAGAGGATTCAAAAAAGTAGTATAGAAGTTATTAAAAATTCAATATTTTACTATATATGTATTAAACCTTTGTGGAGCAATATGGTCCATCTTCGAACTTAGCCGAAGATTGAAAAAAATATTACAAAGTACCAAATTTGAAGTCAATCGGTTACTCCTTTCGAGAGTTATCGTGCGCACCAGCCAGCAGACAGACGGACGAACATTGTTCGATCGACTTATAACGACCTAAAATATATATATCAATAAATTCTTTGCAAAGTGCAAATACTACTACACATTTTTATTATGTTTCTTCTTCTTATTTCTTATGCTAGGTATTTCTATTACTGGTTTCCACGTAATATCAATGCATGCTCTAATAAATGTTTAAAGTTTTTCGTATATAGAGACTCATTAAAAATACGAGAAAGAGATGTTCTTACATACATATACACTCTGATTCAATATATAGGGAAATTTTGACTTTGCAAAACGTTAACACATAAGCATAGATTTTTCACGCTTGCATAAATGTGCCTGAAAATATTATTGTCATCAGTATTTTTAAGGAAGTTTCACTCATTATTTTGCTTTTCTTTTTTCTACAACCTTCTTTTTATGCTGATGTATCTCGTTAATTTCCTTAAATTCATATCCCTACCCACAATCGAAACATGGGACCCGTACAAGTGCTCGTGTGAACATACGTGACGCCGGCGACAACGAATCCATTAGTGTAACGAGCACAAAGTTGTCGCTGCCTCCGAGTAAAAAAATTATCATTGAATTTCATATGTCTGTGATATCCTTTTAAGCAATATTTTGTTGTTGATAATTAGAAATATTTTCTTTCAGAGATTAATCCTTTCTTTTGCATTACTTTGTTTGATTGAAACACTTCACTTTGTAGGTTGGCACACATACATAGCGTACAGAATGGAGAGAAGAATTGAGATATGGAAGGAAGTTTTCGCAAAACGACGGATGTACATAAATATCTATAAAAATATTGCAATATCAGACTTTTGATGATGATTGATAGGTGTGATAGAAACTTCATATTGGCAGAGGTTACAGTATTCTATTAATGTGTCAATCATTTCATAGCTTCCACCATAGGATGGCGTGGTGTATTCATTTTGTCAATCCGTTTGTAACACCTCGAAATATTGATCAGGGACCCCATAAAGTATATGGGAGTTTTCATGTCAATTGAGTGAATAATTAAAACTGATGTCTTTGGATCGGGATGCTACTTGCACCACGTTTAGTCTATTTAGCAGTTATGACACAAAAATTCTACCAGACCTGTTAAGGACTATCGGAGTTTGAGGGTTCTTGAATTTTGACATTTTGGCCAAACGCCCCTTTTTTCCCATCCATATAACTACCTATTTCTGTTAAAAAAAATTAAAAAGTTCAAAAGTTTTGTTTACAATTTTGCTCACACGAAAGCACAAAATTTGTGGGATACGACCTGCTTATATATCAAAAGAAAGATAAACATAAAAAAACAGATTTTGAACAACATATTTTGAATTTTTCTATTTTTTATTTAAATTATAAAATTTTTCGCAATATATTATGAGATAATTTTGAAACCATTGATGGGATAAACAAATGATATTACAAGAAGATAAAGCTACATAATTTATGATTCTTTAAAGCTTTGCTGAACCCGTTAGGATAAATGGATCTAGAGTTATGTTAAAATATTTCGCTACTACAGCAAATTATTTTTGGCAAAAAGGCAAAACAAGTTTATAATTGACAAAAAATTTCGCACATATTTTTTACACTTTCTAAATTCAATAGAAAATTAGTTATATGGATGGGAAAAATGGTGTTATGCTGTTGGAGCATAATGTCAACATTCAGCAGCCACCAACTCAGACAGTTCTTAACCGATTTGTTAAAATTGTATGTCGTACTACACATTAGGAGTAAAAATGGAGTAATTTAAGTATATTTATACACAGAACACCAGTCATAGGTCTATGTTTTTATACACCTTCCATATGAAGCAGATGTACCATTTGGCTTTTTATCGCAATAGAGACGAACATTTTTATCTAGTGGGGTTAAAAATTGTCACTTTAAGTTTTTTTTACACCCAGAACCCTTCACGCGAATAACGATGGTTAAATGTCCACGTCGGAGTTGTATATTCAACTTTATTTTGCATCCTGCAGATCAATGACACCAATTTAAAATTCTCAGAAAAATATACTCATGTAGAGCCATTTGTGCCTAACCGCTCCTATAAATAAGAAGAGCCTGTTCTTCCCGTTCTTTTTAAAAAAATATTTTGAAAAAAATTAAAATATAAACAATGAAAAGTTTTAAAATCACAAACTAGACAGAATTATTTTTCTCCAAAAAAATTATCAATTTCTGATATTTTTCAGTAAAAACGCTCTTATATAGTATATACGGTGTCAGCTCAGATTGCAAATTGAACTGTAGAGGAAAACTATAAAATCAAATATTCAAAAACTGGAGAATTTTAGTAAATATATAATTAGTAGTCAGAATCGCTAGCTTAGTGGATTTAATCATATCTGTCTGCCTGTCCGTCCGTACGTCTGTCCATCTTATATTGTTTGTTGAGTATAGGTCGCAATTTCACAGCGATCGTGCTCAAATTTTGCAGTTAGGAGACTTTCGCATCTGGAAAGAAACCTACTAAAATTGGTTAAAATCGGTTAAGATTAAGATACAGCTCCCATATATATGTTTCGTCCGATTTGTTCCTTTAGCCCTATAGAAGATGTATTTTACATCTAATTGATTTAAAATTTAGCATGCTAGAGTTTCTTGATCAACGGACCAACATTGCTCAATTTGAAGTTTATTGATCTATGGATCAACATAGCCTAATTGGAAAAAATAGGCAAAGATTAAGATGTTGCTCCCAGATAATCTTATATATTTCTTCGCATTTGGCCCTATAGAAGCTGTAGTTTACATGCAGTCATATTGAAATTTTACATGGTACAGTTTCTTGATCCATGGACCAACATTGCCGAATTTGAAAAAAGTCGGTTTATATTTAGTTACAGCTCCCATATACGTATATATGTTTCGTCCGAATTGGACGAAATTTTATTGTTATCCAATCTTACTAGAGACTTTCAGCCGTATTCATAAAAAAACCTAATTATGAATTAAAGTCCACATTAGTTATCAAACACCCTTGCCTAATAATCGATTATTAAAGAATCGTATTCATAAACAGCATTTTAACTAATAAACCGTTTAATGCCTTATCTCTCAATGATGCATTAATACAATTATCAATTGTAAGAGTAGTCGAATATATAAATTATTTTATTGTTTATTTTAAAAACAAACTGTATTAATTAACAAAAATGTACGATCACTTGCCCAATAATTGAAAAAACAACTAAAGATCAAGTAAATGACGAATTTAGAGCATTTTATTTATTACATACAAAAAGGTATTCGAATAATATTTAACACATTTTGATTGTTTACATATCACTGGTGAATTTTGTACAATGTGCATGTCTTGTGTTGTGGTTTTGCAACAATAAAAGTTTTTGTTCTTTTATGAAACAATAATAAAAAAAGAAGCATGCAAAAAGCATTTATTATACCAATTTTTATGAAACAATATGAAACCAGTAAGGAAAGACAGAAAGTAGGACGGGCCGACCATATAACACCCTACACCTCCCTAACAATTCCAAAATGTGCATTGCGGTAAGAATTTGGCAGTTTCCATACATATAATAAGAAAGTTCCCTCTTCCGAATTTCGTACTGACCGGATATAAAACACTGTTTCTACAGCGCTTACATGTTAATACGGGTGTTCATGCATGTAATAACAAAACTCTCTCTGTTAAATTTCGTACTGATGGGATATAAAGTAAGAGTTCTACAGCGCTTACATATCAAATAGGGTGAAACATATATGTGGGGCTTTATCTAACTCTGAACGGATTTTCTCCGAATTTGGTAGAGTTCATTAACGTAATAAGAAAACTCTGTCTGTCAGATTTCCTACTGATCTGATTTAAAATCCAGTTTCTACAGCGCTTACATGTCAAATCGGGGCTAACATACATATATATAGGGGCTATATCTAAATCTTGACCGATTTTGACCAATTTCAATAGGAATCTTCCTTGGGCCAAAAAAGAGCACTGTGCTAAGTTTGATCACAATCGAACCACAAATACGACCTGCACTTTGATTACAAGAATACATGGACAGACTGACGGGCATGGCTAAATCTACTCAAAAAGTGATTCTATGTCGATCGGTATAATAAACAATGGGTCGATCACTTCTTCTTTTAGGCGTTACAAACAAATGCACAAAGTCATATTACTCTGTACCACAGTGTGGTGTAGGGTATAAAAAAAAGAATGCAAATACTGATGGACGCAGAATCCTGAGTCGATTTAGCTGTGTCCGTCCATCTGTGACAATCAAAGTACTGCTCGAAAAAAGGAACCAATCCTAACAAAATTTTTGGGTTAAGGAGCAGTTTATGTTGCACAATGCCTTTAACTATTCCTGGAAAAATGCGTCAAATCGGTCCACATTTTGATATATTTCCCATTTAATGGTACATTCCGTTTTGATATAAACAGGTTCTCCGCCATAGGATGGGGAGTATATTCATTTTGTCACTCCATTTGTAACACCTCTAAATATTGATCTGTCAGTCCGCCTGTCGTAGCGAACGGACGTGTTATCGCACACAAAAGGAGGTCTCTAGTCTGGGTCCTTTGATCGTGGGCGGTAAAGTTGACCCAGTAACGCAGGTCAAGTCAACCAAATCATCCGTTAATGATGAGGCTATAAACACAAAGACTCTACAGACACGTAAAAATCAATTGGCCATAAAGAAGGGTAAGAAGCCACCATCTTATTCTAATATAGCTAAACAACATTTTCGAGACGATCTATGCTACGCCATAATTGATAGCAGTAGTGCATCTGGCAGAATCCCCGAAGACCAAAAGAGTAACTTCGAAGATTTGGTCTATACGAGGGTAGCGGAATACGTCCTCGAATCTAAGGATGAACCACCAATCGAAGCAATGAGTTGCAAGTTTGAGAGGGTGTTTTGATGCTAAGGCTGGCATCACAACGCTGCGCTGGTGTCCTCGTAAAACTTGTGGATAGCTTCCCCTCACCTTGGGACGGCGCAAAGCTAAAATTGTAAGGAAAAGCGACATTCCTGAACTCATAAAAACGACCCTATATGTTAAGGGATGTCCCAGTAAGTTCTCATCAGAGTACATACTCGACATCATTGGCAAACAGAATTCAAAACTTTCCGTGAGAAAGTGGGAAGTCTTCTATATACCTACCGAGGCACTCTCCTCGTGTTGGGCATAGACCCAGAATCCAAGAACAATCTTGTCATGGCGAAGGGCATGGCGTACTTCTTGATCTGGACAGTCTTTTTCACAATTGGAAAGGTCCCGATTGGCAGGACAGATGAATCAAGTCCAAATATACTGTCTGAAGAGGCAACCACTGGTATTGAACGGATGGAGACAAGTGAGACACTGCCAAAAACTGATGTGGAAGTAGTCAATAACACCACCAGTTCACCAATAGTACCGCCACTTTTGCAGGAAGTTCCCAGCAAAGGTGGTGATCAAAATAAAAAGAGCAACAAAACAATTCAAACCAATGAGGGAGCGACAAAAAATAACACCGCCTCCCAAAATTGTCGACTGGAAGATGGTGTAATAGGTAGTGAACGAAAGGAGGAGAATGACCCACTACCAAATAATGAGGGGGTGCCACCAGATAGGATAGACTCCCAAAAGAAACTTTTACTGGAAGGACAATGATTGAGGTCATCCAGATAAACCTACACAGGAGCGAGGCAGCATCCAACGCTCTGATGGACATCATAAATAAAGGCAGGGTTCATATTGCTTTGATCCAGGAACCATGGACAACTAGCAACAAGGTTACTGGATTAAACCATGTGAACTATAACCTGTTCTACGCTAACGCAGGTACTCTTCCAAGGACTTGTATTCTGTGCCATAAAACTTATATTTTATTTTTCTCCAGAGTTGTCAACATCGGACGTTGCGTTGCGTTGTGCTGAGGCAAGGTAATGGAAATATGTACCTGGCGTCAATATATCTGTCATTCGATGCGCCGACATTGCCACCTACGTCGGAATTACAACGTCTGGTGAGGGAATCCAAACACACAAGTAATGAGTTATTAGCTGGATGTGACGCCAACTCCCATCATATCGCTTGGGGTAGTACTAACACCAATAAAAGGGGACACGCCCTTATTGAATTTTTGAATACAAATGACCTCATAACTCTTAACATAGGAAACACTGCAACCTTTGTTAACAAAATTAGGGAAGAAGTATTAGATATAACGATATGTTCAGAAAATCTTATTGATGAGATTCATGAGTGGAGGGTTTCGGATGAACACTCCTATTCAGACCACCGTCATATAAGGTTTAAAATTGCACGGCCACCGCCAAATCCCATAAGTTTCCGTAATAAGGCTAAGACCGACTGGACAAAATTCGGAAATCTACTTAGAAATCGATTGGGGCAGCCTACACGCGATTATCTATGTGCAGATGACATTGATATCAATGTGAAGAAGATTACCGAGGATCTTGTAAAATCATTCGAAGATAGTTGCCCACTTCGAGAAAGGAAATCTGCCTTTGAGAAACCCTGGATGACAGGACAAATTCGCTCGATTGGCAAAGATGTCCGCAGACTTTACAACAGAGCTCGACGTAAAAAACAATTAGTATATTTGGAAGACTACCACAGAAGACCCAAAGAATACAATAAAATCATTAGATCGGTGAAACGTAACTCCTGGAGGCTTTTCTGTGAACAGGTAGACAACGTTAACAGCATGTCTAAAATGAAAAAGTTCCTCTCAAAAACTCATGTTCAAACTGAAACACTGGTGGATGAAAGGGGTAAAAGGATGGAAACTATAGAGGATGCCGTAAGGCTCTTGATGAAAACTCATTTTCGGACTGGTAATGCTGGACCAACAGAGGAACAGTTACAGAATGAAAATGTATTGCATCAAGTACCTATTACGGATATAACAGATGGTATGGTTAAAGAAGCGATAAAAAGTTTCTCTGCTTTTAAGGCTGCGGGACCGGATGGAATATTTCCAGCATTTCTGCAGAATGAGGTGGATCTGATATCAACTCATCTGGCTGTAGTGTTCACTGCATGCCTAACCCATTCGTATACCCCAAAAGACTGGCAGGAATCAAGGGTGGTCTTCATACCAAAGCCTGGCATGGCGAGTTATACGACCCCAAAGGCTTATCGACCCATTAGACTAACTTCTTTCCTGTTAAAAACAATGGAGCGAATAATTGATAACATGGTCAAAAGTAAAATAGCGGATGACAGGCTAAAATTCAAACAACACGCCTATGTCAAAGGAAGATCTGTGGAAACAGCTCTGCATGAGGTAGTGCACCACATAGAATAGTCCTTCAGTAAAGAAATGTATACACTTGCTGTTTGTATAGACATTGAGGGCGCATTTAACAATGTACAGACCGATAAACTTATCCAGTCCTTAGACTAGTTTCAGGTTGACCGGGCGCTGAAAAACTGGATCAACAATATGCTAAGGAATAGGTGGATTATTTGTGGGTCATATGACGTAAAAATTAGAGACAAGGTAAATCGTGGTATACCTCAAGGGGGCATTTTATCGCCTCTTCTATGGGTTACGACGATACACATTCTCCTAAAAGCCCTCACCAATGAAGGACTTAAACCAGTCTGTTATGCAGACGACGTTGTAATACTTCTAAGGGGCTTTCATCCAAATCTATTATGCAGAAGAGCTGAAGAGGCACTTAACATAGCATATAACTGGGCACAACCAAGGGGATTAAATGTTAACCCAGGCAAAACAGAAATATGTCTATTTATAAGGAAAACGAAGATCCCACGTTTTACCCGGCCTCGATTCCTGAATAAGACAATTGCTATAACTAAAAAGGTAAAATACTTGGGAGTAATCTTGGATCAGAAACTGTTCTGGAAAGATCATCTTGAAGAAAGAGTTAAAAGGGTATAAAATGGGGACTACGTCCAAATATGACTCACTGGCTTTACATGAGCGTGATTAGACCAATAATCACCTACGCCTGTGTAGTGTGGTGGACATCAATGGACAAGAAGCGCAACGTAATACCTTTGCAAAAAATTCAACGTATGTGCTGTCTAGGCACAGGCGAGGCATTTAGAACTGCACCAACAAAAGCGTTGGAGACTATACTGCACATCCAACCAATAGACATCCGTATAGGCAGCCCTCACAGCAAGACGTCTACAAGTGATGGGTGAATGGATAAATCTAGACCACAAGTCATACCATCAGAAGATTATAGAATATCTAGTAGGTAACATTCAAACGCCAGAAATCTCGGACCGCATTCCTGGGATAAGTTATACCCGCACCCTCACACGAACAACGGTAGCCATAGGTCCATGTTTTGATATAGCCCCCATACAAAGGTCCCTATAGATTTTACTTCTTAACGCAACAAAAACTACAAATTTCAACGAATCGGTCTGAAATTTTGTAATATGACTTTATTTGTGCCCGAAAGGAGGGTATATAAGATTCGACCAGGCCGAACTTAACGCTTTTACTTGTTTATTTTAAACTAATCCATTTCATAATCAGTCTTCAATATTTTTTTCTTTTAATTAAAAAATTCCATAAAATTTTTTTGCAAATGAACATGAAAAAAAAGCAAAAAAAACCTTTGACAAACGCTTAAAGTAGAGTCGAACAAAAGGTGGTTTAGGCTAATAATCGTTTATGAATGCCGTTTTAACAAAGCTGTTTTAAGTTTTTATGAATACGGCTTTATAGCTTTACTTACTGGTGTTTTGTTTATATTATTAACGTGTAAAATGCAAACTAAAGTTACATGTGCAACGGATGAATTTTAGAAATTGTATGTCATTTGATTAAATATGACTCGGAACACACGCCTTCTTATAATATTTTCTCAGATTTCGGAAGCAATACATAATTTGGCCAGAGAATCGATGAGTTGATTTATTTTGAAATCGACGACGGTTACAGGAGAAAGGTGTTCGGTTTCGCATGTAATGTTCGATATGTGCTTATTCTAGCTTGACAATATGGCGTATTTAGTAGGTATCGGCTCCTACCATTTATAGACTTTCTATGCTTTTTTTAAGATTAGAAATTTATTGTGACAGAAACAAGCAATTTTGATAGATATGAGAGCCGTAAAAATAAAAATGAAAGTCGCGTAAGAATGATACCTTAGACCCTTTTGTTGGAGCAGAATATAAATGTCTTCTCTATGTTCGAACAGGTATTTGCGGTGTTCGTTTCAGGATCATGTACCTCCTGACGTTCAAATGTTGAATATTTCGGGTGGAAAGTGTGGCTTCCGTCATGCTTAAATTGAAATCAAACATAAATATATATGAGCTGTCCAGTAGGTGAATTGGTAGCGTTCTCGCCTGTCCATAAAAAATCTAGATACATGGTCCTCGTAAACCGGGTTTTCCCTGGACCGTAAAATTATAATATACATTTACTTTGTATTGTAATTAGTATAAATAAATACATATAAGGGAAATACTCGTAAAGCTCTTCCTTCTCAAATGATTTTAACAAAATATACCCTAAATCAGAGATTGGCAAAACAGCACCCATGGGCGGTTCTCTCCTCTCACACATTAAATGAGTATAAAAGAATTCATTCAGTTTACATTGAGAGAGAGAAATGCTTTTGCATGGTTGTATGAGTGTGCCGATCCCTGCCCTAAATAGAAATGCGGTTTCTATACATATACGTTCTAAGCATATACGTTATATGCTTTTCTCGATGAAATTATCATAAGCACTAATGCCCATTAGGTGTTCCTTTCAATATCAATTCTTAATCGTAATTTTGTAATCGATGTGACTGAAACATATAAATTTATTTTATTTTATAATTCCCTGTGAGAATTTGATTGATATTATTTTTATGATTTCCCCACTGTGGAGTTCAGCTGAAGATCAAAGGGTTTTTTCAATGATTGTTTTATATTTTGCCTTAAACAATTGCCAGAAATGTAATAGGACCTTTTGATATAACCCCCATATAACGATTACCCGTGATTATTCTTGATTTCTCTGAGAAAGAATATTTCGCGTTTATGCTTATCAGACTTAAAAATATTTATTTCGTATATACTTATTGGTTTATATAAACGAAACGGCCAATATATTTATACAAAATATTAGAATAATCCTAACACCTGTTTTTGTACTTTTTCTGTTGTTTTTAGAAATCTTGATTTTTCTGACATCACTCTCACATATGTATTACTTATACTTTTGCTATTTCTTTCAAGAAAGGAAACCTGCCGGAAATCTTCCAATTCAATCATAATTAATGACCGATGCAGGCGGAATATTAATGAATTATCCGCAACTTTGTATGGAGTTCCCAGACAAAACTGTCAACACTAATTATCCAGATCATCTACTTCCAATCGATGAAAAATGTGGTGGCAATTTATGTATGATAAGTTTAGCCGTTGTTTCTGTTAAAACAAATCCTCTAAGGATGAATGACTTTTAAAATGTCATACCTTTGAAAAAGTTTTGCTCTCCAGTTTGACTACACCAAATATCCTTCGGTGCCAGTGTTGTCAGACGAATTTCACCGAAAATCGTCAAAATGGGGGTATAAAAATCGTCAAAATAAATTTTCAAAATCGTCAACACAAAAATCTACCAGCAACGTAAAGCTTTTGAGTTTTTTATGACGAAGGACATGTTTCGGAGATAGATATGTATTAATTGGTACTCTCAAATGATTTTTGGGATTCCTCAAAGTGAACTTAAAATTAATTTTGTTGGCGGATCTAACATTCTTGAACGACATTAATAATTAAATTTGGCGGAATCATATGTATCTCATACATATTAATTTCTTACGTTTGAAAATCGTCTTGCTCATATATTTCTTATTTCTTTACGTCATGAAAGCCACTAGCTTTAACTTATTGGGACGAAGTTTGACAAAATGCATAATTTCTTGGCGCAATATTATCTAGAACAACTCAAAGGGAGACTGGAATTCGGTTATTTGTGTTTATTTTTACCCATAATCAGTCATACGACTACTGACCTCATTGGTCAACATTTTGGTATAGCTCCCACGCGATGTAATTTTAGCGCGTTAAAAACCACAAATACTAATCGATTTGGCTAAAATTCGCAATTTATATTTTATTAATCCAGAACCATTTCAAGGAGCAAGTGACCCCATTGGACCATATATCGGCATAGTCCCATACAACTGTCAAAACCGATTTGACTTCATACCCCCAAGGAAAAAAATGTATTCCAATTTGGCTTAAAAAATATACATACATATATGTGATTAATTTTAGCGATTCGTTGGAATAATGACCTAGATTCACGTTTTGACGTAGCCCTTACTTTACAAAAAAAATTTCACTGTAATTTCCTCTGCCAATTTTACATCTTAACAAAACTTTAGAGATTTTTCTTGTTATGTTATTGAGTGCGGTCCATAATATTTGAGACATTTTATAAAATTTCTGATTTTTATTTTAAAAAGATAAATGGGAGAGTAAATACATCCCGAAGGAATGATAAAAAATTGTTAATATAAGAACAAATTGTGAAGTTTTCCTTACCTCTTTCATATCATAAAAAATCGTAATTTCGTTGCAAAAATCTTCCTATTTTTTGGCTCTGAAAATCGTTAAAATGACGATAAATCGTCATTTCTGGCAACACTGTTCGGTGCACCTAGTCTGCCTGCAGGTTTCCTTTTCTAGCTTAATACCTAAGGGTATACTAAAGTCATTTACATGGTACGTTTTTCTCACTTTTAGTTTTATGAATATGCAGACGTGATAAAAAGTTCAATCTTTTCTGAAGTGTCAATTCACTGCAAAAGTTTGTGAAAAGTGTTGTTCGTTTACTTCGGAGAGTGTTATGTCAACGGCGGCCGAGAGGTTGTATGGACGCTTATCATCCATGATTGCAGTCCCTTCCGTTAGTTGGCATTTTGGTGACAGAATTCTTAAAAGCTGCATACACGTACGATGATGACAATGATTTGGCAAGAACAAGATGAGGAGCAGAACAGGAAGAACAGTATAACTTTGATTAGACATTCTTTCGTTCTCTGGTTTTTGGTTTCGGGTTCACGTTTTTTTTACTTTAAATGTAGAAAAGTTCAACAAAATAAGAATTTTTTTAAATCCTTGATTCTGTTTCTAAAAACTTAAAAGGAAATGAGAGCGGCTTTAAAGAAGGAATATGAGTAGAACGATAAGATTATTAAAATCTTCAAGGTTTACTTTGACATGTCATTTTATTCATCTGATGAAGAAAGAGTGAACAACGTATATTTTGGAGATATAATATTTCTTAAACCTCTGAGATCTATTCAGTCGTGTTTGTTTTATTTATATCGAAAACATGTGAGAGTGTCATAAATAAGTTTCTTGTCAAATACAATCTATGGGGTTTATGTTTAACGATATGCAAATTATTGTGAAACAATGATTGTGCGCCGAGCAGAACTTATCAAAATGAAGTGGTTCTACATTAATCATTACATTATCATTTGCTACGAACCAAAAGTGTAACACATCGAAGGAGTGACCTAGGACCATAAGTATGTTTGGCGGAAATCCGTTTTGGGTCATTTTAAGTCATTTGAGCTAAGTCCGTCCGTCCGTCCGTCCGTCCGCCTGTCTGTGTGTCTGTCTGCTGGCTAGTGCGCACGATAACTCTCGAAAGGAGTACCCGATTGACTTCAAATTTGGTATGCGGTAATAATTTTCTCTATCTCCGGCTAAGATCGAAGATGGGCCAAGTTAGTCCAATACTTCTAGTACCTCCCCCACAAAGGTTAACATTTAGTGAACAATTGATTCTTTAATAATTTCTATACTACTTATTTCAATCTTCTAAAATTCGACACATAGTACTAGTTGATTATCAGCTATCACCTCGACAAAAATGGGAAAGTTTGCCACGCCCTTTTTGGTACCTTCCACACAAATGGACCATTTTGTACCCAAAGTTAACAGCTTATAACTTTAACACCAGTACATACAAATAATTTTGTACAGAGTAATGCTTTTATAGTACCTAAAATCAAGAGAAAAGTCGACGTTATTTGCACGTCTGTCTTGGTACCTCCCACACAAAAAGAGCATTTTGCATCAAAACCTAACAGCTTATAACCTTAATACCAGTGCATACAAATACTTAATATTTTATACAGTGTAAAAGTGGGTGTTATATGCAGGCCCCTTTTTGTACCTCCAAAGTTAACTTTTGGTACAAAATGGTTCTCCCACACAAATGGACCATTTTGCACCAAACGTTAAGAGCTTTTAACTTTAATACCGGTACATACATTAAAGTTTTAAATGCAATTTATATAGATAGTAATTAATTAAAACAAAAAAATAAAAAAATTCACGAATATTTTTCGGGACTCAAGGTGAACTTTCTTACTTGTTTTTAAGTTTTTTGGCTGCCAGAATTTGTCCCAAGGAAAATGTATCTGAAATTGAAAATTAAGGTAAGCTCTAAATTTGGGACCTATTTTCGTTGCATTTGGAAATTGGCAGAAACAAACATAATTACGCCCCCAAAAAATGTTGTGGTTTAACACGTAATTTTTTGGACCCATATTCCTACAAAAGAAGTTTGTTAACCGATCATTACCAAATTTAGCAGAAAAAATTTTTAACTCAGGAATGAAATAGTCCCCATATATATTTGTTCCTCCCGATTTTACATGTAAATGCTGTACACGCTAAAAAAATCGATTCTGCAGTATATTATCCCAAACATATTCGCCTTGAAATATATATGTATATGTTTAGGGTACACTCTAAACATATAATATTGGGTGAGAAAATGTTATTCTGAAGAAATCTTTGTTTACATCCCAATATGTTTTTATGTTTTATTTGCACTTAAGAATTCAGAAAATACGTTGTGTTAAATTTTTAACTAAAAAGTTATTTTTTAGAAATTTTTAATGTTCGTAAAAACATTAAATAATAATAATTGAATTCGTATAATCTTGCATCAAAATAAATTAATTGGCGGTTTGACAAGAAATGTGACTTGGAATACTAACTCAGAAATTTTAAATGATTGATTTAAAACATAAGTTTATGCTGCATATGGTATGGTTCAATGGTGGTTCAATTCGAAACCAAGGAAAAATTAAAACTGAAATTCGAAAATGTCAGCAAAAGTTTTGGTAATCTTTTTAAATAAAATATATTTGGAAAAATTCCTAAATAATAATTTTATTTATATTTAAACACATATTTTATTTGAGAAATTTAGTTTGCAAATATATGTAATTTGTTGTAATATATTACTATACTAGCTGGACCCGGTCCACTTCGTTGCCCCAGATTTAGATTTCCGATCCCGTCCATTTTTGAACAAATTTCAATTTCAGACAGACAAACAAACGATTTGCCACGCCCACATTTTCCCCGCCCACTTTTTGCAAAATTTTTTTTTTCCAAAACCATCTCAGACAAAATAGCTTTCAAACAAAACAAAAAATTTTAAAATCGGTCCAGTAGTTTAAGCTTCTATAAAACACATACATACATACATACATACAAACATTTTTCCATTTTTATATATATAGATGAGTCCTTAATGGCTTACAAAATTGTGTGGAACGGTGGGATACAGTAGAAAGATACTATCGGCGACCCAAACGAGCAGAAAGTAAGTAGTTAACAAAACTAAGCGAGACCGAGGCAAGCAATATGGTGAATATTCGTACAGAACTCTCAAGTTTGCTAATACATAGGTATGACATTGGACAAGCAGATAAAGACGAATGCAAGGTACCAAAACTCGCAGTAAACTTTTTTTTACAAAATGGTACCTATGTGTCGGAGGTACCAAAAGGTGCGGCACCACATCCGCCGAACATATTCAGGTTCTTAGGCCACTCTTTCGAGGTGCACATTTTTTCCAGTAGTAAATGATATATATCCCCTCCTGCACTGAAGTGAAGATATAAATATAGAACTCTATCATTTTGAAAATGTAACAGTAAAATGTAACAACAATAACAATTTCCATATGACCAAACCTATTTTGACAATGCTGAATCCATTGCACAGTGGGATGAATTCGAAATAGAAGGAAATTAATTCCGCCGATTCATAACCAAGTAACCGATTGCAACGAAACTAGGCATACTCGTAGAGGAGGTACTAGAAAAATACAGTTTTAAATTTAAGCAATACAGAAACTTAGCCACAGGGCCTCAGAGTGTTCCACCTCGGATATACAATATGTTTAAATGCTTTTTTCTGTTTTTTCGTTTGTATCGATTTTTATTATGTATTTTTGACAAATAAATTTTTAATTGAAGAGAGAAGGTTAAAAACAATTGCTTATGATTTTCATGTTCCAGCAATTGGAAAAAATATGACTTTTTGTAACAACTTTTGTCATTTGGAAAAGCGTGGCCACGAATATATATAATTTAAACTAAGTTTTGTGTAGGGTTTTGGTATTTACTCGTTTATTAGATATCGAAAGTAATTCGCTGATATCTATATATGCAAAAGTCAATCCCACCACTCTCCAAAAAATTCGAAAAACCCAATTTTTGTTGTTTTTCTCCTATATCTACTATTGTAAAAGCAGTAATACAAAGACGCTTAGCAGTAAAAATTGTTACGATTTAACACACACACAAATGATATCTTTGTGATTGGAAAAAATGTTTAGTTTAAAAATTTTCGTTAAAATATTATATAAGTTGGAGAGGCGTGAGAAAGATAACAGTTATGATTTTGACCCGTTCTTTCCTTAAAAACATTTTCCAGGAAGTTTTCAATTAAGATTATTACTGTTCAACAAAATAAGACTTTTTGATTGGGACAGAATATCGACGCTATAATTCTGAAAGAGCATTTTGAGTAGATCTTTTTTGTAGAATAAACTTATGGTCTAGTTTTTATTTTTTGGTCGAAGGGAGCATTATACTAAATAAAAAAACTGTTGTAAGTTAATGAGTGAAAGATTTTTTCATTGTCAGAGTGGAATTTTATGCAACCTAAAATTGTCATAACATTGACAAGAATATGCTTCAAAGGCCGTCTTTTTCCACTCTTAGGTATGAAAGTCACATTTCGCTTTCAACTTTTTAATAAAAATAATAAAATTTTTGACTACATTTAAAATCGCAGACAAAATCGCAGCTACTCTACTTAAATCATGTTAAGATTGTACTGTACATGGGTAGTGCTTTCATTCCAGAATGGGTCATCCTATCATTCGTTATCCTTAAATGTCCTTTTTTAAAGGAGTTTTTTTTATTTTCACGAAAAAGGGCCAAATTGACCCATTGACATAGTAGCTAGGTGGTTAAGATCTTCCACGAACATGATCCTCATAAAATTCCACTATATAACTCTGACAATAAGAAATCTCTCAGACATAAACTTACAGCATTTTTTTATTTATTATAGCGTGATCCATTTCGAGGTTTTTTAAAGAAAAAAACATAGAAAATTCAAATTGAATGGGGAATGTTTATTATCATTTAAAAGAACATTCTTTGGCATTTATTTTTTTAAGATTATGTCTATCAAATGTTGGCCGCGGCTACGTCTCAGATAGTCCATCCGTTGAGTCCAATTTTCGATCTCTCTTTCGAGCATTTCGAGTGGTAACTGGCGAATGACACGCGTAAACGTTATGCAGGCGTAAGTCTTTCCATGATGAAATGCCAAACAATACTTGACAAAAATAACATGACAGCATGACACGACTCACACGCAATCTGTCAAAAAAAGGCTATTGAAAATTATCTCTACTTGGATCACCCGTTATAACATTACACTACGTTTTGTTGTCAAAACGTTGCAAACGTTGTTCAGGCGTAAGTCTTTCCATGATGCAATGTCAAACAATACTTAACAAAAATAACATGACAGCATGACACGACTCACACGTGATCTGTCAAAAAAAGGCTATTGAAAAAAGTATTTCTACTTGGATCGTCCCGTTATAATGCAGTCCTCGACCAAAAAATTAAAACTTTGAACCACTGTAAAAAAAATTGAGACCAGCTGAACCATAAGTTTATTATTTCGCCGCCGCCTTTCTTCATCAAAACACTCGTCATCGATCCCTCATATCGACAGCCTCTTGTTGCTCTTTTCAGCATACTGTTGATCTGCATATCGTTGCGCTCGCGTACTTTTCGCTATACTCGTATATAGACTTATGTATACGTACATATTTTTTTTAAACTGACCCAAATTGTGTTTTATTTCCTTTTTTTTGTATGCGTTGGCATTAACACGGAGTATTCTGCAGACGTACACAAAAGTTCATTGTATTCTCGGTGGATTGCGTGCCTGCCTATTACTTCAAGATATTTGCCGAATTGTATTCTTGAATGATGAGTTTTAATAAGGTTTTGGAGAAGAAATAACAATAATGTTTTTCTTTCTTCTATAATAATGTACAATTGTTTTTCGTCTGTTTTTGTTTAGTTTTTGTTTGCCTAAGACATCGAACTGAAATAAACATGATGTGAATAGTCTGGGGGAAATCTCTGTGGAGTAAGGCTAAGACAAATGATAATAGCAAATAATACCGATAACTATCCTAGGACATGTTTCTCTGACATGTCTTAATACTCGTATGCTCATTTAAAGAGGATTATTATTTGCTAAGTGAAGTGAAGCCGAAAGAAATATTAAAGTGTGGCTAAGCAAAAAAAATTAGTTAAAATGAAGAACATATTCGGTAGACAACTTTCTTAATATACTTGTCAGTTATTTATTTGAACGTATACTTGTATGCATAATAACCACAAACATATGTATTAGTAAGGACAAATGGGAACATTTTCAACTCTGAGAAAGGGCACAATTTGTTTCCAAACTTTAACAATTTAATACATTATAATGAGTCAAAAAGGTTTTAATCGTACACGATTGGCGGTGGTTCTGTCATTATGCTTTATTAGAAGCCCAGTTCTGCTGTATAGAAATACTGCAAACGCGTATCTTCTATATAACAGGTGGCGCAAAAGTTTTTTGGCTGTAATTAAAAAAAAAAAATGAAAGAAAATGAAAAAAGCAATATTCCGCGTTCTGGAGCAGTGTAGCGTAACATTGTTTATTAACGTGTATTTCGCATGTGTTTACTACACAAATGTCAAAACAGAACTGACATTAGGGGAATCGCAAAATGTATAGCATTTTCTGATAGGAGGATTACTTTTGCGCCACAAGTTATAAAGAAGAATGTGATCTTCTTAAAATTTGACCGATCTTCTTAACATTTTCACAGAATGTACACTTGTGTGGGGGGGTGCAAATAGGTTTTAAATTTTCGATGTACCAAGTGGGCGTGGCCCCGCCCATATAGGCCAAATTTTGAAATTGATATATCTTGCATAATTTGTTAGCTAGAGTGCTGTAATGTTGTACATATGTATCTGGTGGCAGTCTACTTGTTTGGTCCAAAAATGGGTGGGATCGGACCAATGGGGGTGGCACCGCCCATATAAGCCAAACTTTTAAAATGTGATATCTTGCACAATTTGTCAGTGAGAGAGCTGGAATTTTGTGTATATGTATCTGTTGGTAGTCTACGTGATTAGTCCAAAAATGGACGGAAACGGACAAGTAAGCGTGGCACCGCCCATTTAAGCCAAATTTTGAAATTGATATATCTTGCACAATTTTTTAGCGATAGTGCTGTAATTTTGTGCATATGTACCGGTTGGTGGTCTACCTGATTGGTTTAAATATGGGCGGGATCGGTCCAATGGGCGTGGCCTCGCTTATATAAGTCAAATCCTGATATCTTATAGATATCTTACACAATTTGTTAGTGATTGTGCTGTAATTTTGTGCATATCTGTCTGGTGGTAGTCTACGTGATTGGTCCAAAAATGGGAGAAATCGGATAAATGGGCGTGGCCTCGCCCATATAAGCAACCTTTTGAGGTATCTTGCACAATCTGTTTGCGATAGTGCTGTAATTTTGTGTATATGTGTCCGGTGGTATGTAAATAAATAATACGCCACGCTGTTCGATATTCATAAAATAATATTCACATACGTGCAATTCCTTTTTTTGGTAAAAATTTGTAAATTTGTTGTTTAATTTTGAAAGTCAAACTGTCATACCTTATTAAGTGTACCATGGTATTTGTTTACGGTACTTTCCTTTTCGTTAATATCTATGTACTCCCTTTGTTCTAACACTGAAAGATTACCTTTGTAGATATTAGCGAGTAAGTATTTTGACATTTCCCCGCGAATGCCTCCACCTTTCACCGTCTAATCAATCGCTAACGATCTCTCGAAATCGACGGCATCTCTTGGCATATCGTTGCTCTTTGTACATATTGTTGTACATCAAAAAGGTAAACTTGATACCAAAATCTTAATTAAATAAATTATTGCTTAAGGCTCCCTTATTATATTTTAAACGAAAAACTATTGTGTTTTTATTTGTTTATTTTCTTTTCGGCCAACATTTTGGTCCTTCGAGCCGGATAAACCGAGCCTATCGGATAAGTATGCGTGCGTGTGTTAATCGGTTTGATGTTTTTTCACCAACAGCAGTCATCGCCATCATCACATCCATCATCCATATCCCCATCCATCTCGAATCATAAACAATTGATTTCAATAAATTAAGGTTCGTATAGAGCAGTTTTTATACCCTACACCACACTGTGGTACAGGGTATTATGACTTTGTGCATTTGTTTGTAACACCTAAAAGGAGAAGAGATACACCCATTGTTTATTATACCGATCGACTCAGAATCACTTTCTGAGTCGATTTAGCCATGTCCGTCTGTCTGTCCGTCTGTCCATGTATTCTTGTAATCAAAGTGCAGGTCGTATTTATGGTCCGATTGTGATGAAATTTAGCACAGTGCTTTTTTTTGGTCCAAGGACGATCCCTATTGAAATTGGTTAAAATCGGTTCAGATTTGTATATAGTCCCCATATATATGTTTCACCCGATTTGACATGTAAGCGCTGTAGAAACCACATTTTACATCCGATCTTTATGAAATTCGGCAGAGAGAGTTTTATTATTACGTGAATCATAAACAATTGATTTCAATAAATTAAGGTTCGTATAGAGCAGTTTTTATACCCTACACCACACTGTGGTACAGGGTATTATGACTTTATGCATTTGTTTGTAACACCTAAAAGGAGAAGAGATAGACCCATTGTTTATTATACCGATCGACTCAGAATCACTTTCTGAGTCGATTTAGCCATGTCCGTCTGTCTGTCTGTCTGTCCGTCTGTCCATGTATTCTTGTAATCAAAGTGCAGGTCGTATTTATGGTCCGATTGTGATGAAACTTAGCACAGTGCTCTTTTTTGGTCCAAGGACGATCCCTACATATGTTTCACCCGATTTTACATGTAAGCGCTGTAGGAACTGTATTTTAAATCAGATCAGTACGAAATTTGGCAGAGAGAGTTTTCTTATTACATGAATAAACACTGCCGAATTCGGGGAAAATCGGTTCAGATTTAGATATAGTCCCCATATATATGTTTCACCCGATTTGACATGTAAGCGCTGTAGAAACCGTATTTTATATCCGACCTGTACGAAATTTAACATAGATAGTCTTCTTATTACATGTATGAACACTGCCAAATTCGGGGAAAATCGGTTCAGATTTAAACATAGTCCCAATATATATGTTACACCCGATTTGACATGTAAGCGCTGTAGAAACTTTGTTTTATATCCGATCAGTACGAAAATCGGCAGAGAGAGCTTGCTTATTACATGTATGAACACTGCCAAATTCTTATCGCAATGCCCATTTTCGCATTGGTAGGTAGGTGTAGGGTATTATATAGTCGGCCCCGCCCGACTTTCTGTCTTTCCTTACTGGTTTGTTTCTAAAGCAGTGAGTCGCGAAATTATTAATAAAGCAGTAAGGAAAGGCTAAAGTCGGGCGGTGCCGACTATATAATACCCTACACCACTCTCGTAATATTGAATAACTCTGATATATAAATTTTGTAATTCATGTATAAATTGGTTACATAAATTTACTTTTGGGACATTTTATACTTAAATAATACCCTTTACCACAGTGTGGTGTATGGTATAAAAACGATTGGATCTAAAGAACCAAATCGGATGAAACATATATATGGGAGCTATAGCTAAATCTTAACCGATTTTCTTCAAATTCGGTAGTGTTGGTTCATGGATCAAGAAACTCTACCATTCTAAATTTCAACACGATTGGATGTAAAATACAGCTTTTATAGGACTAAAGGGCCAAATCGGACGAAACATATATATGGGAGCTATAGCTAAATCTTAACCGATTTTCTTCAAAATCGGCAATGTTGGTTCATGGATCAAGAAACTCTACCATTCTAAATTTCAAAACGATCGGATGTAAAATACAGCTTCTATAGGACTAAAGGGCCAAATCGGACGAAAGATATATATGGGAGCTATATCTAAATCTGCACCGATTTTCGTCAAATTCGGCAATGTTGGTTCATGGATCAAGAAACTCTACCATTCTAAATTTCAAAACGATCGGATGTAAAATACAGCTTCTATAGGACTAAAGGGCCAAATCGGACGAAACATATATATGGGAGCTATAGCTAAATCTTAACCGATTTTCTTCAAATTCGGCAATGTTGGTTCATGGATCAAGAATCTCTACCATTCTAAATTTCAAAACGATCGGATGTAAAATACAGCTTCTATAGGACTAAAGGACCAAATCGGACTAAAGATATATATGGGAGCTATATCTAAATCTGAACCGATTTTCTTCAAATTCGGCAATGTTGGTTCATGGATCAAGAAACTCTACCATTCTAAATTTCAAAACGATCGGATGTAAAATACAGCTTCTATAGGACTAAAGGGCCAAATCAGACGAAACATATATATGGGAGCTATAGCTAAATCTTAACCGATTTTCTTCAAATTCAGCAATGTTGGTTCATGGATCAAGAAACTCTACCGTTCTAAATTTCAAAACGATCGGATGTAAAATACAGCTTCTATAGGACTAAAGGACCAAATCGGACTAAAGATATATATGGGAGCTATATCTAAATCTGAACCGATTTTCTTCAAATTCGGCAATGTTGGTTCATGGATCAAGAAACTCTACCATTCTAAATTTCAAAACGATCGGATGTAAAATACAGCTTCTATAGGACTAAAGGGCCAAATCGGACGAAACATATATATGGGAGCTATAGCTAAATCTTAACCGATTTTCTTCAAATTCAGCAATGTTGGTTCATGGATCAAGAAACTCTGTGCCGACTATATAATACTCTACACCACTCTCGTAATATTGAATAACTCTGATATATAAATTTTGTAATTCATGTATAAATTGTTTACATAAATTTACTTTTGGGACATTTTATACTTAAATAATACCCTTTACCACAGTGTGGTGTAGGGTATAAAAACGATTGGATCTAAAGAACCAAATCGGATGAAACATATATATGGGAGCTATAGCTAAATCTTAACCGATTTTCTTCAAATTCGGTAGTGTTGGTTCATGGATCAAGAAACTCTACCATTCTAAATTTCAACACGATTGGATGTAAAATGCAGCTTTTAAAGGACTAAAGGGCCAAATCGGACGAAACATATATATGGGAGCTATAGCTAAATCTTAACCGATTTTCTTCAAAATCGGCAATGTTGGTTCATGGATCAAGAAACTCTACCATTCTAAATTTCAAAACGATCGGATGTAAAATACAGCTTCTATAGGACTAAAGGGCCAAATCGGACGAAAGATATATATGGGGGCTATATCTAAATCTGCACCGATTTTCGTCAAATTCGGCAATGTTGGTTCATGGATCAAGAAACTCTACCATTCTAAATTTCAAAACGATCGGATGTAAAATACAGCTTCTATAGGACTAAAGGGCCAAATCGGACGAAACATATATATGGGAGCTATAGCTAAATCTTAACCGATTTTCTTTAAATTCAGCAATGTTGGTTCATGGATCAAGAAACTCTACCATTCTAAATTTCAAAACGATCGGATGTAAAATACAGCTTCTATAGGTCTAAATGGCCAAATCGGACGAAAGATATATATGAGAGCTATATCTAAATCTGAACCGATTTCAACCAAATTCAATAGCGATCTTAACTGCCGCGAAATACTCTAAACTGCAAAATTTCAGAACGACGAACAACTTTACATGGACAGACGGACGGACGGACAGACATCGTTAAATCGACTCAGCTAGTGATTCTGAGTCGATCGGTATACTTTAAGGTGGGTCTAGCTGTGTTATTTTAAGGTGTTACAAACATCTGCAGTGAAACAAACTTATAATACCCTGTACCACAGTGTGGTGTAGGGTATAAAAAGTGTTAAATTGTTTATAAAAAGGTCGTTTTAAAACGCGTCGCGAAACCCCTCCCGCTACCCGTCTCGTCTTTACGTTGTTCGTGGTATATACAAACGTACATACATACCGGTGTATGTCCGACTGCTTTTTGTGAGAACAAATTGGGAAAAAATTTAAATAACTAAATTTTTATTTTTCGAAAGACATATTGCCGTCGGCAAAACATAATTCTAATATTCAGTAAAATTTTCCGATTTACAACAACAACAATAAATTTATTCAAGCCCGCCACCAAAATATATTGTTTTAAAGCGTCTTTCCGTCCGTCCATGCGCTTTCCGCTTACCCATCGCAGCATCGAGCTTGCGTGGCAAGCACTGAGGGAGTCATATGATAACCCTCGAATAACTCCGGTTTTATCAAGTGAGACTAGTTCGGGGTTAAAAACGATACAACGCGGTATTAATGGCTGTCTTTCAGCAATATCTACTTACGATATAAGTACAGACAATTGGGATCCGATCCTGATCTTTATTTGCCTGCAACGTTTGCCGAGGCTTACCCAGTCTTTATGGGAACAAAGTACCAGGGACAAATCAGCTCTTTCTTCGTGGAAAGAGATTGATACCTTTCTTACGGAAAGGATTCGTACTCTTGTGTGCCTTACCGACCTTCGGGGAACCGAACCCCAAAAAGCGTCAAATACGAAGAAGGTTAGGACGCATTTTACGAATGCAACCTCTCCGAAGCCTTCTCGTGCCCAAACTAAAAAGAGTAGTAACTGTGTACTCTGCCCTAGATACAGCCATAAACTGTCAAAATGCCATCGGTTCAAAAAACTTTCACCATCGGAAAGGTATTCGGTAATCAAACGGCATAATTTATGTTTAAATTGTTTGGCCAAGGAGCATGATGTCAAAAATTGTTCGAGTGGTCACTGTTCGAAATGTGAATTTAGACATCACACATTGTTATATCGTAATGCTACGAATTCCACCTCAGGGAATTCTGGGTCGAGACCTCCCGCAGCTACTCAATCTTCCAACCCCCCTCCTGCAGAACAACCTCAACCATCCACATCGGCTGGATGTTTGTTGGGCCAAGTATTTCACGCTACTCAGAGCAGAGATGTGCTTTTGGGAACATCAATAGTGAATATTGTTCACCAAGGTGCTTCGTACCCTGCTCGAGCGTTGATTGACCCTGCTTCTGAAGCCTCCTTTTTAACGGAGCGCTTGCAGAATAGGTTGAAGTTGCCTGTGCACTCAACCAACCAATGCAACAATTTCGGGTATCAATCGAGTTATATCTGCCACTTCAAGAAAAGTTTGTACGGTCAAGATTGGGATAGCATGCGACGCGTCGAGGGCAAGCAGGAACCCAGAATTCTATATTTGGTTGGCTTATCACGGGCCCGGTCCCGGCCAATCAAATTCAGACTTTCGCTACGACTTTGGAAATTTCTGAAGAAGATAGCATAAATAGAACGCTTTTGCGTTTCTGGAAACTCGAGGAGCCTCCAAAACGTAGTATTTTGTCGCCTTCGGATAAGATTTGCGAGGAAAATTTTTTACGTACGACCCGTAGAGTTTCGAACTGTTGATAAATCGTTATACTGCGCATACACCCCTTCAACGAATTGTTTTTAGAGATTCTCCCACAAAACCGGTAAAAGATTTCTAACTGCAAACAGTGACCTTCGGCGTGAACTGCGCCCCATATCTGGCCATTAGAACTCTTTTGAAGCTACGGCTCATATCTTGCGTAAGAGTATGTACGTGGACGATGTTCTTGCGGGAACCCACGATCTTGAGACTGCTTTGGTCGCTCGGAACCAATTAATCGCAGCTCTCGTGTCAGCTAAGTTTGAGCTTCGTAAATGGACAGCGAATGATAGATCAATTTTAGATTGTTTCCCATCTGACCATTTGGTGAATGCGGAGGTTCTGACTTTTGTCAGATTCGCTGGAACGCGCAGTTAGCCGCTTTTTACTTCGCGGTGACACCTGACTATAAATCTTCTTATACTAAACCGGAAGTTCTTTCTGCTATAGCGAAACTTTTTGACCCCTTCGGCTTGGTAGGTCCAGTGATTGTCATGGCCAAGATGAATCGGTTAAGGAAAGTTCAGGCGCTAGCTCATCAGTTTTGTTTGCGTTGGAAAGATGAGTATTTGACAACTTTGCACAAGCGGTATAAATGGAAATTTCCGGAACTTGATATACAAAAGGATGATCTCGTCGTCGTGAAACACGAGCTTCAAAGTCCTACGTCTTGGAAATTAGGCCGCGTCATTGATGTTCACCGCGGTATTGACGGTCATGTTCGCGTTGCTGACGTACGAACGGAAAACGGCGTTGTAAGACGACCTATCACCAAATTGGTCATTCTGAACGATCAAACTCCGCAATCTTTGTATGCAACTGCTAGGGTCCCTACTGGCCTCATTGAGTTGCAAAGAGTCCCCACTGGCCCATCGCGGCGTGTTATTATTTTTAGGGTCCCTAGTGGCCCATCGCTATACCTAAATCCAAATAAAAAGAAGTCCTTACTGGCTCCTGGGTCCCTAATGGCCTATTTATATTAAGTGTTTTTGAAAAAACGAACAATGAATTGAAAAACTCACTGAATTACTTACTGCTCTATACCTTAACTATCTTAGGTGTAATTTAGTTTTAGTTGCAACACATTTAGATGTTGCAAGGTGGGCGGCATGTTTCACTGAATTACTTACTGTTCTATACCTTAACTATCTTAGATGTAATTTAGTTATATTTGCAACACATTTAGATGTTGCAAGGTGTGCGGCATGTTTAAGTTTGAAAGTCAAACTGTCATACCTTATTAAGTGTACCATGGTATTTGTTTATGGTACACTGAACACTGAAAGAGTACCTTTGTAGATATTAGCGAGTAAGTATTTTGACATTTCCCCGCGAATGCCTCCACCTTTCACCGTCTAATTAATCGCTAACGATCTCTCGAAATCGACGGCATCTCTGCATATCGTTGCTCTTGGCATATCGTTGCTCTTTGTACATATTGTTGTACATTAAAAAGGTAAACTTGTTACCAAAATCTTAATTAAATAAATTAGAGCTTACGGCTCCCTTATTATATTTTAAACGAAAAACTATTGTGTTTTTATTTGTTTATTTTCTTTTTCGGCACGAACACTTGTCAAATCTATTAAGTCAGAATAAGCACACGGACAGTTATTCAAATTTTCAGCCTATTCACCTCCTATTACTCATAGTGTTCATTCTTGGATGTACCGGGATTTTGTACTATGCGACTACAGTTATTGCTTCAAAAACAGTAAACTTCCCCGAGTTTCAAAGTACTGGCATGCCCGTAATCGATAGATGGACTCCCGGTATATGGAGTATATATTTGAAAATTAATACACACTTAATGGCGTTTATTGGTGGACTAAAAATGTTCAATAACTATATTAAATTACTCAAAAGCTCTAGCCATTTAAAGCAAACTGTTTTAATGTTACATATTTCAATGTTTACGAGAAAAAACTGTGAACGTATAAAACGTATAAACCGGTTCAGATTAAGGTGTAGCTCTATAGTTTTCTGGCCTATTTCACAAAATTTTAATTTCGGGATTTCGAAATAAATGTGTTCAACTAATGATTATCTATCGATCGATATATTCTACTCCTACGATGTCTAATTTTTTGAAAATTTTTCCAAAACTATGCCCCTTTAGTATCAAATGTATTGCGAAAATAAAATTATTTTGGCTCTCCTAATTTACCTGAAATTAGGTTTTTGATTCAGTGTGATGAAATTGTGGTTAGATTATGCATAGCCCAATCTATTTTTTTTAATCTATACAAAAATAATGCGTGCTTTAAGGTTATAGTTTCAGATCTACCTGATTATGGTATATGTTCTCCTTTGATTTTTTGAGATGTGTTGTTATTCCAAAAAACACAGATATATTTTCCTCCCGATGTAGAATCAAATAATAGAACTTGTATTTTATAATTGACCATCACGAAATTTGCAGAAAGAAGGTTCCTAGCGCAGGAACCTATATAAGTTTCTCCAAATATGGTATCAAATCGGTATAGACGTTGTACTTTATTTCCAATTATTGCAATCGGCGTAAATTTAAATATAGCTTCAAATTATGTTACTCACGATGTCAAATGTCAAATTTAAGGAAAATCGTTCAGATTTATATATAGCCCCCATATGTATATGTGTTCATCCCGATTTGGTATCAAAGCTTTATACAATTTGTACTTTACTTCCGATCATTACATAATTTGGCACAAAAAGTTTCTTCATTTAGGAATGAATACTGCCATTCGCAGTCATTCGCAGAATAACTTTGTGGAGTTTCTTTTAATTTTTTTTTAAATTAAGGTCTCTTATATGCTTACATAAAATCGTCTATACAAAAGGGCGTGCTACTTATACAACAACTTATGTCTGTGGAAGTTGTAATTTACTGCGTTAATTACACAATTTGACAGAAAGGAGTTTCTTAATTTAGGAATAGATACTGGCATATATGTGAAAAATTGGTTCTGTTTTAGATATAGCAGTTCCTCTCGAAGTTTCAAAATTTAGGACCGAATATTGCCATATTTGGGAACAGCGGTTTAATTTCAGATATAGCCCCCATATATTCCCGCCGATTTAGTATTTAGCACTATTTCACGTCCAATCTTTATATAATTCGACAGAAATTACTTTTTTATCCAAGTTGATGAAACTCTGTTTTGATTACTTATGTATGTATCCCACCTATTTTTGCCTTCTTATTTTTAATATATGAAATAATATTGAGTAATTTATGGTTATCGTTTCAGATCTAGGTTACTATGACAAACATCTTCAACTCCTTGGAATAAGCCTTTATGAATCGGTGGAGCAAAGTACTTTCCTAACTAAAACGAAACCAATTATTCCAAATTATTATCACAATGCCCCTTTGCGAATTAGTAGGGAGGTGTAGAGTTTTGTATAGTCAGCCCCGTCCGAATTTCTGCCTTTCCTTACTTTTGATGAGTGCGACAACTCTAGAAGGGATTGAGGAATGTATGTAAATATAAATAGCACACATCAACCCAAAAATTGTGGGTATACTCGTACTAACTTTGTCATTTAATTTTAGACACCATGGAATATTGGCATGTCACATTTTACAGTATATATCGCGAAGAACGTAGTAAAATCCTAAGATGATTTGGCTTATTAGACTGTCTGTTGAAAGCAAGCTAAAGTTCGAAATAGTAAAGACAAAAGTTGATGAACCTAATGCTAGGTTGAAATATATTGTGGAAATATTTCTTACAGTTGTTATACAGCGTTATAGAATTTATGCCATCTATGGCTGATTGCATATAAGATACGGTCCGGAAGAATTTACTATCGTTCCTTCTTGATTTATTTACTTTTGCCAGCTCCTAGCTCCTAGTGCATCAACTATAACCAACAATCTAAACATCAAAGTTACAAGGTTGTTTTTCTCTTCATATTTGACTTTCGTATTCGATCGGAAAGTTTTTTGATTAAAACTTCATCAATGGCTAGGGACAATATATTTCTATATTTAAATCCTAAATTAGATAAAGTCCCTCTAAATATGCCATATATGAATCAATAAACGTATAACGTAGTAGGACGGAAATAATGAACACCATTGCTGAATTAGTCTCTTTTCTTAAACTTTAAATGTTATGTTCTTGGTGCGGACCGAGGATAAAAATAGATATTTATTGACTTTACGTGTCTCTACATGTTTCATGAGCTAGTAAAAGGAAAGTACAATCGGCTAAACATAGATTTGTTAAGGCGGTAGGAGAGTTGCTCCACGGGGTGGTTTTGAGGGTTCAACCATAGTGAAAACTCTTTTGCTATTTAACAGCAAATAGAGAAATTTATTTTTTTATAAAAATAAAATTGCTGCAAAAAAAGACATATCCAATTTAGAAAATACTTCTGTTCTTCGTGCTCTCTAGACGATATATGCTTGGAAAATCAGCTACTCAATAAGAAGATTAAAAATTCTAAGAAAATCTTGAGGACGACACTCTTTGATTGTTCGAAATGTTAGATTGCTTGCAAATATATGAACCCTATTGTTTTCAAATATATAAATCCTACTACCATTATTTCCCAGAAAACTAAACCCCTCCTTTCCCTTAGGTCATACATATGACAACAAATATCCAAAGGACAATGCTCCTATTCCTGTGACTGCTGATGTGTGGGCGTCATGTCATTTATCTGATTTACCGGGAGTATATATCTCCTCCCTAAACATATATATAAAACCCTTTTGTTGTCGCTTTCTTTCTGTTGCCATAAAATGAAAGCGATTTCAGAAATAAAACGAATGTAAGGGGAAGGCAAATAACTAAGCAGTAGTACGAGTAGATACATTTTCCGATAAAAAACGCTCCATTGTTTGAATTGAGAGTTGATTTTTATTGATAAAATATGCAAATAATGACAATAAAAAAACACGTTAAGGAAAAGCTAAAGTCGGGCTGTGCCGACTATATGAAACTCTACACCACTTTAGTAAGAATAGATAACATTGAATTATCGAATGTACTCGTATACTTTAACTTAAATTTAGCCAAATCGGACGAAACATATATATTGGAGCTATAACTAAAACCAATTTTCTTCAAATTCGTCAATGTCAGTTCATGGATCAAGAAACTATACCATACTAAATTTCAAAACGATTGGATGTAAAATATATCTTCCATAGTGCAAATCGGCGAAACATATATACAGACTGATATTTAATGCAACAAAGTAAAGCGCTATATTTTTTTAATTTTTTTTTAATTTTATTGTTGAAAAGCCAAAAAATGTCGGAAATAACATAACATTTTAGAAACAGTTTAGATTTGTTCAAATTGGCCACCTTTGGCACGAATTATGGCCTTCAAACGGCCGACAAAGCCATCACACGCTGCACGAAAGTGGCTCTGCGGTATTTTGGCCCATTCCCGGCGAAGCGCCGTCTTGAGATGATCGATACTTTGGTATTTTTTAGTGCGAACCTTACTCTCTAAAATGCCCCAGGCGCAACAGTCCAACGGATTGAGATCCGGAGATCTTGGTGGCCATTGTGCGGTAGAAATGAAGCGAGGAACCTCCTTTTTAAGCCATTATTGGTTGACGCGTGCTGAGTGCGATGGTGCTGAGTCCTGTTGGAATGTCCATGGTCTGCGACCGAAATGTTTGTCTGCCCAGGGCTTCAATACTGTCTTTAGGACATTTTCCCGATAATATTCGGCATTTATTTTGACCCCATGGTCGATGAATACGAGCGGGGAGCGACCATAGGCCGTTACGGCGGCCCACACCATTACCATCGGCGGCGCTTGAGTTCTGGTGGCCAATCGAAGGTGTAAATTTTCAGCTGACAAGTAAACCCGATAATTTTATTGTTCACAAACTGCTCAATTTGGAATGGCTTCTCATCGGAGAAAACCAAATTCGGTAACTGGCCACTTTCGTGCAAGCGAAGCAACTCCTTGGCTCTTTCCCGTCTAACTTTTTTTTGTGCATCGGTGAGCTCTTGCACTTTTTGGAACTTCAATGGCTGTAGTCTAAGCTAATTTTTTAATATGTGTTGTATCCGTTCTCGCGATATGTTGAGCTCACGAGCAATTTTTCTACCACTGCGGCGTGGATTTCGATCAAATCTGGCCTTCACTTTTCGGATCATTTCTGGTGTTGTTACCGTTTTTTTTTCGTCCACCGTTTGGACGCTACCATGGTAAATATCAAAGCAATTGGAAGCAAAATATAGCTTCTATAGGGCTAAAGGGCCAAATCAGAGGAAACATGTATATGGGGGCTCTAGCTAAATCTGAACCGATTTTCTTCAAATTCAATATGGTTCTTTCTAGATATTCAATATGGTTCTTTCTAGATACAAAAGACTCCTAACTGCAAAAGTTCAGCACGATCGGAGTGAAATTGCGACCTGTACTTAAGAACAAGATAAGGTGGACAGATGGACAGACATGGTTAAATCGACTCAGCTATTGCTTCTGAGTCGACCGGTAAATTTTAAGGTGGGTCTAGCTGTGGTAATTCTAGGTGTTACAAACATCTGCCATGAAACAAAATTATAATACCTTGTACCACAGTGTGGTGTAGGGTACAACAATATGGAAATCTTTCGGCCAACGACAGGAATATATAGAATGAACAAAAGACAATGCAGGTAAATACCTGGAACTCTACTGATGCAGTCTGTATCCGAGAAATCTAGTATAAGGCAATCACATAAATGTATTTCTATTTACATAAAATATAAAAATATATTTTATATCATGTTGCGTGCTTGCGTGTGTTTTGTATTAACTTTGGTTAACAATTGTTTTTGGAAGATTTTGGAGAAGTGTGGTTTCACAAAGATTTCTCATTCGCTTGCGTGTTGAAGTCAACCATATAGAGCTCCGTATCTCCCATACAATTGCTGCAGAACTGTTGATAACAAGTGTCACGGCTCAGAAATCATGATCCAGTATGTGTGCTGCCAATTTTTAATACATATTTATACACCGCCATGTATAAAATACTTGTTTCTATAATAATATAGAACCAAAATGGTCTTGAAGCCGGGAGAGTATCCTAGTTAGAATCACAATATATTTTATATCGATTGTCAAAAATTTTATCCATTGGATTTAAGAACCAAGGACTAGACCTGTCTCGTTAGTTTAATTATGTAGGTAGTTTCATTAAACATATAAAGAAAATCCAAAGACTGCAGATTAAATATGGCACCTTACATTCTGTTAATGCAGCATCGCAGTTATTCAAAATTTGAACATTTTTTTAAATTCGGGAGTTTCCGTTCTTGATATTTTTCAGATTTCTCAAGATCGTTTGGAAAAATAGATTTTCATAACATTTCTATGAAGGATAACAGGAGATTTGTATACAAGAGAACAATGTGGAAGTGCCGACCGATTTTCTCAAATCTGGCTACTTACGCTGCTTCACATCGAGTTAATACAAGGCTACAAATCAAATATATTATTTAAAACGACTTTAAGAATGTTGAATTATAATTCAACAAATTAAGACTTTTAGATTGGAACAGAATATCGACCCTATAATTCTGAAGTGGCATGCTGAGTACATTATTTTTGTAGAAAATACCTATGGTACAGCTGGTCTGATTTTTTTTGTTACAGTGGGTCAGTATTACACTAAATTAATGGGTCAATTTGGCCCTTTTTCCAAAAAAGTCAAGAAAGTCCTTTCAAGGACATTTAAGTATTAAAATATTCTCCGAAAAGGTTTGCCGGAAAATTTCAGTGGGTGTCGCCAAAGACACCAAAGTTGTAATCATAGCTCTTTACGCTTAATTAGCAAAATTACAGGCCAACTTATACAAATATATAATATAAAGTAAATTTAAAGTCGTAATAAATTAAAATATGTTTAACGAAGTCTGGTTGCTAAAACATTTATTAAGAAATGACGAGAAATATTTGGTAACATCTTCATAATTTTCTTAATAGTATTTTTTTTTTTGGTTCAAAGTTTTCGAGTAGAAAAGAATTGGTAAAGACTAAAATGAGAAACAAGTAAGAAAGTTTCAGTCGGGTAAACCGACTAAGGTATACCCTCACTTTGTGAGTAATGTAATATTGAATATTACACTAATTATTCTGTCAGAAGGGGTTTAAGAAATAAACCTATATTTCGCTGAACAGTAGATACTTTAAATACATTGCACTGTGCCGAATTGTATCCGTTTATATGGACTGGTATATTAACGTTGAGATATTAAATTGTGGTATAATTTGGCCATTTTGTGCGGGAGGTACAAAAAGGCCGTGGTGATAACGCTCATTTTTCACTGGACTATAGGCATTATAAAAGCATTACACTGTACAAAATTTCAAGTAATTGTATACACTGATATTAATGTTATAAACTGTTAACTTTTGGTGCAAAATGGTACCTTTGTGGGAGAGGTACCAAAAGAGGGGTGACAATAACGCCCATTTTACAATGGACTGTAGGCACTATAAAAACATTACGCTGTACAAAATTTCAAGTATTTTTATACACTGGTATTAATGTTATTAGCTGTTAACTTTTGGTGCAAAATGGTGCATTTGTGTGGGAGGTACCAAAAGGGGCGCGGCAATAACGCCCATTTTTCACTGGACTGTAGGCACTATAAAAGCATTACACTGTACAAAATTTCAAGCAATTGTATACACTGATATTAATGTTATAAACTGTTAACTTTTGGTGCAAAATGATACCTTTGTGGGAGAGGTACCAAAAGGGGCGTGACAATAACGCCCATTTTACAATGGACTGTAGGCACTATAAAAACATTACGCTGTACAAAATTTCAAGTATTTTTATACACTGGTATTAATGTTATTAGCTGTTAACTTTTGGTGCAAAATGGTGCATTTGTGTGGGAGGTACCAAAAGGGGCGCGGCAATAACGCCCATTTTTCACTGGACTGTAGGCACTATAAAAGCATTACACTGTACAAAATTTCAAGTATTTCTAAACACTGGTATTAATGTTATAAGCTTTTAACTTTTAGTGCAAAATGGTGCATTTGTGTGGGAGGTACCAAAAGGGGCGTGGCGATTTCGCCCATTTTCCTCGAGTTGATAGCGACTAACAAAGTAATACTATGTGTGGAATTTCAGAAGATTCGAATACGTATAATAGCAGTTATTAAAGAACCAATATTTCACAACATTTTAACCCTTTGTGGGGGAGGTACCAGAATGAGTGGACCAATATGGCCCATCTTCGAACTAAGCCGGAGATAGAAAAAAATATTACCACATACGAAATTTGAAGTCAATCGGTTACTCTTTTCGAGAGTTATCGTGCGCACCAGCCAGCAGACAGACAGACAGACAGACAGACAGACGGACGGACATTGCTCATTCGACTTAAAATGACCCAAAACGGATTTCCGCCGAACATACTTGGGGTCTTAGGTCACTCCTTCGATGTGTTACACTTTTTTCCGTAGCAAATGATATATACCCTCGTCACACTAAAGTGAGGGTATAAAAATAGAATGGTATAAATATATAACCCATATAATAAAAATAAGATAAATTAAAAAAAATTTTCATATTTTTTATTTTCGCCATATTATTTAAGAGGTACCAGGTATGCCAATAACGCCAATTTTTCAATAGCCTATGGGTACTATAAACGCATTACACTCTACAAAATTGCAAGTGTTTGTATTTTAATTTATCGCCACTTTAAATTTACATTATATTATTTATTTATAAGTTGGCCTGTAATTTTGCTTATTAAGCGTAAAGAACTATATTTACAACTTTGGTGTCTTTGGCGACACCCATTGAAATTATCCGGCAAACATTTTCGTAGAATATTTTAATCCTTAAATGTCCATTTTGAAAGGACTTTCTTGACCTTTTTCGAAAAAGGACCAAATTGACACATTATGAGGGGAGTTAGAGGGTTAAGATCTTCCACAAAAATGATCCTGATCTAATTCCACTATGTAACTCTGACAGTTAGAAATCTCTCAGACATTAACTTACACCTTTTTTTCATTTAGTATAATGCTCCCATCAACCATAAAATGAAAAACCAAATACTCCCTTCAACCAACCACTGTAAAAAAAACTCGGACCAGCTGGACCATAAGTTTATTCTACAAAAATAATCTAATCAACATGGCCTTTCAGAATCATAGAGTCGCTCTTTAAATTTACATTATAGTATTTTTTTGTATAAGTTGGCATGTAATTTTGCTAATTAAACGTAAAGAGCTATAATTAAACCTTCGGTGTCCCTGGCGACCCCCACTGAAATTCTTCGGAAACAATTTTCGTAGAATATTTAAATCCTTCAAGGAATTTTTTTATTTTTTTCGAAAAAGGGCGAAATTGACCCATTAAGAGGGGAGCTAGAGGTTTAAGATCTTGCACATCAAAAATGATCCTCATAAAATTCCACTATGTAACTCAGACAGAAAGACTTCACTCAGACATTAACTTCCAGCATTTTTTTTTAGTTTAATGCTCTCTTCGACCAAAAAACGAAAACTTTGACCCGCTGTAAAAAAAACTCAGACCAGCTGGACCATAAGTTTATTCTACAAAAATGATCTACTCAACATGCCCTTTCAGAATTATATGGTCGCTATTCTGTTCCAAAAATCCAGTTGGACAGTGTAATTTTTAAATGGAATAATTTACAACAAAATGTAGAATAAAACAAAAACATTGATTGATTTAAGTTTTTTTTCTTTATATAAAATCTTGTTGCATGAAAAATGGAAATGTTTGAAATAATTGATTTTTGTTCAATATTTTAGAATTTTTAAAAATGTGCTTACATATAACCCAAATTTAAGCTATATTGCACAATTTAGTAGCGATAATACTGTAATTCTGTTTATATGTATCTGGTGGCAGTCTACGTGATTAGATAAAAAATGGGGGGGGGGGGTTCAAATTAATGGGGGTGGCACCGCCCATGTATGTAAGCCATATTTGAAAATTGCGCAATTTGTTTGCGAGATTTATTTTATGTATATGTATTTGGTGGCAGGATTCGTCATTGGTTCAAAAATGGACGGGATCGGAAACCTCAATCTGGGGCAACGAAGTGGACCGGGCCCAGCTAGTATATCTATATATTAAACATTTCTTAAAAAGTTGGCTATGTTATGTGCTGGATTGAAGAAATGACACTGCCATGTTTGCAGAAAAACGGCACAGATTTAGGTAAAACTAAAGTTGAATTGTAAATCCAAACATTATAAAATTTGGTGAAGAGAGTTTTTTTTCATACCGATTTCTACCACCGATTCTCCCATCACTATAAGATGATCCGCTTTGGATCTCGCAAACAAATTGCGCAATTTTCAAATATGGCTTACATACATGGGCGGTGCCACCCCCATTAATTTGAACCCCCCCCCCATTTTTTATCTAATCACGTAGACTGCCACGAGATACATATAAACAGAATTACAGTATTATCGCTACTAAATTGTGCAATATAGCTTAAATTTGGGTTATATGGGCGGGGCCACGCCCTTTGGTCTGATCCCGCTCATTTTTAGACCAATCACGTAGGCTTCCACCAGACTTATATGGGCGAGGCCACGCCCATTGATCCGATTCCTCCCATTTTTGGACCAATCACGTAGACTACCACCAGATACATATGTGCAAAATTAAAGCACTCTCGCTAACAAATTATGAAAGATATCTCAATTTCAAAATTTAGCTTGTATGGGCGGGGCTACGCCCATTGTTCCGATTCCGCCCATTTTTGAAAAAGTCATGTAGACTACCACCACATGCATGCGCAAAAAATTACAGCACTCTCAATAAAAAATTGTGCAAGTAATGACTCTCAATTTAAATATTTGGCTTATATAGACGGGGCCACGTCCATTGGTATGATCCCGCCAATTTTTGGGCGAATCGCGTAGACTGTCATCAGATACATATGTCCAAAACTGCAGCACTTTCAGTAAAAAATTGTGCAATATATCTCAATTACAAAATTTGGCTTATATGGGGGGGGGGGCCACGCCCATTGTTCTGATCCCGACCATTTTTGGACCAATCACGAAGACTGCCACCATATACATATACACAAAATTCCAGCACTCTCGCTATCAAATTGTGCAAAATATCTCAATTTCAAAATTTGGCTAATATGGGCGGGGCCACGCCTATTGGTCCGAACCCGCCCATTTTTGGACCAATCATGTAGGTCGCCAACGGATATATATATATAGAAAATTCCAGGTCTCTCGGTAACAAATTGTGCAAGATATCACATTTTTAAAATGTGGCTTATATGGGCGGTGCCACGCCTATTGGTCCGATCCCGCCCATTTTTTAAAAAAATAACGTGGACTGCTACCAGATACATACGTACAACATTACAGCACTCTAGCTAACAAATTGTGCAAGATATCTCAATTTAAAAATTTGGCTTATATGGGCGGGGCCACGCCCATTGGTCCGATTCCGCCAATTTTTGGACCAATTACGAAGACTGCCACCATATACATATACACAAAATTCCAGCACTTTCGCTATCAAATTGTGCAAAATATCTCAATTTCAAAATTTGGCTTATATGGGCTTATATGGGTCCTATTCCGCCCATTTGTAAGCCAATCACGTAGACTGCTACCAGATACATATACGCAAAATTTCAACACTCTCGCTAACAAAATGAGCAAGATAATTCAATTTCAAAATTTGGCTTATATGGGCGGTGGCACGCCCATTGGTCAGATCCCGCCAATTTTTGGACCAATCACGTGGACTGTCACCAGATACATATGTACAACATTACAGCACTCTACATAAAAAATTGTGCAAGATATATCAATTTCAAAACCTGGCTTATATGGGCGGGGCCAAGCCCATTGGTCCGATCCCGCCCATTTTCTGACCAATTACGTAGAATGCCACCAGATAAATATACGCAACATTGCAGCACTCCCGCTAGCAAATTGTGCAAGATTTCAAAATTTGGTCTATGTGGGCGGGGCTACGCCCATTGGGTCGATCCCGCCCATTTGTGGACCAATCACGTAGACTTCCACCAGATACATATACACAAAATTACAGCATTCTCGCTACTAAATTGTGCAAGATAGCTCAATTTTGGGTTATATGGGCGGGGCCACGCCCTTTGGTCAGATCACGCTCATTTTTAGACCAATCACGTAGGCTTCCACCAGACACATATACACAAATTTACAGCACTCCCGCTAGCAAATTGTGCAAGATATCAAAATTTGGTCAATGTGGGCGGGGCCACGCCTATTGGTCCGATCCCAACCCTTTTGGACCATTCACGTAGACTATCACCAGATCGATATGCAAAAAATTACGGCACTCTCGATAAAAAATTGTGGAAGATATGACTCTCAATTTCAAAATTTGGCTTATACTCGCATAGGCGAGTCAATTTTTGGACCACTCACGTGTACTGTCACCAGATACATATGTACAACATAACAGCACTCTAGCTAACAAATTGTGCAAGATATCACATTTTTAAAATTTGGTTTATATGGGCAGTGCCACGCCCATTGGTCCGATTTCCCTAATTTTTGGACCAATCACGTGTACTGTCACCAGATACATATGTACAACATTACAGCACTATAGCTAACAAATTATGCAAGATATATCAATTTCAAAATTTGGCTTATATGGGCGGTCCACGCCCATTGGTCGGATCCCGCCCATTTTTTGACCAATTACGTTTGACCAATTACGTACCAGATACATATACACGACATTGCAGCACTCCCGCTAGCAAATTGTGCAAGATATCGAAATTTCAAAATTTGGTCTATGTGGGCGGGACCACGCCCATTGGGCCGATCCCGCCCATTTTTGGACCAATCACGTAGACTGTCACCTGAAACATATACACAAACTTGCAGAACTCTCGCTAATGAATTGTGGAAAATATTTCAATTTCAAAATTTGGCTTATATGGGCGGGTCCACGCCCATTGGTCCGATTCCGTCCATTTTTTTAAAATTCACATAATCTGACACTAAATGCATTCAGCACTCTAGCTTAAAATTTTTCTCAATACCAAAATTTGACCCATATGGGCGGGTCCACACCCACTTGATATATCGAAAAATAAAGTACCCTATTTTCAGCACCCCCTACACATGTACATTCTGTGAAAATTTCAAGATGATCGGTCGAGCCGTTTAGACGTCTGTACGGAACAAACAAACAAACAAACCCACAAACAGACACTCTCTTTTATATATATAGATAGCTGGACCCGGTCCACTTCGTTGCCCCAGACTTCAGATTTCCGATTCCGTCCATTTTTGAACCAATTACGTAGACTGCCATCAAATGCATACATCAAATCGCTAACAAATTGTGCATGATATCTCAATTTCAAAATTTGGTGTATATGGGCGGGGTCACGCCCATTGATCCGATCCCGCCATTTTTTAGACCATTCATGTAGCCTATCATCAGATACATATGCACAAAATTACAGAACTGTCGCTAAAAAAATGTGTAAGACATGTCAATTTTAAAATTTAGTTTATATGGGCGGGGCCCCGGTCATTGATCCGATCCCGACCCTTTTTGGACCAATAACGTAGACTACCACCAGATATGTCTTTCGCTAAAAATTGTGCAAGATATGTGTCTCAATTATAAAATTTGGCTTCTATAGGCGGGGCCACGTCCATTGGTCTGATCCCGCCCATTTTTGGGGCGAATCGCTAGACTGTCATCAGATACATGTGCCCAAAACTGCAGCACTCTCGATAATAAATTGTGCAAGATATTTATATTTCAAAATTTGGCTTATATAGACGTGGCCACGCCCATTGGTTCGATGCCGCTCATTTTTGGACCACTCACTTAGACTACGACCAGATATATATACACGAAATTACAGCACTCTCGGTAATAAAATTGTTCAATATATCTCAATTTCAAAAGTTGGCTTATATGGGCGGGGCCACGCCCATTGTTCCGATTCCGCCCATTTTTGGACCAATCACGTAGACTGCCACCATATACATATATACAAAATTCCAGCACTCTCGCTATCAAATTGTGCTAAATATATCAATTTCAAAATTTGGCTTATATGGGCGGGGCACGCCTATTGGTCCGAACCCGCCCATTTTTGGACCAATCATCTATATCGCCAACGGATATATATATACAGAAAATTCCAGGTCTCTCGCTAACAAATTGTGCAAGATATCACATTTTTAAAATTTGGCTTATATGGGCGGTGCCACGCCCATTGGTCCGCTCTCGCCAATTTTTGGACCAATCACGTGTACTGTCACCAGATACATATGTACAACATAACAGCACTCTAGCTAACAAATTGTGCAAGATTCCACATTTTTAAAATTTGGTTTATATGGGCGGGTCCACGCCCATTGGTCCGATCCCGCCCATTTTTTGACCAATTACGTTTGACCAATTACGTACCAGATACATATACACAACATTGCAGCACTCCCGCAAGCATATTGTGGAAGATATCGAAATTTTAAAATTTGGTCTATGTGGGCGGGGCCACGCCCAGTGGTCCGATCCCGCCCATTTTTGGACCAATCACGTAGACTGTCACCAGATACATATACACAAACTTGCAGAACTCACGCTAATGAATTGTGGAAAATATTTCAATTTCAAAATTTGGCTTATATGGGCGGGGCCACGCCCATTGGTCCGATTCCGCCCATTTTTTGAAAATTCACATAATCTGACACTAAATGCATACACACGAAATTTCAGCACTCTAGCTAAAAATTTTTCTCAATACCAAAATTTGACCCATATGGGCGGGTTCACGCCCACTTGATATATCGAAAATTCAAGTACCCTATTTTCAGCACCCCCTACACATGTCCATTCTGTGAAAATTTCAAGATGATCGGTCAAGCCGTTTAGACGTCTATACGGAACAAACAAACATACAAACCCACAAACAGACACTCTCTTTTATATATATAGACTAGCTTGGCCCGGTGCGCTTCGCTGCCCATGTCAAAATTAGCGCTTTAGAAACTGTATTTGATATCCGATCAGTACGAAATTCGGCAGAAAGAGGTTTGTTATTACATGAAGGAATACTGCAAAATTCGGAGAAAATCGGTTCAGATTTAGATATAGCCCCCATATATATGTTACCCCCGATTTGAAATTCAAGCGCTGTAGAAACTGTATTTAATATCCGATCAGTAAGAAATTCGGCAGAAAGAGATTTCTTATTACATGAAGGAATACCGCAAAATTCGGAGAAAATCGGTTCAGATTTAGATATAGCCCCCATATATATGTTACCCCCAATTTGACATGTAAGCGCTTTAGATACTGTGTTTTATATCCGATCAGTAGGAAATTCGACAGAAACAGGTTTCTATTTTACATGAATGAGTATTCAAGGAAAATCGATTCAGATTTATATATAACCTCCATATATATGTTCCTCCAGATTTGGTTACAAAGCGCTATAGAAGTTGTACTTTACTTCCGATCATTACAAAGTTCTCCAGAAAAATGTTTCTCAATTTAGGAACGAATATTGCTTAATTTAGCGATTATCGGTTCAAAATAAGATATACATACACACACACACACACCACATTTACCAATTATTCCAAATTATTATCGCAATGACCCTAATCAGCCCCGCCCGACTTTCTGCCTTTCCTTACTGGTATTAGTGATAAATTCACTGAATGAAAAAATACCGAATTCAGTGGAAAGTCCAGAAAATAGAAATGTATACTTATAAAATTTCCAAATTCTTGTTTCATTGGTCATGCATCACATTATCATATTGCGATTGTATTGGAGTGAGCAGCTGTAATTATCGCATACCGAGCATTTATGTTCATGTATTTCCAATATAATACTTGCAAGATATATCAAAATATGGGCTGTGCCACGCCCACTGGTCCTATTCCGCCCATTTGTAAGCCAATCACGTAGACTGCTACCAGATACATATACGCAAAATTTAAACACTCTCGCTAACAAAATGAGCAAGATAATTCAATTTCAAAATTTGGCTTATATGGGCAGTGGCACGCCCATTGGTCAGATCCCGCGAATTTTTGGACCAATCACGTGGACTGTCACCAGATACATATGTACAACATTACAGCACTCTAGATAAAAAATTGTGCAAGATATATTAATTTCGAAATTTGGCTTATAAGGGCGGGGCCACGCCCACTGGTCCGATCCCGCCCATTTTCTGACCAATCACGCAGACTGCCACCATATACATATACACAAAATTCCAGCACTCTCGCTAACATATTGTGCAAGATATATCAATTTCAAAATTTGGCTTATGTGGGCTGGGCCACGCGCATTGGTCCGCTCCCGCCCATTTTTGGAAAAATCACGTGGACTGCTACCAGATACATATACACAACATTGCAGCACTCTCGCTAGCAAATTGTGCAAGATATCGAAATTTCAAAATTTGGTCTATGTGGGCTGGGCCACGCCCATTGAGCCGATCCCGCCCATTTTTGGACCAATCACGCAGACTGCCACCAAATACATATACACAAAATTCCAGGTCTCTCGGTATAAAATTGTGCAAGATATCACATTTTTAAAATTTGGCTTATATGGGCGGTGCCAGGCCCATTGGTCCGATCCCGCCCATTTTTGGAAAAATCACGTGGACTGCTACCAGATACATATACACAACATTGCAGCACTCTCGCTGGCAAATTGTGCAAGATATCTCAATTTAAAAATTTGGTCTATGTGGGCGGGGCCACGCCCATTGAGCCGATCCCGCCCAGTTTTGGACCAATCACGGAGACTGTCACCAGATACATATAAACAAAACTGATAATAAATTGTGCAAGATATCGAAATTTCAAAATGTGGTCTATGTGGGCCGGGCCACGCCCATTGGGCCGATCCCGCCAATTTTTGGGCCAATCACGTAGACTGTCACCAGATACATATACACAACATTGCAGCACTCTCGCTAGCAAATTGTTCAAGATATTGAAATTTGGTCTATGTGGGCGGGGCCACGCCCATTGGGCCGATCCCGCCCATTTTTGGACCAATCACGCAGACTGCCACCATATACATATACACAAAATTCCAGCACTCTCGCTAACATATTGTGCAAGTTATAGTAATTTCAAAATTTGGCTTATATGGGCGGGGCCAAGCCCATTGGTCCGATCCCGCCCATTTTTGACCAATTACGTAGAATGCCACCAGTTACATATACGCAACATTGCAGCACTCCCGCTAGCAAATTGTGCAATATATCAAAATTTGGTCAATATGGGCGGGGCCACGCCTATTGGTCCAAACCCGCCCATTTTTGGACCAATCACGTAGATCGCCAACGGATATTTATACACAAAATTCCAGGTCTCTCGCTAACAAATTGTGCAAGATATCACATTTTTTAAATTTGGCTTATATGGGCGGGGCCACGCCCATTGGTCCGATCCCGCTGATTTTCTGACCAATTACGTAGAATGCCACCAGATACATATACACAACATTGCAGCACTCCCGCTAGCAAATTGTGCAAGATATCAAAATTTGGTCTATGTGGGCGGGGCCACGCCCATTGGGTCGATCCCGCCCATTTTTGGACCAATCACGTAGACTGCCACCATATACATATACTCAAAATTCCAGCACTCTCGCTATCAAATTGTGCAAAATATATCAATTTCAAAATTTGACTTATACGGGCGGGGCCACGCCCATTGGGTCGATCCCGCCCATTTTTGGACCAATCGCGTAGAATGCCACCAGATACATATTCGCAACATTGCAGCACTCCCGCTGGCAAATTGTGCAAGATATCAAACTCTAGCTTCAAAATTTGGTCTATGTGGGCGGGGCCACGCCCATTGGTCCGATCCCGCTCATTTTTTGACCAATTACGTAGAATGCCACCAGATACATATTCGCAACATTGCAGCACTCCCGCTGGCAAATTGTGCAAGATATTAAAATTTCAAAATTTGGTCTGTGTGGGCGGGGCCACGTCCATTGGGTCGATCCCGCCCATTTTTGGACTAATCACGTAGACTGCCACCATATACACAAAATTCCAGCACTCTCGCTATCAAATTGTGCAAAATATTTCAATTTCAAAATTTGGCTTTTATGGGCTGGGCCACGCCTATTGGTCCGAACCCTCCCATTTTTGGACCAATCATGTAGGTCGGCAACGGATATATATATAAATTAAAGTAAATTAAAGACGAGGTTTGTCTTTGATGAGTTTATTTTAACTGATTCGTTCTTTTCAAAATATTTCTTAAACACTCTAAATGCTTAAAGTAAAAATGCTGACACTTATTTTCTACATCGCCGCAGTGCCCAGCGCAAATCATGCCATTAATCCAGGCGTCGAGTTATTGAAATATGATAGGACAACTCAGCACTTCATACTTTGCAGTTAACACTGTTCGACAGTCAATGTGATGTCGTTCAGTGTTAATCAGCATTGGATTTCGTATTGAGATTTTGCCGTTACACTGATCGACAACTGGTGTTCGGTTGTTCAGTGTTAACTACTCCCTCACTTAAGTGAAGGCCGTCCTCGGTCTTCTTTATGATAGTTTCTGTTTCAGATTTTAACTTGAGCTTATTGCGATTTCGCAACCAACGTTTAATGACAGATACTGCGATATAAAATGAAGCAATAGTAAAGAAAACGATGCAGCTGGATAATATGGGCCGTGTTTCGGTCTCCTTTTTTATCTCGTCGATATAGAGTAGGTTTTTCATATTCATCTCATGCAGCAGGGGTAAACTTAGGCTGTCTTTATGATCAATGATGTTAATTAAGGGAAATGTAGGGGTTCCTGGTTTTCTCTTTATGATGTTGTTTCTGTTGACGTATATCGATCCGTTGACGGTTGTAATGTTATTAAATAAGATAAGGTAAGTACCATTTATAGTTCTTTGTTCGTGGCTGTCCTCTCTTATATCTGCAACTGAGTCATTGATAACAATAATACCATCGTCAACTTCCGTCACTTGATCCAGATTATTACGTTGAGTGCTGCAATTTGCATGAATTCCTGAAACTAGTTGTTGGGCACAGCTAGAACTTTGCAAAAATCTGCAGTAGGTTGACGATAATGTGGGTTGGCAATCCATTACTGAATAAGTCACGTTTCCACAGTCAGCTACCGTGTTACTATTACCGAGTTGAATAATTTTTCCAAAATGAGGTACCGGGAATACGCTAATCTTTTTACATATTTTTTCTGGTTTTGGATACTTAATTATAAAATACAAAAATTGTTCACTTAACATAACCTTAATGCTAGACACATTCATTAGGTCAGAAATACTAATATTTGTGAATTGCTCATTATTCGTCAATAATTTTATATCATCTCGGTCCAAAATTATGGGATTTACAACGTTAATTTTGGCTAAAGTCACAGACAATATTAAATTCTGTAATTCCATCAAAATCATTCTATTTCTAGCTAGTAAGATTTCGAAAAGTTTGATAGTGTCAATTTGTTCCCTTTTGGTCTTTGTCAGAATTGCGTTTACTGTATCGGTCAATTTATCGATTTGGATCTGTGTCTTCGTATTTATTTCTATTTGTCTATTGTTGGAATCTACTAATTGTTTCTGAATAATTCTTACATTTTCAAAATCGTCCGCATCTGGCGTACCGGCAATGACCTTCAGTACAGTACCTAAAAGGTTAATACTTCCTGCATGTCGGTGGTGAATACCGAGAGTCGACAAAAGCAAATTTATGTGTTGCGTATCTAATTCCAAAATTTTCCTCATATGCGTCTGCGGAAATATGTTCATCATATTCTCTGCCTCATTTGTTATCTCATGGAAAACAGTAAGGTTGGTCGTATGACTGAGATACCCATACTCCTTCCAGATTATTGTGTCACCGTCTAGTATTGGGATGTAGTTGGAATGTGAATAGTCAATTATCTTTGAAGATGCCGTGGTCAAAATGAAGAAAAACAGTGATGTCAGCCTAAGCAACAAGAAAAACAAAAAAATTCTTATAATAGTAAACATAAATTATCTTAAATTGTCCTTATGGACTACCCTCCCTTTAATTAGGACAGTTGTTCCCAAGTCTGCTTCTACAACGGCTTCTTCGAATAGTGGGGTCAGTTTATTTCCTAGTCTCCGATTGTTCTTCACGAAAACTTTTTCTCCTACGTCAAAAATCCTATTTTGGCGATTCCTATTAAAATACTCCAACTGTCTAGCCTGTGCGATACCAATTCGCTCTGATATTTTTTGTCTGAATTCAGATGTGGTGGAATGAATAGTATCTATCGGTCTTTCCTTGGTCACGGAATGAATTGTCCTGTTATACTCTATAGTTGCCTGTAAAATAAGCTCTACTGTGTCATCAATCTTTTTCTCAAATTTCAAGCATCTTGCTATTTCTGCAAGAGTACTATGGAACCGTTCTACCTGTCCATTTGAGGTGCTATGCAATGGTGGGGAGTTAACAGTTTGAACATTAAATCTGTTTTCCAAAATTGTTCTAATGGTCTCGGAATTCAATGACCTCTCATTATCACAAAAAAATATTTTAGTTTTTGGAAAAATGTTCATTAACTGAAGAATTGGTTCCTTTACATCTACAATAGTTCTAGATTGTATTGGCTGAACGACAGCAAATTTCGAAAATTTATCTACGCAGGTTAAAAAATGTTTCCTATCGGTGGAATAAATATCAACGTGTAGAATCTCACCGGCATAATTAGGTATCGTAGTTTCCCCTATAATATGTTTCTCCGGATGTCGATTATATTTGGCCCTCGAACAGGTCTTGCAATTCGCCACTACTTCGTTGGATAATCTAGTCATTTTTGGAAAATAGTAATCTAGTAAAATTTGTTTGACGTTCTCCTGTGCTGCCCTATGAGCTCGATTATGCTCTGTTGCCACAATTTCTTTTTGTTCATTTTTGTCGAAAATGTCTGTTACAAGCTTCCTACAGTGACGAAACTTCGTTGCGGGGAAATCTTTGATCAAATCATTCTGAATGTGAGCAAGAATAGATAGATCACAATGTATCGCATTTACTACGCCCGTGTTTACTACATCTTGTATTCCCTGTAGTATTTCATTCCTGTTAGAAAACTGCATGATATGCCTGGTTTTATTTCCAAAAAGTATAAAATTGCGAGTAATAGGGAATTCAGCCTCTTCTATAACGATTTGATTTCTAAAGCAGTTGACTGGTTTGTCAGTGCTTTCAATAGTATAGGTAAGTGACTCCTCACTATGAATTGTAGCCAAATCTGAACAATTGTCGTTTTCCGTTGCGTGAATGTGTTGTCGAGACAATGCGTCTGCAACCAGATTTTCTTTTCCCGGTTTGTAAAATATGTTTGCATTGTGTTCGTCGACAAAAGCTTTCCACCGTTTAATTTTTGCATTCGGATTACGATCCGAAACTGCAAACGTTAATGGCTGGTGGTCAGTGAAGATATTAAGAGTTTTTACACCGTATAGGTAATGTCGCAGGGTCTTCAAAGCCCACACAATGGCCAGGAGCTCTCTTTCATTTGTGGCGAAATGTAGCTCTTTATCTGCCAATACCCTTGAAATCATTGTAATAGGCCTTCCATCTTGTGATAAAACGGCACCAAGACCATGAGAAGATGCGTCAGTCGTGAGATCGAAAGGTTTTCTAAAGTCAGGATACATCAACATTACATCTTCTGAAGCTAAAATATCCCTTAACTTGTGAAACGCAGTTAATTGATCTCGTTGGAGATTGATCACAATTTTCTTAGATTGGGTAGCACGTATCTTGCCGTTTTCCCCTTTTTGGATATCAGTTAATGGCTTTGCTATCTTAGCGAAATCCTTCACGAAACAACGATAGTAACTAGCCAGACCGAGGAATGATCTGACAGCGAATAAAGTTGTTGGTTCAGGGTAATTTTTTATTGTGTCGATCTTGGAAGGAGATGTCTTAATACCACCCCTCGAAACTGTAAAACCAAGAAATTCAACCTCTGTTCTAAAAAAATTTGATTTTTCAATCGAGACCCTCATGTTTGCTTCAAACAGATTCTTAAGAATGCAGTCAATATGCTTAACATGGTCTTCTTTAGTCTCTGAAAAGACTATGACGTCATCGACATAGACATAACAAGTTTTACCTATTTGTTCCCTGAGAACATCGTCTATAGCGCGTTGGAACATGCTTGAAGCATTCTTCAGCCCAAATGGCAAACGGCAAAACTCATACTTGCCATTGTTCACGGAAAAGGCAGTTTTTTCTCTGTCCCTCTCGGCAAGTTCTATCTGATGAAATCCAGACTTTAGGTCCAATGTGGTAAAGTATTTCGCTTTACCCAAGTTTGACAATATCGCCGTAACATTCGGAACGGGATACTTATCGTCAATTGTCTTACTATTGAGCTTCCGAAAGTCTATTACTAGACGTTTCTTCTTATTGCCCAAATTGTCGACTCCTTTTTTGTCAACAACCCAGATTGGGCTATTAAAAGGTGACCTGGAAGGTCGAATAATACCATCAGCCAAGAGGTGCTTTATCTCGGCATTAACAAAATCAGCCACCCCCATTGGGTATGGATACAGTTTCGAGTAAACAGGTTCTTCGTTCTCCATGTTAATGGTAGCAACGATATTGGTATTGAAAGGCAAAGCTTCATTAGGATCAGCAAATGCTTTCATTCTGTTTCTCATCATTTTTTGAAATTCCGCCTTTACTGCGAAAGGTACGTCTATTTTGTCAATCTCCATGAAATTGACGTCTTTGCATTCGAAAAACTCCATTTCCTCTGATCCAGAGTTATGAAAAATTTTCCCTTTCTTCAAATCAATACTAGCATTGATTTTTTTAAGAAAGTCCAATCCAACTATTCCATCGAACGTAGATAGGGATTTTAAAATAAAGAATGTTGTGTTTTTACCAAACAAATTCATGTAACATTTTTTCTTTACGGAATCCTGGCCATGAATAGAGTGAACAGAAAAAGGAGTATTCACAGGCATTAAATGTTTCAGTTCGGTCAATGGTTTTATGTAATTTTTGGAAGCGCCTGTGTCAATTAAAAGTCTAATTTCTTTATCTGCTACAGTTCGTCTTATGAACGGTAGCAGGGAGTTTCCCCTAAAAAATTAACATAATCAGTTGTTTCGATTACTTCATCGTCAACGTCCTGAGACTGTGTCTCTGCTACATCAATATATTGTTCTTCCTGCTGAAATTCGTGTGAAGGGACTTCCTGGTTAACGTTGTTAACTTTTTGAACTTTTGGACCAGTATTCCTGTCAGATACTGCCTGTCTTTTAAATTGCTGTCTCTGTGACCAGTTTGCATTGTACTGATTAGTGGGCTGTCTATACCGAGAAGACGTTGGGTCTACGTCCATAGGCTCAGGTTGGTTTCTGTTAAATTGCTGTGAATATGATTGAGTGTTTTTAATGTAATGGGGATTTTTCTGTCGGATTGAATTTTCCTGGGCATTATTATCTTTACTGTTAGATATTCTCGTCTGACTTTTCTTTGCTGCCTCGGTTCGGCTTTTTTTCTCTTCATTTCTATTGGCAAATGTCGTCGCGAACACATATCGATCATGATTTGCTTCCACTTCCTGAGCTAGTGCGAGAGCTGTTGGTAGATCTGACGCAACTAATAATGACTTAACCACATCTAGTGGTTCATTACAAGTAATCTCAGTAAGAATTTTCGCTTCCTCATAGGTCTTTATTTCGGTCGTCCGTGTTGTGAAAGAGGCCATCTGCTGTGACAGCTCTTCGAATTTCTTATCAAATTCAACCTTCTGCGCCTGAGTCGCTACCCGGACCGCAGATTCTAAAATTCTCGAGACCTCGTCAGCGTTCATTTTCGTCTCAGTCTTGTCGATATTAAGATTCCTTAAAAATTCAGTCAAGTCCTCTATACTCATATGACCCGAAAATGTAAAACAAAAAAGACACTCGCGAAAGACAATTGACACGAAATTCTATATGACGTACACAAAATTACACTTGAATTTATGAGCAAAACACTTACATTTTTTTAATATAATGTATTAAATTATGTCCAATTTTTTGTTTCCTCCTTCAGCTTCAGCGAGTTGCTTGATGAAATGTCTTCCTTCGATATTATGTCGTAACTTCTTCGGCTAGTTGATTGGCCTTTCTCCGTTATGATTGCTGTTTTTTTATTACTGCAGCAGTGGTTGGGTTATTTGAATTTTCTTTGTTTAAAGAAAATGTTGGGTTTCTCCCGTTTGGGCGCCAATTAAAGTAAATTAAAGACGAGGTTTGTCTTTGATGAGTTTATTTTAACTGATTCGTTCTTTTCAAAATATTTCTTAAACACTCTAAATGCTTAAAGTAAAAATGCTGACACTTATTTTCTACATCGCCGCAGTGCCCAGCGCAAATCATGCCATTAATCCAGGCGTTGAGTTATTGAAATATGATAGGACAACTCAGCACTTCATACTTTGCAGTTAACACTGTTCGACAGTCAATGTGATGTCGTTCAGTGTTAATCAGCATTGGATTTCGTATTGAGATTTTGCCGTTACACTGATCGACAACTGGTGTTCGGTTGTTCAGTGTTAACTTATACAAAATTCCAGGTCTCTCGGTAACAAATTGTGCAAGATATCACATTTTTAAAATTTGGCTTATATGGGCGGTGCCACGCCCATTGGGCCGATCCCGCCAATTTTTGGGCCAATCACGTAGACTGTCACCAGATACATATACACAACATTGCAGCACTCTCGCTAGCAAATTGTTCAAGATATCGAAATTTCAAAATTTGGTCTATGTTGGCGGGGCCACGCCCATTGGGCCGATCCCGCCAATTTTTGGACCAATCACGTAGACTGTCACCAGATACATATACACTCAAATACAGAACTCTCTAATAAATTGTAGAAAATATTTGAATTTCAAAATTTGGCTTATATGGGCGGGGCCACGCCCATTGGTCCGACTCCGCCCATTTTTGGAAAATTCACATTATCTGCCACTAAATGCATACACAAAAAATTTCAGCACTCTAGCTAAAAAATTTTCTTAATATCAAAATTGGACCCCTATGGGCGGGTCCACGCCCACTTGATATATCGAAAATTCAAGTACCCTATTTTCAGCACCCCCTTCACATGTGGTGAAATTCATGAAAAATGTCCTGCCTAAAAATAAAGGTTGTACAATTTTGTTCAAATTTTGTTTATGAATGGTGCTATATACAAATAATATATCCGCCAAGATTTGGAAATTTTCGTTGAATACTGGTAGCATGGGCGGTGGTCCAAAATTTACTCTTCAAGCCAAGGAGTTGTTGTTTGATTATTTCTTGTGCTTCAACCACCAAATATAAGAATATTTTGTGACACGAATGTTGAAGATTTTTTCATGGGCTTTCGAATGGTTGAATCGTTTTTCGCAAAAATATGCAATCTGGCCTCACAAACGCGAAAATAATCACAAAAAATTAATTTTCGCGGATTCGGATATAATTAATTTTTTTTTGAAATATTTTTAGATTAATAAGCAGATTTTCCCCCACATGTGTGCAGATTTTCAGGATGGCGTTTTTTGACACTCCTGAGGAAATAATTTTTAAAAATTTCTATATCTAAAAACATTGGGTTTAAACATTTTAATGTTTATATTTTGTTGTTTGATCGTTATTAGATGTTCAGCTTTTGCATAAAAGTAACTTATGATACACTAATCTTTTGATTTTATACGCTTCCTTCCAAATTTGCTCATTATTGCAAAAATAAATAAACAATGGATTTTTGCGGTGTTGGTCTTCATTAGATAATGAGTTTGAAATTTAATCACAATCACAGTCTAGTGGACTTGATTTAAAAATTATTTCCTCAGGAGTGTCAAAAAATTCCATCTTGAAAATCTGCACACATATGGGGGAAAATCAGCCAAATTCGGGGAAAATCGGTTCAGATTTAAACATAGTATCAATGTATATGTTACACCCGAATTGACATGTAAGCGCCGTAGAAACCTTACTTTATATCCGACAGTATGAAATTCGGCAGAGAGAGTTTTCCTATTACATACACTGTTAGGGAGGTGTAGGGTATTATATAGTCGGCCCCGCCCGACTTTCTGTTTTCCTTACTGGTTTTATATAAAATATATTTGGAAAATTTTTCTAAACAATAAGTTTGTTTGTGTGTAAATATATATTTTATTTATGAACGCAAATGTACTTTGTTCTAATATATACATATATGCGTTCCAAACAAAATTTCTTGATTTTCACTCCTGAGGAAATAATTTTTAAATGAAGTCCACTAGACTGTAATTGGGATTAATTTTTAAACTCATTTTCTAATGAAGACCAAAACCGCAAAAATCCTTTTTTATTTATTTTTGCAATACCACTTTAAATGAGCAAATTCGGAAGGAAGTGAATAAAATCAAAAGATTAGTGTATCATAAGTTACTTTTATGCAAAAGCTGAACATCTAATAACGATCAAACAACAAAATATAAATATTAAAATGTTTAAAAATAATTTTTTTAGACAGAGAATGTTTTAAAAATTATTTCCTCAGGAGTGTCAAAAAACGCCATCTTGAAAATCTGCACACATATGGGGAAAAATCAGCTTATTAATCTAAAAATATTTCAAAAAAAATTAATTATATCCGAATCCGCGAAAATTAATTTTTTGTGATTATTTTTGCGTTTATGAGATCAGATTGCAAATTTTTGCGAAAAACGATTCAACCATTCGAAAGCCCATGAAAATATCCTCAACATTCGTGTCACAAAATATTCTTATATTTGGTGGTTGAAGCACAAGAAATAATCTAACAGTAACACCTTGGCTTGAATAGTAAATTTTGGACCACCGCCCATGCTACCAAAATTCAACGAAAATTTCCAAATCTTGGCGGATATATTATTTGTATGTAGCACCATTCATAAACAAAATTTGAACAAAATTGGACAACCTTTATTTTTAGGCAGGACATTTTTCATGAATTTCACCATGTACATTCTGTGAAAATTTCAAGATGATCGGTCTAGCCGTTTAGACGTCTATACGGAACAAACATACAAACATACAAACAAACCCACAAACAGACACTCTCTTTTATATATATAGATAGATTGTTATCTTAGCTTTATTTTGCACCCGGAGATTATGATGATGATTTGACAGAGAGGAGTTTTTTGATACAGAAACGAACATTGACGAGATTTATGCCTTATGATTGGGTCTCAAAATGGTATAGCAATTTTATTTAACATCCGTTGCTTATAAAATTTGACAAAGGGGAGTTCCTTGATACCGACCATATATGGGGTGAGTACAAAATATATAATCGTAAATTATGAAAGATAATAGATGTCTGGTACAATGAGCTTTTACTTTAGATGCAAAATCATGAGATACATTTATATGGGGACTGATGGTACGACCACACTACGAAACACTAGCTCATGTACCAGTGAGAACAAGCTGCTACACTGATGGGTCCAGGCTAGAAGGAATGACGGATGTCGAACATTACTTCCGCCTCCCAGACCATAACACATTATTTCAAGCAGAAGTTCGAGCAATCACGGAGTGTGTTAACTGGCTCTGTAATACCACAAAGCCTAAATATGCCAACATTTTCACAGATAGCCAAATGGCGATCAAAACAATATCATCGGAAAAGGCCAAATCAAGAACAGAGTTAGACTGTAAAAGAACGATAAATAATTACGCAGTCAATGGTCAACTGCGTATTTTCCGGGTACCGGGACACAACGGAGTGATTGGAAATGAACGAGCACACAGCTTGGCTTCAAAGGGCAGAGAACTTCGAGTAATAGAGTTGGAAAATTAGAAACCTTTCGAAGCCACGAAGGATCAGTTGAAGCACTGGGCAGTGATGGCTTACAAAACTGTGTGGAATGGCACAACTGTAGGAGCAACTGCAAAGATACTGTGGGGTGACCCAAATGAAAACAAAACAAGTAGTTTTCTGAGCCTAAACAAGATCGATATTAGTAAGATGATTAGTGTTCGAACGGGACACTCAAGCTTACCGGCACATCTTCATCGGGAAAACATGCAGGGGAAACATTGAAACGATGGAACATTTTCTGTGTCACTGCCCAGCTTTTACACATGCAAGATCCCGATATTTCGGTTCCGACATATTGCCAGACTTGACTCATCTCAAGGGATATGGCTGGAAGATACTGAGAAAATTCGTGTCTGGTACCGATTTTCTGTAAACCAAGGGGTAAAAAATTATAAATAAGGAGCGCACAACAGGCCGAACCACTGGCTTAAGTGTATGTCCATGGACATGAGACGTTTAAACGTCTCCTCTATTTAACCTAACCGTATTTAAATCCGAACAAATTTAGTGTTTATTCTTCTCCCCTCTCAAACTTAATAAAGATCAATTGGATAATGTTGATTCTGTTCTCTTCTCAGATGCAAAGTAAAAAGTAAGGGACTCCGCTAAAACAGTATTTTATTTTCGGTGGAGGATGTTGGGATGAATACAGGTAAAATGGCAGTAAGCATATATCATATCACGTTTGCCAGACCCATAGCGCTATACGCCATTATTGTCTAGTAGACGGTACTCTAAAGTGTATATTATACTATTATGAGCAACATTCAAGATTGGCCAGTCTGTACATACATGTCGCTTTAAGACCAACACCGTTTGATACCATCTATAGGCATGACAGTATGTTTGAGGAACTAACCTAGTAACAAGTAAGAAAGTTTCTGTCGGGTAAACCGACAAAGGTATACCCTCACTTTGTGGGTAATATAATATTAAATAGTCCACGAGTTATTCTGTTAGTTTGTATGGGAGGTACCAGGACGGGTTTAACAAATACATATATTGCACTATGCCGAATTATATACAGTTTTTGTGCACTGGTATATTAACGTTATGAGATAATTAATTGTGGTATTCTTTGGACATTTTGTGTGGGAGGTACAAAAAGGGGCGTGGTGATAATGCCAATTTTTCACTGGACAGTAGGCACTATAATAGCATTACACTGTTCAAAATTTCAAGTATTTGTATACACTGGTATTAATGTTATAGGCTGTTAACTTTTGGTGCAAAATGGTTCATTTGTGAGGGAGGTACCAAAAGGGGCTCTACAATAATGCTTATTTTTTACTAGACTATAGACACTATAAAAACATTACACTGTACAGAATTTCAAGCATTTTTATGCACTTGTATTAAGGTTATAAGCTGTTAACTTTTGGTGCAAAACTGTGCATGGTTCCAAAAGGGGCGTGGCAACTTCACTCATTTTTCTCAAGGTGATAGCGACTAATTAACTCATACTATGTGTGGAATTTCAGAAGATTCGAATAAATAGTATAGAAGTTATTAAAGAATCAATATTTCATCACATTTTAACCCTTTGTGGGGGAGGTACTAGAAGGAGTGGGGCAATATGGCCCATCTTCGAACATAGCCGGAGATAGAAAAAAATATTATCACATACCAAATTTGAAGTCAATCGGATACTCCTTTCGAGAGTTATCGTGCGCACCAGCCAGCAGACAGACAGACGGACGGTCATTTCTCATTCGACTTAAAATGACCCAAAACGAATATCCGCCGAACATACTTAGGGTCTTAGATCACTCCTTCGATGTGTTACACTTTTGGCCGTAGCAAATGATATATACCCTCGTATTACTAGAGTGAGGGTATAAAAAGGAATTGATTGTATACTTAATGCAATTCTATTTATGATGCCCGAAACTGCCAGAGTGTAGAAACTCTAATGGGCCACTCTTTGACAAAAAGTATAAAACAATTATACTAGACAGGGATGTATGGAAAGGTAGCATTCCTTGCGATAATATATGTATTGTTATGCTCATGGTTCCAAATTTACTGATAGGGTTGTCCTAGGAATCATCTGAAAATGCATAGAGCTATCTATAGCTCAAAGGCTGTCTGATCACTGCTGTTTTCCAGCCGTAAATGCTTGGCATTGTGGAGAAACAGAATGAAGTAAATATTTCCTCCAATATTCCGGATGTCATTTAATAACTGTATTACGTATTCCTAAATTCAGGAACAACCCTTAAGTTTCGGAGATCTTTAAAGAGAAAGTTGAAAAGTTAACTACATATGTAGGCCAGTTGAGCTTTCAAGGTTTACATATACCAATGTCACTTGCATTTGGAAAAGGCATATTAGGCGACTAGTATTATATGGTCTTTAGTCGGAATTTCTGTACATTTCAGAAATATGTGGCTCAGCTTAAGATTAAAATATTTTCAAAATCTCCCGTTATCAAGAAGTTATGTCTCAATATTAATATTCATCATAATGGGTCACTACACGCTGAAAAAAAATCGCTTCTGTAGTATATTGTATCAAATATATTCTGCTTGAAATATACATATGTTTAGAATATACTCCAAATATATAATATTAGACACAAACAACTATTATATGTTTGGGAGGATGTTGTTCTAAACAAAACTATGTTTCCCTCCTAATATCTTTTTATTTGGAACTAATATAGGGTGATCCAAGTAGAGATACTTTTTTCAATAGCCTTTTTGACAGATCACGTGTGAGTCGTGTCATGCTGTCATGTTATTTTTGTTAAGTATTGTTTGGCATTTCATCTTGGCACTTACGCCTGAACAACGTCTCAGATGGTCCATCCGTTGAGTCGAATTTTCGATGATTCGATTATTGTACACAAAGAAAATTACTATTTAAGTAATGCAATTTTTCAGAAATTCAAAGTAAATTTTTTTAGAAATTGTAGAATTTGATTAAAATTAAATTGTACAATCTTAGGTAGCGATAAATCGCATTGATGCATTGACAATATGTAATAATTTCGGAATATTTAAAATAAAATATTTTTTGTTAATAACAAAAACTTTATAATAAATAAAAATTAAAGCAGTAAAAACAAAAGTAAATGTGCTTGTGACATTTTTAACTATAAAGTATAACACGAAATCTAGGAAGAATTAAAACTAAAATTCGACAATGTCAATAAAGTTTTAAAAAACTTTTATAAATACAATATGTTTGGAAAAAATTTTAACAAAAGCTTTTCTTGTCTGTAAAGAAATATTTTATTTGCGAAAGTCAGTGCGCAAATATATTTTATTGTAATATATTAATATATGCATCCTAAACAAAATTTATTGATTTATAAATAAAGTGTATTTGTTCATAAACATATAATATTTAAAAATTTTGGTTCCAAATATACTTTCTTCCAATTCAAACATATCAAAAATTACGATTTTCCCCCGTGTATGTATACTATAGAACGCAGTGATATTGAAAGTTAATACCTGCGATATTTGCACAAGCTGTGAAATCGAAAATGTTTCCTCTTGTGCTACAAATTTTCGAAAAAAACGTTTGCTAACTTAGACTTCTGTTCCATTATTGGGCTATCAGATTATGGCGATCACAAAATCTGCCAGCCAACTTATGACCTTTTGAAAACACATATGTTTTGTTGCCAATAAAAAAAATAAATCATTAAAGACTGAAGATGCATATACATATTTCTTAAAAAAAATAAAATAAATTAAACTAAAAGCTACAAAAATAATATATTAAAGAAAATGAAAAAATAGGCCGAGTCAACTATATGATTTCTAGGGCACAAAGATGATTTAAAACTTAATTAAAAGAAACAAAAGTACTGGTTCGTTTTTAATTATTGATACAAAAAACTTTAAAAATCTCATAGTAGTTTCAGTTCCATTGCGCCTTTCTTTGTTATTTACGATATGGAAGAATTTAAGACAAAAAGGAAGGAAAAAAACTTTAAAATTTATGAATAACTTGTGTAAATTCCGTGTAACACTTTCCATGTTACTCAAGCTAAAGAGTCTTTCTTGTTCACAGTTCATGTTGACGTTTATCTTCCTTCGTTCGTGTTTCACTTGTTCTCTTGGGGGTTTCCGGTGAGCGCAGAACGACAAAGAAGGTTGAGCAGTGCAGTTTTATTTACAAAACTTATGTCTCATATTGCAGTATAAAAATGTTTACAATTGTACACAAAATATAGATGTTTATATAAGATCTTTAAGTTATTAAAATTATGGATATTAAAACTAAAACTAGAAACAATAGGTAGATTGTATAATTGTATAAAACAATAAAGTTACATTTTACATTTAAATTAATCTGAATATTTAATAGTTGAACTTTAATTAGCTTCAGAAAAAAATGCATTACGAATAAAAATCTATAATGCTTTGTTTGAAGATTCGTGCGTTACTAGTAAGATGGATGTTGTTTGGAAGTATGTTCGCTGAGGGGCATTTCAGCCCGTGGTAACATTAGGGACATAACCGGCTAAAATACGGAGTGTACTTATAAAGAATTGCCATTCAGACATTAAGCTATTATGCCGAAATATGGTAAGCTTGTTTCCTCCATTATATCTCGAAAATGTAAGACGAACGAAGAGATGGTGTGGTAGATGTGTGTAAATTATTTTGTGAAGCATAATAAGCGACTATACTTTGAGCTGGTTATCAAAAGTGATGCCATATATTTGTTTTGAGAATTCTGATATATGATCATGTTTCTTCACACCGAATACATAACGTGTTATGTTATTAAATGTTACATTTAATTTCCTCTTACTCTGTGCATCGCACACAGAAAAAACAGACAGTTTAAAAATTTTAACAAATGTATCTGTATGTTAAAATTTTTTAAATTCAACAAATATTGTAAATGAAATTTGGAAAATAGTTTTCAAAATTATTCCGAAGCTACTAAAATGATAAATTTGTCAAAGTCTGACTTATTTCTTGTAATATTTTTCGTATTTTGAGTTTGTGGTTCAAATTTATACACACAATATGTCATTACAAATTTCAAAATAAAAATTTATTGTCGCACCCCTACCATCGCAAACAAACGCGTTTTAATTTACATAAAAGGAATTAAAGAAGTGCGTACATGAAAAGACAAGTTTTGAAGTGGCAACATCTCGATGCATAAAGAGGTAAGTGAAATTAAGTGTCACACTGTGGTACATGGTATTATACGTTTGTTTCGTAGACATCTACTAGGAATCAATATCTGATTCGATTTAACCATGTCCGTCCGTCTCTCTATCTTAAGTTATTCGCAAAGTGCAAGTCTGAATTTCACTACGATCTTGATGAAATTTGCACAAATAACTTTTCACATTAGAAAGGAAGGAATTGTTCAAAATAGGTTCATATTTAGATGAAGCCCTCATATACATATATGTTCTTTCGATTCAGCATCTAAGCGTATAATCTATAAAATTCGACCCAATGAAAACTTTTAGACCAAACCGAAATACCTCTGAATTATAAAAAGAAAAATCGCCTAAGATTTAAATATATAGCCCCTTATTCATGTTCCTTCCGATTTGCCTCTTAGCGCTTTAGAACCTGTATTTTACATCAAGTTATTCCAAAATTTGGGAGAGTGAATTCTTTTAACCAGGGATGGATTTGCAGAAAATCCTTTCAAAATTTAGATATGTATAGCCACGCACATACGGTTTTGCGTCTAAGCGCAATAAAATCTGCATTTCTAAGAAGATCTTTAAAAGATTTAACAGATACAAGTTTATTGAACCAAAGACGAATAATGGAAGTAAAATATCGATAAAACTTGGCATTAATTCTAAATCTGCTAAGTAGTGTATATTTAGCACTTCCTGATTCGTTTTTAATTCAAATTTGTTTACTCAATTCCAGAGACATATTAAGAGGAGGCAGTAAACAATTTGCGTTCAAAAAATATTAGAGCAAATGACGTGGACCTGTTTTGAAGGAAGTGCTGAAATAAATCAGGCTTTACCTGTATAACATTTTTATGACACAAAGATTTTGTATTTAATTAACTCAAAAATCGAGACGAAGGTAAGTTAATCCTTCAAATAGCATCTATCATTATCATAATGTTTTGTATTTTTTTGTACTTTCGTCCAATATATTCTCTAGAGTCACCGTTATTGGATTTATTGTGGAATCTGCAGACTCTGTTCCCACCTCGCCTAAATGGAAATAAGGAAGATGGAATTAAAATTTTAAATAAGTACATAATCGTACAATAAGCATTGTCTCATTTCAGTATTAAAAATATTCTTAAATATAAATAAATAACGATATATAATATTGTTTTATTCAATAATTGCATTGTATAAAATCCCATAATTTCCAGAGAAAATAACAAATTTGGTTGTTAATATGACAATATATTTGTTGAATTTAAAGGCAATATATTTTCAATAAATGATTTGAAAATATATTTGTTGAGCAAAACCAAAAACATTTTTAATAAACAAATTACAAATATTGTCGTTGAAATGAAAATATGCTTGTTGAGTAAAAAAGGAAAAAATAATCAATGAACGGGCCACAGTTTTCGTTGATGAAACTTAAATTGTCTTTATCACAGGAATTTTGTATTTGATTTTTTGAAAATTATTGTTGAATTATGAATTTTGTTTTTTCTGTGCAAGAACTAAAAAGTTCACATCCATAAAAAATTATACGTACCGGCGTGAAATTTTGGGATAACCATAATGTTCTTATCATAGAATAATCCCGCCCACAGATGTAGTTAATGTTGTCTTTCCACGTTAAGGTACTATTGATAAAAATTCCAAGATTCTTCGCCTGACTAACTATATCTATTGATTGATTGTTAATTACAACCCTGTAGTCTGAAAGATTTCTGGTGGATCATTTGTTAATTAATAAACATTTAGATTTCTTTGGATTGGTAGAAAGGCCATTCGCAGTGGCCCAACTATGTACACATTGTAGGTCATCATTTAAGGTTTCAATGCATCCCCCAACAGAGAGATTAGCACACCCTATGTATATCTGAATATCGACATCGGGAAAATCATTTGCATACATTGTGAATAGAAGGGGCCCTAATATAGAACCCTGAGGAACACCTCTTTCTACATGTCGATTCGAAGACTTGCCCGAGCTAGTTTGTACATACTGATATCTATTCCGAAGATATGAATCTATCATCCTGATCAATTTTTAAATTTCTAAAATGTGTTAGAAAAGTGCACTTTTCGGTAAAAGGGCAAGAAAAATGCAGCCCTTTTGCCAGAAACAAAAACTCCATTAATCTTTCCGTTAGCAACATCACGCAAAGCTGATCGCAGACCCTGTAAAGTTTATATGCCTGATTATCATAAAGTTCTAAGACTATTTAGCAGTACCATATGTCTGTCTGTCTATCTGTTGAAAATACTCTAAAACAAAGACCGACATATTATGTCGGTCTTGGATTTAGTATATACTGTAAATGGAGGACGCTTTAATTTTCTGTACTTTGGACTGTGTCATATATTTCAGAATTGCAATATTATAAGAATTATTTATGTATTCTAGAAAACAAAATAAATTAAAAATAAACAAATATGCTAAAATTTTTCGTACGTATTAATCATATGGTTAATACGTACGGGTAGTTCTTTCTCAAGTGTCACAGGTCAAAAAATAGATCGCTCTCAAAATCTCAGAAAACGTTATCCTAGTATATGGGAGTAAGGACTAGGGATGTAACGAAAGTGACTTTAGCGAAAGCGAATGCGAAAGCGAATATTGAAATATATTTCTTGCGAATGCGAAAGCGAATAGTGAAATATGCGTTATTGCGGAAGCGTATCCGAAAATGAGTAATAGTTTGACCCTTTAGTACAAACAAAATTAAGGACTAGTATTAATACTTTTCCAGTATAATCAAGTATTAAGGACGTTTTCTATATTTAGACCTTTTTTGAAGAGAAATAGCAGAGGTTTTCATTGGTATTAATATGTTCAAAATGTGTGGAGCGGTTAAGATAATTTTAAGGAATGGAAGCGAATATTAAAATATATTTTTGCGAATGCGAATTTAAAAATGATGCGAATAACTCGCGTTCGCATATGAGAATGCGAATATTCGTTACATCCCTAGTAATGACACACAATATTAAAAAATGAAAATTGGAGGTAGAAGGCGGGGTCAAAATTCAGAAAAAATTATTTTTTCCTCTGTGATGGTTTTCTTAAGATAATTTTAATGCTACAAGTCATAAGAAATTGAAAATAGAAAATATTGTTTCTTAAGGGATTTTCCGTGCACTTTTCATAAAAAATATTTATTTTATCTTAAACAATTTATTCGGTCACTTTTCGCGGAAACAAACATTTTGCCATGTAAAATACTTGCTTTCTGTCATTGTATAGAAGCAGGTTGGTCTTGAGCCGAGAGAGTATCTCAGTTTAAATCATAACTATTACAGACCGAATAATAACGGGCAGCCGACATGGAAACAAAAATATAAATTGCGATATCTCAGAATCGATCTATTTTTTTTTCTCTAAATTTTTTATAGAAAATGATCCATATGTACTCCACCGATGCTGTAAATTTTTGAGTAGGACCGAATTTCGTTCAGAAGTTACATTTTCATAACTGAAAATCTTCACTAAATTACAAAGAAAACATATTTTGTATGTGTTTTCAATTATATTTTGTTTGTTGATTTTTTTTTCCAAATATTTTTTCTTTGTAATTTGGAGAAGGTTTTCAGCTATGATAATGTAACTTCTGAACCAAAGTGGGTCCCACTCCAAAATTTACAGCGTCGGTTGAGTACATATGGACCATTTTTTATAAAAAAAATTATGAAAAAAATTTCGCGATTCTGAGATAACGCAATTTATATTTTTATTTCCGCGAAAAGTGGCCGAAGGAAATTGTTTAAGATAAAATTAATATTTTGTATGAAAAGTGCACAGAAAATCCTTTAAGACACAATGCTTTCTACTTTCAATTTATTATGATTTTTAGAATTAAAATTAACTTCAAAAAACCATTACAGACGATAAAAATAAATTTTTCTGAACTTTGACCTCGCCCCCTGCCTCCAATTTTCTTTTATTTTTTTTTATATTGTGGGTTATTATTCCCACATATTAGGGCATCATTTTCTAAGAATTTGAGAAATATCTAATTTTTGACCCGTGACACTTGAGAAATAACTACTCATATATGATTTAAATTGACATTTTAAGTCCATTGGAAAAATCATTAAATACCCTAGGGGATATGTGGAGTCAATTGCTTAAATATACCAATCCAATGACTAGTACTGGGAAGTATGCAGCCAACTAATTATATTGGAGTGGTTCACATTACTCAATGGTAAACTAAATACGAGTAGAAAAACTTGTGGTCTAGCCTTATTTTGTAAATATGAATGCATGAATTAAAGTAGACAGTAATTACAGTGGAATTTAGAGACTTAATTCTGAGTCTAATAAAAATAAAATAAACGTGATTTATGCATTCTTCTTCTTCTGTGGAATATAATAATACATACTCATTACTTTCATTAAATATGTATATTGTTCATTGAACAACAGGGAATTTTTTATAAATTCATTTCCAATCACCAGACCTGTCATCAAATCAGAGTGATGCACAATAATACCAACACACAAGATCTAACATAAAACCTCATATGTTTTAGAGGCTCCTGAGATTAAACGAGTGGCATTTATTCAACATTTCTTGTCCCTCTGTTTGGAAATCTTCCAGACTTCTCCAGACAAGGTCATAAACAATGTTCGTAAAAAAAATTACGACTGACTGGACTTGGACAACAACTAATGACTTGTGGCCATAAAACCGAAGGAGCAACATGAAGCACAGCGAGCAGGATCAGTGACAACAACCGCATTGTGGTAAATACCATCCCGGTGGCAATAAAAGTGATGTGGATGGATGTCAGCACTGAAGGGATGACAATGCTAAGTAAATCCCTACCTGCAAAGAAGGAACAAATTACTGAGTAAATAAACAGTCGATGTAAGTGTTGAGGGAGTTTTGTATATTATAATTGTTTTTTCTGTCATCTGATGGCAAAGAGAACCTGTAGGAGAAATGATAAAAGATTACAATTGCAAACACATTAAGGGTTAACATTAAGTGAAATATTGATTATTTGATAACATCTATACTACTTATTGGAATCCTCTGAAATTCTACACATAGTATTAGTTTATTAGTCACTATTACCTCGAGAAAAATGGGCGAAGTTGCCACACCCCTTCTGGTACCTCCCACACAAATGGAAAATTTTGAACCAAAAGTTAATAGCTTTTAACTTTATTACCAGCGCATACAAATACTTCAACTTTTGTACAGTGTAATGCTTTTATAGTACCTAAAGTTCAGAGAAAAATGGGCGTTATCGGCACGCTCCTTTTGGTACTTCCCACACAAATGGACCTTTTCGTACCAAAACTTAATAATTTTTAACTTTAATACCTGTGCATACATATACTTGAAATTTCGTAGAGAAAAGTGGCCGTAATTGGCACGCCCCTTTTGGTACCTCCCACACAAATGGGCCACTTTACACCAAAAGTTAATGGGTTATAACTTTAATACCAGTGTATATAAATACTTGAAATTTTGTACAGTGTAATGCTTTTATAGTGGAAAGAGTCCTAGAAAAAATGGTCGTTATTGGCACTCTCCTTTTGGTACCTCCCATACAGAAGGACATTTTTGTACCAAAAGTTAACAGCTTTTACTTTAATACAAGTGCATGCAATTACAATGCTTTTATAGTACTAAGAGTCTAGAGAAAAGTGGCCGTTATTGGCACAAATGGACCATTTTACACCAAAAAGTAAACAGCTTATAACTTTAATACCAGTACATACTTTTTAAATAGCACTATCTTTAATAGTACTATATCAGCAATGTCTTGATATATGACCGCATCCACCCCAGATAATAATTTCTTTAATGTTATATCTGGAGTCGCGATTCACATATGATATTAGTAGGTATAACCCAGTAAAATTTAGGTAACAATGGATACGTGGGCGTAGACCATTATATAAGACAGCAATATGGATCAAGAAACTCTACCATTCTAAATTTCAAAACGATCGGATGTAAAATACAGCTTCTATAGGACTAAAGGGTCAAATCGGACGAAACATATATATGGGAGCTATAGCTAAATCTTAACCGATTTTCTTCAAATTCGGCAATGTTGGTTCATGGATCAAGAAACTCTACCATTCTAAATTTCAAAACGATCGGATGTAAAATACAGCTTCTATAGGACTAAAGGACCAAATCGGACGAAAGATATATATGGGAGCTATATCTAAATCTGAACCGATTTTCTTCAAATTCGGCAATGTTGGTTCATGGATCAAGAAACTCTACCATTCTAAATTTCAAAACGATCGGATGTAAAATACAGCTTCTATAGGACTAAAGGGCCAAATCGGACGAAACATATATATGGGAGCTATAGCTAAATCTTAACCGATTTTCTTCAAATTCAGCAATGTTGGTTCATGGATCAAGAAACTCTACCATTCTAAATTTCAAAACGATCGGATGTAAAATACAGCTTCTATAGGACTAAAGGGCCAAATCGGACGAAAGATATATATGGGAGCTATATCTAAATCTGAACCGATTTCAACCAAATTCAATAGCGATCTTAACAGCCGCGAAATACTCTAAACTGCAAAATTTCAGAACGATCGGAGTGAAATTGCGACCTGTAGTCGACGAACAACTTTACATGGACAGACGGACGGACGGACAGACATCGTTAAATCGACTCAGCTAGTGATTTTGAGTCGATCGGCGTATAATCGAACTAAAAACGGTCGTGAACCCCCTACACGAGACATCCACAGCAATTTAGCAACGACTATGCTAACAAATTGTATGTATGCATTTGGCAGTTTTACTGATTGGGCAAAAATAGTTTGCATCAGGTAAATGGGTATGGTCTTCCACACGGCTTCATTATTGAAAACGAAATATCTGGTGAATCTTTGCACCAATTATGTGCTATATTTAGAATAATTGAGCGACATGGAATTGGAAAACGAAATATGAGGAGAAACGTTGTCCTCATCGTCCTGAAACTTAATCCGAGTGTATCTCACAGCAATGTACTTGATTCAACAAAGAATTGTCAATATTACATAAGTGGGCGTGAAACCACCTACACGACTTCATCATTTGATTTGATTGTTTTGACATCATCACATACTTACTTCAAGAATGACTTAACTCAAAATTAAAAATTGTCAAGATCCGTATAAAAAAAAATATGATGTTTAAAAACGCTGAAATAATCCGAAACATGGTTGTTTACTTAAAAACTAAATTTCGCAGATATTAATATATGAAAATTTTCAAAATTCGCATTCCTGTAAGACAACTCTTAAAGTGAGTGAGTATAAACTTAACGAATCTTATTCAAACGACTCCTCTCGTAAAAAATAAATACGTGGAGAACATTGTACCAAGAGTTTTGATATTTGATGGGAGTGCATTTTTCGAAGTATATCATGGTTTTAGATTATTGTTGCAGCCGGAGTTCCTTGCTCACATAGACTAATTGAGGTCCCTAGTGCTACCACAGGAACCAGCCTGTTTGATACGCAAAGATATCAATAATACGAATATGGGTATCGGTAATATCTGCCAGAAAAGACGACCTAACCTACTGACGTGTTCGCCAATCAGACAGAGTCCCATCAGAACTGACGCTAACGAGAACATTATTTTCCTCTGTAGATAGAGGAGATATTTTGACCTTCTGAGAACGTATCTTGGTCAGATTGATTTATCTAAACTACATGTGCCGTTTTCTGTCAATCTCTCATTGAACTGCAGGGTGGCGCAGAATGAGCTATATGGTTTAAATGGTTTATAACTTTTTTATTTATGCGATTATTATAATTTTTTAAAAATATGTACAGTATATCATTGGGGAATTTTTGCAACTAGCATTGAAAAATGATATCCTGTAAGTGATGTCCATTTTCTGCTTCGCACATACGTGCTCTTTTTAGCATATTTTCCATAACTTTTCGCAAAATTTCGGAAAAATTCAATTATTTTTATACGTTGTTCGATTCATAATTAATTCCCCAAATCTCTTTTACAAAATGCTGAAAAAAAAACAACAAAAAATAATAATTAAAGAAGTTATAAAAAATTCAAACCATATAGCTCATTCTGCGCCACCCTGTATTATAACTTTTTAAAGAAGTGGGAGATATGAAACGAACGAAAAATTTCGGAAAAATTCAATTATTTTTGTACGTTGTTTGATTCATAATTAATTTCCCCCAAAAACAAAGAAAGAATAATAACAGCTCATTCTGCGCCACCCTGTAAAAATTGCGCCTTTCCCAGCAATTTTATCGGTTTATAAGTTCATTGGTACCCATTAGGCCGGGTCGATTTTTGGGGAGGCAAAAAAAGTCGCCATTGCTCAGTGAAAATCGTATTCTAGGTATCAAAATAAGAAACCTTGCCGAAGGACCATACCTCTAAAACAAATTCTGATGTCCCGGAATTTGGGTTGAACTTTTGGGTAGGGGCACATTTTGAAAAATCCCACTTTGACCCATTTAGAGTGCTCCAATCGAGTCCAAATGTATGACCGACCCCCACTAACTTTGGAGGCCCGACCCACCCATGCCAGTGGCATACCCCCTGGAACCACCTGGGGGTTCCATACATTTGGACTCGATTGGAGCACTCTAAATGGGTCAAAGTGGGATTTTTTCCGGGACATCAGAATTCGTTTTAGAGGTATGGTTCCTTCGGCAAAGTTTCTTATTTTGATCCCTAGGATACGATTTTCACTGAGCACTTCACTGAGTGGGAGTCGGTCATACATTTGGACTCGATTGGAGCACTCTAAATGGGTCAAAGTGGGATTTTTTCCGGGACATCAGAATTCGTTTTAGAGGTATTGTTCCTTCTGCAAAGTTTCTTATTTTGATCCCTAGAATACGATTTTCACTGAGCAATGGGCGATTTTTAAATCGACCCGCCCTAATGCACGTGCATATTATGAGCATTGTTTTTTATAATAGGCAAATAAATATTCGTTATAATATTAGTAATAAATTCACTGAATGAAAAATGCCGAATTCAGTGGAAATTCCAGAAAATACAAATGTATACTTATAAAATTTCCAAATTCTTATTTCATTGGTCATGCATCACATTATCATATTGCGATTGTATTGGAGTGAGCAGCTGTAGTTATCGCATACCGAGCATTTTTGTACATGTATTTCCTATATAATATATGCAACACTCTGGCTAACAATTTGTGCAAGATATATCAAAATTTGGGGCTGGGACACGTCCACTGGTCCTATTCTGCCCATTTGTGGGCCAATCACGTAGACTGCTACCAGATACATATACGCAAAATTTCAACACTCTCGCTAACAAAATGAGCAAGATAACTCAATTTCAAAATTTGGCTTATATGGGCAGGGTCACATCCATTGGTCCGATCCCGCCCATTTTCGGACCAATAAAGTAGACTATCACCAGATACGTATGCACAAAATTACAGCAGTCTCGCTAACAAAATATGCAAGCTATCTCAATTTCAAAATTTGGCCAATGTGGGCGGGGCAACGATCTTTGGTCCGATCCCGCCCATTTTTGGACCAATCACGTAGACTGTCACATATACACAAAATTTCAGCACTCTAGCTAAAAAATTTTCTCAATATCAAAATTTGACCCATGTGGGCGGGTCCACTCCCACTTGATATATCGAAAATTCAAGTACCCTATTTTCAGCACCCCCACACATGTACATTCTGTGAAAATTTCACGAAGATCGGTCCAGCCGTTTAGACACGGAACAGACACACAAACAAACAAACCCACAAACAGACACTCTCTTTTTATAAAGGGTCCGCCAAATTACTTTTTTTTTGAAAATGCTATAAAAAAACTACTGAATAATTTCTCAGATTTCTTTTTTTATTTGAGAGTACAATCCTTCCGGTTAATAATGGAAAATAATTTCATGCAAATGGCTGCCTCGGCTAGCCATGCAGTAGCCTACACGATCGGTCCAATTTTTAAGCACATTATCGATATTGTCCTTTAAAGCGTCAATTGTCCCTGGCTTGTCGGCGTAACACTTATCTTTGAGGGCACCCACAAATAATAGTCCAACGGTGTCAAATCGCAGCTCCGAGGTGGCCAAACGACATCAGCTCTGCGGCTGATAATGCGATCTTCAAAAACAGGGCGCAAAACATCGAGTGTAGCTTCGGCTGTGTGGCACGTAGCGCCGTCCTCTTCAATTTTTGTGAACAAAAATTCGTTCAACATGGCCCGATAACGATCGCCATTGACTGTAACGGCCACTCCTTGCTCATTTTCGAAGAAAAATGGCCCAATTATGCCTCTGGACCAAAATCCGCACCAAACAGTGACTCGTTTTGGGTGTATCGGCTTTTCTATGTATGCGTGCGGGTTTTCTGTGCCCCAAATGCGACAATTTTGCTTGTTTACATACACGCCAAGATCAAAATGAGCTTCATCTGAAAAGATTTTTTTTGGCAAAATCGGCATCTTCTTCTTCGGCATATTTCCCAGCGTTGTTCAAGCGTATACACAACCATATTCGTTCAGCGGAAGGATAATTATCTGTCAAATCAGACATGAGCTAAGTGTTACCATTCACGAAATAAGCACTAGTAAAAAAAAAACGTTAGATGGCGGACCCTTTATATAGATACACCCGAAACATAAGGCCACACAGACGTATTCTTCCCTTGAACTGCAACAAGTTGAAATCAACTTTGTGAAAGGTCGTCTGGTGATTCTTTGTCAACGTACGCATTTCTCTGAATATGCTGCGTTGGAGAACAGTGTGCAAGTTTCTCGAAAGATACCTTATTAAACATTAACCCCTTCATAGATTCTAGTGGATTTATGAGGATGAATGGTCAACTTGCCACTCTCACTTATAACGAAAGATTCCCTAAAATTCTAACATATAATGGTCATTTCACCAAGTTCTACTTGGAATATATTCACAAGTATTCGTTACATGGCGAGAACTCGTTAATGCTTATATTGATGAGATTAGAATTTTGGGTTCCTAAATTAAAGAATCTTTTAAAAGGCATTATCCATAATTACTGTGCATGCTTATCGTTTCGGAAGAAAATGTCGATCAAATTATGGCCACACTTCCGCCTGAAAGAACTGCACATTTACGTCCATTTACATGCACAGAAGATTTTTTAGTCCCTGATGAAAAGGTACGAGTGGTTGATGTGACCAGTCTCGTACTACTTCCTAATAATGAGCAGAACTAATTCGTGTCTTTTTTCTTCGTGTCCAAGTTTTTCTCTCCAGAAAGATGTCTGGCCCCATCCTCAACAACAAAATCACAACAACGATTGTCGTGTGGATCTGGAGCTACAGGCCAAAAGTGCAGCCGATACATGCATATCCTGTGGGCAGAATGCTTCTGGTACTGTGGATGACTCGAGCCCTGACAGTAGACCCACCACCATCATGTTTATAATATAATGTGACTTTTTGTAATTTGTGCCTGTCCTTATATTTTGAATTGTATGATTGAATTCTCGTCCTGGTGTCCACTCTAGCTCCTGTTGCCCTGTTAGTTTTAAACAAACAGAAATGTTTAATATAACCCTACGTTTTATAACGAAGAAAGAAAAAAGAAAGTAAGATAAGCTGAAATTTGTGACGGGAGTGAAGTTGGCACTCCCATCTCTTTAATTTTCCATTGAACTCAAATAAATAAACAAACCCGAAGGTACGACTACCCCCGAGTTTTATTTAAAATAGAGAAAAACCATAACTTTTTTGTGTTTTATTTTCCCCCATCACCCGGTAAAATTATTTTGTAAATAACGAGATATTTAATTTGAGATATCTGTACATCTTTTTTAAATAAAATGTATTTGGAGAAATTTCTAAACAATAATTTTATTTTTGTGTATTTCCAAATAAAACAACCCCAAAATTACATTTTAAATATTTGACCCTTTCGATTTTAATTAAATTTTACACATGCAGACGTACTACCTTTTACCGATTGTTCAAATTAGTAACGGTTTTGATTTTATAGGGTGCTCAAATTGGTCACCTACAACATTTTTTACAAATTTAGACTTTTTGAGGTCTATATAGCTTTTGAGCGGAATATCAGATTTGAATTATATAAGTACGAAAGCCTTTTCAACGATTTTAGCATCCTCTCTATGAATTATAAATTAAGTAAAAAATTGTTGTTCATTAAGGACATCAAAAGATGATTATCCTGAAAATTACCCACATATTTTACCGCAAAATGTGGGTCCTCCATGGGTTAAAAAAATATGAATTAATTGGTGTCAGTCCGTCTGCCAGTTCGACTGAATGGTGCTAACGATAACTCTGAAAAGGGGTGACCGAATGACTTAAAATTTCCTACTTTATGATAGTTTATGTTTTATGGACAACTAACTGAGCCCGGTGCGCTTCGCTGCCCATGTCAAAATTAGCGCTGTAGAAACTGTACTTTATATCCGATCAGTACGAAATTCGGCAGAAAGAGGTTTGTTATTACATGAAGGAATACTGTCAAATTCGGAGAAAATCGGTTGAGATTTAGATATAGCCCCCATATATATGTAAGCGCTGTAGAAACTGTATTTTATATCCGATCAGTTTGAAATTCGGCAGAAAGAGGTTTCTTATTACATGAAGGAATACTGCCAAATTCGGAGAAAATCGGTTCAGATTTAGATATAGTCCCCATATATATGTTACCCCGATTTGAAATTCAAGCGCTGTAGAAACTGTATTTTATATCCGATCAGTAAGAAATTCGGCAGAAAGAGGTTTCTTATTACATGAAGGAATACCGCAAGATTCGGAGAAAATCGGTTCAGATTTAGATATAGCCCCCATATATATGTTACCCCCAATTTGACATGTAAGCGCTGTAGAGACTGTGTTTTATATCCGATCAGTATGAAATTCGACAGAAACAGGTTTCTATTTTACATGAATGAGTATTCAAGGAAAATCGATTCAGATTTATATATAACCTCCATATATATGTTCCTGCAGATTTGGTTACAAAGCGCTATAGAAGTTGTACTTTACTTCCGATTTAATTTAGGAACGAATATTGCTTAATTTAGTGATTATCGGTTCAAAATAAGATATACATACACACACACCACATGTACCAATTATTGCAAATTATTATCGCAATGACCCTTATCGCATTGTTAGGGAGGTGTAGGGTATTATATAGTCGGCCCCGCCCGACTTTCTGCCTTTCCTTACTGGTATTAGTAATAAATTCACTGAATGAAAAAATACCGAATTCAGTGGAAAGTCCAGAAAATAGAAAAGTATACTTATAAAATTTCCAAATTCTTGTTTCATTGGTCCCATTTGTAAGCCAATCACGTAGACTGCTACCAGATACATATACGCAAATTTTCAACACTCTCGCTAACAAAATGAGCAAGATAATTCAATTTCAAAATTTGGCTTATATGGGCGGTGGCACGCCCATTGGTCAGATCCCGCCAATTTTTGGACCAATCACGTGGGCTGTCACCAGATACATATGTACAATATTACAGCACTCTAGATAAAAAAATGGGCAAGATATATCAATTTCGAAATTTTGCTTATAAGGGCGGGGCCACGCCCATTGGTCCGATCCCGCCCATTTTCTGACTAATTACGTAGAATGCCACCAGATACATATACACAACATTGCAGCACTCCTGCTAGCAAATTGTGCAAGATATCAAAATTTGGTCTATGTGGGCGGGGCCACGCCCATTGGGCCGATCCCGCCCATTTCTGGACCAATCACGCAGACTGCCACCATATACATATACACAAAATTCCAGCACTCTCGCTAACATATTGTGCAAGATATCTAAATTTCAAAATTTGGTCTATTGGACATTGGGCCGATCCCGCCCATTTTTGGACCAATCTCGCAGAATGCCACCATATACATATACACAAAATTCCAGCACTCTCGCTAACAAATTGTGCAAAATATCTCAATTTCAAAATTTGGATTATATGGGCGGGGCCACTCCCATTGGTCCGACTCCGCCCATTTTTGGAAATTTCACATAATCTGCCACTAAATGCATACACAAAAAATGTCAGCACTCTACCTAAAAAATGTTCTCAATATCAAAATTGGACCCATATGGGCGGGTCCACGCCCACTTGATATATTGAAAATTCAAGTACCCTATTTTCAGCACCCCCTTCACATGTACATTCTGTAGACTGCCATCAAATGATACATCAAATCGCTAACAATGATATCTCAATTTCAAAATTTGGTTTATATGGGCGGGGTCACGCCCATTGATCCGATCCCGCCACTTTTTAGACCATGCATGTAGGCTATCATCAGATACATATGCACAAAATTACAGAACTGTCGCTAAAAAAATGTGTAAGACATCTCAATTTAAAAATTTAGTTTATATGGGCGGGGCCCCGGACATTGATCCGATCCCGACCCTTTTTGGACCAATAACGTAGACTACCACCAGACATCACTTTCGCTAAAAATTGTGCAAGATATGTGTCTCAATTTCAAAATTTGGCTTCTATAGGCGGGGCCACGTCCATTGGTCTGATCCCGCCCATTTTTGGGCGAATCGCGTAGACTGTCTTCAGATACATGTTCCCAAAACTGCAGCACTCTCGATAATAAATTGTGCAAGATATTTATATTTCAAAATTTGGCTTATATAGACGTGGTCACGCCCATTGGTTCGATGCCGCTCATTTTTGGACCAATCACGTAGACTACGACCAGATATATATACACAAAATTCCAGCACTCTCGCTATCAAATTGTGCAAAATATATCAATTTCAAAATTTGGCTTACATAGGCGGGGCCATGCCTATTGGTCCGAACCCGCCCATTTTTGGACCACTCATCTAGATCGCCAACGGATATATATATACAGAAAATTGCAGGTTTCTCGCTAACAAATTGTGCAAGATATCACATCTTTAAAATTTGGCTTATATGGGCGGTGCCACGCCTATTGGTCCGCTCCCGCCAATTTTTGGACCAATCACGTGTACTGTCACCAGATACTTATGTACAACATAACAGCACTCTTGCTAACAAATTGTGCAAGATACCACATTTTTAAAATTTGGTTTATATGGGCGGTGCCACGCCTATTGGTCCGCTCCCACCCATTTTTGGACCAAACAAGTAGACTGCCACCAGATACATATGTACAACATTACAGCACTCTAGCTAACAAATTGTGCAAGATATATCAATTTCAAAATTTGGCTTATATGTGCGGGTTCGCGCCCTTTGTCCGATCCCGCCCATTTTTGGAAAAATCACGTGGACTGCTACCAGATACATACGTACAACATTACAGCACTCTAGCTAACAAATTGTGCAAGATATGTCAATTTAAAAATTTGGCTTATATGGGCGGGGCCACGACCATTGGTCCGATTCCGCCCATTTTTTTTTAAAATTCACATAATCTGACACTAAATGCATACACACAAAATTTCAGCACTCAAGCTAAAAATTTTTCTCAATACCAAAATTTGACCCATTGGCGGGTCCACGCCCACTTGATATATCGAAAATTCAAGCAACCTATTTTCAGCATCCCCTACACATGTACATTCTGTGAAAATTTCAAGATGATCGGTCAAGCCGTTTAGACGTCTATACGGAACAAACAAACAAACAAAACAAACAAACCCACAAACAGACACTCTCTGTTATATATATAGACTATATCGGCGTAGTCATTTTCTAGGACAGCCGGCGAACACGGCAGTAGGTTTTAAAATGAGTCCAACGACTTTTGCAGAAGCTGTGAACATGAAGAAGAATTTCTCTCTGGTATCGATATTAGTAGTATTGAAAATTATGTCTATCAAGCAAATTGGTTTTAATGAGGGACATCTGAAATGGTGGTAGCACTACGGAACACTATTGGTGAACTCCGGCTACCACCCTAAGTCAAACATAAACGTCTCTGAATCTTCTTCTCTATCGACTTAAGAAGAATAGTTGATTTTATATACCTTCCATGCACTTCATATCATCCTTAATTTCTAGAAGTACATAACTTTACCATTAGTACACAAAAGCACTTGCAATTTTGAAAATGTTATGCTTTTATACCTTACACTATCATCGTATCAAAGTGGACCACCTCGTGTATACGAAATATTGAAGCGCGTGTACCTTTTGCGTTTGTCTTCCATTTCGATTAGTTGTTTGTGTACATGTTGTAATTTATTTATAAGATTAATTCAAAACATAATTAAGCAGTAGAGGCCAAGCTGACTGATCTCTTTACTTATTTGTTAAGAATTATTGTATACCCTACATTGATATTATTTTCAATAATCAACTTTACTGATTAATAATGACAGCAACGGTCAGGACCAAGCAGTTTAAACGTATGATGCTTTTTTGTGCCCATCATAAATGGGATATAAACGGATACGATTTCTTTAGCATTTCCTAACGGCTTAACTTCAATGGAAGATCTTGTCTGATGTCTCGATCAAGAGCATTCTACAAAAATTTAATTATTTTATGTAATAACAAGTCACAACCAGTGAATATCTGTTGATAAATTGTTTATATAATTAAATTTGCAAATACATTACAACTCATATGTTATATCAGAGCAAAACATAATTTAAAATGCATAATATGACAGAGTATTTTGTTTCCATTCATTCCCCCTGTGTACGGACAAACTTCACTTGCACAACTTTAATTAAAAACGTGATAACAGTTACAAACCATACACACATATATTCCGGGAAGTGCATATTGTGAGGCAATGGCGATGATGATGAGGATGATGCCTCTGCATTTCTGACACTTCACTCAAATCCCAAGGACGAGCAATGAGAATACAAATAAAACGCAGAGGCTTATTAATGAGATTAATAAAGGAATTCCCTTTGCATTATACTTCAAGTAGAGTGTGTATTCCTCTTCCGTTCTGCCGTCATTTTCCTTGTATTTTTTATTCTGTTTTGTTTGCAATCCCATTGTGCAATAATACTCACTTGGGTCTCTTTTCATATGCATGTTTGAAGAATTCTGTGGGTATACTCGTAGTTACCACACAATGGCAAGAAAGAAGAAAGACAAAGAGCCAGAGCAGCAGCAGCAGAAGCCCCCACCAGAAGAATAAAAAGAACAACAGAAATTTGCATGCAACAAACATGCAATGCAGACGATGGGGATGAGGATATTGTAATGAATTAAATATGTGTATAGAGGAAGCGGGGAGGAGGCTCAGTGAGAACAAACACATCCCTCTCCAAGGGACTTGTATTTAATTCGAAATAATTAAATTAAAAGCAATGCTTATAAATCTTGTCTTACGCGACCCAGCGGGCCTAGGCAGCAGTTTGCATATATAATTGGCAAGGAATATATAAGATATGATTTTGTTAATTATAAAAGCTAGTGCGATGGAATGTTTGAAATCGTAATATTATAAGTACCCTAAGAGTCTACCGATCCCTGTACTGGTTAAATTGAGACCTATCACTGATCTGATCACGTAGTGAATAATGTTTGAGGCTTACATATATTATTTGGCTTGATATCATCTAGATGTTCAGCTACAGTGCTGTAATCTGGTGGTAGTCTACGAGATTTGTCCAAAAATGGGCGGGATCGGACTGATGGGCGTGGCCCCGTCCATATAAGTCAAATTTTGAAATTGAGAGATCTTGCCCAATTTATTAGCGGGAGTGCTGTAATTTTGTGGATATATTTCTGGTGGTAGTCTACGTTATTTTTTAAATAATGGGCGGAATCGGACCAATGGGAATGGCCTCGCTCATATAAGCCTAATTTTGAAATTAAGATATCTTACACAATTTGTTAGCGAGAGTGCTGTAATTCTGGTAGTAGTCTACGTGACTTGGCGGGATAAACCAAATTTTAAAATTGCACAGCGAGAGGGCTGTAATTTAGTGTATATGTGTTTGGTGACAGTCTACGTGATTGATCCAAAAATGGACGGGATCGGAAATCTGAAATCTGGGGTAACGAAGTGGACCGGGTCGAGCTAGTTTAATATATATATGAAAAATGTTGCGTTAAATACTTAATTTTTTTAATAATTCTGAAATTATGTTTAATTGTGTTTCCATTTGCTTGAGTTTATCATTGCGTGAAGTTTGTGTTAATAATTCCCGAAATAGACACATGTCACAAGAGAAAACAGTGGGTCGGTACAGTACAGATCTAAAGAAATATATATCAAGAAATATTTTATTAGCATACATTGTCGTACATGATCCCAATTGTAATGAAATAATCTTGTCTCAGACTGCGGGATTTGGATTGACACTAGAATAAGAAATTAAGAAAAGATTAAATTCTGGAGGACCTATTTCCACCGTTATATGTGAGCACCAAACTTTTTTTTTCAAATATGACTCACTGGCTTTACATGAGTGTGATTAGACCAATAATCACCTACGCCTGTGTAGTGTGGTGGACATCAATGGACAAGAAATGCAACGTAATACCTTTGCAAAAATTCAACGTAAGTGCTGACTAGGCATAAGCGGGGCATTTAGAACTGCAGTAAAAAAAGCGTTGGAGACTATACTGCACATCACACCAATAGACATCAAAGTATGAGAAAGCCCTCACAGCAAGACGTCTACAAGTGATGGGTGAATGGATAAATCGAGACCACAAGTCGTACCATCAGAAGATTTTAGAATCTCTAGTTGGTCACGTTCAAAGGGCAGAAATCTCAGACCGCATTCCTGAAGTGCGGCTTACAGCTACTTGTGATTCGTTTGTGCCAGACAGACGCTCCTGGGAAAATGGAAGTTTGGCCCATGTGCCAGTGGGATCCAGCTGCTACACGGATGGGTCCAAGCGAGGAGGAAGGACGGTGCTGGGACTTTTTATTGATGAACCTGAAGTCGAACTTCACTTCCGCCTCCCTGACCATAACACGGTATTTCAAGCAGGAGTTCGAGCAATCACGGAGTGTGTGAACTGGCTCAGTAACACCACAAAGCCTAATTATGCCAACAGTTTCACAGATAGCAAAATGACGATCAAAGCAATAACATCGGAAAGGGTCAAATCCAGAACTGTGTTGGACTGCAAAAGAACGATAAGAGATTACTCAGTCCATGGTCAATTGCGTATTTGGACAGAACGGAGTGATTGGAAATTAACGGGCAAACAGATTGGCTTCAAAGGTAATAAACTTGGAAAGTTTGAAACATTTCGAAGCCACGAAGAATGAGTTGAAGCACTAGGCAGAGATGGCTCACAAAACTGTGTGGAATAGCGCAACAGTAGGAACAACGGCGAAGATACTGTGTGGTGACCAAATGAAAACAAAAAAACAGTAAGGAAAGGCTAAAGTCGGGCGGTGCCGACTATATAATACCCTACACCACTCTCGTAATATTGAAAAACTCTGATATATAAATTTTGTAATTCATGTACAGGGTCTCCCATATTCGACGGACCCATCTGGCAACGCCATAACTTTTGACAGAGATGTCAGATCGCTTAATGACATACCGCGTTTGAAGCGTCAGTCCAAGCAGATTTTTACCATGGAACAATACACGCCACGCGAGCGCTCTGAAATAGTTGAAATTTACATTCAACAGAAGAAGTCAAGTCAACGTGCTTTTAAAATATTAAAAAATGTGAGAAGTGCGCCTTCTAAGAACACCATTAAGCGTTTATACGAAAAATTTTCGACTGGTGAGGCTCTTTCTAATCCGAAGAGGCCAAATAAAAGTCGACCAAGGCGATCGGCCGAAAATATCGCTGCCGTACGAGCCAGTGTTGAGAGGTCCCCAAGAACATCCCAAAAACGCCGTTCTCAGCAGTTGGGCATGGCTCGGTCCACTTTACAACGGATTATTCGCGTTGATTTGCATTTGTTCCCGTACAAAATTCAATTGACGCAAAGATTGTTGCCTGCGGACAAGCCTCGTCGATTGGAATGGGCCCAACGAGTCCGTGGGTCCGTCGAATATGGGCAACCCTGTATAAATTGTTTACATAAATTTTCTTTTGGGACATTTTATACTTAAATAATACCCTGTACCACAGTGTGGTGTAGGGTATAAAAACGATTGGATCTAAAGAGCCAAATCGGATGAAACATATATATGGGAGCTATAGCTAAATCTTAACCGATTTTCTTCAAATTCGGTAATGTTGGTTCATGGATCAATAAACTCTACCATTCTAAATTTCAAAACGATTGGATGTAAAATACAGCTTCTATAGAACTAAAGGGCCAAATCGGACGAAACATATATATGGGAGCTATAGCTAAATCTTAACCGATTTTCTTCAAATTCGGTAGTGTTGGTTCATGGATCAAGAAACTCTACCATTCTAAATTTCAAAATGATTGGATGTAAAATACAGCTTCTATAGGACTAAAGGGCCAAATCGGACGAAACATATATATGGGAGCTATAGCTAAATCTTAACCGATTTTCTTCAAATTCGGCAATGTTGGTTCATGGATCAAGAAACTCTATCATTCTAAATTTCAAAACGATCGGATGTAAAATACAGCTTCTATAGGACTAAAGGGCCAAATCGGACGAAACATATATATGGGAGCTATAGCTAAATCTTAACCGATTTTCTTCAAATTCGGCAATGTTGGTTCATGGATCAAGAAACTCTACCATTCTAAATTTCGAAACGATTGGATGTAAAATACAGCTTCTATAGGACTAAAGGGCCAAATCGGACGAAACATATATATGGGAGATATAGCTAAATCTTAACCGATTTTCTTCAAATTCGGCAATGTTGGTTCATGGATCAAGAAACTCTACCATCCTAAATTTCAAAACGATTGGATGTAAAATACAGCTTCTATAGGACTAAAGGGCCAAATCGGACGAAAGATATATATGGGAGCTATATCTAAATCTGAACCGATTTCAACCAAATTCAATAGCGATCTTAACAGCCGCGAAATACTCTAAACTGCAAAATTTCAGAACGATCGGAGTGAAATTGCGACCTGTAGTCGACGAACAACTTTACATGGACAGACGGACGGACGGACGGACGGACAGACATCGTTAAATCGACTCAGCTAGTGATTCTGAGTCGATCGGTATACTTTAAGGTGGGTCTAGCTGTGTTATTTTCAGGTGTTACAAACATCTGCCGTGAAAAAAACTTATACCTGTACCACAGTGTGGTGTAGGGTATAAAAACATTACTGATTTTTACAAATCAATTTGAAGATCAAGTAGATTTAGATTTTGTTGCACAAGGTGGCGTTTCGTTTACGTTTCCTACAAGTAGGGAAGAAATTAGATTTCTCATCTTTTGAAAAACGTTTGATTTCTAATCTTCCATCTGCAGTTGGAATGAATATGTGATACTGTTGTGTTCCAGGTACCGTTCTTGCATTTTGGTATCTTTTTTGTAGGAATATTCATATCTTCTGGTGATCTTCCTTTGTGCTATAAAAGGGTATTATTTTCTTGCAATGCATTCTAGCCCAATTAAATAATGACGAAGCATTTAAAATCCGTGATTCTATTGGACATTGTAGACTAAATCTTGCAGCATTTCGTTTTATGTTGGCACCAACACCATCACAGGCTCCTTTTCCATGTGCGGTTGCATGGAAATGCCATTCGGCTGGTATATTGAAGTCTGATTGATGAGCAATTAGATTTGCGAAATTGTATTTATTTTTAAAATGTTGACCGGCGCCATCAGAGAAATAATAAATTATTTTCGGTATAAAATTTTGTTTTAAGTATTCCACGATTAATTTTTGAAATGCATACGCTGATGTTGAGTTATGATTCAAGTCATCTGATATTATAGCCAAACTTTTATGCTGCAATACTTCCTTTTCCTTGTAATAAATAACAACTGTAAAAATAGTAGCTTGGTTATTGTTCCAGTGGAAGCCTTGGGCGGTGTTTTGAATTATAAAACCATAGTTTTCGGCAAAATCACAAAATAATTAAAAATTCTCCTTCCATCAAAGATTCTTTTAGCGAATTAAAAAATGTAGATTGCTGCCTTGCAATGAAATCATGAACTTTTAGTAGTGAAAGCTTTTCACATAACTGTTCAGCAAAACGTTCAGTTTCCAGTACGACTGTGTTTATTGTGCATCTATCAGTTTGGAGCCATGCCTCAAATACTATGTACTTTTTTTATGCCTAGTTTTTTCAAAGCGTTCATTATTTCGTATCTTAAACCCGAAATACCAGGGCAAGATTTGCAATCTCCAAAATAACAGTCGTTTACTGGGTCAGTGCAAATAATTTTTTCAAGCAAATTTTTAAAATTGCGAATATCAATAATTGAACCATTTATATTATATTGTTTGTTAAACGTATACAATTTGTTTAACATAAGGTTCACATTTTCATGATAAGTACACACACACATCGTGTGTGTTCCGCTACTTCCTGCAAGTACGCAATGAGCAGGTCTCAACTTGGGAAATTTCGATAAACTTATATCGACGGAGTACCTTGTTTTGAAGAGGGAATATAATTCCTTTAGGTTACATAATAGCAATCTTTTTTGCACCTGTTCACGTCATCCTTCTTTTTTTACCGAAACATAATCTTTTTTTCCAGGCATTAAACGGCTGTTTTCATCCAATTCGAAAAAATGTTTAACTAACTCTTCGGTTTTATAAGGTAATTTTCTACCGCATTTCGGCTTTGGGATTGCTAAAATTCCTTGCTCAGAACACAATTTCTTTGAAGTTCTTACTTCCCGTTCAGAAGCGCCGAATTCCTTCATAATACGGTCGCGTCCCCAAGTTTGTGAGGCAAGGGTTAGTAATTGCATTTTTTTCTTTTTATCCTCTGAATTCTTATACTTTTTCATTACCTCTGACAAAATTGAATCACTATCCTTTTCGCTAACTGGATTACGATACTTTTTACCTCCAGTCCACTCAACGTAATTTTCACGATCTTCACAATTCAGATATTCAAATTGCTTTTTGGATTTTGAAAGTTGAATCGAACATTTTATGCAAATTTTCGCTTCCTTTGTCAAATTAAAATTGCTCCACAGGTTTTCGGATATTTTGCGTACGGTCTTAGGGTTATGACTTTTAATCCCAAATGGATTAATGCATCGCGTTAAATATGGATTAAGTCTGCTGGACTCCATTGTAGTTAGCAGATGTATTGACAAATTTAAATAGTTTTCTTTTTATACGTCTGCATTTGCAATTAAAACTTGGTTTGACAAGAAAAACGAGGTCTGGTATGCCGTACAGTGACAAAGTTTATCGAAAAATATGTAAATAATTTTCGAATTTTTTAGAATTTTGTTATTTTTTCGAACCAAATTTTGTAAAAAAAATCATATCTTTTTGTTGCGGAAAAAGTACATTCCACAAATTTGATATGAACTAACAAACATGTCAAAGATTCTTTTAAAAATATTGCAGAAAAAAATAATTCGTGATATATTTTTGATACTGCGAAATATTTTTTTTAATGCAAAAAAATTTGTCCAAAATGCAACTTTATGACATTAGTTGTGTATCTACAAGAGAGTCCATGAAATATCACTCCAGAACGTCATTTGACGCTTTGCTCTTAAATCTTCATTTAATGTGAAAAACGCGTTTGAAAATTTCAGTTTTGACAAAAATTGTTGCTTCTTTTCGAATTTAATGTCCAATAACTTGGTCAATCGCTGATCGATTGACCCAATATTGGCATTCTCCGAATTTCTAAGCTTGGACAATAAACGAGTAAAATTTCAGCCAAATCGGACAACATTTATTTTTTACCTGGGACACTTGAGGAATTTTGCCCCATATATAGATAGAATATATAGATAGATAGATATGCATAGATACTCTAAATTACCTACAAATTATTTTTGATTGACGAATTGAATATTAAATGAATATATTTATTTCAAACTGTCATAATTTAATTGTGCGCATATTGTTACTGATTCTTAAGCATTTAAACAACATGTACACGGCCTTTTTGTATATGTTTGAACCGAAAGAAAATATATTTGGAACACAAATTTTTAAATATTATAAACTTCTTAGCAAATAAATTTTATTTGAAAATCAATAAAATATATTTGGAACGCATATATTAATATATTACAACAAATTGTATTTGCAAACTAAATTTCTCAAATAAAATTTGTGTTTAAATACAACTATAATTATTGTTTAGGAATTTTTCTAAATACATACATATATGTTATTTAAAAAGAATTCAAAAACTTTTGTTGACTTTTTGAATTTCAGATTAAATTTTTCTTTAGTTTCGAATTGTACCTCCCAGTTATGATACCATATGCAGCATTAACTTCTGTTTTAAATCAATCATTTCAAATTTCTGAGTATTCCAAGCCATCATAGTTGTCAATCCTCTAAGTACTTTATTATACGATTTCAATTATTATCATTTATTATTTTTACGAACATTAAAAATTTCTAAAAATTTAACTTTGAATTACTGAAAAATTTAACACAATTTATGTATTTTATTAATACTTAAATGTAAATAAATATTTGTTTCGAAATAACGGTCACATTGGGATGTTAACAAATATTTGTTTAGAAAAATATCTTCCCAAATCCACAACTTTTGTGTGTACCAAATATTATATATTTCGAGTGTACCCTAAACATATATATCTTTCAAGCCGAATATGTTTGGGACAATATACTACAGAAGCGATTTTTTTTCAGCGTGTATACAATGTATTTTTTATTCTTATATGTTTTTATTAGTTATATATGACATGGCATTTAAAATACGATTATAAGCGGCTTTTAGTTTTAATTGTTGCCATTGCATATTTTTTTTCATGAAAATAGATTATTATGGATCCTATTTTCATTTGTTTTAATCACTTAAATCAGAGATATACGTTTTTGTATATCAAGTGTATATGTTTTATAATTCGTTCACGTTTTCAGCTCAAACATTTTTTCAGTGTTTGTTAAATTTTAGAGATACTGGGTTACGCATGATTAATATCAATGAAACTGTTATACATTTGTCCTGATTTTTGATACAAAAAATATACTGATCACGTTCTATGATGCTTATAATACGTGTTCGTATAATGGCGTAGACACCCTAAGGAATTTCGAAAAAAAATAGAAGGAGACTTGTTGTTTCTGAATTCAACGAAATAAATAAATATTGTTAATACAAAACCAGCAAGGAAAGGCAGATGGTCAGACGGGGCGGACTATATGATACGCTACACCCCCCTAATAATGCACAAAGCGGCATTGCAATAGTAATTAGGAATAATTTTTTTTGTTTCAGTTAAGAAAGTACCTACCGCCTCATCAAGGCTTATTCCAAGGAGGTGTTGGAGATTTAGATATAGCCCCCCCTCTATATAACGGGTGGTCCAACCATAATGCACGATGTTAATTGCGAGTCACACCTTAACGTCAAGCTTTTTGCTAAACTTAATTAGATATTTCTTGGTATCAGTGTTTGACAAATTCAACCATGGAGAAGTCCACAATTGTGCAGAGCGTTAAGATTGTTGAACGTTTTCAGAAAACGGGCGTTTTTCAGCATAATTGAACAAATGTGTCCACAATCGGGAGAATTGTGCGCAAATTTCAGAAAACCGGGTTGGTTTGAAAACACTGTTGTGAGATGTGAGTGACTTGGGCCGTACTTCATCGAAAATGAGGTCGGCCAAGCAGTTACCGTGAATGGTGTTCGCTATCGCGAGATGATAACGAACTTCTTGTGGCCTTAAATTGGGGATATGGACCTGGACGATATGTGGTTCCAACAAGATGGTGCCACTTGCCACACAAACGAAACACTGACTCTTTTGCGCGAGAAATGCAATTGCCGTGTATCGCACGTAGTGGCGATGTTAATTGGCCGCCACCATCATGTGATTTGACACCGTTGGACTTCTTTCTTTGGGAATATTTAAAAGAAAAGGTGTACGTCAATAAGAAGAAATGTGCGTAAAAAAGAAAAAAACAATTCAAGGGTTAAGGGATGAGATAATTTGGCACATTAACGACATTGAACCTCAATTATGTCTCAGTGTCATGGAAATATGGACCATCGGAAAGAGGTATGCCACCGATTTTTTTGTTTTATTTACAATTAGCATTCGTGCGTATGGTTGGACCACCCTTTACGTAACCATTTCGATTTGGAATCAAAGTGCTATAGAAACCTTATTTAACATCCGTTTGTTATGAAATTCGGCAGACTGCAGTTTATTTAATCGAAGAAAGAACGCTGCACAATTTGGAGAAATTGGATACTCATTTAGATATTGACAACATACGAGGTACGCTCAAAAAATATCGCTAATTTTTAATTTCCGCGGGCTACGTGTATTTGATTTTTCATATTTTTGTAGCTGACAAAGTCGGCCATTTTGAATGTTTAGTTAATTTTTGACAGCTGTTGTGCTGGGATGTGTTTTAACTTGTCTTCGATTTTTATCTATTTCAGAAAATGGATCAAAGAATCTGCATCAAATTTTGTGTGAAAAACAAAATAAAGTGCGCTGACGCATTCCAAATGTTGACTGTGGCATATTGTGAAGCTACCTTGGACAAAAGCAACGTTTATCGGTGGTACAAAATGTTCTTAGAGGGCCGAGAAGATGCGAAGGACGAACAGCGTGCCGGACGCCCGAGCTCGTCAACAACAGACGAAAACATTGATAAAGTGAATAAAATAATATTTGCCAATCGACGAATTATCATTAGAGAAGTTGCTAAACATATCGATTGGCTCGTGCCATTCGGTTTTAACCAATGATTTGGGCATGAGTCGGGTCGCTTGTGCACCATGATAACGCCCTTGAACACACATCGTTGCTTGTGCGCGAATATTTGGCCAAAAACAACACAGTAATGGTGCCGCAGCCACCGTATTCCCCTGACCTAGCCAAAACTGAAAAGGTCCATGAAAGGACGCTACGCCACGATTGAGGAGATAAAGACGGCATGGAAGGAGGAACTGAAGAAGATCACAAAAAATGATTATTTGCTTCGAGGATTGGAAAAAACTTTTGGCAGAAGGGGAATTACTTTGAAGGGGACAACAAAGATATTCATTAATAAAAACTTTTTGAAAAAATACAAAATTCACGATATTTTTGAACAGACCGAGTATGTAAAATATATTCCTCAATGTTGTGATTTTGACTCATAGTGTACTTATTCTGCTAACAAAGAGACGTAGGATAAGGGATGCCAACTTTTTCTGGCACTTTGGTTAAACAGTAAACAAAAATTGATAGTCCAAACAAAAAAATATATATAGTATACATATTTATAATATATTGTTTATATATGTATATACATATCAAGTCAAGTTGGCTCAATTAATAATTAAATGGCCATACGAATTTCTTGACTCAAGGCGAATTTTTTGCACATTTTCTATACTCTATACTCTATACTCTGTAAACCGTACGGAATATCTTTTTTGTGCCTGAAGCAAATTAGACATTGAATACGAGAAAAAATGCCGAACAATTCTATCCGAAAAAAGTGCATCCAGTGCCTTAAAAATCTTTTGTTGGGCGCAGCCATTTGGGGAAATTAGGATCTTTCTCCCTATATTTTTGTGGAAAGATTCCACAAAAATTTCGAAATTTTTTCGAAATAATTCAGTGAAATTTTAACAAGCACTAAATCTAGTGCGAAAAGCTCGAAGTTGGCATCCCTGCGTAGGATATAATAAAATCGGCCCTGCCCGACTTCAGTCTTTCCTTATTGGTTTAAGCTCCGTTGATTTTGGTCCATATTCTAAATTTTTTTTGGAGTGAAATGAAAATATGAATTGAGTAATAGTTGATCTCACAGAGTCAACTATTTTTTCTACGATTGGGAAAAAAATCAAAATATCAATTAAGACATAATTGACCTCTCCGAGTCATTTCGCCGTAAACAAGTCTTAATATATCGTTTTCAGTTGAACATTCTCAGTAACTAAATGGATACTTTCAAGACTACTACTGTTCTAAAACAAAAAGTATCTCCTTCACTTAGTTTGCATGCATTTTTCCTCAATCGCCCTTAACAAATATAAGCTCAGAATTCAACTAACAAACTCCGTTACAGAATACTAATATTTACCTCCATCCGCAAAAAAGATGCAGGATGTACAACCTACATCCGCACAACTTTAACTGCATCTTCTTTCTTTTCTGTTGTTTTAAATTCACTTTAGCTTTTTATAAATTGCGTGAGTTGTTGAATTTTGTTTTCCTTCTGCTCGCCCCCTCTCAACTATATTGAAATTGCCAAGCAAAATGAAGCTTCACTTCCATCACCATGGATGGGGATTTCAGTTTTGTTTTCTGCTACAACGGACAAGTCAGAGCAAAGTGTGGGTGTAAAGAAGATATACAATCAAATCAACACTAAATTTGCAATAAAGGGAAGTGAGGAAAACAACAACTTCAAGTCATCGTTTTTCGTTTTCAGAATGAAATAGAAGTTTCCTAAACAAAAGTTTTCACTTCGTTTCAGTTTTAAAATTTATTTTTGTTTTTCTCGTCACGCTTCTAAATTTGAGTGTTTCAATGTCCATTTGCGAAGAAAACAATATCCAAAAATGGGTTTTATATTTAGCTTAGTTCCATTTGCAATGTTAGAGACATTTTAAATTAACTTTGTTTATTTTTGATGTAAAGACAAACCGAAATGAAGCACAGATTTTTGTGTGAATATGATTTGGGTATGCTATAATCGGCAGAAACACGTCTTGGTTTATGTCTTGGTTATGAGTTAAAATATTTTATTTTTAAATATATACACTGAATTACAGACATTTTCGCACTCGAAATTTCTTGTTGATTTTCTAAAAAAAATCGAAGGTGCTCGTCCTTGGATCAAGAAGCTCTTCTCTGCGAAGTATAATTATCGGATTCCAAATACAGCTTCTATAGAGCTTAGATAGAAGCTGTAGATAAAGATATATATGGGATTTATATGTAAATCTGAAACAATTTTTATCCCCTCACCATAGAGAGGAGGGTATATATCATTGGCTACGAGCCAACGTGTAACACATCGAAGGACTGACCTAAGACCCTAAGAATGTCCGATGGATATCCGTTTTTAAGTCGAATGAGCAATGTCCGTCCGTCTGTCTGTCTGCTGGCTGGTGCGCACGATAACTCTCGAAAGGAGTATGTGTTAATATTTTCTTCTATCTCCGGCTACGTTCGAAGATGGGCCATATTGGTCCACTCCTCATAGTACCTCCCCACAGAGGGTTAAAATTTGGTGAAATACTGATTATTTAATAACTTCTATACTACTTTTTTGCAACCTTTGAAATTATACACATAGCATTAGTTTATTAGTCACTATTACCTCGAGAAAAATGGGCGAAGTTAAAACGCCCCTTTTGGTACCTTCCACACAAATGTAAAATTTTGAACCAAAAGTTACCAGCTTATAACTTTAATACTACATAGTACATACAAAGACTAGGAATTGTGTACAGTATAATGATCTAATAGTACCTAAAATACGAGTACATTGAAAAATGGGCATTATTGCCACGCTCCTTTTGGTACCTCCCACACAAATGGACCATTTTACACCAAAAGTTAACAGGTTATAACTTTAATACCAGCGCATATAAATACTTGAAATTTTGTACAGTGAAATGCTTTTATAGTATTAAGAGTCCAGAGAAAAATGGGCGTTATTGCCACGCCCCTTTTTGTACCTCCCACACAAATGGACATTTTTGTACTAAAAGTTAACAGCTTTTACTTTAATACCAGTGCATACAAATACTTGAAATGTTGTACAGTGTAATGCAGAAATATACAAAATTAAGTGAATATAGTATAAGGGGCTATGTCTAAATTGAATCGATTTTTTTTCAAATTTAGTAGTATTTATTCGTGTCTCAAGAGACTTTACTCTTCCAATGTTCGTAATGATCGGGTAAAAAATACAACATCTATAGTATTTACAATGACAATTGAATACTATAGACGTCGCATGGTATTTACAGACTTCATCCGCCAGGTGGCGTCCGAGCAGCATTTCTCTCATTCTCAAATTCCTCTCTCAATTATCTCTCTGTCAAAACATGCAGACTTTTTTGTACTCAGATAATTTCTGAGAAGGGAGTGAGTTTTTCAGTTTGTTTTGTTGTTGAATGTTTTGAAGTTGGAATTTAATAAAATTAATGATGAAAATCTTTTCTCTGTTTGCAGAGAAATAAAAATATCTATCCTCTCTTTGCAGAACGCTCTCGTTACAGTTTAGCCAGAAAAAACACCATCTTCAAAATGCAGACATACTAAACGAATTGTCAAACTCCATGTGACGTCTATAGTATTCAATTGTCATTGGTATTTAAATGACTAATCGGAACAAACAAATTGCACTGATCTACGTCAAATTTGGTAGGGATTTATTCGTGAGTCAAGAGTCTCTCCCCATTAATTTTTCATAATGATCGGATGTAAAATGTCTTTTCTATGACGTTTAGATGCCAAATCGGAACAAACATATATATGGAGGCTATATCTAAATATGAACCGATTTCCAACAAATTTGGTATTTAATTTTGTATTTGTGAGTCAATTTTGTATTTGTGAGTCAACAGACTCTCCTCAGTAATTTGTCATAATTCTCGGATGAAAAATGTAGCTTCTATGGCGCTTAGATGACAAATCAGATAGAAAATTTTATAAAGGCTACATCTAAATCTGAACCGATTTACACCAAATAGTTTCTCCAACAATGGAAATATTTTTTCAAAATAGGGTGGGCCTAAAGAAACCATGGGGTGTAAAAGTTTAATAACATTTTCGTTTATTATTATACCCTACACCACACTGTGGTACAGGGTATTATAAGTTTGTTTCACGGCAGATGTTTGTAACACCTGAAAATAACACAGCTAGACCCACCTTAAAGTATACCGATCGACTCAGAATCACTAGCTGAGTCGATTTAACGATGTCCGTCCGTCCGTCCGTCCGTCCGTCCGTCCGTCCGTCTGTCCATGTAAAGTTGTTCGTCGACTACAGGTCGCAATTTCACTCCGATCGTTCGCTATTGAATTTGGTTGAAATCGGTTCAGATTTAGATATAGCTCCCATATATATCTTTCGTCCGATTTGGCCCTTTAGTCCTATAGAAGCTGTATTTTACATCCGATCGTTTTGAAATTTAGAATGGTAGAGTTTCTTGATCCATGAACCAACATTGCCGAATTTGAAGAAAATCGGTTCAGATTTAGGTATAGCTCCCATATATATCTTTCGTCCGATTTGGTCCTTTAGTCCTATAGAAGCTGTAATTTACATCCGATCGTTTTGAAATTTAGAATGGTAGAGTTTCTTGATCCATGAACCAACATTGCCGAATTTGAAGAAAATCGGTTAAGATTTAGCTATAGCTCCCATATATATGTTTCGTCCGATTTGGTCCTTTAGTCCTGTGGAAGCTGTATTTTACATCCAATCATTTTGAAATTTAGAATGGTAGAGTTTCTTGATCCATGAACCAACACTACCGAATTTGAAGAAAATCGGTTAGGATTTAGCTATAGCTCCCATATATATGTTTCGTCCGATTTGGCCCTTTAGTCCTATAAAAGCTGTATTTTACATCCAATCGTTTTGAAATTTATAATGTTAGAGTTTCTTTATTCATGAACCAACATTGGCGAATTTGAAGAAAATCGGTAAAGATTTAGCTATAGCTCCCATATATATGTTCCATCCGATTTGGCCCTTTAGTTCTATAGAAGCTGTATTTTACATCCAATCGTTTTGAAATTTAGAACGGTAGAGTTAACTGATCCATGAACCAACACTACCGAATGTGAACAAAATCAGTTAAGATTTAGCTATAGGTCCCATATATATGTTTCGTCCGATTTGGCCCTTTAGTCCTGTAGAAGATGTATTTTACATCCAATCATTTTGAAATTTAGAATAGCAGAGTTTCTTGATCCATGAACCAACGCTACCGAATTTGAAAAAAATCGGTTAAGATTTAGCTATAGCTCCCATATATATGTTTCGTCCGATTTGGCCCTTTAGTCCTATAAAAGCTGTATTTTACATCCAATCGTGTTGAAATTTAGAATGGTAGAGTTTCTTGATCCATGAACCAACACCACCGAATTTGAAGAAAATCGGTTAAGATTTAGCTATAGCTCCCATATATATGTTTCGTCCGATTTGGCCCTTTAGTCCTATAAAAGCTGTTTTTTACATCCAATCGTTTTGAAATTTAGAATGTTAGAGTTTCTTTATTCATGAACCAACATTGGCGAATTTGAAGAAAATCGGTAAAGATTTAGCTATAGCTCCCATATATATGTTCCATCCGATTTGGCCCTTTAGTTCTATAGAAGCTGTATTTTACATCCAATCGTTTTGAAATTTAGAACGGTAGAGTTAATTGATCCATGAACCAGCACTACCGAATTTGAAGAAAATCAGTTAAGATTTAGCTATAGGTCCCATATATATGTTTCGTCCGGTTTGGCCCTTTAGTCCTGTAGAAGATGTATTTTACATCCAATCATTTTGAAATTTAGAATTGTAGAGTTTCTTGATGCATGAACCAACGCTACCGAATTTGAAGAAAATCGGTTAAGATTTAGCTATAGCTCCCATATATATGTTTCGTCCGATTTGGCCCTTTAGTCCTATAAAAGATGTATTTTACATCCAATCGTGTTGAAATTTAGAATGGTAGAGTTTCTTGATCCATGAAACAACACTACCGAATTTGAAGAAAATCGGTTAAGATGTAGCTATAGTTCCCATATATATGTTTCGTCCGATTTGGCCCTTTAGTCCTATAAAAGCTGTATTTTACATCCAATCGTGTTGAAATTTAGAATGGTAGAGTTTCTTGATCCATGAACCAACACCACCGAATTTGAAGACAATCGGTTAAGATTTAGCTATAGCTCCCATATATATGTTTCGTCCGATTTGGGCCTTTAGTCCTATAAAAGCTGTTTATACCCTACACCACACTGTGGTACAGGGTATTATAAGTTTGTTTCACGGCAGATGTTTGTAACACCTGAAAATAACACAGCTAGACCCACCTTAAAGTATACCGATCGACTCAGAATCACTTGCTGAGTCGATTTAACGATGTCCGTCCGTCCGTCCGTCTGTCCATGTAAAGTTGTTCGTCGACTACAGGTCGCAATTTCACACCGATCGTTCTGAAATTTTGCAGTTTAGAGTATTTCGCGGCAGTTAAGATCGCTATTGAATTTGGTTGAATTCCGTTCAGATTTAGATATAGCTCCCATATATATCTTTCGTCCGATTTGGCCCTTTAGTCCTATAGAAGCTGTATTTTACATCCAATCGTTTTGAAATTTAGAATGGTAGTGTTTCTTGATCAATGAACCAACATTGAAGAATTTGAAGAAAATCGGTTAAGATTTAGCTATAGCTCCCATATACATGTTTCGTCCGATTTTGTTCTTTAGTCCTGTAGAAGCTGTATTTTACATCCAATCATTTTGAAATTTAGAATGGTAGAGTTTCTTGATCCATGAACCAACATTGCCGAATTTGAAGAAAATCGGTAAAGATTTAGCTATAGCTCCCATATATATGTTCCATCCGATTTGGCCCTTTAGTTCTATAGAAGCTGTATTTTACATCCAATCGTTTTGAAATTTAGAACGGTAGAGTTAATTGATCCATGAACCAGCACTACCGAATTTGAAGAAAATCAGTTAAGATTTAGCTATAGGTCCCATATATATGTTTCGTCCGATTTTGCTCTTTAGTCCTGAAGAAGCTGTATTTTACATCCAATCATTTTGAAATTTAGAATGGTAGAGTTTCTTGATCCATGAACCAACACTACCGAATTTTAAGAAAATCGGTTAAGATTTAGCTATAGCTCCCATATATATGTTTCGTCCTGTCTAAAATCTAAATTTTAGACAATAATTTTGCTAATTTGTAATTGTTTAATTAATTTAAAATGTCAAAAAAAAACTAATATACATTTTTTAAAAATTATTTATTTGAATTTAACTGATATCTCTACATAAAAAATATTAAGAAAACTATTGTGAATTAATTGTAAAATTTTGTATTATTTTGAATTATTGCAACTTGACATTAATTTATCTATAACCTGCAACATACATTCTCTGTAATACTGAATTGGAACAGAGGTTTCATTTTTGTAAAAGGTCAAGATATCTGCCACTTGGATTTTGAATTCTCATAGGTGAGCAGCTTATAAAGCCCATATCAAACATAATTTAACTCGGTTTTCTTATTTCTATCTCATTCTGTTTAACCTAAAATACATAATATTGTGCTAATTTCTCATACTCATGAGAAATTACATAAATATTCACAAGGGTTATTACTCTTAACATTAAGCTGAATTATTTCTCATTATTAATCGATTGATTAATCTCAGCTCAATCGTTTGGTGTAATAACACTCAAACCCCTTCTAGCTTACAATTAGTGCTCTCAATTCCTCTCAATTAAAGAAGACATCAGCTTCGTTCATGGTCCATTCGAACCTCTAAGGAGAAAAGAAGCAGCGAAAATTTCACCACTCCAGATTAACAATGAGGTAAATACGCTCACGTCCACTGAGTACCAAATTAGTCTAAACTCGGAATCGGTAAGTGTCACAGCATAGTCACTGCGGCATCTTGATAAAGTAAAATATTACAAGTGTATGTATGTATGTGTGTACGCGAGAAATTTGAACTTATAAAGATGAAATCGAGTTAAAGTTTTATATGTAAAAAGTACGTCAAAGTGCTACAAAAAACGCTTAAAGTATTTTGGTTAAAAAAAAAAAAACGTAAAAAAAACAAGCGGAAAAAGAAAAATTGGAAAAAAGGAAGAGAGGAAATCAAAAATTATAACGTGCGATCCGAAAAATCTAACAAAATATATATATAATTGGATATCAGTGATATAAAGGCGATTACATAACACAGAGGCTATATTGCATAAAGGGAATTACGTGGAACTCAAAAAGGTGCAAGTGAGTAAATTGAAAAAAAAATATCATAACCTAAAAACCGTGAAAATATTAAACTCTTCATTTGCGGTACACATTTACTTGATGTACATATGTACTTCGATTCCTACTTATATACGTGAAATAAGAAGAAGAAAATAGCTGTACAAGGCTAACAAAATTCTTATTTCGGTTTACCTCATTATCTCGTGTTTTTAAAATTTTTTTCCTTATTTTAAAACATTCTTATTTTCTTATCCGTCATTTCATCTTCTTTATTTCGGATTTTTATTCGCAATATTTATACCCTATTTTCGTATGCCACAGTTCCTTATCGTTAATTGTTATCCCTCAATTTCTTATTGCCTAGTTTCTTATCGGTCATTGTTATTCCTTACATTCGTATTCCTCAAATTCTTACCGGTTATATTTTTCGTTATTTTCGCATTATTCATTCCCAATATCGTTCATCATTTTGCTTCGCAGTTTACAGTTCAAGTGAAACTCACCTCTCATCACTCTTCGAATATTCCTAAACACATAAGAAAGTGAGTAACCGATCTCTCGAAATATCTCTTAAATTACTCTCTTATGCTAATAAAATAACATCAGAAAAAGAGTGCACAAAAAGTTTGGAAAATCAGAAATAAAAGTAAATCCGATTAAAAGGAGGAATAACGAAAAATTATCAAGTATTTAACCAGTTTATGTAGTGCGCAATGAAATAATTAAAAAACGGTTTATGGAAAAAAAACGTCACAATATTATGATTATTATTTTATATTCGACGCATATTTTAACAAAACTTTGGGAAAAAACACACACATACATACATCCATCTAATACAGTCCACACAAAAAATATTGACGAAATGTTCGAAAGTCACCTAATAAATAGAAATCTAGGTCATTGCTTGTAACACAGTTTGAGAAACACTGTGTACAGTAAATATCAATAATATACGCACAGTGTTACAATTTGGAGATAAAATACATGTGTAAATTTGGTTCATCATCATACATTTAGTTCAAAAAAAAAAAAAAAATCTTGATTAAAGAGAATTTGGTTTTCTCGGAAAAACAGGTTGTATATTTATGTGCTTCCTATTAGAAAAAAATTGAAACACAGGTCAAGTTAAATATACAGCGAACAAAGTATTACAAAAATACGTCAAAAAACCAAACGAATTTAACAAATTAAAAAAAATCTTGCCGTCTACAAATGAAGGAAAGCTCATATATATATATATATAAATTATTTATTTCTACACTGGTTTGGTAGTTACCAACCGAAACTATAAACCTATTTCCATAATAAAAATTATTATTGTGGATATAAGTTGTAACATTCTCCTACATACTTAATATTTGCACTTAAAATAAAGGGTACAATAAACCTTTTTCTAAAAATACTTACTGCCTCCATAATAGTAACTTGTGCAAAGTTACCTCCATAATAGTAACTTGTGCAAAGTTACCCAAACCTACGAATATTGTCCAAAAATTTGTCAAAAATCAATTTCATACACATGAAACGCACAGAATTTTTGGAATTGTTTAATCGTCCGACCTATCTGTTTGATTCAAAGATTTCAGTGTGTTCTTAATTTAATGAACAATTTCCGATTTATCTTAGAAAAAATACCATATAAAATAAATAAATTACTAAATTTTGTAGTTCCCAAATTTCTATCACTATTCTTCATTTTTATTCCTAATTTACATTCTTATCCATATTGCTTAATCCATATTTCGTATTTGCATATTCATTTCTATCATTTTGTTCCGATTTCTTACTCATTCCTTGCTTCGCAGTTTTACTGCTCAATTAAAACTCACCTCGATATCACTCTTCAAACTGAAAGAGTGTGAAAATCAAGAAATACTTCTCTCTAAAAAAAAGGAATCCACAGTTTACTCTGAGGAAATAACACAAAAATGCACAGATAATAGCAGAGAATACGGAATAAAAGCAAATATAACAGATAATAAAAATAAATTATTATTATCTCAACAAATTCGTGCAGTTAAAAATAAAAACATTTAATTAAATCCATTAAAATTTTAAAACAACAAAATCTAAAGCATTAAAATTTAAAACCGCAAAACTTAATGACAATAGAATTAGAAAACAAATTTAAAACCAATTGAAATTAGTAAGAGATATTATTACAAATGATAGTTACATTACTATTCATCATTTCTATTTTTATACATACACGAGTTACATTTGGCAAATATACATAAGCGAAAAACAACTCATAAAACAATACATACATCTGCATCATAAAGTTCACATACCAAAATATCAACCGACAGGTTTAAAATCACCCAGAAGAAAAAAAAAACAGATCATTGCTTGTGACAGTTTAAAATACACTGGGTACAGTCGACGCCAAAAATATTCATACAGCGTTCACATCATACGACGGAAATATAAAAATACATTCCATACTTAACTATATTAAAAATACTAATTTAAACTAATTTATTTATGCGATTTCTACACATTCACATCTATATAACACTAAACATACAATTTCTAAAATACTGAAAACACATCTCCAAGTCTACAAATTAGGGATCTTTAACGATTCCTATATACATATAATTCTTTACTCATTGGTTTCTAGTTACCCACCAAAACTATACTTTTATTCTCATTAGCAATTATTATTGTGGATACAGATTACAACATTATTTTCACTTCACTCAAGGTGAACAATAAATCTTTTCTGCTTCCGTAATATTAATTGCTACCTACACCACTATACAAATTTGTGAATAATTATACTAAAAAATCATCAAAAACTCAAATTCTACATAATTCAGTTTTTTACTCATTGTATAAGTGAGTAAACAAGGTCATTACATTCTGATTTCAATAAATAATAAACAAAGAAAATAATAAAAGAAAATACATTTTTTTAAGTAACGCGGGAAGTCTATGTACTGGTTTGGAAAGTCTAAAGCTCAATTATCAAAAAATAAAGTCCAAGACGATTTTTTTGGAGTTCGAGAACTTTTCAATTTTAAACTTATTTTATCGCAAATAAAGGTCAAACATTTCTCCCGTGAAAACTCTTTCTCACCCTTAAATTGTTGGTACCCGTAACTTTCACAATCGGTTTCACTTCACATCTGCAATTTTAATTGGAAAATTAAGTACATTTTTCAAACAATTTTTATTGGTGATCGAAAATTAGGGAATTTAATTAATTAATTGGAATTATCCTTTTATCGACAAAACCGAAATTTAAATTTCAGCCAAATTATCCCATTTTTCAAAATTTCTGTTCCTTCATAACTTTAAACATTAAATCAAAAAGGTTATTATTTTTCCAATTTTATTTCTCCAATACTTATATAACCATTTAAAAGAAAAATGTCTACTGACACTACCACCAATTCTGCCAATAATTCTGAAGGGCAAAATATGCCTGGAATTCAGGACCGTTTCATTTTCGATTGCGACTATCTTCTTCAATTCTGCTCTAGCTTTGATAAAGCGGATTTGGAAGATCAGACTGACTCTCTGTTAGAAGTAAAACTGGAAGATTTAGGCAATAGATGGGCGAAGGTACAATCCACCTATGAACATTTAATGTTATCTAGCGAGTCTTCTAATACGAAGGATTTTAAGGAAAATGCTAGGGTGAATTTTCAGGCTTGCTCTGAAGCCTATTATGCAGCTACAGCAAACATAAGGGATATGTTGAAAATGTCGAAAGGATATACAACACAAACCCAAGATTCAAGGTTAAGCCTTTCTCATCTCGTGCCAAATCCAATCTCGTTGCAAGCATACCCGCCCAATGATTCAAGTGTCTGCATTAAAGTTCCACCATGCGACACAGATGTTTTCAAAGGAGGTTACGAAGAATGGCCGTCATTTCGTGACATGTTCACGGCGGTCTACGTGAACCACCCGAAATTAACTTGTGCCCAAAAGTTATATCACTTACGCAATAAAACAAAAGATAGTGCTGGGGCTATTGTTAAACGGTATGCACTTTGCGATGAGAATTTTGAGTTAGCTTGGAATGCACTTAAGTCTCGCTACGAGAACAAGCGAGTGTTGGTCGATAACCAACTCAAAATTCTCTTTAATATTTCCATTGCTACTACAGAGAGTAGTGAATCTATACAAAAGATTCAATCTACGGTTAATGATTGTTTATCAACATTAAAAACTCTCGACGTAAAGATCGATGGCTGGGACCCTATACTAATTTATTTAATTTCGACAAAACTTCCATATGAAACCCTCTCTTTTTGGGAGCAATCTTTGAAATCCCATCGAGAACTACCGCAATGGTCTCAGATGGATGAATTTCTAACGAATCGCTACGAAGTTGTGGAACGGATATCAAGTATAAGACCCACAAAAGAAAGATATAGTCTCCCAGCACAAGCATCGAACAAAATTCAAACTTATGTTTCCCAAGAAAAGTTAGATTCTACTTGTATTCTGTGTGAATCAAGTCATAACCTTCGAATTTGCCCCAAATTTAGAAGACTTACAACTCAAGCTAGAATCGATTTGGTTTTCAAGAACAAATTTTGTAATAACTGTCTCTCGCCGTCGCATACGAAGGTAAATTGTCCGAGTAAAAATACTTGTTTACACTGCAAGAAATCACATCACTCTTTACTTCACATTAATTCTTTCTCGAAAAACAATCCTAGTGGACAAAGTTCGGTTGAAAATCCTTCAAATTTCAACAAAAACTCTCAACATAACCCAAGATCAAATCAGCCACCTGCGATAAGTGAACAACCCACTACCTCATCCAAAATCAGTCCATCTCAAGTTCAAGCTAATTTTTCGTCTAACAACGACACTATTCTTCTTCGAACAGCTGTAGTTCACATAGAACACAGAAGTGAGATCTATACAGTCAGAGCCCTAATTGATCCAGGATCTCAAAGGACGTTTTTGTCCGAAAAAATTAGGCATCGTTTGCATCTCCCTTCTTATAAATCCAATCTCGAGATAATAGGCATCGGGGGACAAAGACAAAATGCAACGAAAGAGTGTGAAATTGTAATTGTTGCCTCGAAGCACGACATAAAATTCTCCATAAACGCTATCGTTCTACCAAAGGTAGCAAAACAACTTCCTACAATGTCTTTTGAAAAGCCTAACTCTGAAGAGTTAAACAAATTGGATTTAGCGGATCCATACTTTTACAAATCTGCTCAAATAGACCTCATATTAGGCAATGATGCGGAACGTTTCATAAATCTCGAAGGCATAAAAAAGAATATTTGTGGCGAAACATCGGCCTACAACACTGTTTTTGGATGGGTGCTTAGTGGTCCCATTAAATCGGAAAAAATACATTCGTTTAATACCAATGTAGTAATATCCGAGGAGAATGCTATCAGCGATCTCCTAAGGAAATTCTGGGAGCAAGAAGAAGTGCCAATTTCTACACAAATGTCGAGTGAAGACCGATATTGTGAGGACTTCTATGCAAAAACGACTGAACGTCAACCAGATGGTCGCTACATGGTACGATTGCCATTCAAAAAAGATTTCCCTGACCTGAATTTTCTCGGTTCTTCACGTTTCATTGCGCTTGCTCAATATTCAGCTTTGGAACGAACTCTAGCAAAGAATCCTGAACTCGATGCTCATTATAAATCCGTTCTTGATGAGTACTTATCTCTAGGGCATATGGAGGAAACATCGTCTCAAGAAATTGTGCTCGATGGGATATTTCATTCATTTTATCTACCTCATCATGCAGTAGTGCGCCCAGAGCACAAAACAACAAAGGTCAGAGTAGTTTTTAATGCATCTAGAAAAACAAAGTCTGGTGCTTCTCTCAACGATGTCCTATACACCGGACCTGCCCTTCAGACAGACCTTATGTCAACTATTCTTAACTGGAGAAAATACACATATGCATTTAGCGGTGACATTCAAAAAATGTACCGCCAAATACTCGTACATCCCACTGATAGGGCGTACCAAAGGATTCTGTTTCAAAAGGATCCGAAAGGCCCAATTCTCGATTATCAGTTAAACACTGTAACATTCGGCGTTAATTGTGCCCCATTTCTCGCAATTCGTACATTGCTACAATTGGCCACTGACTCAGCAGACAAATACCCCAAAATAGCCTCAATATTACGAAGGGAAACTTACGTAGATGATATTCTCTCAGGTGAATATTCAATTGAAGAAGCTATAACCACACAATACCAGCTCATAACTACTCTCAAATCCGCAGGGTTTTCGTTGAAGAAATTAACTGCAAACCATCCTCATCTACTGGCTCACTTGCCAACTGAAGATTTGTACGATGCAGATTTCTTACAATTTCACGAAACAAGTTCTGCGAAAACACTAGGTATAAAATGGAACGCATTGACAGATACATTCAAATATACATTCAGTCAACTGCCGAACTATCCCTCAGCTACAAAACGGAAAGTTCTTTCTGTGGTAGCCCAACTATTTGATCCTGCAGGATGGGTAACGCCTGTCATCATAAGGGCAAAAATGTTAATGCAGAATCTCTGGTTAGAGGGCACGGACTGGGATGAAGACATATCATCAGATTCTCTCAAATCCTGGAACAATCTCGTTGCTGATCTTCAACACATAGAAGAAATCACAATTCCCCGATGGATTCAATATACTCCGACTGACCTCATACAAATTCATGGCTTTTCAGATGCCTCTAAAGGGGCATATTGCGCATGCGTGTACATACGTTGCCAAACTGCAAAATCTGTTGTATTTTCAAACCTCTTGGTAGCAAAAAGCAAAGTTGCTCCTCTGCAGCCTGTTTGCTTGCCTCGTTTGGAGCTGAACGGAGCCCATCTTTTAGCAAAACTAGTGAAACACATATCACAAACTCTCGAATTTAATGTTAGCGAAACAGTATTGTGGACCGATTCCACAATTGTACTAGGATGGCTATCGAAACCTCCTTGGTCGTGGGAAACATACGTGGCTAACCGAACTTCTCTTATACATGAACTCGTTCCAACAGCAAAATGGCGACACGTGTCCACCCATGACAATCCTGCCGACTTGGGTACCAGAGGATCTCGACCTCAAGACCTTAAAAATAACAACTTATGGTGGAAAGGTCCTTCGTGGTTAACAAATCCCCCTGCTACGTGGCCTAAGGGAAATCCTCTTTCATTGCCAAAAGAAAATCATCCCATTCAAGCACTTCACACATCTACAGAACAGGTTGACATTCTGCAGCGATTCTCTTCTTACACTAAAGCTCTTAGAGTTGTTGCATATATTTTCCGTTTCGTACATAACTGTCGCAAAAATAGCAATAATGGACTCAGATATGAATCTCTCGATATCTCTCACAAAGAAATGCAATTTGTGAAATACAGGTTAATTTCAGTTTCTCAGAAATATTACTATGAAAGCGAGTATAAATCTCTTTTAAGCTATAAACCAATACCGGAAAAGAGTACTTTAAAGACATTGAATCCATTCCTAGATTCAAATAAAGTTTTGCGTGTAAATGGAAGATTGGCAGACTCGTCTCTCCCTTTCAATGAGCGCTATCCAATCATATTACCTGGAAATTCGCGGTTTTGTCACTTATATCTCTCTCATTTGCACTATTTTCTCGCTCACGCTGAAATAAACCAAATGTGCAGAATGGCACAAACTGAGTTTTATATATCCCGTTTAAAACTTAGAGTTAAAGGTATTATTCGCAAATGCAAAGTTTGCCTTATCTATAAACACAAATCCTGCTCTCAGATAATGGCACCTTTACCTCCTGACAGATGTACATTTGCAACTCCTTTTCACACGACTGGTATTGACTTTGCCGGCCCTTTTGAACTTAAAAGTGGCTCAACACGCAAATCTCCCTTGATTAAAGGATATGTTTCCGTATTTGTTTGCTTTGCCACAAGAGCTATACATCTCGAACCTTGCTCAGATCTATCATCAGCAGCATTCCAAGCCGCATTTGCTCGTTTCGTTGGGAGGCGAGGGCTACCCCGAAGGGTAGTATCTGATAACGGTCGAAATTTTGTCGGAGCTAGCCGAACATTACTTAGGGAATTTACTCATTTCATAAAATCTACCTCAAGCGATGTATCTCAAAAATACTCTACTCACGGATTCGAATGGAGCTTCATTCCTCCACATGCACCCCATATGGGAGGGCTCTGGGAGGCTGCCGTCAAAAGCTTTAAGCACCATTTCAAAAAAATTGCTGGCGCCCAAAGATTCACTTTCGAACAATTTGCCACTGTATTAGCTCGAATAGAAGGTGTTTTAAATTCCCGACCAATTTCGGCTATGTCAGAAGATCCTTTAGATTTGACCGCATTAACCCCAGGTCACTTTCTAAAAGGTGCTCCCATAATGGCCTTACCCGAGCTAACTTCAGACAACATTTCTCTAATAAATCGATGGGAAAAGTTGAAATCTATTCATCACAGCTTTGCTATAAGGTGGAAGGAAGACTATCTCAAGTCCCTTCACAAAAGGTATAAGTGGAAAACGCCTTCTTCAAATTTGCGGTCTGGTGACTTAGTTGTGGTAATGGATGACATGTTACCACCTAATGAATGGCGTTTAGGAAGAGTAGAGAAAACTTATTCAGGCTCTGATTCAAATATTCGAGTAGCTGACATACGCACAGCTATGGGAACCATAACACGTCCTATTGTGAAATTATGTCTGTTGCCCTTAGCCGATGAGCCAACTCAAATAAATCTTACTTCGTAATTTCTCTTTCTCCCTACATAAATCATTCTTCTCGTACGAGAAGTTTGATTTTGCTAACCTAGTAGCTATTGTTGCAATTTCAGATCCGATGTTAGAAGCAGGACAGATCCTCATGCCAGACGTGATCCCGACTTATACCAGTGCGAACTATGCCAACGATTCCACTCAATACGGTTCTGCCACAAATTTATCAACATGACTGTCACAGCTAGGACAAGAGCAGTCGAACGTCATCGATACTGTGTTAATTGTTTAGCGAAGGGACACACTTACCGGGCATGTAATTCACCGGATACTTGCCATAAATGCGGAGAATACCACCATACCATGCTACATATAGGAAATGAACCGAAATCACAGAGGACTGGTACAACATCACAAATCTCATATGGAAAAGTGAATAAGAAAAATCCGAAGAAGAAGAAAAAGACGGTGCAACAAGAATCGAATATACCTGATCCGAAAATCCTCTCAGAAGCCATTAAATCATTAGCAACAGTTTTGTGCGTCACAACATCTAATGTTGCATAGCTGCAAGGCCGGCGGCATGTCTAAAATCTAAATTTTAGACAATAATTTTGCTAATTTGTAATTGTTTAATTAATTTAAAATGTCAAAAAAAAACTAATATACATTTTTTAAAAATTATTTATTTGAATTTAACTGATATCTCTACATAAAAAATATTAAGAAAACTATTGTGAATTAATTGTAAAATTTTGTATTATTTTGAATTATTGCAACTTGACATTAATTTATCTATAACCTGCAACATACATTCTCTGTAATACTGAATTGGAACAGAGGTTTCATTTTTGTAAAAGGTCAAGATATCTGCCACTTGGATTTTGAATTCTCATAGGTGAGCAGCTTATAAAGCCCATATCAAACATAATTTAACTCGGTTTTCTTATTTCTATCTCATTCTGTTTAACCTAAAATACATAATATTGTGCTAATTTCTCATACTCATGAGAAATTACATAAATATTCACAAGGGTTATTACTCTTAACATTAAGCTGAATTATTTCTCATTATTAATCGATTGATTAATCTCAGCTCAATCGTTTGGTGTAATAACACTCAAACCCCTTCTAGCTTACAATTAGTGCTCTCAATTCCTCTCAATTAAAGAAGACATCAGCTTCGTTCACGTCCGATTTGGCCCTTTAGTTCAATAGAAGCTATATTTTACATCCACTCGTTTTGAAATTTAGAATGGTAGAGTTTTTTTGTTCATGAACCAACATTGCCGAATTTGAAGAAAATCGGTAAAGATTTAGCTATAGCTCCCATATATATGTTTCATCCGATTCGGCTCTTTAGATCCAATCGTTTTGATACCCTACACCACACTGTGGTAAATTTATGTTACCCAAAAGTAAATTTATGTAAACAATTTATATATGAATTACAAAATTTATATATCAGAGTTATTCAATATTACGAGAGTGGTGTAGGGTATTATATAGTCGGCACCGCCCGACTTTAGCCTTTCCTTACTGGTTTTTACATCCAATCATTTTGAAATTTAGAATGGTAGAGTTTCTTGATCCATGAACCAACACCACCGAATTTGAAGACAATCGGTTAAGATTTAGCTATAGCTCCCATATATATGTTTCGTCCGATTTGACCCTTTAGTCTAAGTATGAAAAATAATGTCTCTTAAATGATCACCGTTTTCAGCTTCGCACTGATGGGCTCTTTTTAGAGCATTTTCCATAACACCTTTCAAAACTTGTGGCTGTAGCGTTCGAATTTTTGCAACAATGTTTGCCTTGAGTTCAAGGATTGTCTCTGGCTTGTTCACATACACTCGCTCCTTCAAATAACCCCAAAGAAAATAGTCGGGTGCTGTCAAATCTGGCGATCGCCCTGGCCAAATATTTTCCGAATTTCTGGAAACTATTCGCTCTCCAAAAATTTGTCTTAAAAGTGTCATTGTGTCTCGGGCAGTATGGGCAGTGGCTCCGTCCTGCTGAAACCACATACCAGGTCTGTTTTCAAGAGCAGGACGTAAAAAATTTTCTATCATAAACCGATACCGCTCTCCATTTACGGTTACAGCACTTCCATCTTCATTCTCGAAGAAGTAAGGCCCAATGACATTTTCAGATGTGATCCCACACCATACTGTACACCTGATGGGGTGCAATTGCCGTTGATGAATGGCTCTTGGATTTTGAGAACCCCAGAACCTACAGTTCTGCTTATTAACAAAGCCATTCAAATTAAAATGAGCTTCATCACTCATAATCAAATTTTTAATAAAGTTGATTTAATTTCTGACCATCTCTTGAAATTTAACTGCAAAATTTAGACTTAGTGTAAAAAAATTTACATTAGGGCGTGTCAAAAAAATTTATCGCGGTACGGTGAATATCCCCACAATATATCGGCTATATCTTGAGCCGTCAGTAGGCAAAAGCATATCCTTTTGATTTGATTTTTGCCGCTCTAGAAAAAAAATGTTTATGAGATGAAGAGATCTGACTGAATTTTGTGTTTAGTAAAAATATGCTATTCTCCTAAACTCGATTCAAAAGGTGATCGCGTTAATAATATTTGGCCGTATCGCACCAGAATTAAACGCACAATTGCGACGAGAATAAAATAGTTTTAGACCCCAAAGATCATGTACAGATCGTATTAATACGCTCCGAATTAAAGTGGAACAATCTGCGTAATTTCGGTCTCCACTGTACCTTCTGTTCGTGGATTTTGAGCGTGCATTCGATAATATCAACCGGGACATATTAAAAGGAAATAGCCCGACAAGTCATTCTTATTAATTTGATTCGCGATCTGTATTCGCATAGTGCAGTGTTCAATTTAAGGGGAAAACAAGCTCCACATTTATGGTCCGAAACGGGGAACGTCAAGGTTGAGCTTTGTCACCACTTTTATTTATTGTCGCACTTGACAATGTTCTTGAAAAAACAAATTATGAAATCTCCGATTGCATTCAATGGCGTCCACATCAAAAGTTAAGTCACTTAGATTACGCTGACGACATTTGTTTTATGAGCCATAATCTCGCCGGGATCCAAGCAAAACAAATGCACACAAATTTCGCCTTAAAGTAAATATGAAAACCAGTAAGGAAAGACAGAAAGTCGGGCGGGGCCGACTATATAATACCCTACACCTCTCTAACAATGCAAAAATGGGCATTGCGATAAGAATTTGGAAGTGTTCATATATGTAATAAGAAATCTATCTTTGCAGAATTTCGAACTGATCGGATATAAAACACGATTTCTACATCGCCTACATGTAAAATCGGGTGAACCGATTTTAACCAAATTCAATAGGGATCGTCCTTGGGCCAAATAAAACATATGTGTAAAGTTTCGTCGAGATCGGACCATAATTGCGACCTGTACTTTGATTACAAGAATACATGCACAGACAGACAGACGGACAGACGGACATAGCTAAATCAACTCAGAAAGTAATTCTAAGTCGATCGGTATAATAAACGAAGGGGGTATTTCTTCTCCTTTTGGGTGTTACAAACAAATGCACAAAGTTATAATACCCTGTACCACAGTGTGGTGTAGGGTATAAAAATGGAACGACACACGATTCAACAACGCATTGAAATTATTAAAATTCGAAAAAATCATCTTGACTGATGAGGCCCATTTCCACCTCGGTGGCTACGTCAACAAGAAAAATTGTCGCATCTGGGGCTCGTAAAACCCAAGCCTTATTGTTGAGAAGCCTCTCCATCCTCAACGTGTGACTGTTTGGTGCGGTTTATTGTCTGGCGGGGTCATTGGACCTTACATTTTCGAAAATGAGGTTGGATCAACAGTTACGGTGAATGGATTGCGCTATCGAGAGATGATTAATGATTTTTTATGGTCGGAGTTGGATGGTTTTGATCTGGACAACGTTTACATTCAACAAGACGGCGCTACGTGCCACTCGAGTAACGAAACCATTGCTCTGATCGGGAAAAGTTTCCGGACCGTGTTATCTCTCGAAGAGGTGAGCACAATTGGCCACCGAGATCTTATGTTTTAACACCTTGCGACTTCTTCCTTTGGGGCCACGTGAAAGATAAGGTCTACGCCAACAGCCCAACTTCGATTGGAGACCTCAAAGATAGAATTCGTGAGGCTATCGAGGACATAGGACAGCCACATTGCGATTTGGTTATGGAAAATTTAATAAAAAGGATATGGTCCCGTAAGCGTGATTATGATGAAATAAACAGCCGATCACTTGTCTCAAAAAATGGAATTTTTTTGAATACCAAAATAACACCTCTTGTTGGAAAACCCTTTATTATATGTTAACTAAGATGAAACCAATTATTCCCAATTGTTAGCGCAATGACTCTTTGCGCATTGTTAGGATGGTGTAGGGTATGATATAGTCGGTCCCGACTTTCTGTCTTTCCTTACTTGTTTTATTTTCAACATTTTCATTACTCCTGCACTCATTCAGTAATTGTAGTTGTTGAATTTTTTATTACTCGTATTTTTAAATTTTGTTGTAGTTGCATTTACTGCTACAAGTGTTGTAAAACTTTAATGTGCAAACATCAAAATATTGCTACTGCTGGTGCCAGTCTGTTCGAGTGTCGGCCACTTTGCATTTAACAAAATTTACAATTGTCTGTTTCTCAGTTTTTTAACTGTCTGTAGAATTAGTCTCAACGTTTTTGCTGTCATCCATTGGTGCTATCCGTTGCTTCTGTCTGCTATCCTCTGAAGTTGTTGGCTGTGTTAATTCATCATCAATTAACATAAAAGAAAACTGACAATCGACTTGGCTAAAGCTAAACCAGTAAGGAAAGGCAGAAAGTCGGGCGGGGCCGACTATATAATACCCTACACCTCCCTAACAATGCGATAAGGGTCATTGCGATAATAATTTGGAATAATTGGTAAATAGGTAGGAACATATTATCTAATTCTAAACCGATAATCGCTAAATTTAGCGATATTCGTTCCTAAATTGGGAAACATCTTTCTTGAAAATTTAAATGATCGGAAGTAATGTACAACTTATATAGCGCTTTGACACTAAATCAGGAGGAACATATATATGGAGGTTATATTTAAATCTGAACCGATTTCCCTGAATACTCATTCATGTAAACAGACCTCTTTCTGTCGAATTTCGTTCTGATCAGATATAAAATACAGACACTGATCGGATATAAAATAACATTTTTACAGGGCTTCCATGTCAAATCGGGGTAACTTATATATGGGGGCTATATCTAAATCTGAACCGATTTCTTCCAAATTTAAAAGTGTTCATTCATATAATATGAAATCTTTTTCTGCCGAATTTCATACTGATCGGTTATAAAATGCAGTTTATACAGCGCTTACATATCAAATCGGGGGTAACATATATATAGGGGCTATATCTAAATCTGAACTGATTTTCTCCAAATTTGGCAGTATTCCTTCACGTAATAAAAGACCTCTTTCTGCCGAATTTCGCACTGATCGGATATAAAATACAGTTTCTACAGCGCTTACATGTCAAATCGGGGCTAACATATTTATGGGGGCTATATCTAAATCTGAACAGATTTTCTCCGAATATGGCAGTATTCCTTGATGTAATAAGAGACCTCTTTCTGCCGAATTTCGCACTGATCGGATATAAAATACAGTTTCGACAGAGCTTACATGTCAAATCGGGGGTTACATATGTATGGGGGCTATATCTAAATCTGAACCGATTCTCTCCGAATTTAGCAGTATTCCCTCATGTAATAAGAAACCTCTTTCTGCCGAATTTCATACTGATCATATATAAAATAAAGTTTTTACAGCGCTTACATGTCAAATCGGGGGTAACATATATATGGGGGCTATATCTAAATCTGAACCGATTTTAACCAAATTCAATAGGGATCGTCCTTGGGCCAAACAAATGATATGTGTAAAGTTTCGTCGCGATCGGACCATAATTGCGACCTGTACTTTGATTACAAGAATACATGCACAGACGGACAGACAGACGGACATAGCCAAATCAACTCAGAAAGTGATTCTAAGTCGATCGGTATAATAAACGATGAGTCTATTTCTTCTCCTTTTGGGTGTTACAAACAAATGCACAAAGTTATAATACCCTGTACCACAGTGTGGTGTAGGGTATAAACAGAGTATATTTCCTCTCTCCACTTACGAAGCTGCACCTCTTGGTATTTAAAGATAAATGGGGATGAACTTGATATAGAATATAGCGGCTTTTATACTTTTATCGTAATGAACATTCTTGGCAATCGCGCATCCATGTAGAATAATTTGAATTCAAGAAATGGATGTGGAAATTACGATGGGGAGCAGTAATTGCGAATAAGAATTTCGAGTAACTTTTTAGTAGAAAACTTCAAAGTGGAGCTACGACATATATAATTTACGAATGTTGGCAATAGCATTTTGCTGCAACAACCACCACTATTTCATTGCAAAATTGGAAAAAATCCAATATCTGATTACCAAAAATTTGTTTACCGAGTGTGTTTGTGCTCTTACACAAGACAACAAAAAATTATTTTTTATACCCTACACCACACTGTGGTACAGGGTATTATAAGTTTGTTTCACGGCAGATGTTTGTAACACCAGAAAGTAACACAGCTAGACCCACCTTAAAGTATACCGATCGACTCAGAATCACTAGCTGAGTCGATTTAACGATGTCCGTCCGTCCGTCCGTCCGTCAGTCCATGTAAAGTTGTTCGTCGACTACAGGTCGCCGATCGTTTTGAAATTTAGAATGGTAGAGTCTCTTGATCCATGAACCAACACTGCCGAACTTGAAGAAAATCGGTTAAGACTTAGCTATAGCTCCCATATATATGTTTCGTCCGATTTGGCCCTTTAGTCCTATAAAAGCTGTATTTTACATCCAATCGTTTTGAAATTTAAAATGGTAGAGTTTCTTGATTCATGAACGAACATTGCCGAATTTGAAGAAAATCGGTTAAGATTTAGCTATAGCTCCCATATATATGTTTTATCCCTTCACCTCAATTGGTGCATCCGATAACAGTTATCGGGAGATAATGTAATATACTATTAACTCACAAAACTTTTTCTCTTGTAAATTTGCAAAGTTAGCTACAACGTTTTAAATTATGCAACGATTTTCTTCAGAATATGCTATTTTTATTCATTGATCAAAAATTACGATAACATTATTAAAGACCACAATTTTGAATTTTGCAATGTTTTTACGATAAATTTATTTAAAAGCAATTTAAATTTACTGAAAAACTATACTTTCTTTTCGCCATATCTTGTCACATTTCTTCGAAAACGTTGAACAGATGAAAACATTTTATAAGGAGAAGTTAAAGGTTATTTAAATTCCGATTTACAATATTTCCTGATACAATTGAGATAAATGGATTTTGAGTTGCACTAAAATATATGGTGTCACCTCTAAATTTCACTGTAAACGAAAACATTAAATGGTTCTCATTTAAACAACACTGGAGTCGTAATAAACTATAATAGCTTTATCTCGAAAAATAAAACAATTTATTTTAGAAATTGTTTTCTCATTCACTCCACAAAAAAAATTTATGAGAAATTATGTAGACCAAAAAACACACAAAAGCACTAACGAAAGACTAAAGTCGGGCGGGGCCGATTATGTATCCACCATTGATTGCTAACTAATGCAGGATGAAGTATTTAGGAGCCATATCAATACATTAGTACTATGAATTGATGCAGGTTAAATAGAGTAAATTTTTAAATTACAGGCACATCGGTTAGAAGATGTTGGATAAACACCGCAATTTTTACTAGGAACGATTGAGTGTAATATAAAATATAAATGCTTAAATTTCAGCCCGATCAATTGAAGCATGTATTCTGGACCAACTCTTTTTTATACCCTCCACCATACTCCGATCGTTTTGAAATTTAGAATGGTAGAGTCTCTTGATCCATGAACCAACACTGCCGAACTTGAAGAAAATCGGTTAAGACTTAGCTATAGCTCCCATATATATGTTTCGTCCGATTTGGCCCTTTAGTCCTATAAAAGCTGTATTTTACATCCAATCGTTTTGAAATTTAAAATGGTAGAGTTTCTTGATTCATGAACGAACATTGCCGAATTTGAAGAAAATCGGTTAAGATTTAGCTATAGCTCCCATATATATGTTTTATCCCTTCACCTCAACTGGTGCATCCGATAACAGTTATCGGGAGATAATGTAATATACTATTAACTCACAAAACATTTTCTCTTGTATATTTGCAAAGTTAGCTACAACGTTTTAAATTATGCAACGATTTTCTTCAGAATGTGCTATTTTTATTCATTGATCAAAAATTACGATAACATTATTAAAGACCACAATTTTGAATTTTGCAATGTTTTTACGATAAATTTATTTAAAAGCAATTTAAATTTACTGAAAAACTATACTTTCTTTTCGCCATATCTTGTCACATTTCTTCGAAAACGTTGAACAGATGAAAACATTTTATAAGGAGAAGTTAAAGGTTATTTAAATTCCGATTTACAATATTTCCTGATACAATTGAGATAAATGGATTTTGAGTTGCACTAAAATATATGGTGTCACCTCTAAATTTCACTGTAAACGAAAACATTAAATGGTTCTCATTTAAACAACACTGGAGTCGTAATAAACTATAATAGCTTTATCTCGAAAAATAAAACAATTTATTTTAGAAATTGTTTTCTCATTCACTCCACAAAAAAAATTTATGAGAAATTATGTAGACCAAAAAACACACAAAAGCACTAACGAAAGACTAAAGTCGGGCGGGGCCGATTATGTATCCACCATTGATTGCTAACTAATGCAGGATGAAGTATTTAGGAGCCATATCAATACATTAGTACTATGAATTGATGCAGGTTAAATAGAGTAAATTTTTAAATTACAGGCACATCGGTTAGAAGATGTTGGATAAACACCGCAATTTTTACTAGGAACGATTGAGTGTAATATAAAATATAAATGCTTAAATTTCAGCCCGATCAATTGAAGCATGTATTCTGGACCAACTCTTTTTTATACCCTCCACCATACCCTCCCTCATGTTGTCACTCCGTTTGTAACACCTCTAAATATTGATCTGAGACCCCATAAAGTATATATCGCTCACTCACTTCAAGAGTGACATAACTCAAAATTTAAAATTTTTGAGGTTGCATTACAAAAATCCGAATTTTGCAAATGTCCATAAATTAATTTCAGCGAAATTTGGTTTATAAGTAAACAACCATATTTCGGATTATTCAAGCGTATTTAAACATCTTATTTAATGTTACTTATCTTGTTATACGGACTTAAAGTTACACATCTAGGCAATTTTTAATTTTGAGTTATGTCACTCTTGAAGTAAGTGAGCGATATATTCTTAATCGTCGTAAAATTCTAAGACGATTTAGCCATGTCCGTCTGTCCGCCCGTCCGTCCGTCTGTGGTAATCACGCTACAGTCCGCAATAATAGAGCTAGGTTAATCAAATTTGGTACAAATACTTCTTATAGTCGCAGGTTGTTTGGGATTGCAAATGGGCCATATCGGTCAATGTTTTGATATAGCTCACATATACATACATAGCATATTACTTATTGTGATTCCTACTGTTCTTATCTACTATACATATACTATATTTTTATACCCTCCACCATAGGATGGGGGGTATATTCATTGTGTCACTTCGTTTGTAACACCTCTAAATATTGATCTGAGACCCCATAAAGTATATAAATTCTTAATCGTCGTAAAATTCTAAGACGATTTAGCCAAGTCCGTCCGTCTGTGGTAATCACGCTGCAGTCCGTAATAATAGAGGTAGGTTAATCAAATTTGGTACAAATACTTCTTATAGTTGCAGGTGGTTTGGGATTGCAAATGGGCCATATCGGTCAATGTTTTGATATAGCTCCCATATATAGCATCTTACTTATTGTGATTCCTACTGTTCTCATCTACTATATATACCATATTTTTTATACCCTCCACCATAGGAGGGGGTATATTCATTTTGTCACTCCGTTTGTAACACCTCTAAATATTGATCTGAGAACCCATAAAGTATCAAACCTAAAGAAAACCAGTAAGGAAAGGCAGAAAGTCGGGCGGGGCCGACTTTATAATACCCTACACCTCCCTAACAATGCGATAAGGGTCATTGCCATAATAATTTGGAATAATTGGTAAATGAGTAGAAACATATTATCTAATTCTGAAACGATAATCGCTAAATTAAGCACTATTCGTTCCTAAATTGAGAAACATCTTTCTGGAAAATTTTAATGATCGGAAGTAAAATACAACTTCTATAGCGGTTTGATACCAAATAAGGAGGAACATATATATGGAGCTTTAATATAAATCTGAACCGATCTTCCCTGAAAACCCATTCATGTAAAAAGACCTCCTTCTGTCGAATTTCGTACTGATCGGATATAAAATACAGTCTCTACAGCGCTTACATGTCAAATCGGGGTAACATATATATGGGAGCTATATCTTAATCTGAACCGATTTTCTCCGAATTTGGCAGTATTCCTTCATGTAATAAGAAACCTCTTTCTGCCGACTTTCGCACTGATCGGATATAAAATAACATTTTTACAGCGCTTACATGTCAAATCGGGGGTAACGTATATATGGGGGCTATATCTAAATCTGAACCGATTTCTTCCAAATTTAAAAGTGTTCATTCATATAATAGGAAACCTCTTTCTGACGAATTTCATACTGATCGGATATAAAATACAGTTTTTACAGCGCTTACATGTCAAATCGGGGGTAACATATATATGGGGGCTATATCTAAATCCGAACTGATTTTCTCCGAATTTGGTAGTATACCTTCATGTAATAAGAAACCTCTTTCTGCCAAATTTCGCACTGATCGGATATAAAATGCAGTTTTACATGTCAAATCGGGGGGTAACATATATATGGGGGCTATATCTAAATCTGAACCGATTTTCTCCGAATTTAGCAGTATTCCTTCATGTAATAAGAAACCCCTCTTTGCCGAATTTCGCACGGATCGGATATAAAATAACATTTTTACAGCGCCTACATGTCAAATCGGGGGTAACGTATATATGGGGGCTATATCTAAATCTAAACCGATTTCTTCCAAATTTAACAGTGTTCATTCATATAATAAGAAACCTCTTTCTGCCGAATTTCATACTGATCGGATATAAAATAAAGTTTTTACAGCGCTTACATGTCAAATCGGGGCTAACATATATATGGGGGCTATATCTAAATCTGAACCGATTTTAACCAAATTAAATAGCTATCGTCCCTGGGCCAAAAAAAAGATATGTGTAAAGTTTCGTCGAGATCGGACCATAATTGCGACCTGTACTTTGATTACAAGAATACATGCACTGACGGACAGACGGACAGACAGACGGACAGACAGACGGACAGACGGACATAGCTAAATCAACTCAGAAAGTGATTCGAAGTCGATCGGTGTAATAAATGATGGGTCTATTTCTTCTCCTTTTGGGTGTTACAAACAAATGCACAAAGTTATAATACCCTGTACCACAGTGTGGTGTAGGGTATAATAACACCGAAAACACACAAAAAAATATAGTAGATGAGAAAAGTAGGCCATCATTCAGCTTCAGTCATGGTTTGGTGGGGTGTCTCTTACGAAGGATCACTGACTTGCATTCCTGTAAACCAGGGGCCAAGACATAGGCCAAAGTTTACCAAGGAAGCTGTTGTGGAGCCACTTAACCATTCTCTATTCCAAAACCAGAAACAAACAAATTGCCACCTTTCATTTCATCTGAATAATGGAAGCCCTGATTTAAACCCACTGGATTACAAATTGTAGACAGTTTTAGAGGTCTGCCACAAAAGATACCTCAACATAAATTCTCTTAGGACTGCTTTGATTCGTGCTGTGGACACTGTTCCAATGGGCGAAGTGCGTGTGGCTATTGATGATTGGCCAGTGCGACTTAAGGCATGTGTGAAGGCCAAAGGCGGACATTTCGAATGAATGCTTGCTTTTTGTTTACAATATATGTACATCAATAAATATTTTGTTTTTATTTATTTATTTATATGAATTACAGTACAAAGTAAATTTATTTTCTACTTGTACGGTCCAAAAAAAGCCGGGCCGCGACAGACAAGAGCCTCTGGTGGTAATCGAACCCACGACCCCCCAAACTCATAGGCGAGCACGCTACCAACTCACCTACAGGGGCGCTCATTCCTACTAAGTATTTATCTCTGATTTGGCGTTTAACCGCTATAGAAATCGTATTTTACGTGATTACCAAATTTAGCAAAAAGGAGTTAATTGGTCCAGGAATAAACATTATCAAATTTGAAAGAAATCGGTTTAGACATAGGTATAGCCCCCCTATATATGTTTCTTCTGATAAGGTATCAACGTACTACAGAAAATTTATTTTGCATTGCACCAAAACAAAGTTATTTGCATTGCACCTAAGTTTGAAGAAAAACGGTTCCAATTAGTATACTCGTATAGCCCCATATATAAACTCCTTCAGATTTGGTATCAACGTTCTATAAAACGTTCTATTAAAAATGCCATTGTTAGTACGTCTGGCAAAGAGGAGTTTATTGATTGATGAACGAACGCTGCCAAATTTGTTTATGTACATAAATAATTCATCAGTGTTCATTCTTGGATCAATCAACTCATTTAGTAATGCTTTGGAGTAAAATACGACTTCTATGGAGCGCAGATGTCAAATCGGAGGTAAGTGCATATAGGGACTACATCTAAATCTGAACAGATTTTCTTAAAATTCGGCAATGTTTGTCCTTGGATAAAGGACCTTCTCTAAACCAAATTTCAAAATGATTAGATGCAAAATACAACTTTTATAGCGTTTAGACGCCAAATTGGAATGAACGTGTATATGGAAGATATATCCAAATCTGAGCCGGGTTTTCTCAAATTTAAAACTATTCATTGCTAAATAAAACCAGTAAGGAAAGACAAAAAGTCGGACATGGCCGACTTTATAATACCCTACACCTCCCTAACAGTACATAAATTGTCATTGCTGTAATAATTTGGAATAATTGCTTTCGCTTCAGCTAACAGGGTATAAATATAGTTTCTACAGCGCTTACATATAAAATTGGCTGTTACATATATATGGGGGATATATCTAAATCTTAATACATATTCTTCAAATTTGACAGTGTTCCTTCATGTAGGAAGTTACAGTTTCTGCAGCGCTTACGTGCCAAATCGGGTCTAATATATATATGGGGCTATATTTAAATCTGGACCGATTTTCCCAAAATTTGGGAGAGTTCTTTAATGTAATAAGATACCTCTTTCTGCCTAATTTAGTACCGATCGGATATAAAATACAGTTTCTACACCGCTTACATATCAAATCAGGGGTAACATATATTTGGGGGCTATATCTAAATCTGAACGATTTCCACAAATTTAGTATTGCCTTTAAGTGTGTCAAGAGACTTCTCGCTGTCAAATTTTATATAGATCGACTAAAAAATGTTGCTTATACAGTTCATATATGCCAAATCGGATGTAGATATATATGGCAGCTATATGTAAATGATTTTAACCAAATTCAATAGGGATCGTCCTTGAGCCAAACAAAAGACATGTGCAAAGTTTCTTTGAGATCGGTCCGTAATAGCGACCTGTACTTTGATCACAAGGATACATGGACGGACAGACAGACATGGCTAAATCGACTCAAAAAATGATTCTATGTCGATCGGTATAATTACACCTCTCAAACAATGCGAAAATGGGCAATGCGATAAGAATTTGGCAGTGTTCATAAGAAAAAAACTCTCTCTGAACTCAAACCCCGTTGGTCATTTTGGCGCACCCTGTATAATGTTTTCTGATCAACATGCTATTTCTTCTTTATAATAATTTCAAATTCATACTTCCATCCAAATTTAAATAATGAAAGATATGCCAAAATTTTTAAGAAATGAAACAAATCCCAATTTTTTTTATTATTGTACCTTTTTTGGGTGTTTTACAGGAAAGAAATAAATCACAAGTAAAAAATGAAACAATTTCCAGAAAAAATTAAAAAAAAAACGGAACATTTATTTCACGATGAAATAAATCCCAAAGTGTATGGAATTTTTTGGGGTTTATTTCATTTTATTTTTGGGTGTTATTTCATTGGGGTTTATTTCGTAGAGCCGGGTCTAACATATATATTGGGACTATGTTTAAATCTGAACTGATTTTCCCCGAATTTGGCAGTGTTCATACATGTAATAAGAAATTCTCTCTGTTGAATTTCTTACAGATCTGGCGTAAAATACGGTTTCTACAGCGCTTACATGTCAAATCGGGTAAAACACATATATGGGGGCTATATCTAAAACTGAAAGGATTTTCCCCGAGTTTGATAGTGCTCATTCATGTAATAAGAAAACTCTCTCTGCCGAATTTCGTTCTGATCGGATATAAAATACTGTTTCTACAGCGCTTACATATCAAATCGGGTGTAACATATATATGGGGACTATATCTAACTCTGAAACGATTTTCCCCGAATTTTGCGGTATTCCTTCATGTAATAAGAAACCTCTTTCTGCCGAATTTCTTACTGATCGGATACAAAATACGGTTTCTACAGCGCTTACATGTCAAATCGGGTAAAACACATATATGGGGGCTATATCTAAAACTGAAAGGATTTTCCCCGAGTTTGATAGTGCTCATTCACGTAATAAGGCAACTCTCTCTGCCAAATTTCGTACTGATCTATCTATATATATAAAAGAGAGTGTCTGTTTGTGGGTTTGTTTGTGGGTTTCTGTGTTTGTTCCGTATAGACGTCTAAACGGCTTGACTGATCATCTTGAAATTTTCACAGAATGTACATGTGTAGGGGGTGCTGAAAAAAGGGTACTTGAATTTTCGATATATCAAGTGGGCGTGGACCCGCCCATATGTGTCCAATTTTGATATTGAGAAAAATTTTTAGCTAGAGTGCTGAAATTTTGTGTGTATGCATTTAGTGTCAGATTATGTGAATTTTCAAAAAATGGGCGGAATCGAACCAATGGGCGTGGTCCCGCCCATATAAGCCAAATTTTGAAATTGAAATATTTTCCACAATTCATTAGCGTGAGTTCTGCAAGTTTGTGTATATGTATCTGGTGACAGTCTACGTGATTGGTCCAAAAATGGGCGGGATCGGCTCAATGGGCGTGGCCCCGCCCACATATACCAAATTTCGAAATTTCGATATCTTGCACAATTTGCTAGCGAGAGTGCTGCAATGTTGCGTATATGTATCTGGTGGAATTCTACGTAATTGGTCAAAAAATGGGCGGGATCTGACCAATGGGCATGCCACCGCCCATATAAGCCAAATTTTGAAATTGAATTATCTTTCTCATTTTGTTAGCGAGAGTGTTGAAATTTTGCGTATATGTATCTGGTACCAGTCTACGTGATTGGCTTACAAATGGGCGGAATAGGACCAGTGGGCGTGGCACAGCCCATATTTTGATATATCTTGCAAGTATTATATAGGAAATACATGAACAAAAATGCTCGGTATGCGATAATTACAGCTGCTCACTCCAATACAATCGCAATATGATAATGTGATGCATGACCAATGAAACAAGAATTTGGAAACTTTATAAGTATGCATTTCTATTTTCTAGACTTTCCACTGAATTCGGTATTTTTTCAATCAGTGAATTTATTACTAATACCAGTAAGGAAAGGCAGAAAGTCGGGCGGGGCCGACTATATAATAGGTTATATATAAATCTGAATCGATTTTCCTTGAATACTCATTCATGTAAAATAGAAACCTGTTTCTGTCGAATTTCCTACTGATCGGATATAAAACACAGTCTCTACAGCGCTTACATGTCAAATTGGGGTAACATATATATGGGTGCTATATCTAAATCTGAAGCGATTTTCTCCGAATTTTGCGGTATTCCTTCATGTAATAAGAAACCTCTTTCTGCCGAATTTCTTTCTGATCGGATATAAAATACAGTTTCTACAGCGCTAATTTTGACATGGGCAGCGAAGCGCACCGGGCTCAGCTAGTCTTATATAAAATACAGTTTCTACAGCGCTTACATGTCAAATCGGGGGTAACATATATATCTGACACGTCCCTATATCTGAACTGATTTTGACCAATTTCAATAGGGATCGTCCTTAGGCCAAAAAATAGCACTGTGCTAAATTTCATCACAATCGGATCATAAATACGACCTGCACTTTGATCAGAAGAATACATGGACAGACAGACCGACCGACGGACATGGCTAAATCGGTATAATAAATTATGGTTCTATTTCTTCTCTTTTTGGGCGTTACAAACAAATACACAAAGTAATAATACCCTGTACCACAGTGTGGTGTAGGGTATAATGACAAGGGGAACTCGTACACTAGGGCTATATCTAATCTACTCATATTTACTTTAAGGGACTTGTTAGTGTCCAATTTCATAAAGATTGGTTGATAATTGTGGCATATGTAGCGCTTATATATTAAATCAGAGATACACATATATAAGGTGGCTGTATCTAAATCTGGACTGATTTTGCCCAATTTAAATAGGGATCGCCCTTGAGCTAAAAAGATATTCCTGCCAAATTTCGTGATTAGCGGAGCATATTTGCGAACTGTACTTTCACTACAAGATTACACTTGCAAACAGACAGACGTCCGTCGTAGACGGACTAAAACGACTTAGAAGTTATTCTGGGTCGAACGGTATAATAAACAGTGGGTCTATCTCTTCTCCCTTTGGGTGTTACAAACAAATGCACAAAGTCATAATATCCAGTACCATATAAAAACAGTCATAAGTGGTAGACTACTGAAAGTAAACATTTATTTTTAAAATGATACAATATTCTGAATCCCTTCTATGACTGTTAAAACTATGAATATAATAAGAACATTAAGAATAAAAAGTTAACATTGATTTAATTGATTAATTTTTCTCCTGCGCCGCACAGTGGAATATTTTCACACAAGACGCGGCAAAAATTAGAAGGAGTTGAGCTAGGGCTTTGAAATTTCGTACATATCATTTATATCGCCAAATTAGCTAAAAACCATTTTTTTGTTGATATCCGCCCATAACCACGCCATCCTTCCACATAACCTAAAATTAAAAATGTTAGTATTTTTCACAATTTCACATTTATATTAATACAAATCGCTGGAAGATATTGTATTTGAGTCCTTAATTATATAAAAATTATAAGTGCCACGCCCAACGCCCGTTTATCAATTTAAATTTTTATACGATGTTCCAAATTACAGGATAATTTTGCATAAAATGCTTTGTATCTTCTGATCGGTGTAAAGCAGTACATACAACTAAGTACATAACTAAAGCGTAAAATATTAGCTCAACATTTTCAAAAACATCATGATGCAATAGTTTACAGTTTCTTGTCAATTAATCGATCATTCCAATTATCCAGAAAAAAACAACATGGATTTAGCAAAGTGTTCGTTAATAATACGTCATTTTTAAAGCATACTTTTAGGAATATGGGGAAAGGACACACAAGTACATAAATTGTAGTCAAAATCATCAATTTTTTAACCTTTAAATAGATTATAAACACAAATACCAATTACAGCATTGTTGAATTGTCATTCGGTTTATATTAAACTAGGATAAGGACCATTATTACGGGAAGTGTCAAAAGGGTTTTGCCAACGACAATCTTTAGTCTGCCCCTTAAGGTATGATTTTAGAAATATGTTCAACACACAGTAACATTGAGTAAAGAAAGTGAATTTTGGGTTGTTTTTTGCCGAGTAAGTTTTACTATTTCTGTAATTAAATCAACATAGGCAGATATAGGCAGAATTTTCTTTTTGCAATGTTTAACTGAGAACCTAGTTTATCAATTTTTGTTAATGCCAAGACCTCGGTCGGTCTCGCGAGTGTAGTTTTATCCTGAAGAAAATGAAACACCCTGAATTTTGGCAACTCGCAGGTAAACCGCTGCATAAAAAGGAAAATGACAACATAATAATAGTTTTTTTAATACAAAATGATACTTCAAAAGGTTCTGTATTATATGAATTAAATAAAAGTTCCAATGCGTTTCATTGTTTCGGAGATATGGGCTTACAAAATGCTCTCTCAAATGATAAACTTTGAAACCATTTTAACATTTATGAATTTGAAATGCAATTTCGCCAAGTTATCGCCAAAACCTTTTAAAATATAGTTAATTGGAATGTTCTTTATAGATTGGAATCAAATATGCAGAGATTGGAGCTCATTCTTGCCTCTCATAATACACTGTGCGCCGCATGTCTAATTTCATTTCAATATCTATTTAAAATACAACAATACAATGGAATAGAAAGAAAGCAAATTTGTTTGTGTAGAAAAACATCTAACAACAAAAAAATCAACTTGAATATAGAGTCGTAACGTACATTTATCGCTGTATTCATTTGAACTAATGTGAAGTCGGCTGCGCATGTTTTAAGCGACATTGCATTTTTAAAGTTTAAGTATCAAAAGTTAAGTATGTACCAAATAGTACAAGTCAATGGAATTACATTATAAAAGAATACTATACAAATTTTAAATGTCTATAAAGTTATGGTCACTTCTCCTGAGAAACTACCTTTTAACACCGATTATACTTTGGAATGGAGGCATCGATCAATGCAACTAGTGCACGGACAGACGGACATAGCCAAATCGGCCCAGAAAGTGATTCTTTGTCGATCGGCATAATAAACGATGGATCTGTCTCATCTTCTCTTGTATGTTAAAACTTTTTTTGTGATGCATTATGTTTTTGCAAATGTTTATTTCACAATCATAAATAGTTCGGTGCTTCTAGAATTTTTCAATTTAATACAATTTTTATAATTTTAACATTCTTCCTCCCGAAAGAACCACTGTTTCTAGGATTCTTCAGTCTCCTCTTTCGTTGTTTTATAAACATTACTAACGGATGTTGAGTAGCGCTCACAGAAATACATCTGACCACGACGAAGCAGTCTTTTTATCAGAGGAAAAATAATAACACTTTCTTTCAAGAACCATTAGCGTAGACTGAAGAAATAAGTTCAAGTAACCAAGAAAGTAAAAGTAAAATCCAAAAACAATATCAGGAAACAATATTTCCATTTAAGATGCAAACATTAGTATAAGTATTGTGATATTATTGTGGTGTCCTTCGCCTTTGTCTCTGCCTACTGCTCAATCCTGGCCACCATTCCACGCCATACTATAATGTGCGTTGTCTGGGCTGTGTTTTGCTTTTCTTATAACTTTCACAATGACATTATGTCAAATGTAAATGTTTTGTCCTTTGACTGCTTTCCATGTTCTTTCAGTTTCTCTTGCGTGTCCTTTTAGGATGTCTGGTTTTTCTGCATGACGGCAGTGCTTTTGTTTTGTTTCATTTCTCTGTGACGCCATAATTTGTTTTCGTACGGTTGTGCAGCGCGGGACTATCTTTGGTTTTTGTTTTTATTTTCCATTTTTTCTCACCCACTCAACCTTTTAGCTTTTACTTTAAGGGAAAGGAAGTCACAATGAAATAACTGTTTGTATACATTAAAGTAATAATGGAAATTATTTTATTATGATGGAATTTTGGAAGGGTTGAACTGTAAGGACTCATTAAGCACTAAATGTGAGGAGCAGGACCTCTTTGTGTGAAGAGAACTTCTTGATTTTGAAAAGATACATATTTCCACTTTTCACTTTAGTTACATTTTTTAAACGGTTCGTTTTTTCCTATAACGCCTGAAGGAAACGTTTAAATATTTATTTTCAATAGCGAAATAAGTTTTGATTACTTTGCACATTACCATATTAGTAGGTATAGGTGTTCAGCAAAAACAGTATAAAACCAGTAAGGAAAGGCTAAAGTCGGGCGGTGCCGACTATATAATACCCTACACCACTCTCGTAATATTAAATAACTCTGATATATAAATTTTGTAATTCATGTATAAATTGCTTACATAAATTTACTTTTGGAACATTCTATACTTAAATAATACCCTGTACCACAGTGTGGTGTAGGGTATAAAAACGATTGGATCTAAAGAGCCAAATCGGATAAAACATATATATCGGAGCTATAGCTAAATCTTAACCGATTTTGTTCAAATTCGGTAGTGTTGGTTCATGGATCCAGAAACTCTACCATTCTAAATTTCAAAATGATTGGATGTAAAATACAGCTTTTATAGGACTAAAGGGCTAAATCGGACGAAACATATATATGGGAGCTATAGCTAAATCTTAACCGATTTTCTTCAAATTCGGCAATGTTGGTTCATGGATCAAGAAACTCTACCATTCTAAATTTCAAAACGATCGGATGTAAAATAGAGCTTCTATAGGACTAAAGGGCCAAATCGGACGAAACATATATATGGGAGCTATATCTAAATCTTAACCGATTTTCTTCAAATTCGGCAATGTTGGTTCATGGATCAAGAAACTCTACCATTCTAAATTTCAAAACGATTGGATGTAAAATACAGCTTCTATAGGACTAAAGGGCCAAATCTGACGAAAGATATATATGGCAGCTATATTTTAATCTGAACCGATTTCAACCAAATTCAATAGCGATCTTAACAGCCGCGAAATATTTTAAACTGAAAAATTTCAGAGCGATCGGAGTGAAATTGCGACCTGTAGTCGACGAACAACTTTACATGGACAGACGGACGGACGGACGGACATCGTTAAATCGACTCAGCTAGTGATTCTGAGTCGATCGGTATACTTTAAGGTGGGTCTAGCTGTGGTATTTTCAGGTGTTACAAACATCTGCCGCGAAACAAACTTATAATACCCTGTACCACAGTGTGGTGTAGGGTATAAAAACAGTGTATTCAATAAAAACAGTGTATTGAAAGCTGAAATGAAATCTAAGTAGATAAGCCAGCCACAGCGTCCACCGATAAACAATTACAAATTCATAAAAAGCAGTTCGTAAACGGCTTAGCACTTAGGGAAGTTAAAATGCTGGCAATTTTAGAGCCTTGCTAAATTATCGGGCGGTAACGAATTCAAATTTGAATAGTCACTTGACAAATTCACCGGAAAATGGCGGAAAAATGCAACCCTGTTAACTTGCAACCATGTTTACATATCATTTTTGTCTTGCAAGGTTGGCAGAAAAGTTATTGTAAGACAATAATATTGGTAGACATCTAGCAATAGTGTAAAAACACAACGTTGTCATTGCGAGCTAATTTGCAGACACTTTTGATTGTCAGATGTGCGAAGTTTATGCATGTGACAATGGCGCCATTGTGAGAAAAACATTTTATTGGGAACTCTTGCAATCGTCTGAACTGACAATTCACCTTTGACAATTCACCTAACAATCTATCTTTGTCCGTACACTTGCAGCACTCTAACAGGTTTGGTAACGTTGTCCGATCTGAAAATCGTGTGCTTCACACTCTTATACACCGACAGCTGATTAAGAGAATCAATAATTCCAAAGCTTTCACCATCATGGCGGACGAATTAGCTGATATTTCAGGGGTTGACCAAGTTTCAATGTGTATCCGGTACCTTAATGAAAGCGATGGGCGATATAAAATTTGCGAAGATTTGTAGAGTAGATGGAAAAGGTTTGGCTGAAGTTATTCTAAATTTCCTCGAAACGTCTGGTATTGATTGTTTTTGTTTATGGGCAGCACTGTCTATTAAATATTTTTGTTTGCAATTCTGCATATAAATATTTACAAAATATATTGTAAATATATGAAATTGTAAGGTTTATTGCAATCGTCTCAACTGTCAATCCAGCTTTGCGTAACAATCTGAGGTTGTCCGTACATTGGCAGCACTTTAACAGGGTTGATAAAGTTGTCCGATCTGAGAATCGTCTGTATATAGCTTAAGTTACACATGCAAAGTAGTCTCAGTTAGAAATTGCCTCGGCACTATCCAAACCATATACCACTTTTTTCAATATTCTAAAAAGCAAATAGCTCTCCAAGAAGCAATTTCTAATAACAGGAATTTCCGTGATGATAAAAAGCATAAACTAAAGTGTTATAGCCGTTATCGAGGCTTTGTAATAAATGCATTCCACCTGGTCTGATCAAAAAACAACAACATCTGCAATTCAGTTATTGCTGGCTAAAAAAAGTTGGATTTTCAAGTTTCGGTTCATGTAGTTCATTCAGTTCACTGCTTGGCATTATCATTAAGTCGCGTTCTTCAACATACAAATTAAGATTTAGTTGAAGCCGTCCATCTAGCTGAAATTTTTTTCGTCTGTTAAAATATTTTGTGAAGAACAAGACATTACAAACAAAAACGTAGGATTTCGGCCCGACAAAGTCATCGTTGCAATGTTGATGCGACAAATATTGAAGAATATTATAAGAATTCATCTCGAAGACCGCTTTTTGAAACAGCGTGGAGTTCTGTCTAATTTCCAATGTCTTTTTCCATTTAAAATGACATTTTTGTAAAGAAGAAAGTTGTAAGCAATTATTTGAAAAATATTCATCAATTTTGCGTGATAGTTCTTTTGAAGTGTGGATTGCGTCGCCTGAAAAAGTACTTGCTTTCAACCATGACTGAAAATCGTTTAAATAGATTGGCTTCCCTGAATATTCAACTAGACATTCCAGTAGAAGTTAACGCAGTATTATGATTAAAAATTTAACACAATTAATAAATTGTTAAAATTTATACAATTATAATAATAATTTAAATACAGAAGTAAATTAATGTTTAACTTAAATACAATTTAAGTTAAACATTAATTTTCGGAAGTAAATTTCTTTCTCAAAAACACATAGGGTAGACGCTATAGCTTTGTATTTGAATAATTTTTATTGAAAATATTAGCTAAGTGTTATTTAATCTTAATGTAAATGTCAAGCATCGATTTTTAATAAAAAAAATGGGTACTTTATCTCAAAACCAACCCACAACCCCCAAAAAAAATCCTGCGTACGGCCCTGTCAACAATTATACATTTTTATACCCTCACTTTAATGATACGAGGGTATACATATATCATTTGCTACGGCTAAAAGTGTAACACATCCAAGGAGTGACCTAATACCCTAAGTATGTTCGGCGGATATCCGTTTTGGGTCATTTTAAGTCGAATGAGAAATGTTCGTCCGTCTGTCTGTCTGTCTGTCTGCTGGCTGGTGCGCACGATAACTCTCGAAAGAAGTAACCGATCGACTTAAAATTTGGTATGTGGTGAGCAGGAAGGGGCGAGGACAAATTAAAAAAATGGATTTTTTTCCTCTGTGAAGCTAATTTTAATGCACAAAGCATAAGAAATAACAAGTAAGAAAGTTTCAGTCGGGTAAACCGACTAAGGTATACCCTCACTTTGTGAGTAATGTAATAAATAACATTACACCAATAAATCCGTCAATTTGTGTGGGAGGTACCAGAAGGGGTTTTCCAAAAACACGTATTTTTCGGTAAATACATTGCATTGTGCTGAACTATAAGCGTTTATGTGCACTGGTATATTAAAGTTACACGCTATGTAATTTTGGTATGATTTGGTCATTTTGTGTGGGAGGTACAAAAAGGGGCGGGGTGATAACGCCCACTTTTTACAGGACTATAGGCACTATAACAGCACTACACTGTACAAAATTTCAAGTATTTGTATGCACTGGTATTAAAGTTACAAGCCGTTTACTTTTGGTACGAAATGGTCCATTTGTGTGGGAGGTACCAAAAGGGGCTGTACAATAATGCCCATTTTTTACCGGACTATAGGCGCTACAAAAACATTATACTGTAGAAAATTTCAAGCATTTTTATGCACTTGTGTTAAAGTTATAAGCAGTTAAATTTTGATGCAAAATGGTCCATTTGTGTGGGAGGTACCAAAAGGGGCATGCCAACTTCACCCATTTTTCTCGAGTTAATAGCGACAAATATACTAATATTATGTGCAGAATTTCAAAAGATTCGAGTGAGTAGTATAGAAGTTATTAAAGAATCAATATTTCACTAAATTTTAACCCTTTGTGTGGGAGGTACCAGAAGGAGTAGACCAATATGGCCCATCTTCGAACTCATCCGGAGATAGATCAAAATATTACCACATACCAAATTTGAAGTCAATCGGTTACTCCTTTCGAGAGTTATCGTGCGCACCAGCCAGCAGACACACAGACAGACAGACAGACAGACAGACAGACAGACGGACGGACATTGCTCATTCGACTTAAAATGACCCAAAACGGATTTCCTCCGAACATACTTAGGGTCTTAGATCACTCCTTCGATGTGTTACACTTTTTTCCGTAGCAAATGATATATACCCTCGTCACACTAAAGTGAGGGTATAAAAAGTAGAAATATAATTTATTGAAGCTTTTTCCGCGTACTTTTCAATAAAATACTAATTTTATCTAAAACAGTTTATTTCGGTCACTTTTCACGGAAATTAAAAGCATAAATTGAGATATCTCAGAATCGTTCTATTTTTTCCTTAATTTTTTTATAAAAAATGGTCCATGTATACTCTACCGACGGTGTAGATTTTGGAGTGGGCACAACTTTGGTTCAGAAGTTACATTATAATAACTGAAAATCTTCACCAAAATACAAAGAACAAAATATTTGTATGTGTTTTCAATTAAAATTAGTTTGTTGATTTTTTTTCAAATAATTTTTCTTTGTAATTTAGTAAAGAATAATTACAGAGGAAAAAATAAATTCTTCTAAACTTTGACCTCGCCTCCTGCCTCCAATTTCATTTCATTTTTATTTAATATTGTGGATCATTACTCCCACATACTAGGTCAACATTTTCTGAGAATTTAAGGAAGTTCTAGTTTTTGACCTGTGACTCTTGAGCAAGAACTACCCATATACGTACGAAATTGTATGTCATTCTGTCACTCTTTTCCGGAGTTATCGTTAGCACCATTTAGTCGAACTGACAGACGGACGGACATTAATTAATTCACATTTTTTGCTAATTGCTAAATTTTTAAACAAATGTTGTAGATGGCCAACTTTGGCAACCTATAAAATCTAAACCACAATGAAATTAGTCAACCGGTAAAAGGCCTTAATTCCGCATTGTCTTGAAGTATACGCGTGCAAAATTGCATCCAAATCTACATATGTAAATATTCGGAGTAGGCCAGTTTTATTTGGAATTACCACATACTTTTCATATATTTAGGAAAGTTTTTGGGATGATTATTAAAACCACGCATTTTTCATTTTTGTGACATTTTTTTAAAATAGTATTGACATATCCTGCAAAATATCGCATTTTTGATTCATATATCGCCAATTTTTTTGAAAAACCAAATGATTTTGTTAAAGAAAATTTGAATTCCAAAGTTTATAGTTTTCTTAACACCGTGCCATTTCTAGTGGTTTTTTAAGAGTTTTTAAAGAAGCATGAACCGATATATAAGGTTAGTTATTTTGTTTGAATATGGTTCAAAATACAGTTTTTAAATTTATGTACCCTCTACTTTTTAAACATTGTCAAAAATTAGTATTTCACAATTTTATTTTTTGTGTATTGGACTTCACTTTTTGTTGTGTGGCTTTACTAGTCGTCTTTGCCGATTCATTTACGTGATCTTTACAAGAGTTTGGAGAGTTGAACAATTATTTTATTTTTCATAAAAAAGTCTGGTTAAATTGTAAGGGTCGATGTTGAATGTGAACCACACCTAAACGTCAAGTTTTTGTCTGCATTTCATTTGACATTTCTCAATTTCAGACTAACCATGAAAGATACACAATCGAGCAACGCGTTAAAGTTTTTTAAGCCTTTTAAGAAAGTGGGCGTTCAAATCAAAATGCATTTCGTGCACTTTTTTGATCAGCATAATCGAACAAATGTGTCCCAAATCGGGAGAATTCTGCGCAAATTTCAGCAAACCGGGTCTGTAGGAGATGTGAAATACCTGTGCATGCTCGCCCAGTTCGTTTGGTGCGGCTTACGGGCTGGCGACGTCATCTGACCATACTTCTTTGAAATGAGGCCGGTCAGGCAGTGGTGTTCGCTATCGTGAAATGATAACGAAAATTTTCATGGCCCGAATTGGAATATATGGATGTGGATAATATGTGGTTTCAATAGGACGGTGCCATTTGCCACACAGCTAACGAAACAATGGCTCTTTTGCGCAACAAATTCAATGGCCGTGTTATCTCACGTCGTGGCGTTGTCAATTGGCCACCAAGATCATGTGTTTTGCACCGTTGGACTTCTTTCTTTTGGGTTATTTAAAAGAAAAGGTGTACGTCAATAAGCCAGCTACAATTCAAGAGCTAAAGGATGGGATAATTCGGCATATTAACGGCATAGAACCTCAACTATGCCTCAGCGTCATAGAAAATTTGGACCTTCGGACGGAGGTGTGCCGCCGAGGTCGCGGCGGCCATTTGGCCGATATTTTGTTCCATACATAAATGAACCATACCAATATTATTATAATAAAAAGAAATGACAATAATTTCCTAAATAATTTGTGTTTTTTCAAAATCAACATCGGCCCTTAATATTTAACCATCCTTTAGGAAGCATAGCCACTTTAGAAATTGTTAACAAATTTCTTGCAAGTGAAGTTTGGTTTTTGTTGTAAAGGTTTGTATATATTTTTATATATCGATACCTCCATTCTAAACTATGCTAACTGCAAAAAGGTAGTTTTTCAGGAGAGGCGATCGAAGTTTGATGATCTTTTTAAATTTGTGTGGACCTGAACTCTTTTGTAAATAACTTTTGATTGGGTTGACGGATAAACACCAATTTTTTACTGAATATAATTTGGAATATTTAAGAATTAAAAATGCAATATCCCTAAAAACATGCTAAGTCGACTAAGCATGTTTTAGAATGGAGGTATCGATATATTAATTTTGTCACTCCGTTTGTAACACCTGACAAAATGTTACATTGATCTGAGACCCCATAAAATTGATCTGAGACCCCATAAAATTCTAAGACGATTTAGCCATGTCCGTCTGTTGTAATCACGCTACAGTCCGTTATAATAGATCCAGGTTGATCAAAATTGGTATAACAATTTCTTATAGTTGCAGATTGTTTGGGATTGCAAATGGGCCATATCGGTCAATGTTTTGATATAGCCCCCATATACAGCATCTTACTTATTGTGATTCCTACTGTTCTCGTCTACTCTACATTTACCATATTTTTATACCCTCCAATTTGTTAAGCCCCCGCATCAATTTACTTGTTAGTTGTGAGTAATACTAACCCCTGAAAAAATAAAGTAAATTGCTCCAAGGCAACGCTGTGGCTCATTTATTACTTCATAATTTATATAAACAATTACACTGCCGTATTTGAATGTCAAATACAACCGCACGATATTGGAATATTAATGTAAACATAAAGAGAATTTATTGTAACCTAAAATCCACTTTTCTACTTGCATTTAAATTTTCCATTAAAATTAAATGAAAACTCCCCACACCACATCGCGAATACTCCTCTCCCACTTCGGAATGCCAATGAAGAATTTTTTTGTGGTTTCCTCCTAACATACCACAAATTCCACACATAACCGTGTGGCGTTTTGTTCAAGATTCCAACACTTATCCAGTCATTTGATGAAATACAAACATTGCAAATTTAAAGTGGAAATTCTAACTATCCAACGGAGAGAGAGAATAAGAACACGGAAACAGAAAAGAAAAATCATTCATATTTCACTTTCATATCATTTGCATATGACAAGACCAAAAGCAAACAAGAAAACAAATCGAATTGGATAGATACAGATTGGCACTCGATCGAAACTGAAACGGAAATGGACTAAGCAATGGCAACAAAAACAAAACAGATTGCCATAAATTCGATGACCATTCATTTTCATGGAACTGCTGAACGAACAACAGAAGCTGAATATAGCTTAGGTGGTTAGGGTATCATTGATGTAAATATATATTCCTTATGGTGATTGCGCTGGAGATGATTGCTGCGATAAGCTGCTATCTATGGAAAATCATAACTTTTTCTCATGCTTTAGTATTTTATTCTGAGAAAACTAATTTTACAAATGGTAATTAACGTTTTCAAACTATAAAAAAATAAACGAAAAAGTTAATTAATTGAACGTCTGAAATGGTATACTATTTTCTGGAAATGTAGCACATGAACAAGCATAAAAATAGCAGAATCAAATGTTTTTTGATTAAAAAGGAACTTGAATAAGCTTCTTAGTTGTTATTAATAAGTTGTTCTAACTAGTACTACGAGTACAGTTTTATAATGTATTCGAAGTCGGAAGGAAAAAATTCATAAAAATAGAAGGAATCCAATATAATCCATTCCAAAGAAGAAAATGTCTGAGATATGAACATTTTAGTTTAAGTACCACAATTTCTCACGATTTCAATGTTACGTAAACAGAAGGACAGATCTACTCAGGAGGTGACTGCAAATCGATTGGTAATAAACGATTAATCTATTTCTTTTTTAAGAAAGTTTTGGAAATCGGTTCAGATTCAGATGTAGTCTCCATATATACATATATATATATATATTAGATTTAGTTTATATCCTCTATAGGTTCTATAATTTCCTACCGATATTCATGAAATTTTTTTAAGAGCTGGGTTGCGCGCATGCGTTATATAATAAATCATTTGGGGGCCGCTGTAGTGTGTGGCATATTCGCATAGACCTGTGACTTAAGAAACACCCACAAGAGAAAGTCTAACGGGGTCAAAACGCACTGTCTCTGTGGCCAATTTACATCACCTCCAGGTGAGATGAACATACCCTCAAATCGCTCGTTCATAGTGTCAAATGTGTCACGCTGTGTGACACTTATATATCGCCGTCCTGTTAAAACAACATGTCAGTGCTGTCCATATCATCCAATTTAGGCCAGAAGAAGAATCATCGAACTGTAGCGCTCGCCGTTGACGAAGATGGCCTGCCAACGTCGATCACAAAGCAATAAGGGCCAATGACGAAACGAGCAGAAAATCCTTACCAAAATTCTTACCAAGTGTAGTCCCATATTCGACAATGAAAAGGAGGAGCGCGCGGAACGTTGTCCGAAAGGAATTTGGTAAAAGAATTTCATCATTTGCACGTGTTGTTGAACGTTTTATTCCTACATTGTGAATTGGCAAAACAAACTGAATAAACTACAGCCAATTCGATAGATATACAGCCTGTTTCTGTAACTTAAAAGTTTGCTTTCGTTCACCTGCCAGACGACAAGCAGCTGATTTGGGTTTCACTAACTACCATCACAACGAGAAGTCGTACGATAATGAACTCGTACGAAAACGTAATCATTTCAGTGTAAATTTTGGTTTCTCTATCTCTGTTTGCTGTCATCTCGGCGAACACAAATGTAAGATCGAGTCACTTTATTTTATTTGTCGACTGATAGGAACAATGACAAAATAAACATTATTAAAAGCAAAAAGTAAGTAGATATTAATATAATTATGGTAAAAACAATTAAATAATTATAAAATAGTATATATATTTAAGCATAAAGAAGTCAATATTGACTGATAGGAACAATGACAAGTTAAACATTATTAAAAGCAAAAAATAAATAGATATTACTATAATTATGGTAAAAACAATTAAATAATAATAAAATTGTATATATATTTAAGCATAAAGAAGTCAATATTGGCTGCGAGCAGATGGAAAGAAATTATCAGAGCACAATGAGAGAGACGTGAGAGAGAGAAAGAAATTAGAGTCTTAGTTCAGCTCAGCTGACCCACCCAGGGTTGCTTTTTTGGCCACCGCTAGTGTAAAGAGTACAGAGGTCGACCATAAAAAATTTTTGTTTTTTAGACCGGAAGTTGTGAAATTATTGATCTGGCAATTACATTATTTTCTTATTAGTAACTTTCTAACGTCATTGACGTAAGTCCAGGCAAACGAACGAAAGAACCTTAGAGAAACCAAATTCCTGACGAAAGTGAGTGACTAGATTTCGTTCGCAGAGACTTTCGTTAAAAATACAGAAACAGGCCGATAGAGTCAACCATATGGCTGTTATCAAATTTAAAATTTCAGTAGTCCCGTTAGATAGACCCTATATTTGTAAAAAAGTCTCATACATTTGCAAAATATTCATGCATAAATGTAGAGCATTTGTCCAAAAATGTATATTTGTAGTCAATGATTTGTATACCCTACACCACACTGTGGTACAGGGTATTATGACTTTGTGCATTTGTTTGTAACACCCAAAAGGAGAAGAGATAGATCCATTGTTTATTATACCGATCGACTTGTAATCACTTTCTGAGTCGATTTAGCTATGTCCGTCTGTCCGTCTGTCCGTAGATGTATTCTTGTAATCAAAGTACCGATCTTGACGAAACTTTACACATATCTTTTTTTTGGCCCAAGGACGATCCCTATTTAATTTGGTTAAAATCGGTTCAGATTTGGATATAGCCCCCATATATATGTTAGCCCCGATTTGACTTGTAAGCGCTGTAAAAACTTTATTTTATATCCGATCAGTGTGAAATTCAGCAGAAAGAGGTCTCTTATTATATTAATGAACACTGTTAAATTTGGAAGTAATCGATTCAGATTTAGATATAGCCCCCATATATACGTTACCCCCGATTTCACATGTAAGTGCCGTAAAATATTTATTTTATAACCGATCAGTGTGAAATTCGGCAGAAATAGGTTTCTTATTACATGAAGGAATACTGCCAAATTCGGAGAAAATCGGTTCAGATTTAGATATAGCCCCCATATATATGTTACCCCCGATTTTACATGTAAGCGCTGTAGAGACTGTATTTTATATCCGATCAGTACGAAATTCTACAGAAAGAGGTATTTTTACATGAATGAGTATTAAGGGAAAATCGGTTCAGATTTATATATAACCTCCATATATATGTTCCTCCTGATTTCGTATCAAAGCACTATAGAAGTTGTACTTTACTTCCGATCATTAATATTTTCCGGAAAGATGTTTCTCAATTTAGGAACGAATATTGCTTAATTTAGCGATTATCGGCTCAGAATTAGATAATATGTTCCTGCCTACAAACCAATTATTCCAAATTATTATCGCAATGACCTTTATCGCATTGTTAGGGAGGTGTTGGGTATTATATAGTCGGCCCCGCCCGACTTTCTGCCTTTCCTTACTGGTTTAATTTCAAATACTGCTAATCTTTCCAAAGTCTGGATAGCAGTTAAAAAAAATATATTTTTATAATTCTATTAATTATTCGAAGCATCATATCGCAGAAATTACAGAAGAAAAATGTGCAAAACAAATATATTATATTTTTATATAAAAATGGGGCTGGCTATTTGAGTTTTAGTTAATATATTTGATAACCCTATTTTGACTCAAATCCCTTGACGATTTAATATGGAATACTAGTTTTTAACTATCATTAAGAATACATTTTATGGAAGCTATGATTTTCTACATAACCATAAATGATTTATAATGATGGTTAATCTTTGATGGTTATCAATAAAAAAAAAACGTTGGCAACCCTATGCCTGAGTAGACGTGTGTGATATCGCAGCTGGTCATTTTGGTTTATTCTTTTGCTTAACATCTGTTTGTTACACTTTTTTCTGGTTTTTGCTGCAATTTTTCAAAACAAAAGACTGAAGAATATTTAATGTGATTTTATATCGTGGAATTAGAATTAGAATAAGAAATAGGATTGAGGACTTTTTCTCACTCTAACAATACCTTTTGTCTGAAAATTTTCAGCTATTTTTTTTATCACTTCTGACTTAATTCTGCTTTAAGTCCACTTTTTGTTACTTAAATATTATGCTATAATATTCAGGTATGGCTATCTTTTTTTTTCTCTATGTTTACCTTGCATCATTATTGTGAAGAATTTGCGTTGTTCTCGGAAATAATAATAATTGTCTTTGTAGCTTATCACGAATCGCGACTCACACTTTAGTTATTGTAGTTACGGCTGGGGAGCCAATCGTATATGAAATTAGTATGTATATATTCTTGTTTTTAGTTTTAAGCTTCTACTTAGGAATAAGTTACAATCTAATGCATTTTTTTTGGCTTTATAGGCTTTAGTATTACTGATTGGAATAAATAAATAAATTTGTTATTATTTATATTATATATAATTATATATATAATTTGGTATTATCTAAAATATTATAAATAAATAAACAGACTCCATTTATTCTAGTAGGGAAAACAAATCCACACGACTCTATAAATGTGACATTAGCATCAATATTTGACTTGATGGCACTCGAATAGTACTAACATTTCTTTCAAGTATTGCTATGGGTTTTACTTGAGTCAAATTTCACAAAATAATGGCTGATATTAACTTGAATTGTAAAAATCTATGGAAGGCTAAAATTGTTTGGAAAGGCAGAGTTTAGAGGCAGTCATTACAAAGACTTTGCGCACACTGGATTTTAAATATCTAATTAAAACATCTGGGAAATTTATATTACTATGATATCTAATTTTACAACAAGAATATGAAAGCCTGACAGACAAGTGGTACGGCGGATTTTATCAATATTTTTTTATTTCTTTGACAAAGGTTTTGTCTCTTCTACTTGAATAAGTTTAATTTTACACAGAAGTCATACTTACAATAAACACCATTAGTCGTTTTCCGATTCAATGTTCATATGTACAAATGTTAGGACTTTTTCTGCATATGAGCCAATTATCACTAGCTTTGATTGCTTCAAAAGTTTGTGTATGTATACTTCTCTTAAAAATATTTTATACGTGTTTCAAGAAAAAAAATTAAAAACATTTTGTTTAAAAGTTATGAGCAATTTAAATATGGCGAAATTACGATTTTTTCAAAGAGGTTTGTTCATTTAGTCGCCTGTAACTCCTGACATACTTGACCAATTTGATGTACTATACCTTGCAGCGATTTACTTCGGAATTGGCTAATTTTATTCATGGTCAATCGTGCTTTACGATAAAATTATAAAAATATAATAATATTGCATTTTGCTATATGCAAATTTATTTAGAAATTATTAAAATATATAAAAAATTTAATTTTGAAGCCATATTTTGAAACATATATTCGAAATCGTGCAACAGATGAAAAAATTGTATTAGGAAAAGTTAAAGGCCATACAATTTCCACTTTTCTAAAATTATCTCAAAACAATTTAGATCCATTTTTCTCGAGTTGTGCTCAAATATGTTATGAAACCTCTCCATTTTGGGATATCGCGGTATATAAAGAGAACTAAAGCCAATTCAATGAAATTGATTTATAGCCTGAGATCTGTATTATCCTGTATACCAAAAACGACATCAAAATCTTATGCCACCAAAAAATGTTCCCTTATTTTATATAGATTCACAGAAATTTTGATTGCTTTTTCAGAAGTTGTTTTGATAAAAAATTTAAGAAAAAATAGATTCCATAATTTCACCATTTCCAAACTCACACAGTCGCTAAAAAAGACGTCTAAGAACAAGACCTTAAAATTTCAAACTAATAAATTGATGTAATCATTTTTGAAATCTAATCTAAAACATTAAAATGGTAAAAATTTTAAAAATTATTATAGGGTGTTACTAGAAAACATTTAACTTAACTTAACAGTACCTTCAAAACAAGGTATAGTACATTTTAGGTTTAGGTTTAGGTCAGGGTGGCAGCCGTATTTTTTATACAAGCTCACATAGACCAGTTTAGGTCCCTAGTGTTACCACGGGCTGAAATGCCCTTCATCGAAACCAACCTGTTGGATATACAAATTTGTCGATAGTACGAATATCGGTACTGGAAAGATCTGTTAGGCTGCCTAGAAAAGCCGGCCCCAGTATGTCCAGTCGTCGTTTACTCAGAGCGGGGCAGTCGCATAGCAAGTGCTCAATGCTCTCCACTTCTTCCTCATCTCCACAGCTTCTGCAGAAGTCATTAGAGTCTATACCCAATCTTTTGGCGTGTTCACCGATCAAGCAGTGTCCCGTCAAAACTGATACTAACGTAGACAATCTTTGCCTCTCTAGTGCGAGGAGATATTTTGATCTTCTCAGGTCATACCTTGGCCAGATTTGTCTAGCTACTCTGCAGGTGCCGATTTCTGTCCATCTTTCGTTGGACTGTCTGATTGCCTCTTGCGTAAGCCAAAGCTTGCACGTGGATAGTGGCGCACCAATATATGCAAATTCTTCGAGAATTTGTATTGTCGTCCCTTTCCTAGCAAGTTCATCGGCTTTGCAGTTCCCCGGGATATCCCTTTGCCCAGGCACCCATATGAGGTGTATGTTAAACTGCTCAGCCATCTCGTTAAGAGATCTGCGGCAGTCGAGGGCTGTTTGTGAATTTAGGGATGTTGCCTCCAGAGAATTGAATTGAATCGAAGCCAACCTTCTCATCAAGCTTCGAACCATCCGTGTAAAAGTGGAGATGGTTTCTATTACCTGGTATTCTTCCAACCCATTCATCTCTGGCGGGAATCATAGTGATGTAATTTCTCTCGAAGGTGTACACCGTTGGTATATAGTCCACTCGGTCGGTTACCATAGCACTACACTTTGATATTCTCATGTGACCGTAGTTTCTGTACCTCCACATTGAAAGGCACTTTAATCTTATTGCCGCTTTGGTTACAACTTCTCTCGCCACAATATTAATCGGCAGTATATGGAGTAGGGCTTGTAGAGACTCGGTCGCTGTAGTCCTTAAAGCTCCGCTTATGCTCAGGCAGGCTGTTCTCTGAACCTTTGTTAGTAGGTTGGTGATGGTTGGTTTGTCAGTTGCCGTCCACCATACCACAATGCCGTATACCAGTATAGGACGAACTACTGCTATATATATATACAGTGGACGATTTTAGGAGAGAGGCCCCACAGCGACCCTACAGCCTTTTTGCAGGAATATAAGGCGACGTTAGCCTTCCTTACACGTTCCAATTCGTTAAGTCTAAATAACAGTTTTCTATCTAGAATTATTCCTAAAAATTTTGCACTTTCAGAAAAGACTAGTTCTGTTCCATTTATCCGAGGTGGAGGCTGCACATGTGGGACTTTATTCATCCTAGTAAAGAGAACAAATTATGTCTTGTTTGGGTTTATGCCCAAACAAGACATTTAAATCGGTCAAGTATTTCAGAAGTTACAAGCGACTGAATGAACAAACCTTTTTGAAAAAATCGTAATTCAGCCATCTTTAAATTGCTCATAACTTTTGAAAAAATTTTGTTATACCCTCCACCATAGGATGGGGTTATATTCATTTTGTCACTCCGTTTGTAACATCTCTAAATACTTGAGCTAGGTGGCTAAAACTTGGTATAGATACTTCTTATAGCTGCAGGTAACTTTGGATTGAAAATGGGCAATAACGGTCCATATTTCAATATAGTCCCCATATATCGATACCTGCATTCTAGGACATGCTAAGTCGACTTAGCACAGTTTTAGGGAGATTACATTTTTAATTTCTAAATGTTCCAAATTATATTCAGTCCAAATTTGGTGTTTGTCCGTCAACCCAATCAAAAGTTATTCAGAAAACAGTACAGGTCATTCGATTTGCATTATAAAGAAATTCCACACAAAATTAAAAAAAATCATTAAATTTGAACGCCTCTCCTGAAAAACTACCTTTTTGCACTTAGCATAGTTTAGAATGGAGGTACCGATATATCATCTTACTTATTGTTATTCCTACTGTTCTCACCCACTATACATTTACCACATTGGTATATCCTCCACCATAGGATAGGGGGTATATCACATCTGACTTGGGATTGAGAATGGGCTATATCGGTCCACATTTTGATATAGCCCCCATGTACAGCATCTGTCCGATCTGACTTCTTATCGCCATAGAGACCACAAATGTCAACTGATCGGGCTGAATATAGGTAACTGGGGTTAATTTATACCCGCACCCTCACATGAACAACGGTAGCCGATATAGCCCCATACAAAGGTCCATCTAAATTTTACTTCTTAACGCATCAAAAACCACAAATTTCAACGAATCGGGCTGAAATTTTCTAATATGACTTTATTTGTGCCCGAAACCATTCACATGCTATCCATGGTGGAGGGTATATAAGATTCGCCCAGGCCGAATTTAACGCTTTTACTTGTTAATTTTGTTTCTTGGAACACGTATAAAATATTTTTAAGAGAAATATACATACGTAAACTTTCGAAGCAATCAAAGCTACAGATGTCAAAAATAGTACCGTTTGGCATGGCATGACTTTTTTATGCATCTTTTATCGGCCTGTCTTAAAGTACAAGGCTGCGTATGACCAATATTGTTAAAATAATACTCATTCGTAGGATGGACCCGATATGCAGTTCTAATGTCGTGTGTTTCCTCGTGAAATGAAAGCATTGCCGATTGACACTTCATTTGTCTATTGTAGATGATATTAACATGCCTGTTGTAGATGATGTTAACGATATGTGGTTTCAATATTCCACTTCAATGTATGCTGATAACGAAGGTCAACCTCATTCAACTCTTTCTCATCTCCATCGTATTGCATCCTGGAAACCTAAGCAACCTGAACAACCTAAGTGAAGATACGGTAATCAACCACTATGTGATTTTAGGTCAGGGCTAACGGGAAAGGGAGTTCCAATTTGGGAAATTTCTGAAATGATCAACCAAATGACCAATTGGAATTTTTATCAGAAGAACCAACCTCTCAGCGTCTATTCCCATGTTGAACGGCTGCAAACAGCGTATGTACTCCAACGGAGCGGCAGAAACCCAGAAGGAAAACTACAAACCCTTCAGATGGCAACGGGAAACCACTGAAGTAATGAAATCGTACAATATGCACAGCACAACTAAAATCATACGGTCTCCGGCCAAACGAGGGCGCTAAGAATCCCAGGTGGTAAAAAACTTATCATAGGAAAATGGGATGTTCGAAGTCTCTATGAATTTGGAAAGCTAATTTTTTCAAAAAACCGGTTTTTTGAAAAAATAAAAAACCGGTGGATGGTTTATTTAAGTTATAAAAAAACCGGTGGACGGTTTTTTTCTTCGAAGAAAACCGGGGAAACCGGTAGAACCGGTTTTTTTCTGCATAACAAAACAGTATGAAAATTGCCGTTTGAAAAACAAAAGCGATGTCTTCTGAGCAAGAATCTTGCACCAAATTTAGTCCTGTTGGATAGTAGTTATGAGTTGGATTGTGATGAATATTGTCATTTGAGTCAAACGGTCCTTTTATCTCATACTTATAACTAATTAGCTATTGTATTTAGAAACATTTTCCAAAAGTGTTATCGATAGTCTTTTTTTCAACCTTTTAAAAAAATTTGCAAATATATTTTCATTACTTTTTTGCAAAATTAAACTTGTTTGAAATTAAATATGTTTTAATTTTTGATTTTTTTGCTCAAAAGAAAGCTTAGATAATTTCCTTTAAAAGCTTTGTGACCTATTAATGGGATGGGACCTGTTGACCTATCAAAATAAATATAAACCTCTGAAAGAAAATTTACGTTCAACCAAACATTTTAGCATTTCAGATGGGAAAAACAACCGTTTGACAAAAATGTCAATATTTGACACCCTCCAACTCGGAAAGTCCTTAACCGATCTCGTTGGAATTGTGTCTCATAACTACTATCTGATAGGGCTACTTGGTGCAATTTTCATCCCGACAGAAGACATCCCTTTTAAAAATTAACCCACTTGACATGAAATTCCAATTATGTAGTTCAGTCAAGAAAATATTAATATTTCGGGGTATTAAATAGAATATTTAATAGAGGTACTAAATCTTTATACATATGTATTTTATATACACACTTTAGTGCAGGTGGGTATATACGAGTATATAAATATATAAGAGTATACAGTAGTCGGTTTACCCAATTGAAATTTTCTTACTTGTTTTTGTTTCGCTTTGGAAGTGGGAGAATGCGTTTACTTTTCACATAACTTCTGCGCGTATGAATCATTAATTTTCTTTAAATTTTTGTAATTTGTATAGAAATTGGTGAATGGCTTCGTATTCTAGCAAAGTTGCCGAGTCTTTTTAGGCCATATAAGGAGATCTTTTATATTATTATCTTTATTTGTGATATTTTGTATATAAAGTTGTAAATAATTTTTAATATTTTAGTGATAATAAAAAAATCTGAAAAACGGTGGAAACAAACGAAAAAAACCGGTTGCACCGGTTGTTCGAAATTCATGGTTTTGAGAAAAACCGGGGACGGTGGAAGCAAAAAACCGGTGGGCCGGTTTATTTTAAACCGGTTTTGATCACTCTATAAACAACGCTATAGATGAAAACAAAACGACAACTAACTAGAAATATCAAAAGTAGAAAAATATCATATTTAGGACATATAATGATGAACGATATGTGTAGATTTATATAAAAAATTCTCAAGGGGAGTATTGAAGGAAGACGCTCGAGAGGCAGACGAGAACTTTCCTGGCTGAAAATATTCAGGATTGGACGGGCTATCAATATGAACAAAATCTGCTATATGCTGCAAAAAATATAGAACTAAACATTGCTGAATAGCTATGTATATAATCACGACATTTATTATAAAATATATGTACCATAAACTGTATTTGTATGATCGCTAACATCAGAATAACGGATTTCCAAATAAAGAAGAAGGTTTCAATATCCAACAAACAAATAAATGTATTGTGAACGAAATTCCTGGGAACAATAATTCCAAGAAATTCTGAAGCAATTTTTCTGTTAAAATAGCCAAATTTATTGGCTTTGGAAAATTTTTGGGGGCCATGTCAAAAATAGAGTTTATTTGAATAACACCATACAACACAATTTTTGCCGAAGGCCTATGCGTAACATTTTCTAGTGTACCATGATGTAATAAACACCAAAAAAATTTTGTATTGTAATTTTTTTTTTTTAAATTTTCCTTTATAATTGGGGTTTTCTTGGAAGGTGTCTTTAGTATTTGCACAATATTTTTGAAGTGTACGCTTGATGAGCCCGGGATACAATTTAGATTAAAGTAAATTACGAGGAACAGAAGCTTAATAACTGTCGTTAAAACTATTAGAAAAAATTAAATTTTCAAAAATAAAGAGTTTTTTTGTTGGCACCAAAATAAAAATGGAAAAAAATAGCAACAAAAATTGTTTGTTCAATTTTGTGAAAGCTTCTACCCCAAGGATTGAAAAATGTCTATTTAAAGTAAGTCTATGTATAACGTAGAAATTATAGCACTTTTGGTACAAATAAGAGAATTTCAACATAATACTGTTTTTATTCCCTCACTATTGTGAACAAGGGTATTTATCAAATACTGCGGGCCAAAAGTGTAAAATATCGATGGAATGACCTAAGAGACCCCAAAAATATTTGGCGGAAATTCGTTTTGGGTCAATTAAAGTCATTTGGGCAATGTCCGTCAGCCTGTTCGTCTGTCTGTCTGGTTGGTGCTCATTATACTTTCGGCAGGATTAACCGATTGACTTCAAATTTGATATTTGTCAATATTTTTTCTATCTCAGGCTATGGTTAAAAATGGTCTATGTTGGTCTACTCCTTCGAGTTCCTCCCCAACGAAGGGTCAACATATAGTGAAATGTTGATTATCTCATAACTTCTATACTATTACCCAGAATATTTCAAAATTATTAATTTCTCACACACATAGTATTCATTTCTCAGTCGTCCTGAGAAAAATGGGCGAAGTTGCGATGCTAACTGTGGTACATTCCATACAAATGGACCATTTTGTAAAAAAATTAACGGCATATTACTTTGGTTCTAATCCAAACAATTACTTCAGATTTTATGGAGTGTAATGCTTTTACAGTCCCGTGAAAAATGGGCGTTATTTCTACACCCATCTTAGTTCATCCCACACAAATGGACCATTTTAAACAAAAAGTTAACGGCTTATAAGTTTAATTCCAGTCAATACAAATAACTAAAATTTTGTGGCGTGTATGCCTGTACAGTACCTGTAGTACATTTTGCATCAAAATTTGCATCAAAATTCGATTCCTGCACATAAAAACACCTGAAATTTGTACAGTGTAATGTTTTTATAGTACCCATAGCATATTAAACAAGTAAAAGCGTTAAGTTCGGCCATGCCGAATCTTATATGCCCTCCACCATGGATAGCATGTGACCTCACAAAATGACTCAAACCTAAAGAAAATAACACCGAAAAACACAAAAAAAAAATATAGTATATGAGAACAATGGGAATCACAACAAGTTAGATGCTATATATGGGGCTATATCAAAACATTGACCGATATGGCCCATTTTCTATCGCAAACAACCTGCAACTATAAGAAATATTTGTACAAAATTTGATCAACCTATCTCTATTATTACGCACTGTAGCGTGATTACAACAGACGGACGGACAGACGGACATGGCTAAATCGTCTTAGAATTTTACGACGATTAAGAATATATATACTTTATGGATCAATATTTAGAGGTGTTAAAAACGGAGTGACAAAATGAATATACCCCCCATCCTATGGTGGAGGGTATAAAAATGGGCGTTGTTGCAACGCCCATTTTATCTTATTATATGAATGAACACTGTTAAATTTGGAAGAAATCGGTTCAGATTTAGATATAGCCCCAATATATACGTTACCCCCGATTTGACATGTAAGAGCTGTAAAAATGGTATTTTATATCCGATCAGTGCGAAATTCGGCAAAAAGAGGTTTCTTATTACATGAAGGAGTACTGCTGAATTCGGAGAAAATCGGTTTTCGAAAGAGGTTTCCTATTATATGTGAACACTTTTAAATTTGAAGAAATCGGTTCTGATTTAGATATAGCCACAATATATAGGTTACCCCCGATTTGACATGTAAGCGCTGTAGAAACTGTATTTTTTATCCGATCAGTGCGAAATTCGACAGAAAGAGGTTTCTTATTACTCGAAGGAATACTGCCAATTTCGGAGAAAATCGGTTCAGATTTAGATATAGCCCCCATATATATGTTACCCCCGATTTGACATGTAACCACTGTAGAGACTGTATTTCATAGCCGATCAGTACGAAATTCAACAGAAAGAGGTCTTTATACATGAATGAGTATTCAGGGAAAATCGGTTCAGATTTATATATAACCTCCATATACATATTCCTCCTGACTTGGTATCAAAGTGCTATAGAAGTTTTACTTTACTTCCGATCATTAAAATTTTCCAGAAAGATTTTTCTCAATTTATGAACGAATATTGCTTAATTTAGCGATTATCGGTTCAGAATTAGATAATATGTTTCTGCCCATTTACCAATTATTCCAAATTATTACCGCAATGACCCTTATCGCATTGTGAGGGAGGTGTAGGGTATTATATAGTCGGCCCCGCCCGACTTTCTACCTTTCCTTACGGGTTGCAATATGGATCACAGTTTATACAAATTGCCAATAGGCACTGTTTTCTGCGTCAGCCAGCTTTCAAAAAATATAACAACCACTTTTTTGCGTTTTTTTTCTATTTTTTTATGGGGTTTTTCGTGCCAGCAAAACGAAGTTTCATAACTTTCTTGAAAGTGATGTCTTCAGCATTTCTAACCCTCATAACTGTCTTTAATTTGTATGGTATCTTGAACTATACGCTCTTTATCGAGCGTATAGTTCAAAAATATAGACCCAATATTAAAGTTAACCTAAATGAAAGTTGGCATTTTAGAAATAAATATTACCAAAAAAAAATTGTTTGGTTTCATAAACTAGTATGCCCCAAACTATAAAAAATTTTTTTTGGTCTCGGAAGCAAAATTTTTTTTGTAACATAGTGTAATTAAATAAAACAAGTACAAGCGTTAAGTTCGGCCATGCCGAATCTTATATACCCTCTACCATGGATTGCATTCAATTTTATTACTGGACAAATCTTTGGATATGGAGCAAATCATTAAACGATCCTTTTTGTTAGGTAAATTATTAAAAAAACTAACGCTGCAATTTTTAGGCCGCAAATTCGTTAGCCAAACTCTTCCCTTGAAAAATGTGGTGTTAATAGCTTAAAATAGGTTTTTTGGGAGCTACACAGGGACAACAACAAAATTAAATTTTATTTTTATACATTTTATTGAGATGAATGCTTGAAAAAAAGGATACAAACTGCAAAGTTTCAGCTAAATTTCCTAGAATATGTGGTGTTATAAAGCTTAAATAAGCTTTTTTGGGAGCGACATCTATAGGTGCACTATAACAAAATATGAACTGATTTAATATTTTTTTACTGCGATTAATTAAATACTCATTAATCTCAGTTAAAATGCTTAGAAAATATGGTATTTATGGCTTAAATACGTATATTTTGGAGCGACCTCTATAGGGTGAATATAACAAAATATGATCCGTTTTGTAAAATTGTTGCTGTAATAAATTCATGTCAAAACAAAATAGAAACTGCAAAGCTTCTGCTAAACTGCTTTAGAATGTGGTATCAATGGCTAAAAATCCTTATTTTGGAGCGATCTCTATTAGAGAGCTATACCAATACATTGACCGATATAGCCATTTGCAATCCCAAAAAATTAGCAACTATAAGAAATATTTCTACCAAATTTAATCAACCTAGCTCTAATACTACGGACTGTAGCGTGTTTACAACAGACGGACATGGCTAAATCGTCTTAGAATTTTACGTCGATTAAGAATATATATACTTTATGGGATCTGATATCAATATTTGGAGGTGTTACAGAATGAATATACCCCCATCCTATGGTGGAGGGTATAAAAAATTCAGTCGGGCAAACCGAATAAGGTATACCCCCATTTTGTGAATAATATAATTTGGTACATTGCGTGGGTGATGCCAGAACGTTGAAAAAATTGTTCTTTGCTTTGTCAGTCTATAGTCATTGAAAATGTCGTATAAAATGCAAAAATTAAAACATTTAGAAAATTGCTGCAGAAATTTTGGAAATATTTTTTTCGAATAAAACTGTCAATTTTTGTGGGGGCGACAGAGTAGCTTCACGACTATGCCTTTGTGAAAACTTTATACTTCAACGATATTGCACTGTACCGAATTTTAAATGTTTATGTGGACTGGTATCTACGTTATGAGCTATTAAATATGTGTATAATTTCGCCATATTGTTTGGGAGATACTCTAAGGGGCGGTACAATAATGCCCATTTTTATACCCTCACTTTAGTGTGACGAGGGTATATATCATTTGCTACGGAAAAAAGTGTAACACGTCGAAGGAGTGACCTAAGACCCCAAGTATGTTCGGAGGAAATCCGTTTTGGGTCATTTTAAGTCGAATGAGCAATGTCCGTCCCTCTGTCTGTCTGTCTGTCTGTCTGTCTGTCTGTCTGTCTGTCTGTCTGTCTGTCTGTCTGTCTGTCTGTCTGTCTGTCTGTCTGTCTGTCTGTGTGTCTGCTGGCTGGTGCGCACGATAACTCTCGAAAGGAGTAACCGATTGACCTCAAATTTGGTATGTGGTAATATTTTTTTCTATCTCCGGCTAAGTTCGAAGATGGGCCATATTGGTCCACTCCTTCTAGTACCTCCCCCACAAAGGGTTAAAATGTTGTGAAATGTTGATTCTTTAATGACTGCTATACTACTTATTCGAATCTTTTGAAATTCCACACATAGTATTAGCTTATTAGTCGTTATCAACTCGAGAAAAATGGGCGAAGTCGCCACGTCCCTTTTGGTACCTCCCACACAAATGCACCATTTTGCACAAAAAGTTAACAGCTTATAACATTAATAACAGTGTATAAAAATACTTGAAATTTTGTACAGTATTATGCTTTTATATTGCCTACAGTCCAGGGAAAAATGGGTGTTGTTGTCACGCCCCTTTTGGTACCTCCCACACAAAGGTACCTTTTTGCACCAAAAGTTAACAGCATATAACATTAAAACCAGTGTATAAAAATACTTGAAATTTTGTACAGTGTAATGTTTTTATAGTGTCTATAGCCCTGTGAAAAATGGGCGTTATTGCCACGCCCCTCTTTGTACCTCCCACACAAAATGCCCAAATCATACCACAATTTAATGTCTCATAACGTTTATACCAGTGCACATAAATGCTTATAAGTCGGCACAGTGCAATGAATTTGAAGTATCTAATGTTCAGCAAAAAAAAGGTGTATTTGATAAACCCCTTCTGGTACCTCCCACACAAATTGACAGAATAATTCGAGTAATATTCAATATTACATTACTCACAAAATGAGGGTATACCTTAGTCGGTTTACCCGACTGAAACTTTCTTACTTGTTTACCAGTTTCTAGGTACTATAAAAGCATAACACTCTACAAAATACCAAGTATTTACTACAGGTACAAGGTTCCACGTATTTTCTGAATGTGCAAAATTTCTAGGTACAAACCTAAACAGGAAATTTTCGTTCAGACCTAATTAATTGGAACTTGTACGGAAGGCCTATAAGGTAAGGTCGCCTTATATTCCCGCAGTAAAGCTGTAACGATATATATAGCAGAAGTTCGCACAATACTGCCGTACGATATTGTGGTATGATGGGCGGCAAATGATAAGCGATCAATCACCTGTCAATTAATGAAGGTTAAGATAACTGCCTGGTTAAGCATTTAAGGTCTACAGCGACTGTGTCTGTACAAGTCCTACTTCGATAACTTCCCATTGATATTATGGCGAGATAAGTTACCATCAGAGCGACATTACGATCGAACTGTCTATCAATGTGGAGGAATAAGAACCAAGGCCACATGAGAATATCACAATGTAATTCTACGGTAACTGACTGAGTGTACTATATACCAAAGGTGTACGTACACCTTCGAGAGGAACTTTACCACTCTGCCAGAGATTAACTTGACTTGATATAGCTCATGGACTGTCAGATACCTGCAGTTTCTATCAAGCCGAAACAATTAATGAAGGTGGTGGTACCTGAAGTCTGTCCCCTATGCAAGACTGCAATACATATGTCATTGGTGAGATACCCGCCATAATGTTGGAAAAAGTGTGACAAAATTCGACTTTCAGAATGGACAACCTGAAGCATAGCCGTGGGCAACATTTGTTTGATATAAACTATATAGAGGTAAGGTCTTGATTTATCAATCAAAATAAATAACTCATTCATTTATACACATTTTGTGTTATTGTCCTTTCGAACAGCTTAATTTTTGTGCAGTATTCGTAATTATTCATAAATTGGAAGAACAATACCGATGATTGTTTAATATGTGTAAAATAGTTATTCATTTTGTAGTCCATTACTTCATTAATTGCTAACTGAGCCCAGAACACGTATCTTATTCCTTGAATGACCTCGAAAAAATCAAAATATCTGGTGGAAATAATTATTGTTGCCTTTTGACGGAGAGACTAAATAGAACTGAATTGTAATTAAATTCAAGGAATATTCACAATGCGACTTATGTGTGATGTGTGATTTATTTTCGCAATTACGGTGAAATTAATGGGTGGCCTGGGGTACTTTGATCCACTACTGTGGTATAATATTTCATGGCCTACTCTCCATAATTAATATAATGTCTAGTCGTCCGACGAGAAGAAACAACAATTAGTAAACTGTCATTTCATATCGAATTAAATGAAGAGAAATAAATCTCCTGCGGGCCATAGGGATTTAGGCCCCTAATCAAAAGGTTTGAGCAAAGTAAACTAAACATCAAATGGATGATTTTGGGTGGTTGAATTTAAAATAACTTAAGCAGAGTGTTTCTGGCTATTTCCTGTCAATGGACTTCACATACATAGTTTAAATGGAATTTAATGTTTTTTGTGGTTCTAAAAAATGCATTAAACATTTGATCTTTTCTCAATACCACATGAAAAACTTATATTCAAATGTTGACTTTTTGGTATCAAATATCATTTAAAATAACTAAAACAAAGTATAAAACATTATTGGGGTCAAACCACAGAAAATCACAATTATCTAGTTTAGCAAAGCTAAAAATAATTCTATATGTTGGAGAGATTGTTTATGAAAGCATTAAACGTAACAGTCTAAAGGAAGGAAACACTCTGAAATAGGGTGGCATGAAAAAGATGGAGAAAATCTAAACGTAACAAGTTGACTTGCTTTTTCAAAAGCAATTGCACAATATATATGGGCATTTCCAACGAGATGTCAAACGCAGCCAAAAAATTTAAAGTCTATAAAAGAATGTTGTTTTACAATTTTTGTATAGGGAATCTATCAAATTTAACTAATTTTCCCAAAAACTACATTCATTCATAACACATTTTAACATATTTGACTGCAAATTCGAATAATTGCAAAATTTACGTTTTAAACATTTGTATTGCCTGTTATGTTCTGATTAATCGTCTCTCTTTTAAATCTTGTTTTATATTTAACGGCTATAAACAAAATAAATTTTGTTGTGAAAATAAATATATTGAATATATTAAAAATCATTTATAATCAACCTTTGAATGTCTAGTTGCATAAAAAGTAAAAAAATAAACATACAAAGAACGATGAACGCGACATTTCGCATTCGAATGTGATTAAAATTAAATAAAAACAAGCAAAAGCATTAAGTTCGGCCATGCCGAATCTTATATACCCTCCACCATGGATAGCATGTGACCTCACAAAATAACTTAAACCTAAAGAAAATAACACCGAAAACACACACAAAAAATAAAGTTGATGAGAATAGTAGGAATCAGAACAAGTTAGATGCTATAAATGGGAGCTATATGTAAAAATGGACCGATATCGCCCATTTGAAATCCCAAGTTACCTGCAGTTATAGGACGTAACTATACCAAATTTCAGCCACCTAGCTCAAGTATTATACATAGATTGTAGCGTGATTACAACAGACGGACGGGCGGACGGACGGACGGACGGACAGACGGACATGGCTAAATCGTCTTAGAACTTTGAGACGATTAAGAATATATATCCATTATGGGGTCTCAGATCAATATTTAGAGGTGTTACAAACGGAGTGACAAAATGAATATACCCCTCAACCTATGGTGGAGGGTATAATAAACTACTTAATATTTTTGAATAAAATAAAAAACCTTATTAAGATTAGGGTGTCCAAAACCGGGACCGGTTATCCGGTTAACCGGTTTTGGAACCCAAACCCGTAACCGGTTTCTTAAAAAATATCATTTTCGGTTAAGCGAGAAAGCCGGTTTTTTCATGTCGGTTAACCGGGTTTTTTATATATTGTTTAAAACAAAAATTAAAGTATTGATCTATTTTTTCTACTTGTTGTGGATACCATTTATACAAGATGCAACAAATATGTAACAACGATGAGGTGGATAATTCTGACAGTTGTTCTGAATATTCTGAATTCACTGATGAATATGAATTCACTGATCTTGAAAAAGATTTTGGCTTTATTCCTGATATCCATGATGTAATAAATAATGTCAGGAAGTGCAGCAAAGCATTCAATAAGTCGTCCATGAAGCACAGAACACTTCAAACATACGTTCAAGAACGGAAAGACAAATAGCTTCGACTTTTTTTGCGATGTTAAATCCCGACAGAACATCCAGATATCTCTGATTTGGTTTGATATATAAGTTGTTATATTGATAAGTCAAATAATTTAATTTTGGATTTATGTCACACACAGAATCGAAAAACGAAAGGCAAGCAACATTGTATGATGACTTTGCTTTTTTTGAAAAGTTTAAGAAGAAAACGTAGAAGCAGTGTTACTTATACAATGCTTTAATGACTATCGGACTAATATTGACTATCAACGTTTGTGAGCTTTATCAACGTCAAGTTACATAAAAAAATAAAAGAAAAATTGTTTAAAAACAATAATTTTAATTGTATTCTATTTTTAAGATTTTATTATAAAAAAAACATTCTAAATGATTTATTATTTTCTTAAGGTAATTTCAGAAATATAATACTTTCTATTTAAAGTAAACCAAAAAATTAAACCTGTGATAAACGAAATAATAATCTATTTCTGTTTACTAATTTTTACTACAAATGATTGTTGGTTGTTTTTTATTTTACAATAAATATTTAATGACATTTTAATCACTTACGTATATTATTTAAAAACCGGCATAAAAACCGGTTAACCGGTTTCGACAAAAAATAATAACCGAAAACCGGGTTTTAAAAAAAGTAATATTTCGGTTAAACCGGAAACCGCTTTTCCGAAATAACCGGTTTTTTGGACACCCTAATTAAGATACATGAATCCATGACATTTTAAATTTAGTCGCATTAAAATATTCCTTCAGGTTTCGCTGAAATCACTGTTTGATTGGTTTGCTTTGAAAGCGACTTATGTTTTTGTCGCGTGCGAATGGCTGGGTTTTTTGTAATTATCTTGAAAACGAACAATTGGCCAAAATCAACCTTAGCGCCAATTATAATGCTAATCAAGAGCTATAAGTTTCGCCTTTTGTTAACATGAAATAATGTTTTGGCATATGTTTTTTTCACTTTGAATGCGAACGAATGTCGCATTCGACATTGGAGAAATGCCCATATGTGGTTTTCTGTAATAACCGCCTGTCTCAAAACACAAACATCAAGCCGAAAATCACAGAATAGAAAGATTAGTTCTCTAGTTATAAGTTTTGATGGCCGTGTCGTGCTGCTTTGAACAGTCCAAAATTTTCCTACATGGTGTCCCAATACGAATCCATCAAGACCAAAATCAAAAATCGAACAATTTATTCTTCAGGTTGTGTTGGCCGCGTCACGCCCATTTGACCAATTCTAAATTTTCCTACATAGAGTCCCTGGGCCAATACGAAAACACCAAGCCCAAAATATTGAAAATTCGAAAAATCCATACTCGAGCTATGAGCTTATGTTGACCGCGCAACGCCCATTTGACCAATCCTAAATATTTCTCCATGGAGTCCTTCTTTTGGCCAATACAAATACATCAATTTCAATTTCGGAAAAGTCGTAAGAGCCGTTCTCGAGCTAAGGGGTTGTGTTGGCACTGTCGCGGCACTTTGACCAATCCGAAAATGTCTTCCACATTGTCACTGTCCAATACGAAACCGTCAATCTCAAAATCGCGAAAACCGAACGATCCGTTCTCGAATGATGAGACTATGTGGGCGCGACACACCTGTTAGACCAATTTAAAATTTTCCTTCATAGTATGGTGAGGTAAAATTTTCGTTTTATAGTACTACATATTTATCAAGATTTAGGATTATTTCTCATAAAAGGATTTTGAAAGGATAAAAAACACTCACGCGAGAACTGACCGCTGGCCAAAATTCGATTCTGTGAAAAGTCCCAGGTTTACACAGCGCATTTTTGCATATAAGTATATCCATATACAAAATTTCAGCTAGTAGCTCTAATAGGAGACTCAGAGGCCAAGTGGTCAAAAATCTCTTGGCGTAAAAGCACTTCCTTTGGAGATCTGTATATATGCACATCCATTTGTAGGCTCATAGTTCTTAAAATACTTTTTAGGTACTCAAAGACTGACAATTGCTTTTGCCACTGCAGTTTGAACTCAGACTGGACACTGAATAGTTGTTTTCGAATCCTCTTTGGGAGAGGTGTGTACATCTATTAGATTCTTAGCTCTACATAACTTTTAAAATCCCTGAAATAATGAAAAATAAGTGGTTACTGCTACACTGACCACAGTCAGAGAATTAAAAATCATTTTACGCGTTTATATTGGTTATATGGTTATATTTACATATCACGTCTGTATTCTATGTTGGCTCGAATTCATCTCAATAAAATGTATATAAATCAGTTTATATTTTGTTGTAGTCCCCGGGTAGAAGTTGCTCTCAAATATGCTCATTTAAGCCATAAATACCATAAATGAACAGCTTGGCTTAAGAATTTGAGCCCTAAAATTTGGCTAAAAATTGCAGCGTTCGTTTTTTAATAATTTGCTTAAAGGATCGTTCCATTATCCACAGATTTTTCCAGTAATAGTATTGAATACAATCTATGGTGGATAGTATATGAGATTCGGCTTGGCCGAACTTAACGCTTTTACTTGTTTAAATTAGCATTGTTTTAATCGTTAGGATACTGTCTTTTAAAAATTGAGTAATATATTTGCTACGAGCCAAAAATTTTACACATTGAAGGAGTGACCTAAGACCCTAAGCATGTTCGGCGGAAATCCGTTTTGGGTCATTTTAAGTCATTTGAGAAATCTCCGTCCGTCCGTCTGTCTGTCTGCTGGCTGGTGCGCACGATAACTGTCGAAAGGAGTTACCGATTGACATCAAATTTGGTATGCGGTAATATTTTGCTCTATCTCCGGCTGAGTTCGAAGATGGGCCATATCGGTCCACTCCTTCTAGTACCTCCCCCACAAAGGGTTAACTTTTAGTGAAATATTGACTCTTTAATACCTTCTATATTATTCACTCGAATCTTTGCACACATAGTATTAGTTTGTTAGTCACTAACACGTCAAGAAAAATGGGCAAAGTGGCCACATAACTTTTAAAATCACTGAAATAATGAAAAATAAGTGGTAACTGCTACACTGACCACAGTCAGAGAATTAAAAATAATTTTACGCGTTTATATTGGTTATATGGTTATATTTACATATCACGTCTGTATTCTATGTTGGCTCGAATTCATCTCAATAAAATGTATATAAATCAGTTTATATTTTGTTGTAGTCCCCGGGTAGAATTTGCTCTCAAATATGCTCATTTATGCCATAAATGAACAGCTTGGCTTAAGAATTTGAGCCCTAAAATTTGGCTAAAAATTGCAGCGTTCGTTTTTTAATAATTTGCTTAAAGGACAGTTCCATTATTTGCTCCATATCCACAGATTTTCCAGTAATAGAATTGAATACAATCAATGGTGGATGATATATGAGATTCGGCTTGGCCGAACTTAACGCTTTTACTTGTTTAAATTAGCATTGTTTTCTTCGTTAGGATATTGTCTTTTAAAAATTGAGTAATATATCTGTGGTCACAAGACATAACAGCATATGTGTGTTTTGCAAGTTTTCAGGGGAGCATTTTAAAGGTTTGAATCGATATAGCAAAAATATTTATAAACTTATTTTAAATTTTATGCCTGCAATTTCTCAGGACTTGGAAGTGAAATTAATTAATACGAAAACATTTATATAATTATTTTAATTATAAATGTTATAGGCTAAAAACTGTTTTATGCTGTTATTCCCTTTTTAAATAACTTAAGTTACAAAACACACAACTCGAGTTGTGTCGTTATTACAAAATTAATTTTATTATATATTGCAGAATATATCGACTTATGCTGATAAATCAAAGGATGATTTCGAAATTTACAACATTCAGTAGTCAATATTAGATTTTGGAATAACAGCATAAGTTGAGTTATGCTTTTGTGCTAGGGCTTAGTTCAACTTGGACTAATAACATAACTCAGATATGCTGCTACGACTTCATTCAATTTACATCTTCAATAGTCCAAAGATAAATGGGGAATAAAAACACAAGTATAGTTTTCAAAGGAAAAAATGTGAGATATGCTGTTATGTACGTTATGAAATGTAGTGATACAGCGAGATATGCTAATAAGTCTTGCCTTGTATCTGAACAACTAAACAAGGTTTTATCACCAAAATTTGTCACAATATGTAATCGAATATGGGGAACATCGTGGCATCAAAAACGCAATTTGAGCATAACTCGAGTTATGCTGTTATGCCTTGTGACCACAGATATTTGTATCCCCTCATTTGCTACGAGCCAAAAATTTAACACATTGAAGGAGTGACCTAAGACCCTAAGCATGTTCGGCGGAAATCCGTTTTGGGCCATTTTAAGTCATTTGAGAAATCTCCGTCCGTCCGTCTGTCTGTCTGTGTGTCTGTCTGTGTGTCTGTCTGCTGGCTGGTGCGCACGATAACTCTCGAAAGGAGTTACCGATTGACATCAAATTTGGTATGCGGTAATATTTTGCTCTATCTCCGGCTGAGTTCGAAGATGGGCCATATCGGTCCACTCCTTCTAGTACCTCTCCCAAAAAGGGTTAACTTTTACTGAAATATTGACTCTTTAATACCTTCTATATTACTCACTCGAATCTTTGCACACATAGTATTAGTTTGTTAGTCACTAACACGTCAAGAAAAATGGGCGAAGTGGCCACATAACTTTTAAAATCACTGAAATAATGAAAAATAAGTGGTAACTGCTACACTGACCACAGTCAGTGAATTAAAAATCATTTCACGCGTTTATATTGGTTATATGGTTATATTTACATAGCACGTCTGTATTCTATGTTAGCTCGAATTCATCTCAATAAAATGTATATAAATCAGTTTATATTTTGTTGTAGTCCCCGGGTAGAAGTTGCTCTCAAATATGCTCATTTATGCCATAAATGAACAGCTTGGCTTAAGAATTTGAGCCCAAAAATTTGGCTAAAATTTGCAGCGTTCGTTTTTTACTAATTTGCTTAAAGGACAGTCCCATTATTTGCTCCATATCCACAGATTTTTCCAGTAATAGAATTGAATACAATCAATGGTGAATGATATATGAGATTCGGCTTGGCCGAACTTAACGCTTTTACTTGTTTAAGTTAGCATTGTTTTCTTCGTTAGGATACTGTCTTTTAAAAATTGAGTAATATATTTGTATCCCCTCATTTGCTACGAGCCAAAAATTTAACACATTGAAGGAGTGACCTAAGGCCCTAAGCATGTTCGACGGAAATCCGTTTTGGGTCATTTTAAGTCATTTGAGAAATCTCCGTCCGTCCGTCTGTCTGTCTGTCTGCTGGCTGGTGCGCACGATAACTCTCGAAAGGAGTTACCGATTGACTTTAAATTTGGTACGCGGTAATATTTTGCTTTATCTCCGGCTAAGTTCGAAGATGGGCCATATTGGTCGACTGCTTCCAGTACCTTCCCCACAAAGGGTTAACTTTTAGTGAAATATTGATTCTTTAATACCCTCTATACTACTTACTCGAATCTTCTGAAATTTCACACATAGTATTAGTTTGTTAGTCACTAACACGTCAAGAAAAATGGGCAAAGTGGCCACTCCCTTTTTGGTACCTCCCAAACAAATGGACCATTCTGCACCAAAAGTTAACTGCTTATGGCTTTAATATCAGTTCATGCAAATACTTGAAATTTTGTACAGTGTAATGCTTTTATAGTACCTAGCGTCCGGAGAAAAGTGGGCTTATTGGCACGCCCCTTTTAGTACCTCCGTCAATTGCAAACGGATTTTTAAGAGACTTTTTGCATTTTTTTCCTTATAAAATATACTATTTATTTAAATTAATAAATAGTACGGTTATCTCACAATATAATTGGTAAAAACATTGCCTAAACTAGAAAATGACGGACAAAAATGAAAAATGTGTTTGTAGGACAAAGAAACCTGTATTCCTACAGCTTTAAATAAACAAAGTATACATCGTTCGAAAGGGCAGACGTACAGACGATTTGCAGATCGGACAACATTGCCAGAAAAATGGCGGAAACATGCAACCCTGTGAATTTACAACCGTGTGAACATACAATTTTTGTTTTGCAACGTTAGCAGAAAAGTAATTGCGAGATAATTTGCTGATTGTTATATGTTCCAAGTTTATGCATGTGACAACGGCGCCATTGCCAGAAAATCTTTTTATTTGCAACACTGTCTATAATGTATTTTTATTGGCAATCCTGCATATAAATATTTACAAAATATATTGTAAATATATGAAATTGTAATGTTTTCTTGCAATCGTCTGACCTGTCAATTCACCTTTGCCTAACAATCTGACATTGCCCGTATATTTGCAGCACTTTAACAGGGTTGATAACGTTTGCCGATCTGGCAATCGTCTATACTCAGCTTAATTCTCTTCTTTCCAAACTCGTTCATAGATTGAAAATGGTCTAATAATTAACAAAGTTATTGGCGTTCAAGTGAAAAATTGCAAGAAAATAGTTTTTTTTACCCGTAAATCCGGATTTAGGGGGGTGTCCGGGGTATTCCAAAAAAAGATTCTAGTTGTACTCGACAAGACCTACAGGAAAAATAGTATCGCGTCATTTGCTTCTCAACTTGAGTTTATTTTGTCGCACCGTGTTATTCCATATCTTCTCCTTTTGTATGTTTAAAACTAATGCACAATCATCACAGTTGTGGTGTAGGATGTTATGTCCAATTATTAACAATTCTTCAGAACCGACATCTTTTGCACCCACCATTGCAACCCCATTTTAGTGTCAGATTCTTATTTTAAACCGAATTAAATTTTCCACGAACATTAATTAAAACTTGAAAACTAGCAAGATTGGTGGCTTTTCCGTGGATGTGCTGACTGACGTACAATGCTTTGGTTGCAATGAAACTTTTTCAGTTTACAGTTGAAAGTGCATAATTAAATAATCTTAAAAGCCGCAAGTAGCATCAATAATATTACAAATTATGTTGCTGTTTGTAAACGATTCTGATAAATTAATATACAATGAAAACGCCCATATTTTGCGGTGTACTTTTTTGTGGTAAATATACGAGTATGTTCAAACTTCAGACCGATCAGTTCACATTTTTGCGATGTACTTTTTTGTGGTAAATATACGAGTATGTTCAAACTTCAGCCCGATCAGTTCACATTTTTGGTTTCTATGTGAAGGGTTTTTGTATAAATAGATTCTATAGCCCTTATGAACGATTTTTCGAAAAAAATTTGTTCGACATTCACGATTGTCTTGAAAATCTGCGTATGTGTTTTGCTATGGAAATTAATCATCTTGTAGTTGGCGAGAAAAAAACCAAATTTTTTTCAGATGTTATAAGCATTTAAAATATGAAAAATTTGGGATAATATCTGAAAGGCCGTATTTCAGAAGTTTTATATTATGCAAAAGCGTGGGCCGAATTTTACAAATGAAGCCTCTCTTGTAAGGTCGTAAGCTGTACTTTCAAGTAAACATATTACTGATGTTTAATTTGAAGTTTTTAAATGCATTAGTTGCATATGCAACTTTATTTTGCATCCTGCACATTAGTTGGTGTCATAACTTACAATTTTGAGAAAAATATAGTCCTGTAGCCCCATTTGTCCTAAACTGACCCTACAAATTTCAAGGTGGTGTTCAGCCTTATTCTCTTTTAAATTAATATTTTCTCAAAATGCCAATGAATTTTCTTTATAAACTATGTGTTGAAGTCACAACAGCTGACTTCATCGCCACCTGCATCGGATTTGAAGCCGTTTGGTTTAGCCACAACGCCGCAAGACTCGCTAAGTGATGGCATCGCCGTCAGTGTTGCAGTTTTTTAGTTCCCGACTCACTCCGCATCAATAAAGATGGCACACTGCCAAATATAATTAGAATTTAAAAAATAAAATTTTTGTGTCTTTCTGTTTCCTTATTTTTTCAAGTCTCACGGACTTGAACACTATGAAAAATATTGAAATAAAAAACAGTTTATATTTCTAACATTTTTAAGTAGAAATGTTGTTACATAGAAAGAAAGCCCCAAATTACAATTTACAGGATCAGCTCAGATTAGATAGTACTACATATAAGAGGAAAAATACATAATGATATATTCAAATATTGACGAGTTTTCGCATATATCTACGATATCCTAGTCAAGGCCATTAAGAACAGCTACTTTTTGTTTAAATACACAAACACGTTTTAAAAATATAACAAAGCAATATTCACATCTCGGAAATTTTTTAATAAACATTTTTTTTAAAAATAACGGGGCTGAACACCATCTTAAAATCGTCAGCGTTCGTTTAGAATATTTGGACCTATATAACTATATTTTTCAATGAATATTAAGTTGGTGTCATTGATATGTAAAATGCAAATTAAATTTGCAGATGGTTCGGATGCATTTAAAAACCTTAAGGACGCCAAATTATACCCTGCTATATAAAGAACAACTTACGACCTTTAAAATGAGCCTTCTTTGTCCGTCCACGCGTTCCCGAAAATACAGAACCCGAAACGTACACCCTTTGAAAATATTTTCCTATTTTCTTAGATTTCAGATCCTAATAATATCTGGAAATTTTTTTGGTAATTTTTTTGCCAACTATAAAGCAGAGTGTCGATATGCCAATTTAATTTGAAATCGGTAATGGTGACCCTAAAAAGGTGTTCGGTTGGACATGGAATAAACGATATATGGGGGTTATATCTAAATCAGAGCCGATTTCAAATAAATTGTGTAATCTTTATTAATGGGTAAAGAGACTTCCCTTAGCCAAGTTTCAAATTCATGGGTATAAAATACAGCTTCTATTGTACTTAGATTCCATATCGGAGGATCATATACGTAGATGGGCGCTATATATAAATCCGAACCGATTTCCACCAATTTAAATAGGTATCGTCCTTGGGCTAGAAGTTTGCTGTGCTAAATTTTATCAGAACCGAACCATAATTACGACCTGCTCCTTGATTACAAGAATAAATCTACAGACATATAGACGGACATAGCTAAATCGACTGAGAAAGTGGTTCCTAGTCTTTTGGTATAATAAACAATGGATCTATATCTTATCCCTTTCGGTGTTAAAAACAAATGCACAAAGTTATAATACCCTGTACCACAGTGTGGTTTAGGGTATAAAAATTTCTTCTCCAATGCTTGGGGGTAAACTCGGGCGATATTATCGTTTACATATGTGTATACTTTGCACAATTTTTTAGTGTCACATTTTCAATTAAAAATGTTCACCTACAAAAAAATCGTACTTGTTTGGTAACCCCCTCAAAGGTATGATACTCGTATCTACCCATACTACCCATACTACACAGCTAGTTGCTGGCATAACAAAACCGCATGATTCACTTAAACTTTCGGTCTTGAAAGGGGTAATGATGGTCTTGCAGCAGCAATATGAACAACTTCGCCTCTATAACCAAAACCAACAACAATATTTTGAATGCCTTACGCTTGCATCCATCCTTCTTGGTAATACAAAAGAAGACGATATGGTTCATATGCAAGCAAGATATTGGTAGGAATCCTAATTTAATTATGTGTGTGCTTTAACTTTATTCAAACTGAAACACAACCAGGATGCACGATTTTGAATAATAAAGACATTATGCTGCTATCGCCCCGATATCCGAATGTTGTTGTTGATTTTCCTTTGTGGTACTGCTGCTCCTTGGAAGTAGAGAAACCCCATTATAACAGTGAATTGGGACGTTACCTAAATTTGCTTACATTATCATATTTGTCCGGATGACTTGATTTTCCCATACTTGTGAGTGCATGTTTCATAAAGTTACACACCATTGAACCAAAGTTGCAAATCATCGAAATACACAAATTAAGCACACATAAATTATATCCTAGGGACTATTTGAACAAAAAGTACCTGATGGGCTAAGTGATATTGATTTTAGATCAGAGAATATCAAATATTTTAGTAATATCAGAGAGATATAATATGAAATTAGGAGGTTGGTCAAGAGATAACAGAATGGTTGTGAAAACCTAGTTCGCAGACTACAGTTTTTCTAAGATACTAGAGCGGATTGGCTAATACTCAGATTTCTGACAGTACAAAAGGTGTGCGCTGTTCCCAATTTAAAAATATAATTTGTCTTAGTATTAAATTTCTGAGACAATCATTTGTGGTGGACTTGGCCCCTTTGTATGGGAAAAGTGTGACCACACAAGTAAGAAAGTTCAGTCAGGCAAAGCGACTTAAGAAGCCAATCACCTTCAGTTATATTTCTGACATTTTTAAGAAAAAATTCTATTACATAGAAACTGAAGAAAACTCCAGATTAAAATTTACAGGATCTGCTCAAATTAGATAGTACTACCTGCCTATATATATTTCATATATATGTATTTGTTGGTGTTTAAACCGTAAGAGGAAAAATATATAACAATATATGCAAATATCTATCAAATATCTACGATATCCTAGTCAAAACCTTTAAAAAGAGCTCTAATATGTATAAATCCATAAACGAGTTTTCAAATATAAGAAATGCAATATTTGCATTTCAGAAATTTTATAATATTTTTTTTACAAAATAACGTGGCTGAACACCATTTTAAATTTTTCAGCGTTCGTTTAGGATACAGGGTGGCGCTATATTTTTAAATTTTTTTTTTTAATTTTAGAAACAGTTTAGATTTGTTCCAATTGGCCACCTTTGGCACGAATTATGGCCTTCAAACGACCGACAAAGCCATCACACGCTGCACGAAAGTGGCTCTGCGGTATTTTGGCCCATTCCCGGCGAAGCGCCGTCTTGAGATGATCGATACTTTGGTACTTTTTAGTGCGAACCTTACTCTCTAAAATGCCCCAGGCGCAAAAGTCCAACGGATTGAGATCCGGAGATCTTGGTGGCCATTGTGCGGTAGAAATGAAGCGAGGAATTTCCTTTTTAAGCCATTCTTGGTTGACGCGTGCTGAGTGCGATGGTGCTGAGTCCTGTTGGAATGTCCATGGTCTGCGGTCGAAATGTTTGTCTACCCAGGGCTTCAAGACTGTCTTTAGGACATTTTCCCGATAATATTCGGCATTTATTTTGACCCCATGGTCGATGAATACGAGGGGGGAGCAACCATCGGCCGTTACGGCGGCCATCGGCGGCGCTTGAGTTCTGGTGGCCAATCGAAGGTGTACATTTTTAGCTGACCTCTTTGTCAAGTAAACCCGATTATTTTCTTTGTTCACAAACTGCTCAATTTGGAATGGCTTCTCATCGGAGAAAACCAAATTCGGTAACTGGCCACTTTCTTGCAAGCGAAGCAACTCCTTGGCTATTTCCAGTCTAACTTTTTTTTGTGCATCGGTGAGCTCTTGCACATTTTGGAACTTCAATGGCTTTAGTCCAAGCTCATTTTTTAATATGTGTTGTATCCGTTCTCGCGATATGTTCAGCTCACGAGCAATTTTTCTACCACTGCGGCGTGGATTTCGATCAAATCTGACCTTCACATTTCGGATCATTTCTGGTGTTGTTACCGTTTTTTTTCGTCCACTTTTTGGACGCGATGCAACACTGCCAGTATCACGGTAACGAGCAATGGTACGAGAAACAAAAGATTTATTCACATTTAAACGCTGGAGGGCTCTAACGATAGCCGCTTGTGTTTTTCCACCCAAATATAAAGCAATCACACTATCACGCTTGAATTCCATCACGAATAACTTTTTTCTGAATGCAATAGATCAAAATGCTTTTGTAAGCTTGTAAACAATAAAATGAACTGTCACTGAAATAATTCTGTCAGCTGTCAGGCTAGCGGTTTAGAAATGATAGCAACCTGAAGTTGCAATACGTATCATTTGTTGGCGTTTTCCTGGTCCAGTATGCCAATTAAACCGTAAGAGGAAAAATATATAACAATATATGCAAATATTGGCGAGTTTTCTTAAATATCTACGATGGCCTAGGCAAAACCTTTAAAAAGAGCTCTAATTTGTATAAATCCATAAACGCGTTTTTAAAATATAAGAAATGCAATATTCACAATTCAGAAATTTTATAATATTTTTTTTTTTACAAAATAACGAGGCTGAACAACATCTTAAATTTTTCAGCGTTCGTTTAGGATATGTGGGCCTACATAGCTATATTTTTCACAGAATTTTAAGTTGGTGCCACTGATGTGTTAAATGCCAAATTAAAACGTTAGGGACGCGAAAATGAAACATGCTATATAAACAACAACTTCCGAACTTTAAAATGAGCCTTCATTTGAAACAATTCGTCCATGCGTCCCGAAAATACATAACTCGAAACGTACGCCTCTTGAGGAAATTTTCCTATTTTCTCATACTTCAGATGCTAATAAAATCAGGAAAACATTTTTTATTTGTTTCCGCCCACTATAACATGTTTTATTTTGAGTAGAGAATTGATATGCTAATTTATTTTGAATTTGGGAATGGTGACCCAAAATAGGTGTTCGGTTTTATATGGAACGAACGATATACGTCCAGTTGCCAACTTTCTCCTGACTCTGTGTACTATAAAAGCATTACACTGTACAAACAAGTATTTTTATGAACTGATATTAAGGCTATAAGCTGTTAACTTTTGCTGTAAAGTGGTCTATTTGTGTGGGAGGTACCTAAAGGGGCGTGCCAATAACGACTACTTTGCTAGGTACTAAAAAAGCATTACACTGTACAACATTTCAAGTATTTGTATGTGCTGTTATTAATGTTATAAGCCGCTATCTCTTGGTGCAAAATGGTCTTTTTGTATGGGAGGTACCAAAATGAGAGTGCCAATAACGCCCACTTTTCTCTGGACTCTACACACTGTACAACATTTCAAGTATATGTATAAACTGATACGCAATCTACACGCTGAAAAAAAAATCGCCTCTGTAGTATATTGTCCCAAACATATTCTGCTTGAAACATATATATTTTTAGAGTGCACTCCAAATATACAATATTTGACACATACAAATATATTATATTTTTGGGAGGATGTTGTTCTAAACAAAACTATGTTTACATCCTAATATTTTTTATTTGGATATGTTATTTCCCAAACAAAGATCTATTTGCGTGAATATATGTCTATTCTTTAATTGTTCTAAGTTGTCAGCAATTGAAAGTTTTAATGGTAGTAAAATTTCTTTTTAATTCAAAATAATATAATTCAAATAGAAGTTAATGTGAAGTATGCCATTTTTAATAGAAATGCATAATTCGAAAACAAGGAAAAAATTAAAACTAAAATTCGAAAAATTCAGCAAAGTTTTGAAAATCTTATTTTAATAAAATATATTTGGAAATATTCATAAACAATAATTTTATTTGTATTTAAACACATATTTTATTTGAGAAAATTAGTTCGCAAATATATTTTATTCTAATATATTAACATATGGGTTCTAAATACATATTATTGATTTTCAAATAAAATGTATTTGCTCGAAAATATATAATATTTAAAAATGTGTATTGCAAGTATATTTTCTTTCGATTCAAACATATCAAAAAAGGCGATTTTGCCCCGTGTATAAGCAGTTAACTTTTGGTGCAAAATGGTCCATTTGTGTGAGAGGTACCAAAAGGGGCGTGGCAACTTCGACCATTTTTCGTTGCGATTAATAAAGTTATACTGTGTGTGGAATTTTAGAAGATTCGAGTAAGTACACGCTGGAAAAAATCGCTTATGTAGTATATTGTCCCAAACATATTCGGCTTGAAACATATATATCTTTAGGGTACACTCTGAACATGTAACACAAAAATTATATATTTGGGATGATGCTGTTCTAAACAAATATTTGCTTACATCCCAATATGTGTTTATTTTGGACTATTTTTTCCGAAACAAATATTTTTTGCATTGAAGTATTCAGAAAGTACCTAAATTGTGTTAAAATTTTTCAGTAATTCAAAGTTAATTTTTTTAATTAATAATAATGAAATCATATAATCTTGGATCGAAATATATTACTTGGATTGACAACTAATGATCGCTTCAATCAATTCGAAACCAAAAAAAAATTTAATTCGAAAAATTCAACAAAAGTTTTGAAAATCTTTTTTAAATAAATTATATTTGGAGAAATTCCTAAACAATAATTTTATTTGTATTCAAATACATATTTTATTTGAGAAATTTAGTTTGCAAATATTATATGTTGTAACATATTAATATACGAGTTCCAAATATATTTTATTGATTTTCAAATAAAATGTATTTGCTCAGAAATATATAATATTAAAAAATTTGTTTCGATTCAAACATATCAAAAAAGGCGATTTATTAAAGAATCACTATCACTAAATGTTAACCCTTTGAACTTAGCCGGAGATAGAGAAAAATATAATCGCATACCAAATTTGAAGTCATTCGGTTACTCCTTTCGAGAGTTATCTTGCGCACCAGCCAGCAGACAGACACATAGGCAACACAGACGGACGGACATTGATCAAAAGACTTTAAGTGGCCCAAATCGAATTTCCGCCAAACATACTTGAGGCTTTATGTCAGTCCTTCGATATGTTACACTTTTGGCTCATAGCAAATGATATATGTATACCCTCTTCTAGGGTGAGGGGATAAAAACCACACTGTGGTACAGGGTATTATAAATTTGTTTCATGACAGATGTTTGTAACACCTAGAAATACTACAGCTACACCCACCTTAAAGAATACCGATCGACTCAAAATCACTAGATGAGTCGATTTAACCGTCCGTCCGTCTGTCCATCTTATATTGTTGGTTGAGTACAAGTTGCAATTTCACTTCGATCGTGATGAAATTTTGCAGTTAGTAGTCTTTCTCACCTGGAAAGAACCCTATTGAATTTGGTTAAAATCCGTTCAGATTTACATATAGCTCCCATATATGGGAGGTCAAAAATTAGATATATTTCACATTCTCCGAAAATTTTACCTTAGTATGTGGGAGTAATGACACACAATATTAAAAAAATTTAATAAAAAATGAAGGCAGGGGCAATGTCAAAGTTCAGAAAATGTTTTCCTCTGTAATGGTTTCTCAAGTCAATTTTAATGCTACAACGCATAATACATTGAAATAGAAAATATCATTTGTTAAAGCTTTTTCCGCTTACTTTTCATAAAAAATACTAATTTTATGTAAATAATAGTCATATTTGATAATAAAAATATTTATTAAACCAAAAACACTAGACCTCGAGCTTGACTATTATTTACATGAATTGGATATTCAATAAAAAAAGGTCGAATAAAAACAGAATCTTCATAATACTAATTTTATCTAAAACAGTATACTTCGGTCACTTTTCGCAAATATATAAAAATATAAATTGCAATATCTCAGAATCGATCTAATTTTTTTTTTAATTTTTAAAAAAAAATGGTCCATATGTACTCTATTGATGGTGTAAATTTTGGAGTGGGACTACTTTGGTTCAGAAGTTACATTATAATAACTGAAAATGCTAACCAAATTAAAAAGAAAAATTATTTGTACGAGTATGTGTTTTTAACTACTTATATATTTTGTTTGTTGATTTATTTTTTCAATTTTTTTTTAAATTGCAAAAATGTTATTTTCTATTTTATAATGTTCTGTTTGTACATGTACGTGGGACTTTTAAGGCACTGGATGTACTTTTTTCGGGTAGGTTTTTTTTCTCCTATTTAATATCTACAACTTTGTTTCAGACACAAAAGAGGTATTCCGCATGGTATACCCAGAAAAAATATAGAAAAATGCAAAAAATCCGAATTTGAGGAAAAAATTCGTATGGCCATTAAATTATTAATCGAGCCAACTTGAATAACCGAATGATGCAGAAATTCTTATTATTGGGGCTACTTTCACGTCCAATTCTCAGAATGGAGTCCCAAAATCATGTGTTCTACTGTGTATCACATTTTTGTTTATGACCACCGGAGCGTATGAACTATAATTTGTATACCCTCCACCATAGGATGGGGGGTATATTCACTTTGCCACTCCGTTTGTAACGCCTCCAAATATTGATCTGAGACCCCATAAATTATATATATTATTAAACGTCTTAAAATTCTAAGACGATTTAGCGATGTCTGTCTGTCCGTCCGTCTGTTGTAATCACGCTGAAATCTCAAATACTTGATATAGGTGGCTGAAATTTGGTATAGATACTTCCTATACCTGCAGGAAACTTGGGATTGCGAATGGGCTATGTCGGTCCACCTTTTGATATATCCCCCATGTATAGCATCTGTCCGATTTGACTTGTTAACGCCATTGAAACCACAAATGTCAACTGATCGGACTGAAAATTATTAACTGGGGTTAATTTATACCCGCACCCTCACACGAACAACGGTAGCCATAGGTCCATGTTTTGATATAGCCCCCATACAAAGGTCCCTCTTGATTTTTACTTCTTAACGCAACAAAAACCACAAACTTCAACGAACCGGGCTGAAATTTTGTAATATGACTTTATTTGTGCCCGAAACCATTCACATGCTATCCATGGTGGAGGGTATATAAGATTCGGCCAGGCCGAACTTAAATCTTTTACTTGTTTATTGAACACATTTAAATAATGCACTAGTCTCGTGAATTTGTGTTATGCAAAAACATAACTGTTTGCTCGTCCGACATTCTGTTTTATTCCCAAAATTTAAAATTCTCCCGATTGTGGACACATTTGCATGATTATGGTGACCAAAAAAATCACGAAGTGCACGAAATGCATTTCGATTTAAACGACCATTTTTGTGAAAGGCTTCAAAAATCTTAAGACGCTGCTCAAGTGTGCACCTCTCCATGGTTGAATTTGTCAAAAGCCGAAGCAAAGAATTGTCAAATAATGTTGGGAAAAAAGTTGACGTTAAGGTGTGAATAACAATTAACATGGTTGGATATAACTTACAGCTTATTAAATATCTAATTAAATTTTAGCCCTTTATATATAACTAACTGGACCCGGTCCACTTCGTAACCCTAGATTATAGTTCTTCGATCCAGCTCATTTTTTGGCCAATTACGTAGACTGTCATCCAATGCATCTGCACAAAATTACAGCACTCCCGCTAACAAATTGTTCAAGATATCTCAATTTCAGAACATGACTCACATCGGCGTGGCCACGTCCTTTGTTCCGATTTAGCCCATTTTTGGGCCAATCCCGTAGACTGGCACCAAATACATATACACAAAATTACAGCACTCTCGCTAACAAATTGTGCAAGACATCTCATTTTCAAAATTTTGCGAGGCCACTATCTTTGGTCTAATCCCGCCCATTTTTGGACCAATCCCGTAGACTGCCACCAAATACATATGCACAAAATTACAACACTCTCACAACGCCCTTTTGTCCGATCCCGCCCATTTTTGGACCAATCCCGTAGACTTCCAACAGATACATAGGCACAAAATTGCAGAGCTCTCACTAAGAAAATTGTCAAGTATTTAAATTTCTAAATTTGACCTATATGGGAGGGGCCACGCCCATTGGTTCGATCCCGCCCATTATTGGACCAATCACGTAGACTGTCACCAGATATATATACACAAAATTGCAGCACTCTCGCTAATAAATTGTGTAAGATTTCTCGATTTCAAAATTTGGTTTATATGGGCGGGGCCACGCCCATTGGTCCCATCCCTGCCATTATTGGAACAATCACGTGGACCACCACACATACATATGTACAAAATTTCATTACTCTCGCTAATAAATTGTGCAAGATACCTCAATTTCAAAATTGGGCTTATATGGGCGAGGCTATGACTTTTGGTCCGATCCCGCCCATTTTTGGAACAATTACGTAGACTGTCACCAGATACATATACACAACATTGCAGCACTCTCGCTAGCAAATTGTGCAATATATCTAAATTTCAAAATTTGGTCTGTGTGGGCGAATCCACGCCCATTGGCCCGATCCCGCCCATTTTGGACCAATCACGTAGACTGTCACCAGATACATACAAACAGAATTACAGTACTATCACTACTAAATTGTACTATCACTACGAATAGCTTTAATTTGGGATATGTGGGCGTGGCCACGCCCAGTGGTCTGATCCCGCTCATTTTTAGAGCAATCACGTAGGCTTCCACCACATACAGACACATATACACAAAATTACAGCACTCTCGCAAACAGATTGCGCAAGATATCTCAATTTCAAAATGTGGCTTACATGGGTGTGGCCACGCCCATTAGTCTGATCCCGCCCATTTTTGAACTAATCACGCAGACTACCACCAGATATATATGCACAAAATTACAGCACTCTCGCTAAGAAATTGTGCAAGATATCTCAATTTTAAAATTTGGCTTATATGGGCAGGACCACGCCCATTGGTCCGGTCCTGCCCATTTTTGGACCAATTACGTAGAATGCAACCAGATATATAAACACAACATTGCAGCACTCTCGCTAGCAAATTGTGCAAGATATCTAAATTTCAAAATTTGGTATATGTGGGCGGGGCCACCCCCTTTGGACCGATCCCTGCCATTTTTGGAACAATCACATGGACCACCACCAGATACATATGTACAAAATGACAGAACTCTCGCTAATAAATTGTGCAACTCAATTTCAAAATTTGGCTTATATGGGCGGGGCCACGCCCATTGGTCCGATCCCGCCCATTTTTGGAACAATCACGTATGCTGCCACCAGATACGTATGCACACAATTACAGCATTCTCGCTTACAAAATGTGGAAGATATCTCAATTTAAAAATTCTGTTTTTATGGGCAGGGCCACGCCCATTGCACCGATCCCTCCCATTTTTGGACCAATCACGTAGATTGTCACCAGATACATATACACAAAATTACAGAACTCTCGCTAATAAATTGCGGGAAATATTTCAATTTCAAAATTTGGTTTATATGGGCTTGGCCACGCCCATTGGTCCGATTCCGCCCATTTTTGGACCACTCACATAATCTACCACTAAATGCTTACACACAAAATTTCAGCACTCTAGCTGAAAATTTTTCTCAATTTCAAAATTTGACTCATGTCGGCGGGTCCACGCCCACTTCATATATCGGAAATTCAAGTACCCTATTTTCACCACCCCCTACACTTGTACATTCTGCGATAATTTCAAGAAGATCCGTCCAGCCGTTCAGGCGTCCATACGGAAGAAACATACAAACAAACAAACCCACAAACAGACACTCTATTTTATATATATAGATAGATTTACAACTTATTAAATATCTCACTAAATTTTAGTCCTTTATGTATAACTTAATTCTGATATTAATTCTCTTTCTTTTGACATCTCAACACAAGACCAAATAACGCAATTAGTGAATTTTCCCAGTTGTCTTACGAAATTTAATTTACCATCGTTATCTCGCTATTCAATTTCATAATTATCTTTCGAAGTTTTTCTAATGAGAGGAATGACTTGTACATCTTATTGTCTCCTTTATTCTACATCTAAGATTAATTTGATTCCGGCGATGTTATCGGTCTTGTCCTGTCTACGAAGTGTGGAAACCAAAACGTAATAAAGATAAAATGAAAAAGTAATCAGCAATAATTAGTTTTGTTCACATGAAGAACAAATGGAAATACGATTATCAGTATTAATAATGAGGACGGGACGTGAAAAGCTAATACAATCACAAACATTATTGTTAACTCGAAAATTGTTGATTTGTGTTGTTGTTATAGTTGGAATTGGTTTATTCAGATCCCATGTTGCTGTTATATTTGTATTGATGGTGGTTATGCCAAAGACAATGGAAGAAATTAAAAACGTGGTATTACAATATAATTACTTTGCATATTATCCCAGTGAACTATACAAGGGTTATAGCAGTATTAAGGGTGAACCTTATTTGATACCGCCTGTGAGGGTGTCGCTTCAGACTATTGAACTTTCATTTACTTAATGGAATGGAGGTATTTTGAGTTTTGTTATTGATATCACATCGAATATTTGTTTGTAGCTAGCAGTCAGAAAGATTAATAGAAATCTGCGTTAAGATTAGCCATCACGATTCATTTATGCTCTGCCAATCATGGATCGCATTCCACAGTATAATATGCGTCGTGTTTACTGTTACATTGTGTACTAACCATATCAAATCCAAATTTGTATGCTTGGTTATAATAATAGTTTCCACTGCAAACCGTACGATATCGGATAATAACCGTCCTGTATGTTGTGTTTTACAAATGTTCCCTAAAATTCGTATTTAAACAAAGCCGAAGTTGTGTGGTGTTTGCGAAAGATAAATAATTGAATTTCATTAATTCAAGTTTATTATACGACCATATAAACTGAACAATTTAGTATGGCTGTCCTTATACATAGTTTTGCCTGCTTCAGCTATACAACTTGTTGGCTGCTTTCGTTGGAAGCAAGAGTAAGTAGTAATAGTAGAAGAGTGGAACTTTATTATTATTCCAACGATAATATCACTAGTAGTTATAAACTGTACGTTGTGACAGCAATCCATTTAAAGTGTTAATGGAACAAATTCTGCTGCTGTAAATGTCTTTTGTCCTTAGCCTCTCATACCGAAGATATATTGTCGCTCGATTAAGCTTTGTACACATTATGACAATTTAATTGGAAATATTTATCGTATTTTATTTGATTATAATCAAATTATTCACAAAGTGTGGAATATTTAAATTAATTTTATACCTACAGGAATGAGAATAATAAATGGATACATTAAAATCTCCTCCCTTTAAGTCTTTGCTCAAATCGATGGGGCTAATGGGAGATGCAATTTGCAGCAATTATAAATTTGCCAGAAACGAGTTTTTCACTGTATTTTCTATGACGACTGCAATTAAGATAAATATTTAATGATAAACACATTATATTAATTAAACACCGCACAATGTATGAGGGGCAGATTTATTACTGCAATGCCATTCATGGCTCCTCAACAATATTGGATATATTATAAAACCGGTCGACAAAAATAAAATTTTTTCTTGGGTTTCTGTTTTAGTGCATATATATTCTGATGCTAGATATTAAAAAACGCAAATTCTTAGCTTTAAAAGTTTGTTTTTTAAATTTTACGTCGATAGGAATGTTTTGAAGTTAAAACCTTACTAAACCTTACTTTTTAAAATATGCTTCGATTTTCTTCGGAATGAACTGATTTAATTTATGAGCGATTAGACTTTACGATAAAATCATAAAAATAAAACAATAGAATTCAAAACTAAATAGCCGTTCAACTTCTTACTATACAATTTTCTAGCCGTTCAATGGTTTCGATGATACCTTACAAAAAGATGCGAAAAATCGTATTTTTTGAGAAAATTTCAAAAAGTTTTAAACAAAAGCCTCATAAAAAAGCGTCTACAAAAAAATATTTTTTCCTTTATTAGTATCAAAACAGAAACCAAAATTTGAAACTTAAATGTCAAACCCAAAAATTGTGTCGACCAATTAAATCAATCACTTTCCCGAAAAAACGCTTAATTTTATCCCTATAATTATTAAAAGTTTAATAATTTTTATGTATAATAGGGAAATAGTTTTCGATTATTTGTAAGTGATGGTTAAAATATCTTTGACATAAGACAATACAAAACCCTACCGCTTCAAACAAACGTTTAAAGCGATAAATAGACAAACAAACCAGTAAGGAAAGGCAGAAAGTCGGGCGGGGCCTACTATATAATACCCTACACCTCCCTAACAATGTGATAAGGGTCATTGCGATAATAAATTGGAATAATTGGTAAATGGGTAGGAACATATTATCTAATTCTGAACCGATAATCGCTAAATTAAACACTATTCGATCCTAAATTGAGAAAAATCTTTCTGGAAAATTTTAATGATCGGAAGTAAAGTAAAACTTCTATAGCGCGTTGATACCAAATCAGGAGGAACACATACTCGTATATGGAGGTTATATATAAATCTGAACCGATTTTCCCTGAATACTCATTCATGCAAAAAGACCTCTTTCTGTTGAATTTCGTACTGATCGGATATAAAATACATTCTCTACAGCGCTTACATGTCAAAACGGGAGTAACATATATATGGGGGCTATATCTAAATCTGAAACGATTTTCTCCGAATTCGGCAGCATTTCTTCATGTATCAAGAAACCTCTTTTTGCCGAATTTCGCACTGATCGGACATAAAATAACATTTTTACATCGCTTACATGTCAAATCGGGTGTAACGTATATATGGGGGCTATATCTAAATCTTAACCGATTTCTTCCAAATCTAAAAGTGTTCATTCATATAATTGAAAACCTCTTTCTGCCGAATTTCATACTGATGGGATATAAAATAAAGTTTTTACAGCGCTTACATGTCAAATCGGGGCTAACATATAAAGGGTGATCCATTTCGGGGTTCCCTACTTTTTTAAAGAAAAACCAGTAAGGAAAGGCAAAAAGTCGGGCGGGGCCGACTATATAATACCCTACACATCCCGAACAATCCGATAAGGGTCATTGCGATAATTATTTGGAATAATTGGTAAATGGGTAGGAAAATATTATATAATTCTAAACCGATAATCGCTTAATTTAGCAATATTCGTTCCTAAATTGAGAAACATTTTTCTGGAAAATTTAAATGATCGGCAGTAAAGTACAACTTATATAGCGCTTTGATACCAAATCAAGAGGAACATATATATGGAGGTTATATATAAATCTGAACCGATTTCCCTGAATACTCATTCATGTAAACATACCTCTTTTCTGTCGAATTTTGTTCTAATCGGATATAAAATACAGTCACTGATCGGATATAAAATAACATTTTGACAGGGCTTACATGTCAAATCGGGGTAACATATATATGGGGGCTATATCTAAATCTGAACCGATTTCTTCCAAATTTAAAAGTGTTCATTCATATAATAGGAAACCTTTTTCTGCCGAATTTCATACTGATCGGATATAAAATGCAGTTTTTACATCGCTTACATATCAAATCGGGGTTAACATATATATGGGGCTATATCTAAATCTGAACTGATTTTCTCCAAATTTGGCAGTTTTCCTTCACGTAATAAGAAACCTCTTTCTGCCGAATTTCATACTAATCGAATATAAAATAAAAGTTTTACAGCGCTTACATGTCAAATTGGGGCTAACATATATTTGGGGGCTATGTCTAAATTTGACCTGATTTTCTCCAAATTTGGCAGTATTCTTTCATGTAATAAGTGACCTCTTTCTGTCGAATTTCGCACTGATCGGATATAAAATATAGTTTATACTGACATGTCAAATCGGGGGTAATATATATATGGGGGCTATATCTAAATCTGAACCGATTTTAACCAAACTCAATAGGAATCGTCCTTGGGCCAAACAAATGATATGTGTAAAGTTTCGTCGAGATCGGACCATAATTGCGACCTGTACTTTGATTACAAGAATACATGCACAGACAGACAGACGGACAGACAGACAGACGGACATAGCTAAATCAACTCAGAAAGTGATTCTAAGTTGATCGGTATAATAAACGATGGGTCTATTTCTTCCCTTTGGGTGTTACAAACAAATGCACAAAGTTATAATACCCTGTACCACAGTGAGTCCAATTTTCGATGACTCGTTCGAGCATTTCGACTGGTAACTGGCGAATGACACGCGTAAACGTTGTTCAGGCGTAAGTCTTTCCATGATGAAATGCCACACTAGTCTTAACAAAAATAACATGACAGCATGACACGACTCACACGTGATCTGTCAAAAAAAGGCTATTGAAAAAAGTATATCTACTTGGATCACCCTATATATGGGGCTAATCTAAATCTGAACCGATTTTAACCAAATTCAATAGGGATCGTCCAAGAAAAAGATATGTGTAAAGTTTCGTCGAGATCGGACCATAATTGCGACCTGTGCTTTGATTACAAAAATACATGCACAGACAGACGGACATAGCTAAATCAACTCAGAAAGTGATTCTAAGTTGATCGGTATAATAAACGATGGGTCTATTTCTTCCCTTTGGGTGTTACAAACAAATGCACAAAGTTATAATACCCTGTACCACAGTGCTGTGAAAGGTATAAGAACCGACTCAACTTTCATTCCTTAGGTTTTTTGCTTCCAAAAATTACTCCCTTCCGAATTTTATAAAGTTTGTATGCAAGTGGATTTTCTATAGAAAAAATATCTACAGGAAATTCTACGGAAAAACGTAAGTAGATACGTAAAATAGGTGTTCGTCAGTCTATTCAAATCGCATAGCATTCCTTAATATTATAGCTTGATTATAACATTTCTATATTTCATATAGCTGCAGGTTGGTAATGAAAACAAGTAAGAAATTGTATTCTTTGGACTAAAAGTACTATAAAAACATTACACTGTACAAAATTGCAAGTATTTTGGTATTGGTTGGTATTGAAAACAAGTAAGAAATTGTATTGTTTGGACTAAAAGTACTAAATAAACATTACACTGTACAAAATTTCAAGTATTTGCATGCACTGCTATTTAAGTTGTAAGCAGTTAACTTGTTGCACAAAATGGGCAATTTGTGTGAGAGGTACGAAAAGGGGAGTGGAAACCTCGGGCTTTTTTCATGGTAATAGCGACTTATAAACTATTAGGTTTAGGTTAGGGTGGCAGCCGTATTTTTTTTTATACAAGCTCACATAGACAAGTTTAGGTCCCTAGTGTTACCACGGGCTGAAATGCCCCTCATCGAAACCAACCTGTTTGATATACAAATTTGTCGATAGTACGAATATCGGTACTGGAAAGATCGGTTTGGCTGCCTAGAAAAGCCGACCCCAGTATGTCCAGTCGTCGTTTAGGCAGAGCGGGGCAGTCGCATAGCAAGTGCTCAATGCTCTCCACTTCTTCCTCATCTCCACAGCTTCTGCAGAAGTCATTAGAGTCAATACCCAATCTTTTGGCGTGTTCGCCGATGAACCAGTGTCCCGTCAAACTGATACTAACGTAGACAATATTTGCCTCTCTAGTGCGAGGAGATATTTTGATCTTCTCAGGTCATACCTTGGCCAGATTTGTCTAGCTACTCTGTAGGTGTCGATTTCTGTCCATCTTTCTTTGGACTGCCTGATTGCCTCTTGCCTAAGCCAAAGCTTGCACGTGGATAGTGGCGCACCAATATATGCAAATTCTTCTAGAATTTGTAATGTCGTCCCTTTCCTTGCAAGTTCATCGGCTTTGCAGTTCCCCGGGATATCCCTATGGCCAGGCACCCATATGAGGTGTATATTAAACTGCTCAGCCATCTCGTTAAGAGATCTGCGGCAGTCGAGGGCTGTTTGTGAATTTAGGGATGTTGCCTCCAGAGAATTGATGGCAGCCTGGCTGTCCGAGTAAATTACAACGCCAGTGTTGGTTACTATGTTGCGACTCAGCCACTTGGCTACTTCCCATATTGCCATCATTTCGGCTTGATAGACATTGCAGGTATCTGGTAGTCTGTGAGCTATATCCAATCTAAGCTCTGCACAGTATACTCCGAAGCCAACCTTTTCATCAAGCTTCGAACCATCCGTGTAAAAGTGGAGATGGTTTCTATTACCTGGTATTCTTCCAACCCATTCATCTCTGGCGGGAATCATAGTGATGTAATTGCTCTCGAATGTGTACACAGTTTGTATATAGTCCACTCGTTCGGTTACCATAGCACTACACTTTGATATCCTCATGTGACCGTAGTTTTTATACCTCAACATTGATTGGCAGTTTAATCTTATTGCCGCTTTGGTTGCAACTTCTCTCGCCACAATATTAATCGGCAGTATATGGAGTAGGGCTTGCAGAGACTCGGTCGCTGTAGTCCTTAAGGCTCCACTTATGCTCAGGCAGGCTGTTCTCTGAACTTTTGTTAGTAGGTTGGTGATGGTTACGTCCACCATACCACAATGCCGTATAGCAGTATAGGACGAACTACTGCTATATATATCCAGTGGACGATTTTAGGAGAGAGGCCCCACCGCAACCCTACAGCCTTTTTGCAGGAATATAAGGCGACGTTGGCCTTCCTTACACGTTCCAATACGTTAAGTCTAAATAAAAGTTTTCTATCTAGAATTATTTGCACTTTCAGAAAAGACTAGATCTGTTCCGTTTATCCGAGGTGGAGGGTCCACATGTGAGACTTTATTCATCCTAGTAAAGGGAACCAATTCTGTCTTGTTTGGGTTTACGCCCAAACCGCTGCTTCTGGCCCATCTAGCCAATTTGTTCAGAGCCACCTGTATAATGTCTCGGAGGACGTTTTCGAATTTGCCACTCACTGCGATTGCAACGTCGTCCGCATATGCCACGACCTTGCAGCCACAACGTTCTAGATCTAGCAGGATTTCATTCACCGCTAGGTTCCAAATTAGTGAAGACAATACTCTTCCTTGTGGGGTCCCTCTGTTTACATACCTTGTTAGAGTTGTGGACCCAAGACATGCTGTTATGCGTCTTCTGTTGAGCAGACTTTGAATTAGTCTAATCAAACTAGAGTTAACTTTTAGATGTGACAGTGCCGCAACTACTGCATCTGAGTGAATGTTGTTAAAAGACCCTTCTATGTCAAGAAATGCCACCATGGTGAATTCCTTGAAATGCAGGGACGATTCGATAGTGCTCACAAGTTCGTGCAGGGCTGATTCTGTAGACTTCCCCTTATTGTAAGCATGTTGGTTCACCGACAGGAGTTTTGTATCCAGCTTTTCCCTAATGAAATAATCTAAAAGTCTTTCCAGACCTTTTAATAGGAAGGAGGATAGGCTAATTGGTCTGAAGTATTTTGGACTAGTGTGTGATATCTTCCCCGCTTTAGGTATGAATACCACTTTGGTATCCCTCCATCGATTCGGGATGTATAAAAGCCTGATACAGGCTACATAAATTTTCTCCAGCCAGGGGATAATGTACTTCAACATTTTCTGCATTTCTGGTGGAGTGATGCCGTCTAGTCCAGGTGACTTGAAGGGCTCAATGCTATTAATAGCCCAGCTTATTCTGGATCTCTCAGTCAACAAGCTAGCGATACCTGCAGTCCACTCGCACTCTTGTTGGTCCTGCTGATCCTCTGGTTCTGTTAAACATTAGCGACCCCCGTAGATTTAGCCTTGTTGAATAGCTTGTTGCAGGTCTTTTTCATAGCCGTTAGCTCAGAAGTCCACCATTGGGGTTTAGTTTTACCCTTGTACCTTGTTTTCGGACAGGCTTCTTCAAGGGAACTATTGAATGATGTGGTGATATGCTCGACCAGATTATCCAGACCGGCTTTGTCATTCGGTTCGTACAGAAGTTTGGAGTTGAGGACTTTCTTGAAATTCTTTTCATACATGTGCCACTTTGTCTTTCTCACATTTCTGTGGACGGCAAGTTCAGGCGCTTTTTCAGCTAGTTTGAACACAATATAATGGTGATCTGAGAATGAGTGGTCGTCTAGTACATTGGAGGTGGATTCAGCGTTAAGGATCAAATTGACCTGCCGCTTTTTACCATCCGCCTCACCCACCTTGCTGATTCTCCAATTATGGGCGGGCAGACCAGGATTGGAATCTTATATTATTTCTAATATGTCTGCCGAGTTGGAGGGCTCTTCTGTAACCCAGGTGATGGCTCTAGGGTGACTAGGGATGTTGTTTTTTTCGACAACATCCAACTGGGCACCCGACCACACCTCACCCGCTCTACTCCGAGCAGCCTTATACAGGTCTACTGATCTGGCATCACCGAAATATAAGAGCTTTACTCTCCCCTGATGCCATTCTGCATCGTTGCTGATTGGTGGTGTGCCCGGCATTTCTCTACGGACATCGAGGTAATGAGCCATAATGGCTGATTGCACATGGCTCCATTTGTCCTTGAGGATGAATCCATCCTCACTACTTCTGTCTATAACGGCCATCACTAGACTCTCATTCGCTACTTCATTGCAGGGCTTGCTGAGTGTCCTGTTGATGGTAACATTAGGACCTCTTGCCTTTTTCGAAGGCAGGGGTTCATCAGGTGATCTGATTCTTTTGACATTATTAGCCGTTAACACAGCTGAATTTGTGGCTCTTTCAGCCGGCTGATTGGCCTTAGAAGGTAAGTGACTCTTTTTGTTTTTCGGTAAGAGCCCGAAACCTCAACAGCCTCACTGTGTTTCCGTTTTGACGGTCGGACATGACGGTTTCCCCTGACCGTACCACCTGTTGTGAGTTCTGGGGGGGGGGGGGGTAATTTTCACCATGTTTGGTGTGGTCGGCTTTGGCCAAGACCAACGGACGGACAGTATGACGATTGGGGAACCCCGCTCTATCGGAACGCGAAGGCATCCCCGTCAACAATTTTTTTTCTGTATTAGCCCGTAATAGGTACTACGATGTAGGCCTTCCAGACTTTTTACAGATTTTTTTTTGCGATTGCGTAATAGGTACGGCGTAATAGATTTTAACTATCCGCTCTGTGCTAAACACGTCCGTTCACTACGACTGATCAGCAACGATAAACTATTACTACGAGTATGTGTGGAATCGCAGAAGATAAGTTAAGTAGTACAAAAATAATTAGAGAATCACTATTGCACTAAATTTTAATACTTTGTGGGGAAGATACTAGAAGTACGCGTATTTCTTAAGGAAAATCATCGAATGTTTACTTCATTGCCATTAATAATGGGAAAGAATGTATGTCAAATGGCCGCCATGGCTACCCATTAAGGAGCATATTTTTTTCATTAAATTTTCAATCGCCAATGTAAACATTTGCGTCTGTATGTCCTAGATAACTGCACAAATTTCATCTATGAGGTCTTGAATATATTGAGAGCCATTGGTATATACCTTATATTTTACGTATCATCAAAGAAAAAGTCTAAAGGTGTTAAATTAGAAGAGTTCCGTGGCAAATTGTGATTGCGTTTTCGAGACATCATACGGTCAGGAAACTTTTCACGCAAAAGAGCGATGGTATCATTGTTTGTGTGGCACGGTTCATATTCAGACTTTCGATTTGATTTTTCGAAAAGTAACATCATTTAGCTTTCTACACCCAGGAAAATAATTGGTTGGAATTCGATTGTAACAATAAACCAGTAAGGAAAGGCTAAAGTCGGGCGGTTCCGACTATATAATACCCTACACCACTCTCGTATTATTGAATAACTCTGATATATAAATTTTGTAATTCATGTATAAATTGTTTACATAAATTTACTTTTGGGACATTTTATACTTAAATAATACCCTGTACCACAGTGTGGTGTAGGGTATAAAAACGATTGGATCTAAAGAGCCAAATCGGATGAAACATATATATGGGGGCTATTTCTAAATCTTAACCGATTTTCTTCAAATTCGGCAATGTTGGTTCATGGATCAAGAAACTCTACCATTCTAAATTTCAAAACGATTGGATATAAATATAGCTTCTATATAACTAAAGGGCCAAATCGGATGAAACATATATAAGGGAGCTATAGCAAAATCTTAACCGAATTTCTTCAAATTCGGTAGTGTTGGTCAATGGATCAAGACCCTCTACCATTCTAAATTTCAAAATGATTGGATGTAAAATACAGCTTCTACAGGACTAAATAGCCAAATCGGATGAAACATACATATGGGAGCTATAGCTAAATCTTAACCGATTTTCTTCAAATTCGGCAATGTTGGTTCATGGATCAAGAAACTCTACCATTCTAAATTTCAAAACGATTGGATATAAATATAGCTTCTATAGAACTAAAGGGCCAAATCGGACGAAACATATATATGGGAGCTATAGCAAAATCTTAACCGAATTTCTTCAAATTCGGTAGTGTTGTATTATAAGTTTGTTTCACGGCAGATGTTTGTAACACCTGAAAATAACACAGCTAGACCCACCTTAAAGTATACCGATCGACTCAGAATCACTAGCTGAGTCGATTTAAACATGTCTGTCCGTCCGTCCGTCCGTCTGTCCATGTAAAGTTGTTCGTCGACTACAGGTCGCAATTTCACTCAGATCGTTCTGAAATTTTGCAGTTTAGAGTATTTCGAGGCTGTTAAGATCTCTGTTGAATTGGGTTGAAATCGGTTCAGATTTAGATATAGCTCCCATATATATCTTTCGTCCGATTTGGCCCTTTAGTCATATAGAAGCTGTATTTTACATCCGATCGTTTTGAAATTTAGAATGGTAGAGTTTCTTGATCCACGAACCAACATTGCCGAATTTGAAGAAAATCGGTTAAGATTTAGCTATAGCTCCCATATATATGTTTCATCCGATTTTGCTCTTTAGTCCTGTAGAAGCTGTATCTTACATCCAGTCATTTTGAAATTTAGAATGGTAGAGTTTCTTGATCCATGAACCAACACTACCGAATTTGAAGAAAATCGGTTAAGATTTAGCTATAGCTCCAATATATATGTTTCGTCCGATTTGGCCCTTTAGTTCTATAGAAGCTGTATTTTACATCCAATCATTTTGAAATTTAGAATGGTAGAGGTTCTTAATCCATGAACCAACATTGCCGAATTTGAAGAAAATCGGTTAAGATTTAGCTATAGCTCCCATATATATGTTTCGTCCGATTTTGCTCTTTAGTCCTGTAGAAGCTGTATTTTATATCCAATCATTTTGAACTTTAGAATGGTAGAGTTTCTTGATCCATGAACCAACACTACCGAATTTGAAGAAAATCGGTTAAGATTTAGCTATAGCTCCCATATATATGTTTCGTCCGATTTGGCCATTTAGTCCTATAAAAGCTGTATTTTACATCCAATCGTTTTGAAATTTAGAATGGTAGAGTTTCTTGATCCATGAACCAACATTGCCGAATTTGAAGAAAATCGGTTAAGATTTAGCTATAGCTCCCATATATATGTTTCGTCCGATTATGCTCTTTAGTCCTGAAGAAGCTGTATTTTACATCCAATCATTTTGAAATTTAGAATGGTAGAATTTCTTGATCCATGAACCAACACTACCGAATTTGAAGAAAATCGGTTAAGATTTAGCTATAGCTCCCATATATATGTTTCGTCCGATTTGGCCCTTTAGTTCTATAGAAACTGTATTTTACATCCAATCATTTTGAAATTTAGAATGGTAGAGGTTCTTGATCCATGAACCAACATTGCCGAATTTGAAGAAAATCGGTTAAGATTTAGCTATAGCTCCCATATATATGTTTCGTCCGATTTGGCCATTTAGTCCGATAAAAGCTGTATTTTACATCCAATCGTTTTGAAATTTAGAATGGTACAGTTTCTTGATCCATGAACCAACATTGCCGAATTTGAAGAAAATCGGTTAAGATTTAGCTATAGCTCCCATATATATGTTTCGTCCGAATATGCTCTTTAGTCCTGAAGAAGCTGTATGTTACATCCAATCATTTTGAAATTTAGAATGGTAGAGTTTCTTGATCCATGAACCAACACTACCGAATTTGAAGAAAATCGGTTAAGATTTAGCTATAGCTCCCATATATATGTTTCGTCCGATTTGGCCCTTTAGTTCTATAGAAGCTATATTTTACATCCAATCGTTTTGAAATTTAGAATGGTAGAGTTTCTTGATTCATGAACCAACATTGCCGAATTTGAAGAAAATCAGTAAAGATTTAGCTATAGCTCCCATTTATATGTTTCATCCGATTTGGCTCTTTAGATCCAATAGTTTTTATACCCTATACCACACTGTGGTACAGGGTATTATTTAAGTATAAAATGTCCCAAAAGTAAATTTATGTAAACAATTTATATATGAATTACAAAATTTATATATCAGAGTTATTCAATATTACGAGAGTGGTGTAGGGTATTATATAGTCGGCACCGCCCGACTTTAGCCTTTCCTTACTGTTTTTTTCCTTATAAGATGTACTATACGAGGTATGTTCAAAGAATATCGCGAATTTTTAATTTCCGAGGGCTACGTGTATTTGATTTTTGATATTTTTGTAGCGTTATGTTGGTACTCATGTCCCTTACTTATGCTGACAAGGTCGGCCATTTTGAATGTTTAGGGCCTGTTTTTGTAACTTATTTTTTGTTACTTCGCACGTCTATTGGCAAGCGAATGAAATTTTTGGTTTTTGCACACTTTGTTTTGATTGTAAACAAAGAAGCTTTCAATTATCGCCAACATTTTGGTTCTTATAAGATAACAACGAACGAAATGAAATGTCAAATCAGACAATCAGAAAAATTCATTCGTGTCGGTTATTTTTGCCGTCCTTTTGAAAGATAAAGTGAAAATTGTTGGGAAAATGAATAAAAAATGGATAAATTAACCAAACAACATGTATCTTTTGTTGAAGTATCCACTATAAGTTCAAAAAAACTCTGTTTATTAGTAGTGTGTATAAAATGTATTGAAATCCTACAACTACACTTGCTTTTTAAATTGTTTCATAATACCTTAAATTAGGTGACCCAAACAATCGTTTATTATACCTAACGACCTAGAATCTCTTTCTGAATTGGTTTGGTTTTGTCCGTCCGTCTGTTTGTAAATGTATTCTTGTTACCAAATACAGGTCACAATTATGCTCAGATCAATATCAAATTTAGCAAGAACTTCCTTTTTACCTCTATGACTTACTGAAATGGGTACAGAAGGTTTCGGAAGGTTTTCCTATATATACATATATGATCAATCAAGCAAACAATTGTATTTATTTTCGGTTGCTTGATTATTTCTCATTGTCTAGAATCAGCTGTTGCTACTTTTACAGCTGTTGGATAGGGTTGTCCCCGTTCTGATATTTTCGTGTGGAAAAAGCTTTAAAAAATGTCAATAACAACATGTAGGTAATATTAGCATTTGACAGGAAGACGATGAAGAAAAGAGCTTTCTTACCCGAACGATAAGTGACAATGAACCAAATTAAAAACTTGATCGCTTGGGTGAGAATAAGAAGAAGAAAATTATTGCTTGGGTGGCTATCGCACGTCTGCGTTTTGTTACATTTAGCTGAACAGGCTGTTAGTTAATTTTTGACAGTTGTTGTGCTTGGATGTGTTTTAACTTGTCTTCGAATTTTATCTATTTCAGAAAATGGATCAAACAATCTGCATCAAATTTTGTGTGAAAAACAAAATAAAGTGCGCTGACGCATTCCGAATGTTGACTATGGCATATGGTGAAGCTACCTTGGACCAAAGCAACGTTTATCGGTGGTACAAAATGTTCTTAGAGGGCCGAGAAGATGCGAAGGACGAACAACATGCAGGACGCCCGAGCACGTCAACAACAGACGAAAACATCAAAGTTTTCTGTGATTGCAGGGGCGTGGTGCATTATGAGTTCTTGTCACAGGATATAACGGTCAATAAAGAATATTATCTGCAAGTTATGCGCAAACTGTACGAAGCAATCCGCCAAAAACGCCCGGATTTGTGGAAGAAAAAAAACTGGCTTTTGCACCATGATAACGCCCCTGCACACACATCGTTGCTTGTGCGCGAATATTTGGCCAAAAACAACACAGTAATGGTGCCGCAGCCACCGTATTCCCCTTACCTAGCCCCATGTGACTAGTTTTTGTTCCCAAAACTGAAAAGGCCCATGAAAGGACAACGCTACGCCACGATTAAGGAGATAAAGACGGCATCGAAGGAGGAGCTGAACAAGATCACAAAAAATGATTATTTGAAGTGCTTCGAGGATTGGAAAAAACTTTTGGCAGAAGTGTATTATATCCGAGGGGAATTACTTTGAAGGGGACAATCTATTTTGTTGAATAAATAAATACTTTTTGAAAAATACAAAATTCGCGATATTTTTTGAACATACTACGTATATGTACATTAATTAATCGTACGGTTATCTCACAATATAATTGGTAAAAACATTGCCTAATCTAAAAAATGACGGACAAAAATGAAAAAAATGTGTTTGTAGGACAAATAAACCTATATTCCTACAGCTTCAAATAAACAAAATATATATCGTTCAAAAGGTCTAATTCTCTGCTTTCGATATTGAAAATTGGTTAATAATTAACAAAGTTTTAGGCGTTCAAGTGAAAAAAGGCAAGAAAATCGGTTTTTTGTCGTAAATCCGGATTTTGGGGGTGTCCGGGGAATTCCAAAAAAAGATTCTTGTTGTAATCGACAAGACCTACAGGAAAAGTAGTATCGCGTCATTTGCTTCTCAACCTGAGTTTATTTTGTCCCACTGTGTAATCAGAACAACCAATTTTGTTAAACAGTTGGTTGTGGCAACATACAACAGATAATTTTAGCCACCATTTTCGTAGTTGGCGCAACCAAATATGATTGTTGTCAATATGGAAGCAGAAGTATACCACAACCAAAATGTTGGTTGTCCTAATGGAATCGCATGATAGTAGACAGAACAACCAAAATTCGGTGGGCAAATAATTCGGTTGAGGCACCCAAACTGTATTCTGTGTGTATAGTTTTGAAATTTGGCACGGATCTGTTTCCTGATACTTGGATATACTCTTGATACGGACATTCAGTTTTCCGGGATTAAGAAAGTTCAGTCGGGCAAACCGACTTATGAATCTATTTGCCAACAAATTACTTATGTCATATTATCGGTTAATTCGTACAATATAACTATATATAAATATATATAAAACAATAATAATAATTATAAGTATATCTGTGGAAAAAGTGTAAGAATATGAAATTATTTTATTATAGATTTATATATTTTATTATAATTAATATTATTTAATACAAATACTTGAAATTTTGTACAGTACTTACAGTTCAGTGAAAGATGGGTGTCATAGGAATGCCCCTTTTGGTACCACCCACACAAATGGACTATTTTGCACCAAATGTTATCAGCTTATAACTTTAATACCAGTGCATACAAAAACTTGAAATTTTGTACGGGGTAATGCTTTTATATTGCCTACAGTCCAGTGAAAAATTGGCAAATGGACTATTTTGCACCAAAAGTTAACAGTTATACGTTTAATATCAGTGCTTACTTTATATGCATTAAATGCAATTTAAGCTGATAACAATAAAAAACAAAAATAAAAAATTTACGAATATTTTTTGTGACTGATGGTGAGGGGATTCTTAAGTCGGTTTACCGACTGAACTTTCTTACTTGTTTTACTTAAAGAATTACCTGTTAATATGATATCAGTAATTTTTTTGTAAAAGTTATAGTCAGTGTGTGATCAGAACTGAAAAATTAAAAAACAAGTAAGAAAGTCCAGTCGGGCAAACCGACTTACGAATCCCCTCACCTTAATTCCAAAACAATTTTACTAAATTCATTTATTTTTTTGTTTTAATTAAATAATTGTCAATTTAAATTGCATTTAATAACTTTAAAGTATGTACTGGTATTAAAGTTATAAGCTGTTAACTTTTGCAGGTACCGAAAGGGGCGTGCCAATTTTTTCTAGACTCTAGGTGCTTTAAAAGCATTGCACTGTACGAAATTTAAAGTATTTGTATGCACTGGTAATAACGTTATAAGCTATTAACTTTTGCTTCAAAATTGTCCATTTGAGTGGGAAGTACCAAAAGGGGCGTTGTAACTTCACCAATTTTTCTAGAGGTAATTGTGACTAATAAACTAATACTATGTGTAGAATTCAGAGGATTCAAATTAGTAGTAGAGAAGTTATTAAATAACCAATATTTCACTAAATGTTAACCCATTGTGGGGGAGGTACTAGAAGGAGTGGACCAATATGGCCACATCTTCTAGTACCTCCCCCACAAAGGGTTAACCTTTAGTTAAATATTGATTCTTTAATAACTTCTATACTACTTACTCGAATCTTCTGAAATTCTACACATAATATAAGTATATTAGTCACTATCACCTCGAGAAAAATGGGCTATGTTACCACACCCCTTTTGGTACCTCCCACACAAATGGACCATTTTGCAGCAAAAGTTAACTGCTTATAACTATAATAACACTTCATGCAAATACTTGAAATTTTGTACAGTGTATTACTTTTATAGTACCTATAGTCCAGTGAAAATTGGTCGTAGTTGACACGCCCCTTTTGGTACCTCCCATACAAATGTACTATTTTGCACTAAAAGTTAACAGCTTATAACTTGAATACCAGTGCATAAATATACTTGACATTTTGTGCAGTGTTATGCTTTTATAGTACCTACAGTCCTGTGAAAAACGGGTGTTATTTCCACGCCCCTTTTTGTACCTCTAACACAAATGTAAAATTTTATACAAAAAGTTAAGAGCTTATAGCGTGAGTACCAATGCACGAAAATACAACAACAATTTGCACAGTTATTTATATAACCCTTTGAAAATGGGCGTTATCAACACGCTCCTTTTGGTACCTCCCACACAAAATGCCAAATCATATTTGAAGTATCTACTGTTTAGCGAAAAATAGGAGTATTTGTTAAACCCCCTCTGGTACCTCCCATACAAATTGACAGATTAACTCGTGTAATATTTCATATTACTGTACTCACAAAGTGAGGGTATACCTTAGTCGGTTTACACGACTGAAACATTCTTACTTGTTTATTAGTCATATGCCATAAATACAACAAATTCTGCTTTATATGATACACGCATTCTATGAATAATCTGGTTCCAAAGAGTATTTTTGTTAAAAATTCTAGTAGAAAATCGCGGAAAACTGAATGTCCGTATCAAGAGTACAAAAATATTTTTTTTACCGCATAGTTGATAACTAATGATGGAGAAAACATTTGAATATGCAAAGTTCTGTGCAAAATTCCGATATTCGCGACGAATGCATTCATTTTGCAAATTATGCTTCACTAGTCGCATGACATTATTATTATTGAAGTGCATGCCAAATATTAGCGTAATCTGTTGAGTAGATCGGCGGGAAAATAGAAAAGAAATCATTGTGGAGATTAATGAGGCCATATCTTCCGCGAAAATGGCAATTTTGCAAAACCACTCAAAAAGTTTTTTTTTTTGTAGGCTGTTTTCAAAAAAAATTTAACCACCTTCTTTTTTAGACAGCATTTCTTTGTTTATATTAAGTGAAAAAAATTAGTAATTCGCGTATTGGAACTAAGAAGTCTGAATTTTTGTACTAAATGTATCCTATCTTTCAAGGATGCAATTTCGTTCAAGTAAAAGTCACTCTGTAAAAAACGGGAAACCCTTCAACCTTTCTAAATATGCATTATATTCCTCAAAGGCTTTCAAAGGAAAGAAGTTATGTTGGTCCAAAGTCATACATTTTGTCTAAAAAGGCATTTTTTTTAAATATTTATATATATAATATATAATTACCTTTGATTTCAATTCGAACTGAAAAATTTCTAAAAATTTTGATGTTTAAAATTTTATATTCAGATTTTACCAAAGTTTTTCGAAGGAACAAATTAAAACATTTCTTGTAGCCAAATATTCGCTGCTACATTTTAGTTACTTTAAAACTACTACACTCAAAAAAAAGTGAACCCTAGAGCAAGTTAAAATGAACTTAACTGTAGGAATATTGAACTTCGTATTTCGCTAAAGCTATTTTTCCTTATATCAAGTTCATACATTTCCTCACAATTATGAAATATTTTTAACTTATTTCTAGTTAACTCGTACTTCCTTTAACTAACTATTGAAATTAAACTAGGGAAAATTAACTCAATACTAGCAAATTCTGACTTGAAATTATGCAAATTCAGCATACTTTTGTCCTTATTGCAAGTAAATTTTTACTCAAATTTAGGAAAATTTTATTAAATTTATGCAAAAAGAAAAGAAAAATTAAAATTTTTCTTGGACTTTTTGTCCATGATTTTTTGCGATTTTCGATCCTACTTCATCACTTTCCTCCTCCATTTTTTATATGTTGGAATATCTCTCTATTACCACTTCCTCTTTGGATTTCTCTATTCTGCTTTTATTTTAGGAATTGAAATTTATTTTATTAAACATTATGTATATAAAATTTTACCTCCGAATGCGATTCGATCCCAGAACCTTCCGTTTTCTGAGCCACATGTTTACCAATTGAGCTACGTAGACACTTAAATTTTTATGAAAAATTTGTTTTTATATACAATTATATATCCCAAAATTTTCGAAACAATGTACTGTTATGTACACTTGAATTTGATAAAAGGATTGCCATCCTTGAATGATAAATAGAGTTGCCATATACTATATTTATAGGCGAAGAATAAATTTGATTATGAATGACATTTTCATATCAATTCCAAAAGAGTTTCGTAGCTCGGTATATAGTGTGTCTGGCTCACAATCGTAAGGTTGTCGGTTCGACTCTCGTTCCGGGCGTAACATTTTTAATGTTTCTCCATAAATTTAAGTTTCTGCAAGAACCGATTTGCGAAAAAATAAATATTGCGGAACGAAAAAGGACAGAATTTTTTGTGTTTTTGGCTCTACAACATAGTCCGAAAATAGTTAATTTTTCCTTGATTTTAGTATGTTTTCCTAATTTTGAGTTCAAATTCATGGACTCGAAATAAGGATGCATGATTATTTTTAGTTAAAATTTCCTAAAAATCATGCTTTCCATTATTAGTTCATAATTTCCTTATGTCTATGTTGGGTGTCCACCGCATATGTTTAAATTTCATAAATATATGAATATTCGAACTTTTTTCAAGAAATATTTTAGTAAAAATATGTCCTCATTTGTAGTTAACGAACTATTCTGCATATCCCCCCAAAAAATAAAATTTGGTAGTACTAAATAAAATTTCCCAGTTTTAAGAAAAAATTAACTCAATATGAATAAAAACATTGAACTAAGTTGGAGTATGGATTTTACTAAAATTTAGGAAATACATTTTTTTGAGTGTATCTTACAGCTAAAAACATAAATATATCGTGGTTGATACGTCGTTATAAATTGTTTTTCAGTTCACTCAAAACGACCTATTTAAAAAACCATGCGTGTTTTTCTACACACAGTTAATCCTAATGCTTCTATGTATAGGGGTTATATTTGGACCAAAAATAGTTTTGTCGTATAGCAGATACATTGTTGTATAAGACCTAACTACAAGTCTTGTCATTATTTATGAATAAATGTTAATTAAAACCCTTAAAAACAAAAAAAATTAAACTAGCTGATGTGAAAAATGTTCATAGGTACACAACATAAAATTTCGGAACCCCTTATCTCTGAAACAGCTTAATGTAACCAAAAAATATTTGATGTGCTTTGTAACGGGGTTTTATTCATAGGCTGAGGTAGTTCAGCCGCCTCCAGGATCAATTCAAGGACCCACGATAACCTTAAATAAGAACACACTATTTTCCCTTTTGAGGGCACGAAATTCAGGTTTTATTTATCCTGTTTCTTTGTACAACAATTAATATTTTATTTTATTCAAATAATGAGTCGCTCTATATAGGATAGTTCGTTGCATGAACGGAGTTTCGCTCTACACGCAGGAGTATGGGTACACGTCTCTAGTGCGTTGGTTTTTGCCTGTTCCAGATGTAGATTGCAGAATAATGGTCGATGAATATTGTAGGAAACGCTATCCTTCAATAAGACGGTGGTATGTAAATTATCGTGGCGCTTGACGGACGCCTCATACAGATGCTTGATGGTCGCCTCACTTAGGCACGTGGCGGGTGTCGGTGGCGGTAGATGACCCTACGTACTGGCTGTTATCGGATTATGCGGTGAATGAAAAACGTCAACACCTTATACCACTGGCTATACAAAGTGTACGAGAATTATATGCACAGCGTGTATTTTAATTTACTTTCATATTACAACCAGAACATGAAACTATAAGCATAGCCATATATTCATTCTCAGTGGCTGTGGCTGTCAATGGTCGTATGTAGTGGCGTAGTGGCTAACTTAGAGAGAATTACAATGCACAGTGGTAATAAATGACTATGTGCGGATAAACTGGCATTTTGTCCGTTACAGCTTTCTAATCCAAATGTTTTTCATCGATTCGTGCATAAATACTTAGCAATTCAAACATCGCTCAGCGCATTGTGTGTCCTAAGTATTATGCATATTTTTTCCACAACTAATCGTGAGGATTAATTTATAATGTAAAATAAAACACAAACATTTTAAAGTGAACTTAATTTTTTTATTATCTGTTAAAATAACAATTTATGGCATTTATAATTTAAAAACCAGTAAGGAAAGGCTAAAGTCGGGCGGTGCCGACTATATAATACCCTACACCACTCTCGTAATATTGAATAACTCTGATATATAAATTTTGTGATTCATATATAAATTGTTTACATAAAATTACTTTTGGGACATTTTATACTTAAATAATACCCTGTACCACAGTGTGGTATAGGGTATAGAAACTATTGGACCTAAAGAGCCAAATCGGATGAAACATATAAATGGGAGCTATAGCTAAATCTTTACTGATTTTCTTCAAATTCGGCAATGTTGGTTCATGAATCAAGAAACTCTACCATTCTAAATTTCAAAACGATTGGATGTAAAATATAGCTTCTATAGAACTAAAGGGCCAAATCGGACGAAACATATATATAGGAGCTATAGCTTAATCTTAATCGATTTTCTTCAAATCAAGAAACTCTACCATTCTAAATTTCAAAATGATTGGATGTAAAATACAGCTTCTATAGAACTAAAGGGCCAAATCGGACGAAACATATATATGGGAGCTATAGCTAAATCTTAACCGATTTTCTTCAAATTCGGTAGTGTTTGTTCATGGATCAAGAAACTCTACCATTCTAAATTTCAAAATGAATGGATGTAAAATACAGCTTCTTCAGGACTAAAGAGCAAAATCGGACGAAACATATATATGGGAGCTATAGCTTAATCTTAATCGATTTTCTTCAAATCAAGAAACTCTACCATTCTAAATTTCAAAATGATTGGATGTAAAATACAGCTTCTATAGAACTAAAGGGCCAAATCGGACGAAACATATATATGGGAGCTATAGCTAAATCTTAACCGATTTTCTTCAAATTCGGTAGTGTTGGTTCATGGATCAAGAAACTCTACCATTCTAAATTTCAAAATGATTGGATGTAAAATACAGCTTCTTCAGGACTAAAGAGCAAAATCGGACGAAACATATATTTGGACCAAAAATAGTTTTGTCGTATAGCAGATACATTGTTGTATAAGACCAAACTACAAGTCTTGTCATTATTTATGAATAAATGTTAATTAAAACCCTTAAAAACAAAAAAAAAATTAAACTAGCTGATGTGAAAAATGTTCATAGGTACACAACATAAAATTTCGGAACCCCTTATCTCTGAAACAGCTTAATGTAACCAAAAAATATTTGATGTGCTTTGTAACGGGGTTTTATTCATAGGCTGAGGTAGTTCAGCCGCCTCCAGGATCAATTCAAGGACCCACGATAACCTTAAATAAGAACACACTATTTTCCCTTTTGAGGGCACGAAATTCAGGTTTTATTTATCCTGTTTCTTTGTACAACAACTAATATTTTTTTTTATTCAAATAATGAGTCGCTCTATATAGGATAGTTCGTTGCATGAACGAAGTTTCGCTCTACACGCAGGAGTATGGGTACACGTCTCTAGTGCGTTGGTATTTGCCTGTTCCAGATGTAGATTGCAGAATAATGGTCGATGAATATTGTAGGAAACGCTATCCTTCAATAAGACGGTGGTATGTAAATTATCGTGGCGCTTGACGGACGCCTCATACAGATGCTTGATGGACGCCTCACTTAGGCACGTGGCGGGTGTCGGTGGCGGTAGATGACCCTACGTACTGGCTGTTATCGGATTATGCGGTGAATGAAAAACGTCAACACCTTATACCACTGGCTATACAAAGTGTACGAGAATTATATGCACAGCGTATATTTTAATTTACTTTCATATTACAATCAGAACATGAAACTATAAGCATAGCCATATATTCATTCAAATTCGGTTTTCTTCAAATTCGGTAGTGTTGGTTCATGGATCAAGAAACTCTACCATTCTAAATTTCAAAATGATTGAATGTAAAATACAGCTTTTTCAGGACTAAAGAGCAAAATCGGACGAAACATATATATGGGAGCTATAGCTAAATCTTAACCGATTTTCTTCAAATTCGGGAGTGTTGGTTCATGGATCAAGAAACTCTACCATTCTAAATTTCAAAATGATTGGATGTAAAATACAGCTTCTTCAGGACTAAAGAGCAAAATCGGACGAAACATATATATGGGAGCTATAGCTAAATCTTAACCGATTTTCTTCAAATTCGACAATGTTGGTTCATGGATCAAGAAACTCTACCATTCTAAAGTTCAAAATTATTGGATATAAAATACAGCTTCTACAGGACTAAAGAGCAAAATCGGACGAAACATATATATGGGAGTTATAGCTAAATCTTAACCGATTTTCTTCAAATTCGGCAATGTTGGTTCATGGATCAAGAACCTCTACCATTCTAAATTTCAAAATGATTGGATGTAAAATACAGCTTCTATAGAACTAAAGGGCCAAATCGGACGAAACATATATATGGGAGCTACAGCTAAATCTTAACCGATTTTCTTCAAATTCGGTAGTGTTGGTTCATGGATCAAGAAACTCTACCATTCTAAATTTCAAAATGACTGGATGTAAGATACAGCTTCTACAGGACTAAAGAGCAAAATCGGATGAAACATATATATGGGAGCTATAGCTAAATCTTAACCGATTTTCTTCAAATTCGGCAATGGTGGTTCGTGGATCAAGAAACTCTACCATTCTAAATTTCAAAACGATCGGATGTAAAATACAGCTTCTATATGACTAAAGGGCCAAATCGGACGAAACATATATATGGGAGCTATAGCTAAATCTTGGCCGATTTACTTCAAATTCGGCAATGTTGGTTCATGGATCAAGAAACTCTACCATTCTAAATTCCAAAACGATTGGATGTAAAATACAGCTTCTATAGGACTAAAGGGCCAAATCGGACGAAAGATATATATGGGAGCTATATCTAAATCTGAACCGATTTCAACCCAATTCAATAGAGATCTTAACAGCCGCGAAATACTCTAAACTGCAAAATTTCAGAACGATCTGAGTGAAATTGCGACCTGTAGTCGACGAACAACTTTACAACATCTGCCGTGAAACAAACTTATAATACCCTGTACCACAGTGTGGTGTAGGGTATAATGATATCACATAAATGTTGGCCATGAGGTGGTCCACTCGGAAGGTACAATTTTGGGCGACTGGTTCCAGCATAGCGACTGGTATCTCGCGAATAACACGAGTAATGTTGGCTTCCAAGTTGTATTTGGTCATAGTTAAGAAAAATTTCAAATTTGGACCCAATCGTTACCCCATGCAAATTATTCCGCGACCTCAAAAATTCACCAGACCATAACAGTGAAATTGGAGCATTGTATATTTATGAAATTTAACATGCCGTAATATTTCATATATATCAGTTGCGGTGCAAAATTTAGACGGAATATAGCAAGTCTTTTTGGTACCTTCCACACAAAAGGATTCAAAGAACTTAAAAATTAATATATAAAGAACGCTCATGAGTGGCGCTGGATTTTGACCAAAAGATTGTAAAGCGTAATAAGCTTGCTGTTAGTAAATGTGTGCACAACTTTGGGAGGACTTGTTTCAAGATCCCTCAACACTGCCCCCTAGAAGTTCTTTGAAAATGGGTTTTGGGTTAGTGTAGGTCCATATTGTTTAGATTACAAATATGGTGAGAAAAAGTTAAAGTCTCAATAGAGAAAATTTCTGTATGTCAAACGTCGGGTATGTGGACCATATTGTTTTTGCGTTGTATTGTATTGTTTCTTTTGAAAAGTTAAATACATGTATTTGTCAGAAGAGTTTCATTCGTTGACTTCTAAAATTATATTATCATCTTCTTCAAAAATGTCATCAAAAATACCGCATAGACATATCTACGTTTAAAGCATACTGATATATTACTCTCAAAAATATGGAATAATTTTCTGACTGGCTTCCTCACATAAACAAGATTAAATTAAATAAATGTTTCCAGAAATAAAATTGTCAATATTTATATACCTACTGGCAAATTAAAGTAACTAATAACATCGTATCCATGAATAAGTACTTTATGTACAGTATTGGCATATAATATCATTGGATGCGCATCAGACTATTATCCATGTTACTATAAGGAACTCCTTAAATGGAAAGGAGTTCCTAATAGCAATAGGATCGGAAATCTGAAGTCTGGACCGATCTTCTTGAAATTTTCAAAAAATGTACATGTATGGGGGGTGGTGAAAATAGGGTACTTGAATTTTCGATGTACCAAGTGGGCGTGACCCCGCCTATGTAACCAAAATTTTTAAATTGTTATATCTTGCACAATTTTTTAGCTAGAGTGTTGTACATATGTATCTGATGGCAGTCTACGTGATTGGTCCAATAATGGGCGGGATCGGACCAATGGGCGTGGCACCGACCATACAAGCCAAATTTTAAAAATGTGTATTCTTGCACAATTTGCTAGTGAGAAAGCTGGAATTTTGTGTATATGTATCTGGTGGTAATCGTCGTGATTTGTCCAAAAATGGATGGGATTGGCCCAATGGTCGTGGTCCCGCCCATATATACCAAATTTTGAAATTGAAATATCTTGCACAATTTGTTAGCGAGAGTGCTGTAATTGTGTGCATATTTATCTTGGTGTAGTCTACGTGCTTGGTTCAAAAATGGGCGGGATCGGACCAATGGGTGTGGCCCCGCCCATATAAGCCAAATTTTGAATTTGAGATATCTTGCACAATTTGTTTGCGAGAAGGCTGTAATTTTGTGCATATGTATCTGGTGGTAGTCTACATAATTGGTCCAAAAATTGACGGCCCCGCCCATATAAGCCAAATTTTTAAATTTAGATATTTTTCGGAATATGTTAGAGAGATTGTTGTAATTCTGTATATATGTATCTGGTTGTAGTCTACGTGATTGTTCCAAAAATAGCCGGAATCGGACCAAAAGGCGTGGCACCACCCATATAAGCCAAATTTTGAGATATCTTGCAAAATTTTTTAGAGAGAGTGCTGTAATTTTGTGCATATGTATCTCGGTGTAATCTACGTGATTGGTCTAAAAATGGGCGGGATCGGACCAATGGGAGTGTCCCAGCCCATATAAGGCAAACATTTTGAAATTGAGATATCTTGCACAATTTGTTAGCGATAGTGCCGGTATTTTGTGCATATGCATGTGGTGGTACTCTACATGACTCTTTCAAAAAGAGGCGGAATCGGAACAATGGGCGTGGCACCGCCCATACAAGCTAAATTTTGAAATTGAGATATCTTGCACAATTTGTTAGCGAGAGTGGTGTAATTTTGTGCATGTACATGTGTGGGGCGTGGTAAAAATAGGGTACTTGAATTTTTGATATATCAAGTGGGCGTGGCCCCGCCCATATGAGACACATTTTAAAATTGTGATATCTTGCACAATTTGTTAGCGAGAGTGCTGTAATTTTGTACATATGTATCTGGTGGAAGTCTACGTGATTGGTCCAAAAATGGGCGGGATCGGACCAATGGGCGTAGCACCGCCCATACAAGCCAAATTTTAACAAGTAAAAGCGTTAAGTTCGGCCATGCCGATTCTTATATACCCTCCACCATGGATAGCATGTGACCTCACAAAATAACTCAAACCTAAAAACAAATAAAAGCGTTAAGTTCGGCCATGCCGAATCTTATATACCCTCCACCATGGATAGCATGTGACCTCACAAAATAACTCAAACCTAAAGAAAATAACACCGAAAACACAAAAAATATAGTAGATGAGAACAGTAGGAATCACAACAAGTTGGATGCTATATATGGACCGATATGGCCCATTTGCAATCCCAAACAACCTGCAACTATAAGAAGTATTTGTATCAAATTTGATCAACCTAGCTCTATTATTGCGGACTGTAGCGTGATTACCACAGACGGACGGACGGACATGGCTAAATCGTCTTAGAATTTCACTTTAAGGTGATCAATATTTAGAGGTGTTACAAACGGAGTGACAATATGAATATACCCCCGTCCTATGGTGGAGGGTATAAAAATGATATATCTTGCACAATTTGTTATCGAGAGTGCTGGAATTTTGTATATATGTATCTGGTGGCAGTCTACGTGATTGGTCCAAAAATGGGCTGAATCGGGCTAATGGGCATGGCACCGCCCATATAAGCAAAGTTTTGAAATTGATATGTCATGCACAATTTTTTAGCGATAGTGCTGTAATTGTTTGCATATGTATCTTGTGGCAGTCTACGTAATTGGTCCAAAAATGGGGGGCATCGGACAAATGGGCGTGGCCCTGCCCACATAAGGAACATTTTAAAATTTATATATCTTGCACAATTTGTTAGCTAGAGTACTGTTATGTTGTGCACATGTATCTGTTGGCAGTCTACGTGATTGGTCCCAAAATGGGCGGGATCGGACCAATGGCCGTGGCACCGCCCATATAAGCCACTAGTGAAATTAAGATATCTTGCACAATTTGTTAGCGAGAGTGCTGTTGTTTTATGTACATTTATTTGGCGGCAGGATTCGTGATTGGTTTAACAATGGACGGGATCGGAAATCTCAATGTGGGGCAACGAAGTGCACCGGGTCCAGCTAGTATTTAATATTTTTTTATTTTTCGGCATAAAATCACCGTATTGAAAGCGGGTTTTGTTTATATATTTCTCAACAATTTATAAGTATCAAATTTTGTATTTTTTAAGAACTGTGTCGGCTATCTGGCGCAAAAAAATTATAAGTTTGGTCTACACGTGAAGCGTTGGCGACTGTTTTTGGAACACCCCTACAAATTATATTTTAAAATAACTTTTTTAGACATAAAAAATATATATTTTTTTAAGTTTGTGCACTTTTATATTTTTTATTTAAAAGTAACAGTACATATATTGTTTTTGAAGAATACAATATAAGGGATTTGTACCAACTTATTTCTCTCATTCCAATTATACCTGCAAATATTTTCACTTTGGCAATTTTGAATAGAACAAATGCAATTTTTTCCGACTTGGCATTTTTGTATTATTAGGAATTCGATTAACTATCATATACAACAAGTTTGGTTTAATTTCCCTAATAAACGTATTCTATACAGCTATTTTACAACGTTCATTTAAGGTCGTTATTTTTTGGTCGACAATTGACTTTGGGGCCCTCGCGCGGTGTCAAAAAGAGCTAAATTAAAAAGTACATATTGTTATTATTTATCTTAATTTGTTTATTAAGATATGATGAGAACCAATTTTACCATTATTGGTGCCAGTACATTATTATCGAAGTTTGTCAATGGGACAGGGCACTGTACACCATGCCGTTGTATCTAATGGCTGTAATGGTAGCTCTGACTCTTCCCTTGAGTCAGAAATGTGATTCATCACTGAACAAAATTTCACGATAAAACACCGGATTTTCAATGAGTTTTTCCATTCACTGAATTTGGAGACGCTGTTGTGGTGTGGGTCTTTCCATTGTGACTTGCCAAACGATACTGAACAGCAATGACAAAGCAGTTTGATATGAGTCACACGCGATCTGTAAAAAAAGGATATTGAAAATTAAACCTCACGATGAATCACTTGTTATATGTACCTCCGTTTTGACATATATGCACTGTATAAGCGACATTTTTAACCGATCTAAATAAAAAAACAAGTAAGAAAGTTTCAGTCGGGTAAACCGACTAAGGTATACCCTCACTTTGTGAGTAATGTAATATGGAATATTAAACGAATTATTCTGTCAATTTGTATGGGAGGTACCAGAATGTTTTTTAACAAATACACCTATTTTTCTCTGAATAGTAGATTCTTTAAATACATTGCACTGCGCCGAATTATAAGCGTTTTTTGCACTTATGAGATATTAAATTTGGTATGATTTGGCCATTTTGTGTGGGAGGTACAAAAAGGGGCGTGGTGATAACGGCCATTTTTTACAGGGCTATAGGGACTTCAAAAGCGTTACACTGTACAAAATGTTGTTGCATTTTCGTGCATTGGTACTCATGCTGTGAGCTCTTAAATTTTTGTTCAAAATGGTACCCTTGTGTGGGAGGTACAGAGGGAGGGGCGTGGCAATAGCGCACATTTTTCACAGTGCAAAAGACACTATAAGAGCATTACACTGTACAAAATTTCAAGTGCTTTTATACACTGGTATTAATGTTATAAGCTGTTATCTTTTGGTGCAAAATGGTACCTTTGTGTAAGAGGTACCAAAAGGGGCGTGAATATGACACCCATTATTCACTGGACTGTAGGCACTATGAAAGCATTACACTGTACAAAATTTCAAGTATTTTGATGCACTGGTATTAATGTTATAAGCTGTTAACTTTTGGTGCAAAATGGTGCATTTGTGTGGGAGGTACCAAAAGGGGCGTAGCAACATGGCCCATTTTTCTCGAGTTGATAGCGACTAATAAACTAATGCTATGTGTGGAATTTCAGAAGATTTGAATAAGTAGTATAGCAGTTATTAAAGATTCAATATTTCACAACATTTTAACACTTTGTGGGGGAGGTACTAGAAGGAGTGGACCAATATGGCCCATCTTCGAACTTAGCCGGAGATAGAAAAAAATATTACCACGTACCAAATTTGAAGTCAATCGGTTACTCCTTTCGAGAGTTATCGTGCGCACCAGCCAGCAGACACACAGACAGACAGACAGACAGACAGACAGACGGACATTGCTCATTCGACTTAAAATGACCCAAAACGAATATCCGCCGAACATACTTACGGTCTTAGATCACTCCTTCGATGTGTTACACTTTTTTTCGTAGCAAATGATATATACCCTCATCACACTAAAGTGAGGGTATAATTACATAAAGAAGTCCCTTAATCTTTACTTTACTTTTTTAATAGTAAAACTAGCAATAGAGAAATAATTCAAAATTCTCTCTGAGTAAACAAAGTAACAAGCAACGAAACATTTCTTCTGTTTGAAGTTTCTGTTATATTACTTTCAATGTATTTTGAAAGCTACTACTTTTACTCGGAAAAATTTGTCGAGTAAAACAGTAGTAAAAGAGAAAGACATTTGAAAGTTTTCTCTTAAATTTGTGTACTATTTTTACTAGTTTTTGAAGGGACGTTTCGGCCATTTGTAATATGTCATGATCTGTCTTTTGTTTTTCAGTGTATTCAGTAGTGTTTACAATCTCATTATGGAGAGATATACGCAATAACAAAGTTTACAAAGTATTCAGTTTATTATAAAAATAATCGTTCTTTAATTGGAACTATTCGTCAGCTAAGTCAATTTTTTTAAATCCAAAAAACAACACTTTCCTGTCGACCTAGGACCTTGACACCCATGAGCAATATTTTAGCTCTCGTTAAAAGCTATCTTGTTGCCATTGACCGATTGTGGCTACGTACCACACAGCAAAATAAACAATTGAATTGTTGCGAGAAAAGTTTGGAGATTCGATTATTTCAAGAAATTGTGATATTGAATGGTCTCCAAGAAGTTGTGATTTAACACCATTAGACTATTTCTTTCGAAATAAACGAGACTCTCTTCAAGCTTTACAAGTCAATATTGAACGTGCCATTTATGACATGCGACTTGATTTAGTGGAAAAAGTGCTCGAAAATTGGGTTCATCGCATTCGTTCCTGCTGAAGAAGTCGTGATGGCCATTTAAATGACATTTACTTAGAACTTAATTGTATCAATTGTTCTTCACATTAAATAAAAAACTTTTGAATTTCCTTAACAATAAGTGTGTTTTATTTTTCAAAGAAATCATATCACTCTTATTGAAAAAAACCTGTATAAGTATGTTTCCACCGATTTTACATGTAAGCGCTGTAGAAACTGTATTTTATATCCAATCAGTACGAAATTCGGCAGAAAGAGGTTTCTTTTTACATAAATGAACACTATAAAATTTGTGGAATATCGATTCAGATTTAGATATAGCCTCCATATACGAATATATGTTACACACGATTTGGCATGTAAGCGCTGTAGAAACCTTATTTAATATCCAAACAGTGCGAAATTTGCAGAGAGAGTTTACTTATTACATGAATGAGCAGTGCCAAGTTCGGGGAAAATCGTTTTAGATATAGCCCCCATATATATATTACCCCGATTTGGCATCCAAGCGCTATAGATGTTGTACTTTACTTTCGATAATGGCAACATTTGGTCACATGTATGTATAGTTACATCTATTTGTTCCTTTTTATTCTTTATCTATGAAAGAATACAGCACATTTTATGATTATCGTTTAAAATCTAGTTTATTATGATCAACGTCTTCAACTCCTGCTTGAATTGAGCCTTGGTGAGGAGGTGGAGCTAAATACTTTGTTAACTGAAACGAAAGAAATTATTCCAAATTGTTATTGCACTGCCCACTTTCGCATTGTTAGGGAGGTGTGGGGTATTTTATAGTCGTTCCCGCCGGATTTTTGTCTTTTCTTACTGGTTGATCACAATAAACTAGATCTGAAACGATAAGCTTAAAATGCGCAACAAAAACCTCATTTCTGAAAATTATATAAATATTGGACATAAAAGCAGTAAAAGCAGTAAAGTTTTTTGCCCAAAAGAAAGGTATGGGCAAAGTTTCGTTGAGATCGGGCCATAATTGCAACCTGTACTTTGATTACAAGAATGCATGCACAGACAGACGGACATAGCTAAATCAATCCAGAAAATGATTCTAAGTCGAACGGTATAATAAAGTATGAGTCTATTTCTTCTCCTTTTGGTTTTTATAAACAAATGCACTTGCTATAATACCTTGTACCACAGTGTGGTGAAAGGTATAAACAGTGAAACACACTGCACTAATATGACAAGAAGCTAAAGGGTGGGCCATTTCAAATTTTTAATTTGATCTACCGATTACTTTGACTTTTGATTTAGGGAGACATTGGGGATAAATGTTACGCAAAGCATCCAAAGACAATTGAAGCGTTGAAACATGAACTCGAAGATGCCATTGAAGAGATTCGACCAGAAACAGTCGAAAATATACTGAAAAATCGGGTTGATATAATGAGGTACTGCCGAACTAGTCGGGGTAGTCATATGAGTGATATTGTGTTCCAATGACAATGTTCAACCTTTCAAATAAAAGCGGAAATTTGAAAAATTATCAGTACTTTTTTTATAGTCAATTCAATTTTAAATGGCCCACTCTTTAGTTAGATAGTTATCGCTACCGGAATACCCTATATAAAATTCGGTCCGGGTGATCTTATTACACTGTAGAACAGTGAAAATTACACACGCACTAAATGATATACGTTGAATTGTGGGTGCAATTAGAAGTAAAACTGCATTCACAGTTTTTCATTTTGTTATCCAGCTTCCGATTTAGAGGGCCTTAAATATAAAATGGATACATTTCGTAAAAAAGAATTATAAAATGTTGCGTTGGTCCCACGAAAACAAAATTGATACCACATGAAAGAGGAGACTCGTGGGAATAGCAGGGGTCGTGGGAATAGCACGTATTGACTTGACTTTTTATTTTCGCGAAAAAAAGGACATCAAAAATATCCTTTCAAAATTTGGTCCAGTCGTATATTTTTTCTGAGACACAATTTTTCATGCAGAAAAAATATATGTGATAGCCCCTAATAAGGAGCATCATATACCAAAATTTCATGTTGATAGCCCTATTACGTAAGAAGATAAAAATAATTTAAATATTAGTCCTTACACATTTTATAATTTTTTCTTTGAGGCTTTTTAGTCAGACATAATATCCGAAACGGTTAGACCGACTTTAATATATATTTTGTATATTTTTAGGAAAAATGTATTGTATTACTCTTCCGCTTGTAAGGTCCCCGAGTTTCACGGCAAATTGACCAGCAGTATTCCGCGAGCATATGTATAACATTTTTCCCTTTGTAGCGAATTTCCATTCTTAAAATGTCTTGGTGAAATCTCTCACCATGTTCATCACTGAATTGTCCTAAATTGTTGGGGAAAAATCCAGACGACTCTCGAGGAAATGGATTTTGAGAGACATGTTCACACCCATTTTTCCGAAATTTTCAATTAATTTTCCAATAATGGCTTTGTAATTTTCAGCTTTGTTGTTTCCTAAAAATTGCTGAGTTACTTCAATTAGGCTACGCCACGCTTCTCTTTCCGTCAAATTCAAGATATTTGAAAATTCGTTGGATTTGAAGAGCTAATTTAGTTGTGGCCCATTAAATACACCTGAAATGTAAGTTAAAATTAAACATTGTCGAAAGAACTTAGGCACTGTGTCTGTATGTCGAACAAAATCCAATTGTTTTCATTCACATGGACTTTCATTCGACATACAGAAACAGAAACATCGGCTTACATGCAGCGATCTTTGCCTCACTTAGTTTTGGGAAAATTTTCTTCAAATGGGCTATTGCATTGCCCTGTGGATCTAACGCCCGAACAAAGCTACGTATAAGACCCAACATGATGTGTAGAGGGGGGAGTATAATTTTAGATCACATGGTCAACGCCAGTTATGGTTTGTGTAATGCAACTCTCGCCGTCGTCCTTCCCAAAGGCAAAGGAAGCACTGGTGCTTCGAAAATCTTCCTTTCAAGCCCATGAGTATTGCTACGATTTTTAAGTCGCAGCATAACACCCATTGGTGATCGTTATATTTAACTAATTGCAGTATCGCTTTTATTGTATCGTATGTTTCCTTGACACCGGTACCATATGTAAGGTACAGACGGATGCATATTGCCGTTGTATAATAAAACCGCTTTAAGGCTATTAACTGATCCGTCTATAAACAAACGCCATTCATCTGGATTGTATGGACAGCCAATTGTATCAAAGAGTTTGTAGACGTCTACTGCATAAGTAATACCGGTATGCTCATCAGTTTCGAAACATTCATCGAAAGAACACGTTTTCGTGATGACGTGCGCGGAAATCTTCCGCCACCAATTTTCATTGCTGCAAACGAAAGTGCTGCTTTCGTCTTTAGGTTTAGGTTTAGGTTAGGGTGGCAGCCGTATTTTTTTTACAAGCTCACATAGACCAGTTTAGGTCCCTAGTGTTACCACGGGCTGAAATGCCCCTCATCGAAACCAACCTGTTTGATATATAAATTTATCGATAGTACGAATATCAGTACTAGAAAGATCTGTTAGGCTGCCTAAAAAGGCCGACCCCAATATGTCCAGTCGTCGTTTACTCAATGCGGGACAGTCGCAAAGCAAGTGCTCAATGCTCTCCACTTCTTCCTCATCTCCACAGCTTCGGCAGAAGTCATTGGAGTCAATACCCAATCTTTTGGCGTGTTCGCCGATCAAGCAGTGTCCCGTCAGAACCTGTACTAACGTGGACAATCGTTTCCTCTCTAGTGCGAGAAGATATTTTGACCTTCTCAGGTCATACCTTGGCCAGATTTGTCTAGCTACCCTGCAGGTGCCGATTTCTGTCCATCTTTCGTTGGACTGCCTGATTGCCTCTTGCCTAAGCCAAAGCTTGCACGTGGATAGTGGCGCACCAATATATGCAAATTCTTCGAGAATTTGTAATGTCGTCCCTTTCCTAGCAAGTTCATCGGCTTTGCAGTTCCCCGGGATATCCCTATGCCCAGGCACCCATATGAGGTGTATATTAAACTGCTCAGCCATCTCGTTAAGAGATCTGCGGCAGTCGAGGGCTGTTTGTGAATTTAGGGATGTTGCCTCCAGAGAATTGATGGCAGCCTGGCTGTCCAAGTAAATGACAACGCCAGTGTTGGTTACTATGTTGCGACTCAGCCACTTGGCGACTTCCCATATTGTCATTATTTCGGCTTGATAGACACTGCAGGTATCTGGCAGTCTGTGAGCTATATCCAGACTAAGTTCTTCACAGTGTACTCCGAAGCCAACCTTTTCATCAAGCTTCGAACCATCCGTGTAAAAGTTGAGATGGTTTCTATTACCTGGTATTCTGCCGACCCATTCGTCTCTGGCGGGAATCATAGTGATGTGATTTCTCTCGAAGGTGTACACAGTTGGTATATAGTCCACTCGGTCGGTTACCATAGCACTACACTTTGATATCCTCATGTGACCATAGTTCTTGTACATCCACAGTGATAGGCAGTTTAATCTTATTGCCGCTTTGGTTGCAACTTCTCTCGCCACAATATTAATCGGCAGTATATGGAGTAGGGCTTGTAGAGACTCGGTCGCTGTAGTCCTTAAGGCTCCGCTTATGCTCAGGCAGGCAGTTCTCTGAACCTTTGTTAGTAGGTTGGTAATGGTTAGTTTGTCAGTTGCCGTCCACCATACCACAATACAGTATAACAGTATTGGACGAACTACTGCTATATATATCCAGTGGACGATTTTAGGAGAGAGTCCCCACCGCGACCCTACAGCCTTTTTGCAGGAATATAAGGCGACGTTGGCCTTCCTTACACGTTCCAATACGTTAAGTCTAAATAACATTTTCCTATCTAGAATTATTCCTAAAAATTTTGCACTTTCAGAAAAGACTAGATCTGTTCCATATATCCGAGGTGGAGGGTCCACATGTGGGACATTATTCATCCTAGTAAAGAGAACCAATTCTGTCTTGTTGGGGTTAACGCCCAAACCGCTGCTTCTGGCCCATCTAACCAACTTGTTCAGAGCCACCTGTAGGATGTCTCTGAGGACGTTTACGAATTTGCCACTCACTGCGATTGCCACGTCGACCGCATATGCCACGTCCTTGCAACCACAAAGTTCTAGATCTAGCAGGATTTCATTCACCGCTAGGTTCCAAATTAGTGGAGACAGTACTCCACTTGCGGGGTCCCTCTGTTTACATACCTTGTTAGAGTTGTGGACCCTAGACATGCTGTTATGCGTCTTCTGGTGAGCAGACTTTGAATTAGTCTAATCAAACTATTGTTAACTTTTAGATGTGACAGTGCCGCAATTACCGCATCTGAGTGAATGTTGTTAAAAGCCCCTTCTATGTCAAGAAATGCCACCATGGTGAATTCCTTGAAATGCAGGGACGATTCGATAGTGCTCACAAGTTCGTGCAGGGCTGATTCTGTAGACTTCCCCTTATTGTAAGCATGTTGGTTCACTGATAGGAGTTTTGTATCCAGGTTTTCCCTAATGAAATGATCTAAAAGTCTTTCCAGACCTTTCAATAGAAAGGAGGATAGGCTAATTGGTCTGAAGTCTTTTGGCCTAGGGATACCACTTTGGTATCCCTCCACCGATTAGGGACGTATGAAAGCCTGATACAGCCTACATAAATTTTCTCCAGCCAGGGGATAATGTACTTTAACATTTTCTGCATTTCTGCTAGAGTGATGACATCTGGTCCAGGTGACTTGAAGGGCTCAAAGCTGTTAATAGCCCAGCTTATTCTGGATCTCTCAGTCAAGAAGCTAGCGACGCTCGCAGTCCACTCGCACTCTTGTTGGTCCTGCTGATCCTCGGGTTCTGTTACAGAGTTGCCCGGGAAATGTGTGTCGAGCAGTACATTGAGCGACTGCTCGCTGTTTTTGGTCCAGTTATTTGCCTCATCCTGTAAATATCCCACTGTACAGGGTGAAGCTGATAATATTTTCCTCAGCCTTGCGGCGTCGGAGACCTTTTCCACTTCACCACAGAAGGTATACCAAGAGCGCCTTTGCGCCTATCTAAGCTCCTTCTTATAGATCTTGAGTTGCTCTTTATTGGCATCCCAATCATTAGCGACCCCAGTAGATTTAGCCTTATTGAATAGCTTGTTGCAGGTCTTTTTCATAGCCGTTAGCTCAGAAGTCCACCATTGGGGTTTAGTTTTACCCTTGTACCTTGTTTTCGGACAGGCTTCTTCAAGGGAACTATTGAATGATGTGGTGATATGATCGACCAGATTATCCAGACCGGCTTTGTCATTCGGTTCGTACAGAAGTTTAGAGTTGAGGACTTTCTTGAAATTCTTCTCATACAGGTGCCACTTTGTCTTCCTTACATTTCTGTGGACGGCAGGTTTAGGCGCTTTTTCCGCGAGTTTGAACTCAATATAATGGTGATCTGAGAATGAGTGGTCGTCCAGTACAGGGTTGCCCATATTCGACGGACCCATGTTTTTTTAAAAAAAATCAAAGAAAAAAATAAAAATTTGGCGGTTGGCAATCTTAATCATTTAATTTGTTCCAAGTAGATTTGTTTACATCAATTTTTGAATATGATATCTCTCAAATGGCCGCCTCTGGCGTTGATGGCGTATTGTGCCCTTTTTGCAGCATTTTCCATCGTTTTCGCCAACATTTCGGCCGGAATAGCGGCTATTTCTTCACGAATGTTGTGCTTGGGCTCTTCTACGGTTCTTGGCTTGTTAACGTAAACCTTTGACTTCAAATATCCCCACAAGAAGAAGTCAGGCGGCGTCAAATCGGGCGAACGCGGTGGCCAGTCCAAATCACCACTTTTCGACATCAAACGGCCCGGAAACAAATTCTTCAGAAAATCGATTGTTATGCGACTTGTGTGCGGTGGAGCGCCGTCTTGTTGAAACCAGAACTGCCTCATACGCTTTCGACGAATAATTGGCATCACAAAATTGGTCATCATGTCGCGATAACGCTCCTGGTTGATGGTAACAGCATGGCCATTTTCGTTTTGGAAGAAAAACGGCCCAATGACCGTTTTCGCACTAACGCCGCACCAAACTGTGACTTTTTCGTCATAAAGAGGCAATTCTTGAATCTCCTGAGGATTTTCAGTGGCGTAAATACGGCAATTTTGCTTATTTACGGTCCCATTCAATGTGAAATGGGCTTCATCGGACATGATAATTTTGTTCCAAAATTGCTCGTCATCATCGGCCATTTCGATGACTCGTTGGGCCCATTCCAATCGACGAGGCTTGTCCGCAGGCAACAATCTTTGCGTCAATTGAATTTTGTACTGGAACAAATGCAAATCAACGCCAATAATCCGTTGTAAAGTGGACCGAGCCATGCCCAACTGCTGAGAACGGCGTTTTTGGGATGTTCTTGGGGACCTCTCAACACTGGCTCGTACGGCAGCGATATTCTCGGCCGATCGCCTTGGTCGACTTTTATTTGGCCTCTTCGGATTAGAAAGAGCCTCACCAGTCGAAAATTTTTCGTATAAACGCTTAATGGTGTTCTTAGAAGGCGCACTTCTCACATTTTTTAATATTTTAAAAGCACGTTGAGTTTTCACAATTGACTTCTTCTGTTGAATGTAAATTTCAACTATTTCAGAGCGCTCGTGTGGCGTGTATTGTTTTATGGTAAAAATCTGCTTGGACTGACGCTTCAAACGCGGCATGTCATTAAGCGATCTGACATCTCTGTCAAAAGTTATGGCGTTGCCAGATGGGTCCGTCGAATATGGGCAACCCTGTACATTCCACCCAATAATTTTGTCTGACAGCCGGTCAGTATCAAACGTTATGTGGAGTACCTCCTGTCTGTCTTTAATTGTAAAGGTCGGTTTATTACCTATGTTACAAATACTAAGGTTGGTAGTTAGAATAAAGTCAAGAAGCGAATCACCCCTATTGTTTATATCCGTACTACCCCAGATAGTATGATGAGCGTTCGTGTCTGCGCCAATAATCAGCCCGATCTCGTCAGACGTTGCTTCTTCCACTACTTCCCTGAATAGAGCAGTCGGTACTACCGATTCATAAGGCAAGTAGCTGGAGACCACCCAATATATGCGATTACCGATCTCCAGGCTAGCAGCTGTTTGGTCTTTACCACTTAAATTAGTCAGGAGAAAGATACTTAGATCTTTCCTGGCCAAAATGCAGGTTCTTGGAGTGCCTTCACAGTTGGCCACAAGCAGTTTAAAGTTGGGTGTCCTAATACCGCACACCCTTCCTCCCACTACGTAGGGCTCCTGTATCAGGACGATGTCTACTGCGCCTGTGGACAGGCTCAGCAATAGAGCCGCTGAGGCTGCTTTAGCGTGATGGAGGTTAATCTGTAGAATTCTTACCATCATTGGTAATTGACAGATTAACATCCACCCCGACAAGGGTGTTATCGAACTCTTCGTCCGTATCGTCGAGAAGCATGTCCCCGCCAGATGCGTCAAAGAGTCCGGAGACTCCCCTCAGCCTCTCTGTGTCCGAAGTAGAGCTTTTGTCCTCAGAGAAGGACGTTACAGATCTTCTGTTAGAGTTGGAGTCACCAGAAATAATAGGCGTGGGTACCTCCGCACTTCCAGGAAGTGCCAGGGTGGACGACTCACCTTCTGCAGTGGGAGCTATATCCTGCTTGTATATCTTCAAGACTATAGTCTCGAAGCCATATTGTAGGGTTGCACTCGCACCTTGTATATGGGAGGTGGATTCAGCGTTTAGGATAAGATTGACCTGCCGCTTTTTACCATCCGCCGCACCCACCTTGCTGATTCTCCAATTATGGGCCGGCAGACCAGGATTGGAATCTTTTATTATTTCTAAGATGTCAGCCGGGTTGGAGGGCTCTTCTGTAACCCAGGTGATGGCTCTAGGGTGACTAGGGATGTTGTTTTTTTTCGACAACATCCAACTGGGCACCCGGCCACACCTCACCCGCTCGACTCAGAGCAGCCTTATACAGGTCTACTGATCTGGCATCACCGAAATATAAGAGCTTTACTCTCCCCTGATGCCATCCTGCATCGTTGCAGATTGGTGGTTTGCCCGGCATTTCTCTACGGACATCGAGGTAGTGAGCCATAATGGCTGATTGTACATGACTCCATTTGTCCTTGAGGATGGATCCATCCTCACTACTTCTGTCTATAACAGCCATCACTAGACTCTCCTTCGCCACTTCATTAGGGACGTATGAATTAGGGACGTATGAAAGCCTGATACAGCCTACATAAATTTTCTCCAGCCAGGGGATAATGTACTTTAACATTTTCTGCATTTCTGCTAGAGTGATGACATCTGGTCCAGGTGACTTGAAGGGCTCAAAGCTGTTAATAGCCCAGCTTATTCTGGATCTCTCAGTCAAGAAGCTAGCGACGCTCGCAGTCCACTCGCACTCTTGTTGGTCCTGCTGATCCTCGGGTTCTGTTACAGAGTTGCCCGGGAAATGTGTGTCGAGCAGTACATTGAGCGACTGCTCCCTGTTTTTGGTCCAGTTATTTGCCTCATCCTGTAAATATCCCACTGTACAGGGTGAAGCTGATAATATTTTCCTCAGCCTTGCGGCGTCGGAGACCTTTTCCACTTCACCACAGAAGGTATACCAAGAGCGCCTTTGCGCCTTTCTAAGCTCCTTCTTATAGATCTTGAGTTGCTCTTTATAGGCATCCCAATCATTAGCGACCCCAGTAGATTTAGCCTTATTGAATAGCTTGTTGCAGGTCTTTTTCATAGCCGTTAGCTCAGAAGTCCACCATTGGGGTTTAGTTTTACCCTTGTACCTTGTTTTCGGACAGGCTTCTTCAAGGGAACTATTGAATGATGTGGTGATATGATCGACCAGATTATCCAGACCGGCTTTGTCATTCGGTTCGTACAGAAGTTTAGAGTTGAGGACTTTCTTGAAATTCTTCTCATACAGGTGCCACTTTGTCTTCCTTACATTTCTGTGGACGGCAGGTTTAGGCGCTTTTTCCGCGAGTTTGAACTCAATATAATGGTGATCTGAGAATGAGTGGTCGTCCAGTACATTCCACCCAATAATTTTGTCTGACAGCCGGTCAGTATCAAACGTTATGTGGAGTACCTCCTGTCTGTCTTTAATTGTAAAGGTCGGTTTATTACCTATGTTACAAATACTAAGGTTGGTAGTTAGAATAAAGTCAAGAAGCGAATCACCCCTATTGTTTATATCCGTACTACCCCAGATAGTATGATGAGCGTTCGTGTCTGCGCCAATAATCAGCTCGATCTCGTCAGACGTTGCTTCTTCCACTACTTCCCTGAATAGAGCAGTCGGTACTACAGATTCATAAGGCAAGTAGCTGGAGACCACCCAATATATGCGATTACCGATCTCCAGGCTAGCAGCTGTTTGGTCTTTACCACTTAAATTAGTCAGGAGAAAGATACTTAGATCTTTCCTGGCCAAAATGCAGGTTCTTGGAGTGCCTTCACAGTTGGCCACAAGCAGTTTAAAGTTGGGTGTCCTAATACCGCACACCCTTCCTCCCACTACGTAGGGCTCCTGTATCAGGACGATGTCTACTGCGCCTGTGGACAGGCTCAGCAATAGAGCCGCTGAGGCTGCTTTAGCGTGATGGAGGTTAATCTGTAGAATTCTTACCATCATTGGTAATTGACAGATTAACATCCACCCCGACAAGGGTGTTATCGAACTCTTCGTCCGTATCGTCGAGCAGCATGTCCCCGCCAGATGCGTCAAAGAGTCCGGAGACTCCCCTCAGCCTCTCTGTGTCCGAAGTAGAGCTTTTGTCCTCAGAGAAGGACGTTACAGATCTTCTGTTAGAGTTGGAGTCACCAGAAATAATAGGCGTGGGTACCTCCGCACTTCCAGGAAGTGCCAGGGTGGACGACTCACCTTCTGCAGTGGGAGCTATATCCTGCTTGTATATCTTCAAGACTATAGTCTCGAAGCCATATTGTAGGGTTGCACTCGCACCTTGTATATGGGAGGTGGATTCAGCGTTTAGGATAAGATTGACCTGCCGCTTTTTACCATCCGCCGCACCCACCTTGCTGATTCTCCAATTATGGGCCGGCAGACCAGGATTGGAATCTTTTATTATTTCTAAGATGTCAGCCGGGTTGGAGGGCTCTTCTGTAACCCAGGTGATGGCTCTAGGGTGACTAGGGATGTTGTTTTTTTCGACAACATCCAACTGGGCACCCGGCCACACCTCACCCGCTCGACTCAGAGCAGCCTTATACAGGTCTACTGATCTGGCATCACCGAAATATAAGAGCTTTACTCTCCCCTGATGCCATCCTGCATCGTTGCAGATTGGTGGTTTGCCCGGCATTTCTCTACGGACATCGAGGTAGTGAGCCATAATGGCTGATTGTACATGACTCCATTTGTCCTTGAGGATGGATCCATCCTCACTACTTCTGTCTATAACAGCCATCACTAGACTCTCCTTCGCCACTTCATTGAAGGGCTTGCTGAGTGTCCTGTTGATGGTGATGATGACAGCTGAATTTGTGGCTCTTTCAGCCGTCTCATTGGCCTTAGAAGCATCTATGACGCCTTTAGCCCAGGTACTCTTTTTGTTTTTCGGTAAGAGCCGAAACCTCAACAGCCTCCAACTTCGTCAAAACTCTGAGCGCTACACGATGCTCATTGTGCTTCCGTTTTGACGGTCGGACATGACGTTTACCCCTCACCGCACCACCTGTTGTGAGTACTTGGGGGAGCTGGCTTAACGTATTCATATTCAAAATATTCTACTTGTTCTCTTTTCGAATACTGTACTTTCATAATTCGTGGATAGGATTGGCAAAAGTAGCAGTTTTCTGTATCATGCTTAACACGATGTATCCATATAACCGGACTTTGGAATTTTAAGAGGTTGTGATTCAGACTCGCATTTTTTGATCGAATTATGCAATTACGAATTAGTTTCTTTGAAAAATAGCCTTCATAACATTTCGCGAAAGATTCCGTAGTATTCCTCTTTTTATCAGGTGCGTCAAATAGCCCACACACAACACAGAGTTTGTCACAGTTGAAACACTTCATGGTTATCAGTTATGTAGATTTACCACGTTGTATATCATTTATATTGAACTGGAAATACTTCATTTGAAAATGTGTTTTGTTACAGAATATTTCCTGTAAAATTTTTAAGGACTACTATTTAAATTATTTTTATCTTCTTATGATGCTACTACTAGGAACTATCACATATACTTTTTCTTCATGAAAAATTGTGTCACCGAAAAAATATACGACTGGACCAAATTTTGAGAGGACCTTTTTGGTGATCTTTTTTCGCGAAAATAAAAGTAAAAATGCCCTTACTATTCCCACGACTTCTTCTTTCATGTGATATCAATTTTGTTTTCGTGGTACAAATACAAAATTTTATAAAATTTATTTACAAATTGTATGCATTGAATATTTGAGGCACTCTAAACCGGAAGCTGGATGACGAAATGAAAAACTGTAAATGCAGTTGTACTTCAAATTACCACTACTATCAAACGTATACCAATTGGTTCGTGTGTAACGACTTTTTTCAAAATTTGTTCTAGAGCGTTATCGAGTTTAGTACTTTTTTTTATTGAGCCCTTGAAACTTTTCAAATGTGACCTAGACCAATACACGCCATTCGTAAATCTTTCTAAATACATAGTCATATAGGTTATTATTTAGTCGACCCCATTAGCATGTTCTTATTTGTTTCAGTGTAAAACATTAAAATTGTTTTGAAAACTTAAAACCTGATTTTCCGGCCAAAAACTAATTTTTTAAGTTAGTCCAAAGCAAAAAAAAATTAATATGGTTTGAAAGCAGACACTTTGGGGTAAAAACGGCATACTTGGTTTTTTCGTAAATTGTTTGACCTTTTGTAAATCATCCGTCAAAGTTGAATTTTATTTTTGGTATTAAAAATTACTGTTCTCTCCGATTTGAAGCACTTTTAAAATAGTGAATTATAAATGAACCAATTAAGCAAAATAAAATAAATGGAACGGAATGTTATTGACATGTACATACTAATTTCAAGTTTTATGTTTATACCCTACACCACACTGTGGTACAGGGTATTATGACTTTGTGCATTTGTTTGTAACACCCAAAAGGAGAAGAGATAGACCAATTGTTTATTATACCGATCGACTTGTAATCACTTTCTGAATCGATTTAGCTATGTCCGTCTGTCTGTCCGTCTGTCTGTCCGTCTGTCTGTCCGTCTGTCTGTCCGTCTGTCTGTCAGTCTGTCTGTCCGTCTTTCTGTCCGTCTGTCTGTCTGTAGATGTATTCTTGTAATCAAAGTACAGGTCGCAATTATGGTCCGATCTCAACGAAACTTTGCACATATCTTTTTTAGGCCCAAGGACGATCCCTATTGAATTTGGTTAAAATCGGTTCAGATTTACATATAGCTCCCATATATATGTACCTCCGATTTGGCATATATGCACTGTATAAGCATTTTGTAACCGATTTATACAAAAATTGACAGAGAGTAGTCTCGTGTTACACTTAGATACAATACAAAATTTGGGGGAAATCGGTTCAGATTTAGATATAGCCCCCATATATACGTTACCCCCGATTTGACATGTAAGCGCTGTAAAAATGTTATTTTATATCCGATCAGTGCGAATTTCGGCAAAGAGACGTTTCTTATTACATGAAGGAATACTGCTAAATTCGGAGAAAATCGGTGCAGATTTAGATATAGCCCCCATATATGTGTTACCCCCGATTTGAGTTGTAAGCGCTGTAAAAACTGTATTTTATATCCGATCAGTGCGAAATTCGGCAGAAAGAGGTTTCTTATTACATGAAGGAATACTGCCAAATTCGGAGAAAATCGGTTCGGATTTAGTTATAGCCCCCATATATATGTTACCCCCGATTTCACATGTAAGCGCTGTAAAAACTGTATTTTATATCCAATCAGTATGAAATTCGTCAGAAAGAGGTTTCCTATTATATGAATGAACACTTTTAAATTTGGAAGAAATCGGTTCAGATTTAGATATAGCCCCCATAAATACGTTACCCCCGATTTGACATGTGAGCGCTGTAAAAATGTTATTTTATATCCGATCAGTGCGAAATTCGGCAAAAAGAGGTTTCTTATTACATGAAGGAATACTGCCAAATTCAGAGAAAATCGGTTCAGATTTAGATATAGCTCCCATATATATGTTACCCCTGATTTGACATGTAAGCGCTGTAGAGACTGTAGTTTATATCCGATCAGTTTTTTACATGAATAAGTATTCAGGGAAGATCGGTTCAGATTTATATTAAAGCTCCATATATATGTTCCTCCTGATTTGGTATCAAAACGCTATAGAAGTTGTATTTTACTTCCGATCATTAAAATTTTCCAGAAAAATGTTTCTCAATTTAGGAACGAATATTGCTTAATTTAGCGATTATCGTTTCAGAATTAGATAATATGTTTCTACCCATTTACCAATTATTCCAAATTATTATGGCAATGACCCTTATCGCATTGTTAGGGAGGTGTAGGGTATTATATAGTCGGCCCCGCCCGACTTTCTGCCTTTCCTTACTGGTTTTTATTGTTTTTGACATTAGATACATCCAATAATTGTTGTGAAATAAATGTACTAAGACATTTTTTTTTATTTAATCTAAACTTTTTTGGACCAAACAAAAGGGTTGTCAAACTGAAGTTGCTGAATGAAATGTACATAATTTTTCCGCTATCAATCAGGAAATACGGGTGGTCGCTCAAAAAGTAATTTTCCGAAAAGTCAGATGCAGCTAAGAGAACAAATGCAGCCAAATTATCAAAATCAGGATATTGCCTGAATGATTTCAGTACAACCAACTAAAGTATAAATTTACGATGGTATTAATAATAATTATTAATAACATCTTGCAACTGCATTCTTTTTCACAAATTTTTTCGGTACATGTATTTCCTTTTATGTGTCCTAAATTTGTAAATGCCTTTCTTGTAAAAAATTATAAATTTATTTTTTAATTTACTGCATCTGACAAGTGGATTTTTAACCACTGTACTGCATTTTAAACCCCTGAAAGATATATTCTAAGAAATAGGACACCACACATGTAAGTATGCTCCAAATTTGTGACCAAATAAACAATTACTATCGTAATGCATTTTTGAAGTGCATGGGGTTGGCGTTGTAATTCCCCTACTAGTTTCAATTCTTACGGAATGTGTCCTTTATATTCATCTGGCTTTTTGTACAAATTTCAGATCTATAACTCAACGTTAAGAGGTTTTAGCCAGAAAATCTGGAAAATTACCCATAGTGACTCGGTGTGAAAAACTGAAGGCACAAATCGAAAAATATTGTTATTTATAAATTGAAACACATGTTCATACACTTCTCTTGTTCTCTTAGTCATTAATAAATAAATGAGTGGAAATGTCTGCAAAGAAAACGAAGGATTGTTTATACATAAAAAACCCACCGTTAACTTACATGATCCATATAATGATAATGAATCACCAACAACTGCTTATGGCCGCTAAAGCTTTCGGTTTTAAAGGTTCCGTCCAGTAAATATCAGCTACCTTTAGGTTTCTTTTGCATAATAGCCGATAAATATTAGGAGACATGAATACAGTATATGCAAATACATCCTCTAATATTGTCTCCTGGTAAAACTCGACATTCCAAATTCTGCGAGAAATTCGGGATCTTCGTAAAGTTCTTTTAATTCATTTGGAGTTGTTGGATTCTTTGGCATGCCATTGCTACGTATTCTGTGAAGCTTCCTCTTCATCTGCGGAAAGGAACTGATTTCGCAAGTTCCTTTTCTTTCATGCATTCCTCAGCGAAAATATCACGAACTCCCTTCCTTTTTGAAGCAGTACTTTTCCCGCACTCTGCTATAACTTTAGCCATAATTTGAATTTTTTTAACAAATCTTCGGGAGAAGCGTTGGTATGATGAGTGTCGACACTGAGTTGTTCACAAACGTTATTTTTTTAAGGCTGTTGTAATATTACATTTTTCAAAATAACAGACAGAACAACAGGCAGAACAATGTGTATTCGAACTATACTCGGTACAAGGAGTATAGTTCGAATACACATTGTTCTGCCTAAATATTTGTTTTTCTTCCAACAATATTAATAACTTTGAGTTTTTACGAAAGCCCGATATGAAATCGAACTTTAAACTTAAATTATCCGCTTCCATTTTTTAGTTTAAGAGGTCTTGCGTTGCATTCAATAACCGCTTACAGACTAAGTAGTTTATTCGATGATGCTTTGTACCAAATTTTGTACACTAGTAATAAAATAACTGTATTTCACTTCTAAATAATTTTTAAAAATATTGTGGACATTTTTCGAAGTTTGAGGTAATGACATCGGTATCATGCAAATTATGACATTTTTGAAAGTGTCCTAATGTCCAAGGACCTTATGACACCTTTTTTAGTGTCACAATGTCCATGGACGTTATATGTCATAAGCCACCAAAAAGATTGCATTGTATATATACATATTTAAAGATTTACGTGGTTAATGTTATATGGTATTAAGTCTCATTGTGTGGAAGGATCAAAAAGGGGTGGACATACGTAGTCTGGAATAGATAAACATATTATTACGTTCAAAAACTAAAATCAATACGTATGTCATCGATTTGTATTTTGCGAACTAGCCAGACGGAAGGACGAGTATAGTTCAAATTATTCAAAATGTAATTTTTGCGAAACTTACTTAGAGTTTTAGGACACTTCTGGTGTATGTTACATTTTTGGCCAAAGATATATGCCCTCCTGCGCTTCTTGTTTATCCTTATTAAGTAAAGATACGAGTATTTTCGTAATATACTACTTCAACACGGAATTTTATTTCCCCAAAAAGTTTGTTCTCTAACAATTTATTGAATTTACTTTTCCCACGATGCCCCTAAATGAATTTGTTCATCATTAATGTTCATTTGCGTCCATTTTCAGTACAGCTGGCAATTTACGATATCAACTTCTTCCATGCCATTACAGTTGATGTCCTACTGACTAAAAATCGTAATCTTTCCTTCCGCATAAATTTTTTACATGTCTTATGAAGTAATTAATTTGATGTTAAGCATTACAGTAAGTATTCCATTGGGTGTACTTTTCACGGTCTATGCGCCAAGGAATGAATGACCTTGAATTTGCCATTTTCCAATTGGGTGAGGGGAGATTAAATGTTGTCCATTACACTTCCTCGTGTGAAATGAGAGCCTTCAGAGCTTTCGGACATTAGGCAATATTTTGTTGTTCTGCCACAAATTAAAGTGTATTTTTTTCGTGATGTGTATAAAACGGAAATCTTTGCTATCATTTCAACATACATTTTTTGCTTATTTTTTCATTGTTATCTGTATGCTTGGAAGAAAATTGTGGGTCTGATTAATCTACGCCTACTGGAAGCAATAATATTGTTGTTCATGTGTATGAAAGTGGGTCGGATTCTGTACAAAAATAAGATGTGATTCTTCCTAACTAAAGTGAAAACTCGTTCCGCTTTATAATATTTTTCCACAATAGTTTGGGTATATCGTGAGCTGGGGATATTTTACTTTTGCTCCCGACCTTAATACATTTACATGAGTCCATTAAGGTCAGTTTGTTGATATGAGAATTCGTTAGAGTGAACACTTGATAGAAATTTCTCGTCATGTCACTCTTGATTTCGAATGCTACTCCTATTCCCATTCCCATGTTCATTAATATTCATTACTCTTATTTCATCAGGGTAAGCCACTCGAGTTCTTTCATTGTGTAATTGTCCTGACAGTGGGTCAAGTTTCGCTCGGGACATGTGATGACAAAGTGTTTTTATCACCACTAAGATATCTAACTCTCATTTCATGTTGTGTTGCTCGTTGGAGGTTGTTCAAGTGATTCTGGAGTAGGACAGTTGTCATGTGAACTTACACCAGGGAATCAATTAATTACATACACATCGACCAGACCCACAATGAAAACTACAACAGGTCATAGATAGATAGAACTTAACTTTATTTCTCCTAGATATTTCCGTAAAGTGATTGAAACTTTATTAGGCGATTTAATGCCTAAATGGGGGTAAATAAAGTGGTTGGCAAACAAATTATTTTTTAAGGTATATAAATAATGTCCCCGTGCCAATGTTTGCATTTATTAGAGTTCCCTGCTAGTTTAGATTTCCCTGAGTTTTTAAGTATACATTTTAAGATATGAAAACACATCGCAATCGGCGCCGAAAACGAAATTCCATAAATTTGCACCGAAAAAAGGTTCGTTCGGTGCAAATTTATCGAATTTCGTTTTCGGCACCGATTACAGATTAAGCGGTAATGAGCCTTTAATACGGATTAGCAGGGAAAAAATTATCGGTTTGAACAATTTCTACCGTCAAACTTGAGAAATTCCGTGCTGAGTGATCACAGTATTTTTAATGAAACGATTTATATTCGTCCGTTTCCTGTAAGAAACAACCCACTGAAATTACTCTGGAATAGAATAAACTTCTCTAAACTCTAATTTTGTAAGATATTTTGTATGGAATTTGGTAAATTATATAACAACAACATCCCTGCAGCCAATATGACTAGTTTGTATATAGAAATATACTAGTTGCTCTTTACTTCAAACTAGTAACATATCTGTCCTTTTTTCATATAACGAACTATCGATTTTAACATTGGCTTGTCATAGGCACCCAACTAGTTCATTTATTTACAATTCAGCACTAGTTAATATCTAGTACAGTTATTACTATATTTGAGAATAAGAGAGTGCAAGAGAATGGTGGTGGGAGAGAGACACATTTACTCTGCCACCACCTAGCAAGTATTTGCTCGTAAAGCAGTTCAGACAATCGTTTTTGCTTATTTCTCTGCTGCTGACGGCAGAAAGACGAACGTGTCGATCTGCAACCACCATGTAGGTACCGTATAAATGCTGTAAAGCAGTCGAGATAATCGTTTTTGCTGGAAGAGATGCGAATGGGATTGCATTGGTCACATTGCAACTAGTTTATGACTGGTTCAATAAGCAACTAGAAATGATTTTAGCTGCAGGGATTATATAAGTTTAACACATCATACACACACTTAACTAAACTCCTAACAGCAAATCTCACCAGCATCCAGATATTGGGGAAGGCCTTAATCATGTCCGGAGAGCAATAAATGGTATGTAAAAACGTCTATACTTTTACTCTTTCTTATACTGATACTCGTACTTAAGAGATATATTCCATACGTTGTGACATTTTTTTTGATTAAACGAACTACTCTTTCTTTCTGTTAAGTTGAGAGTATACTTTGTGCTCTCCAGAAACTCATTGGAATCCACATTCCTCTCAGTATCTCAAACTGCGTTAAACATCTGTTTATTTTATTGCGGTTTTTGTTTTAATTTTTCTTACTTCCTGTTTTTTTTTTTCATTTTTTTATACAATTCAACGAATTGATCTAACTATAAAGGGTAATCAGAATCGGTTGACATGTTTTGAATATTGTTTTCTAAAATATTTCGTTATTTATTTTGAACTAAAATTTGAATTGTGATAATATGAAAATGGTCATATTAGGTTTACCACAAGTTTAGTTTAGTTTAATTTATTGAGCCTTTTATACAATTTTTTATTGGAGCAACTACATTAATAATTTAGAAAATAACTTAAGATTATAATGTGTTATCTTAATTAACATAATAGTTATAAGCACCTTGCTTTTTCATGAAATGGATTGAATACTGTGTATAAAAATGGACTGTCTTGGCGCCCTTGCTCCAAGGGCTGGACAAAAATTAGAGAGTAAGTTCTCAAAGGTTAACTTAAAACTAACTTAATTCTAAAAACAAACAAAATAATCAAAATAAGGATATTAAAAGAAAATAACAAATAATTTTAAATTACAAAATTTTTATAGTAGGAAGTGTTTATAAAATAAATGGCGTGAAATTGAGTTTACCCCTATGAGTTCCTGATAGAACTTTGTCATAAAAAGGATGCCGTACACAATCATTAACATTAAAATTCGCCGCGGGTTCATTAATAAAACCAATAGGAGGAATATAGTTAGTATTTGACCAACTAAAATGTTTCTGTTCATTTAAAATTGATTTAATGACCATATTATTATGTTGATCCAATCTTGATATAAATCGTTTTAAAACATCACAAACATAAAGACCGATAGGAGTGACTTTAGATAGAGAGTAAATAAACTGATTTGAAAAGCGTTTATGGGTAGATTGAAATTTTTTACCTATACAGAATTATTTTTCTTTCGAGAATTTCTATGTCCTTAAGTTTTGTGGGTGACACTGTGGTACAGGGTATTATAAGTTTGTTTCACGGCAGATGTTTGTAACACCTGAAAATAACACATCTAGACCCACCTTAAAGTATACCGATCGATTCAAAATCACTAGCTGAGTCGATTTAGAGTTTAGAGTAGTTCTCGACTGTATTTTACACCCAATCCTTTTGAAATTTAGAATGGTAGAGTTTCTTGATCCATGAACCAACATTGCCGAATTTGAAGAAAATCGGTTAAGATTTAGCTATAGCTCCCATATATATGTTTCGTCCGATTTTGCTCTTTAGTCCTGTAGAAGCTGTATTTTACATCCAATCATTTTGAAATTTAGAATGGTAGAGTTTCTTGATCCATGAAGAAAATCGGTTAAGATTTAGCTATAGCTCCCATATATATATGTTTCGTCCGATTTGGCCATTTAGTCCTACAGAATCTGTATTTTACACCCAATCCTTTTTGAAATTTAGAATGGTAGAGTTTCTTGATCCATGAACCAACATTGCCGAATTTGAAGAAAATCGGTTAAGATTTAGCTATAGCTCCCATATATATGTTTCGTCCGATTTGGCCCTTTAGTCCTACAGAATCTGTATTTTACACCCAATCCTTTTGAAATTTAGAATGGTAGAGTTTCTTGATCCATGAACCAACATTGCCGAATTTGAAGAAAATCGGTTAAGATTTAGCTATAGCTCCCATATATATGTTTCGTCCGATTTTGCTCTTTAGTCCTGTAGAAGCTGTATTTTATATCCAATCCTTTTGAAATTTAGAATGGTAGAGTTTCTTGATCCATGAACCAACACTACCGAATTTGAAGAAAATCGGTTAAGATGTAGCTATAACTCCCATATATATGTTTCGTCCGATTTGGCCCTTTAGTTCTATAAAAGCTGTATTTTACATCCAATCGTTTTGAAATTTAGAATGGTAGAGTTTCTTGATCCATGAACCAACATTGCCGAATTTGAAGAAAATCGGTTAAGTTTTAGCTATAGCTCCCATATATATGTTTCGTCCGATTTTGCTCTTTAGTCCTGAAGAAGCTGTATTTTACATCCAATCATTTTGAAATTTAGAATGGTAGAATGGTAGAGTTTCTTTATCCATGAACCAACACTACCGAATTTGAAGAAAATCGGTTAAGATTTAGCTATAGCTCCCATATATATTTTTCGTCCGATTTGGCCCTTTAGTTCTATAGAAGACCTTTATTTCGACGGAAACAAAAATTGTGTTTTAGGACATTGTAAATTACCAGTAAATTATAAGGGTGTGACAAAAGACATTACGTTTTATATAGTACCATCGCTAAACCAGGAAGCCTACTTAGGCATAGATTTTTGGCGCAGTTTTGCTATAGCACCGAATATTATTCCTCCAATTGAATCTCTCGATTTTGAACTTTCCACGAATGAGGACATTTGTTACCATATTTTAACTGCTGATCAAAGACTACAGCTCGACTCTATAATTCTTGAATTTCCATCGTATGAAAAACTTGGCCTTGGTTGTTAAGATTTAGCTATAGCTCCCATATATATTTTTCGTCCGATTTGGCCCTTTAGTTCTATAGAAGACCTTTATTTCGACGGAAACAAAAATTGTGTTTTAGGACATTGTAAATTACCAGTAAATTATAAGGGTGTGACAAAAGACATTACGTTTTATATAGTACCATCGCTAAACCAGGAAGCCTACTTAGGCATAGATTTTTGGCGCAGTTTTGCTATAGCACCGAATATTATTCCTCCAATTGAATCTCTCAATTGTGAACTTTCCACGAATGAGGACATTTGTTACCATATTTTAACTGCTGATCAAAGACTACAGCTCGACTCTATAATTCTTGAATTTCCATCGTATGAAAAACTTGGCCTTGGTTGTACTAGCCTATTAGAGCACCATATCGACACGAGCGATTCCGCCCCAATAAAATGCAGGCATTACCCTTTATCTCCACCACGACAGGCAGAAGTTTATCAGGAGTTAGATCGCTTGCTGAAAATGGGTGTGATTGAAGAATCAAACTCGCCTTGGTGCTTCCCAATAGTAAATGTTAGGAAGCCGGGTAAGGTACGCCTTTGTCTGGATTCCAGAAAATTAAATGCGATTACAAAAAAAGATTCTTACCCACTTCCTCACATTAACGGACTGCTTAGTCGACTAAAGGACACACACTACATTAGCGGAATCGATCTGAAAGACGCATTTTTTCAAATTAAGCTGACAGAGTCATCAAGAGAGAAAACTTTGCTGTCCCGGGTAGGCCCCTCTACCAATACCGCGTAATGCCTTTTGGGCTTTGTAACTGGCCCCAATCAATGAGTCGCTTGATGGATCAGACGATACCGTCACGCTTGGCGCTGCTTGTGTGCAGCGCCACTTTTCAAGAGCATTTAGATTTACTTACTAGCAAAGTGTCTTCGAGATGCGGACTTGTCGGGCCCTTTAAGATTGTCTACGCAAGAGCAAAGGAAACTTTTTATTAACATCTGAAGCTATAGATAGTTTTGAGAAACTGAAAGCGTCTCTGTCTAGTGCCCCTGTATTGGCTCAGCCAGACTTTTATCGTGAATTCATAATCCAGTGCGATGCCTCCCGCGTCGGTGTTGGTGGGGTACTTTATCAGATAGACGGCGAGAAAAGAGAAAGGCCGATATCTTTCGTATCTCAAAAACTAAACCGATCTCAGAGGAACTACACGGTAACCGAGCTCGAGTGTCTCGCTGCTGTTGTTTGTGTCAAACGTTTCAGACCCTATATAGAGGGACTACCTTTACGAATCATCACTGACCACCATAGCCTAAAATGGCTGATGACCCAAAAAGATTTAAGTGGTCGATTGGCAAGGTGGAGTTTGAAACTCCAAGGTTTTGATTTTCAAATGGAACACCGAAAAGGATCCCTTAATGTAGTTCCGGACGCCTTATCACGCTTTGACGTGGACGCTTTAGAGGTCAACACAGGATTCCCTGAAATTGATTTGACAGAAGATGACTTTGTAATTAAGGATTATAATGACTTAAAGCAGAACATTTCGGAAAATAGGGATAGTTTACCCGATATTAGCTTGTCGGGTGGTTATGTCTATAAGAGGGTACGGTTTCGCCAAGGAATTGACAACGAAGAGGAAAGTCTTTGGAGACTATGGCTTCCTAAATCATTAACCGAAAAAGCTATTGAATTAGCACATAATTCTAACTGCCATGGTGGTTATTTTAAAACATTATCTAGGATTAGGCAAAAGTATTATTGGCCTTCAATGGCGAAAGACGTGAAAATTTTTGTGAGCAAATGTGAGGATTGTAAAATCATTAAAGCCCCAAACCAAACACTTCGTCCACCAATGGGAGATCAATTCAAGACATTCCGCCCCTTACAGCGCATTTACTGCGACTTTTTAGGGCCATACCCTTGTTCAAAAGCGAGAAATACGGACTTATTTATCGCCATTGACCATTACTCAAAATTTTTATTTCTACAGCCTTTGAGATCTGCCACCTCAATAAATGTAATAGATTTTCTGCAAAATTATGTCCTTAGTACTTTCGGAGTTCCTCAATACCTTCATAGCGATAATGCCAAGCAGTTCATTTCAAAAGAAATGCAAGAGTTCTTTAAATGTTATGGAATAACCCATATTAAAACAGGCCTTTACTCGCCACAGGCAAACGCCTCCGAGCGTGCTAATAGGGAAATAATTTCAAAAATTCGATTTTATCTAAGAAATGAGACAAACCATATTAACTGTAACATTTGTATACCACACATCCTAACTACTATACGTAGTGATTATCATACATCTATTCAGTGCTCTCCTTATTATGCCATGTTTGGTCAGAATATGTGCTTACATGGAACTACATATCCCTTACTGGAGAAACTGAATATGTTAGAAGTTGATACAATTGTAAACAGAATTGACAAATTTTCGAAAATAAGAGCCAAGATAGCAGCTAATCTCGACAAGGCACACGAAAAATCAACCAAGGTGTACAACACCCGAACTAAACCTATTTGCTATAGAATCGGACAGGAAATTTTTCGCAAAAATCATAACCTGAGCAATTTCACGAAGGCCATAAATGCCAAATTTACACCTAAATTTATAAAAGGACGCATACGCGCAAAGATTGGAAATGCTCTTTATGATATAGAAGATCTTCAAGGAAAATTAGTCGGTAGATATCACGCTTCTGATATTAAACCTTGACCAATTCTAAAATTGCTTCTAATTAATTTGCCCGGCTTTCGTGGGTCGTGCCACACGTTGGTTTGACATTGATTATATTTTCAAATCCTTTTTTCTGTTCGTTACTCAATATTATATAACTTCATAACGAAGCAGCCGTGTTGGGGATTTGTCCGATCCAAATGAGGATATCTTTTACCATTTACCAACTGGTAATTCTTTGTTCTTAATCCCTATCAACAGCTGTTAACCAGCCATGTCATTCTATTTTTTCTTGTTCTGACATTCTTACTCTCTCTCGATATTTTCGAAGTTCATGACCACTCCCCTTAAAATGGCCTTATGTGCGATACAGTTAGGACATTTACAATGTCAACTATTGTCTTTTTTTTTGCCTACTTCATTTTTTTTTAACATTCGATATATGGCTGTGTTTCATACCGTTAGGACATGCTCACATGTCAAAAGAATTTTGTGGGTAGACAGAAGAAGGAATATGAACAATCGGGCATTAAGTATCGTGATTCAGAAAACGATGGTTGAAGCTCTAAAGACCAGTTCAATACATTTTCAGTAAAATAAAAAGGAAAAGAAGAAAGATGTAAATCTTTAAAAAAATTGCTTGGGCGAATGTTAACAAAAATTAAAAAGATATATATTTAAATAATAGACATATATAAATCAACACACAATATTTGAAAACGAAAAAAAAAGAGAAATTTAAATACCTAAACCCTAAGCGAATCCAGTGACATATAATACAGTATAGCCACCAAATATAAAATATATTAACAATATTAACAGTGGTATTTGTGTATAGAATCTGGAAATTTGTGATCGACGAGTGTAGTGATATATATAAATTAATATGGATTCTCGCCGACTCGAATATATTCATCACTCAACATTTTCCCATAACAACCGAAAACTAATAATCAGCTAGAACAAATTGTGATCAAAAGAACAGCAACAGCAAATATTCGATGTCATCTATACCATAAATATATACCTACATAAAAACCAAATACTATAAAACTACAAAAGGAAAGAACTTTGTGGAACTTTATATGACAAAGACTTTCAACAAACAACAACAAATATAAGGTGAATTCATTAAAAATCTTAAGGATAAACAAATAACTCTAAAAACATCATCAACGACCACCATTCCCTGGGCTGAGAAGATGAGAGTTGCCATCCAGACTATTCCAGCAGATAGTAATTAGTATAAGAGTATTTTTTTTTTCTTATTATGTATGTATGTATGTATATAAAAAATGTATGTATATAATAAACCTACGTTTATTCATACCTTTCTTCTTTACTTATATTTAATAAATCTATGAATATGTATTACTAAATTTGTCTATTTCTCTGAGGGATGAAGGATAAGGTAAGAGTAAGCATATTTCTTTGAATAGTGATCACAATTATTAGGGGTAATCTGAGAAAACGGAGTGTAAGAGGATTACCATTGGCGTAGCTACTCAAAGCTATGGGTGGGAAAAATTGCACTCAAGGGGACAACAACACCAAGTCACCCTACATTAATGAGTAGGTAATTTTGATTCATTTTTTTATATCTTATACGTTTATTTTTAATTGCTCTTTAATTATGTGGCCTTTGTATAAATATGGCATGGAAATCTTAACTATGATTACGCGGCGATGAAACTGGGTCAGAGAACCACGCCACACTTGGCAGAGCTAGCCAATTTTGAACTTATATACATGCCCTGAACCATTTTTCCGCAAATATGCAATTTTTTTGTTTGTTTTCAAGTCACGAATCCGCGCGTAACAAGGTACATATTGCGTTTAGACAACAAATCTTGTTATGAGATTCCACCTTATTGGGAAAAGCTTTCTCGATAAATGGAAACACACTTTAATATCCCTTAGAAATTTCTAAATAATGACTATTTGCGATTGTTTTATATAAGGTACTCGATGTTGTAATCAGATTTTCTGCACCTATATTTAATAAACTAGATAATAAACCATTTTAGTTATCAATTAGTATCTAGAAATCGTGGTATATTTGGTAGACATATTGCTGTGGAGTCATCGAAATTTTTTATGAAGGCAAATCAATTTCCCACACTGGAATTCTAACCTGTATCATTGTCAGTAACCGTTGCCTTCAAGTCAGATAGTCCATTCTTTATGTCGTCTCTAAGCACACGGAATAGTTCATGCACATACAGGCATACGAGTGTTGCTATATTTATTTCTGGCCTAGGCAACACTAAGTGTTGCCTGGCGCCATCTGACATTTCCATTGGAAAGTTTGACATTTTCAGCATAAACGTACTCAGAACGTTTTGACGTACGATCATCATTTGTGTTGTTTAGTGACTTAACAAAATCAATGTGGCAAAAAAATTGAATTAACATGTGAACATTTTCGTGCGATAATTTTTCACAACTTTCGACGTGGATTATCACGACAAGAGTGCATCGATGAACTTAAATCTTTGTATGGCGATGAAGCACCACCCTACAACACTGTGAAAACTGGTTTAATGAATTCAATCGTGGCCGACGCTCGCTCAAAGACGAAGGTCGTCCAAAAACGGCCGTTGTGCCACAGAACATTGACGCCGTGCGTGAACTGATAATGCAAGATCGTCATGTGACATACCGTGAGATAGAGGCATCCCTGGGCATTTCTTCCACTAGCATACATTCGATATTGCATGAACACCTGGCCGTAAAAAAGGTTTGTTCTCGTTGGATCCGCACAATTTGACAATCGCTCAAAAAAAGGCTCGTGTCGATTGGTGCAAAGAAATTTTGAAAAAATACGATCACTGTGCTTCAAAAGACGTTTATAAGATCGTCACAGGTACCGAATCTTGGATCTATGCGTATGAGCCCGAAACAAAACAGCAATCGACCGTGTGGGCCTTCGAAGACGAGCCAAAACCAACGAAAGTTGTTCGTGAAAGAAGCACTTCGAAGCAAATGGTCGCCTGTTTCTTCGGCAAAAGTGGTCATGTGGCGACTGTTCCGCTTGAGCAACGTAGGATGGTCAATTCTGAGTGGTACACCACAATTTGTTTGCCTGAATTCTTCGGAGAAATTCGAAAAATGAACAAGAGAAGACGAATCATTGTGCACCATGACAATGCGAGCTCTCACACATCGGCTGAAACCAGCGCCTTTTTGACCGGCCAAAACGTCGAATTGATGAGTCATCCGCCGTACAGCCCTGTTTGACACCCAATGACTTATTCTTATTCACTCACATCAAGAAAAAACTGCTTGGTAAACATTTTTCGATGCCTGAAGCAACTGTCGAAGCGTTCAAAAACCATGTTTTGGAGGTGAATTTTCAACACACTGTAACCAAAACAATTCGAGCTCAAATGACAAAACGGTCTGGGTTAAGTTATGCTAAAAAATTTCCAATGGAAATGTCAGATGGCGCCACTAAGTGTTGTCTAGGCCAGAAATATATATAGCAACCCTCGTATATACATCCATGCAAATGTTTATGTATGCATGTGTTGTGCTTCTCATGATTGATATGCTTTTGAACTGTATTCTAGTTCAGTTAGCTTAATTTATGTAAATTATTTACTCCAAATTTTGAAGCCACTGAAAAGTGTGAATTATAAATTTGGGTATAACATTTACATCAGAGTATTTCAAGTATACGAGTACACTGTCTAAGTTAAATTGAACTAAAAGAAAGTGCAGTCATGTCATAATTTCCAGCAAATTTGTTAAACTAAACTTGAGAAAAATTTACCATGTGTTGGTAAAAATTTTGTTAATTTGAATTACATTGTAAGAAGGATATCTTTCTCATGAATATGGACAATAAAATGAGGTGAACTATAAAAATTTCAATAAAGAAATGTAAAAAATATTTTTAGGCGGTTATTCAGTTCTTATTCTTAAGTTATTGTTGAACTTGCCTCATGTATGCGATGAACTGCCTGTTAGGAAATTTTATAACTATGCTTTATGATGTATTTTATTGTGTTTAAAGAAAGATTGTCTTGAAATAAGTTAATTTGTATTTCATATGTATAATAGTTAAAATTATTCAAAACTAATACTGTAATGTAAATAAATTTAAGAACTACATTAAAAGAAAATAATATAAATGACAAAAAATAACATTCCATGTACAATACACAAAAACTTTAGTATAGGTGAACTAACAAATTATAACCAAGTTCATTTAAACTACATAAAAAGAAGAAATAAACCTAATTTAAAGAAAAGACATGAACTCTTTTTTATTATTTCGATATTTTTTGGTTATTGTGTCCTAAATAACATTTTTCCACATAAATATATTTTTATTACTTTCCGTCCTAAATATGTGAAAAATTTTTCTCAGTTTAAGTGTGCATTAACTCAACTGTACGGTGTTTTTACTTATTGTAAAGAAATAGTATTTTAGGAAAATCACTTCCTACTTCCTAGTAAATGGAAGCTGTATTTTAAATCCAGTTGTTTTGGAATGTAGCATTGTAGAGTTTATTGATCCAATGGTTTCACGCTCCCACAAATATGTTTCGTCAGATTTGACCATTAACCCATATAGAGACTGTAGTTTTCATCCAATCGATTCGAAATTTGGCATGGGAGAGTTTCTTGATCCAAGAAACAACATTGTCAATGTGAAGAAAATCGGTTCATCATTTAGATTTAGGTCCCATATATCGTTCATTCCATGTCAAACCGAACACCTTTTTTGGGTCACCATTCCCGATTTCAAAATAAATTGGCATATCGATTCCCTGCTTAAAACTAAATACTTTATAGTTGGTGAAAAAAGAACCAAAAATTTTTCCAGAGCATCTCAAGTCTGAGAAAATAGGAAATTATTCCTAAAGGACGTACGTATCGAGTTCTGTATTTTCGGAACGCGTGGACGGATTTTTACAAATGAAGGCTCTTTTAAAGGTCTTAAGTTGTATTTTCACAGCAGGGATTTATGTTCGCGTCGTGCATCCGATGCATCTGCAAATTTAATTAGCATTTTACACATCAATGACACCAACTTAAAATTCTGTGAAAAATATAGTTATGTAGCCCTATATATTCAAAATGAACGCTGATAAATTGAAGATGGTGTTCAGCCCCGATCTTTAAAAAAAATATTGAGAAATTCCTGAGATTTGAACACGCGTTTACATAATACATAACTTCCAAAATACACCTTAATAACATCTGAAAAAATTTTTTTTTTTCTCGCCAACAACAAGATGATTCATTTCCATATTATAACTAATATATAAATTTTCAAGACAATCGGCAATGTCGACCAGATTTTTTTTTCCAAAATCGTTCGGTTTGATATGGAATGAACGATATAAGAGTATGTTTCGACCATATAGGGAGTGTAGTCATATAGCCATATAGGGAGTGTAGTTTATTTCCAATCGTTTTGAAATTGAGCACGGTAGCGTTTATTGATCTATGGATCAACATTGCCCAATTTGAAGAAAATCGGTTCAGATATAGCTCCGATATATATGTTTTGTCCCATTTTGGCACTTTAGCGCTATAGAAGCTGTATTCTAAATCCAATTGTTTTGAAATTTAGCATGGTAGAGTTTACTAATCTATGGACCAACATTGCCGAATTTGAAGAAAACCGTTTCGGATTTAGATTTAGCTCCCATATACATACATATCTCGTCCGATTAGGGCCTTTAGCCCTATAGAAGCTGTATTTTACATCCAAATGGTTTGAAAATTAGCATGGTAGAGTTTCTTGATCCATGCACCAATATTGCCGAATTCGAATTATATTTTTCGACCGACTTAGCCCTATAGAAGCTTTAGTTTACATTTTATGTAGAGGTCCCATATATACGTCTCGTCCGATTGGGCTGCAGAGGCAGAGGCCTAAACAAATTTTACTTGAAATATACATTAGATATTGCATTGTTATTCAATCTTACTAGAGTGGCGTAGAGTATCATATAGTCGGCACCGCCTGTCAATAGACTTTCCCTACTGGTTTTCTTTAACTCAAGGGGTATCACGGCTCTATCTGTCTTATACAGGGTGGCGCAGAATGAGCTTATAACTTTTTTATTTATGCTATTATTATATATTTTTTTTAATATTATTGGGGAATTTTTTGCAATTAGCTTTAAAAAATGATATCCTGTAAGTGATGTCCATTTTCTGCTTCGAGTATACGTGCTCTTTTTAGCATATTTTCCATAACTTTTCTGAAAAATTAAATTATTTGGAGTAGCGTCATATCGCCCAATGTCATATCGCCCAAAACCATGTATGTCATATCGCCCAAAAACACCAATGTTAGTTGTTGTTGTAAAAAAATGTTTTTTGGGCAATATGACATAGACATTGGGCGATATGTCATTTTGAATAGTAGATAATTTCTTATTTTGTATTTCGCCAAAAAAAAGTTATGTCATAACGCCCAAAATATACAAACCAATTTATTCTGAAATGTCCATCTCGCTAATCAAAGAAAAATTTCACGAGTATTTTTCGACGATTTGAACGCGGATTAAACAGAGAGCGCGAGACCGGCCTTCGGCCGGGTTTAAAGATTTATTCCTCTGGGGTATGTCCAAAGACGGCTACGCGGACCAAACTGAGTATGCGTAAACTGAGCATGCGTAACCGGCCTTTGGCCGGGTTTAAGGATTTTCTCCTCTGGAGTATGTCCAAAGACGGCTACGCGGACCAAACAGAGTGTGCGTGACTGACAGTAAGTCCTAAGACTTCTACGCTGATCAATGTTTGTTTGCAAAGACCCTTTGGTTCGCATAGCCGTCTTTGGACATACATTAAAGGAGAAAATCCTTAAACCCGGCCGAAGGCCGGTCACGCACGCTCTGTTTAGTCCGCGTAGCCATCTTTGGACATACCCCAGAGGAGAAAATCTTCGCGCACACTCTGTTTAGTCCGCGTAGCCATCTTTGGACATACCCCAGAGGAGAAAATTTTTAAATCCGGCCGAAGGCCGGTCACGCACACTCTGGTTGGTCCGCATAACCGTCTTTGGACATACCCCGCCCACGCATATAAACTGTGGTCCGCGTATCCGTCTTTGGCAAGGTAAATCAGTATGTGTTACCGCTGCATGATGAAGGGTATTATTACAGTTCTTTTGTTACGCTAAGCTTTGCAACATTTTATATTTATTGAAATGTCATATCGCCCAAAAAAAAACTTTGGGATTTATGACATTGCGTTTGGGCGATATGACATTTCCAGGTAACAATTTTGGGCGATATGTCGCTTTTTGGGCGAAATGACATTCATGGTTTTTGGCGATATGACATTGGGCGATATGACGCTACGCCAATTATTTTTGTACGTTGGTTGATGCACAAAATGATGACAAAACCAGTAAGGAAAGGCAGAAAGTCGGGCGGGGCCGACTATGTAATACCCTACACCTCCCTAACACTGCGATAAGGGTCACTGCGATAAGAATTTGGAATAATTGGTAAATGGGTAGGAACATATTATCTAATTCTGAAGCGATAATCGCAAAATTAAGCAATATTCGTTCCTAAATTGAGAAACATCTTTCTGGAAAATTTTAATGATCGGAAGTAAAGTACAACTACTATAGCGATTTGATACCAAATCAGGAGGAACATATATATGGAGGTTATATATAAATCTGAACCGATTTTCCCTGAATACTCATTCACGTAAAAAGACCTCTTTCTGTCGAATTTCGTACTGATCGAATATAAAATACAGTCTCTACAGCGCTTACATGTCATCGGGGGTATCGTATATATGGGGGCTATATCTAAATCTGAACCGATTTCTTCCAAATTTGAAAGTGTTCATTCATATAATAGGAAACCTCTTTCTGAAGAATTTCATACTGATCGGATATAAAATAAAGTTTTTACAGCGCTTACATGTCAAATCGGGGGTAAAGTATATATGGGGGCTATATCTAAATCTGAACCGATTTCATCCAAATTTAAAAGTGTTCATTGTTATAATAGGAAACCTCTTTCTGCCAATTTTCGTACTGATCGGATATAAAATCCAGTTTCTACAGCGCTTACATGTAAAATCGGGTGAAACATATATATGGGGGCTATATCTAAATCTGAACGGATTTTCTCCGAATTTGGTAGTGTTCATTCACGTGACAAGAAAACTCTCTCTGCCGAATTTCGTACAGATCGGATATAAAATACGGTTTCTATAGCGCTAACATGTCAAATCGGGTGAAACATATATATGGGGACTATATCTAAATCTGAACCGATTTTCCCCGAATTGAGTAGTATTCATTCATGTAATAAGGGAACTCTCTCTGCCAAATTTCGTACTGATCTGATATAAAATACAGTTTCTACAGCGCTTACATGTCAAATCGGGGGTAACATATATATGGGGGCTATATCTAAATCTGAACCGATTTTGACCACTTTCACTGGAGATCGTCCTTGGGCCAAAAAAGAGCACTGTGTTAAATTTCATCACAATCGGACCATAAATACGACCTGCACTTTGATTACAAGAATACATGGACAGACGGACAGACAGACGGACAGACAGACGGACATGGCTAAATCGACTCAAAAATTGATTCTATGACGATCGGTATAATAAACTATGGTTCTATTTCTTCTCTTTTTGGGCGTTACAAACAAATGCACAAAGTCATAATACCCTGTACCACAGTGTGGTGTTGGGTTTATACCCAAAGGGTTTATACCCAAAGTTTTCCTTTCTTTATTTGGGTTTATACCCAAATAAAGAAAGGAAAATTATTCAAAAAGTTATAAAAAATTCAAACCATATCGCTCATTATGCGCCACCCTGTATTATAACTTTTTAAAGAAGTGGGGGATATGATTATTTTTGTACATTGTTCGATACATAATTAATTCCCCAAGTCTCCTTCACAAAATGCTTAAAAAAGAAAGAATAATAATTAAACCAGTAAGGAAAGACAGAAAGGCGGGCGGGGCCGACTATATAATACCCTACACCTACCTACCAATCCGAAAATGGGCATTGCGATAAGAATTTGGCAGTGTTCATACATGTAATAAGCAAACTCTCTCGGCCGATTTTCGTACTGATCGGATATAAAACACGGTTTCTACAGCGCTTAAATGTTAAATCGGGTGAAACATATATATGGTGGCTATATCTAAATCTGAACCGATTTTCCCCGAATTTGGCAGTGTTTATTCATGTAATAAGATAACTCTCTCTGTTAAATTTCATACTGATCGGATATAAAACACGATTTCTACAGCGCTTAAATGTTAAATCGGGTGAAACATATATATGGGGGCTATATCTAAATCTGATCGGATTTTCTCCGAATTTGGTAGTGTTCATTCACGTAATAATAAAACTCTCTCTGCCGAATTTCATAAAGATCGGATGTAAAATGTGGTTTCTACGGCGCTTGCATGTCAAATCGGGTGAAACATATATATGGGGACTATATCCAAATATGAACCGATTTTAACCAATTTCAATAGGGATCGTCCTTGGTCCTTGGGCACTATGCTAAATTTAATCACAATCGGACCATAAATACGACCTGCACTTTGATTACAAGAATACATGGACAGACGGACAGACGGACGGACAGACAGACAGACGGACATGGCTAAATCGACTCAGAAAGTGATTCTGAGTCGATCGGTATAATAAACAATGCGTCTATCTCTTCTTCTTTTAGGTGTTACAAAAAAATGCACAAAGTCATAATACCCTGTACCACAGTGTGGTTTAGGGTATAAAAAGTTATAAAGAATTCAAACCATACCGTTCATTCTGCGGCTGGTGTGCATTTTCTTGGGGTCCAACTTCCGGCCGCCGTGACAGACATATGGACAGATAGGCAGAGGAGCACAGCTAAATCTTATAGCCTGTTTCCCTATCTCGAACGAACACATTCGTTGTTTGTTGTTGTTGTTTTGGGTGAATTCTTGTTTTAGTTGTTGCCATCGCTACGCATACTGAACAGAGTTAAAAATATTTTGTTCGAGTCTACAAAAATGTATGCTTTTTTTTGGCCGAAAGTTTGAAAATTGTTTATCTGGCAATTATATTAAATTGCTTGCCCTATAGACGTAAGGCTAGCGAACGAATCTTAGAGAAACCAAATTCCTGACGAAAGTGAGTGACTGGTTTTCTATCGCTTATGTTTTCGTTTGAGATAGAGAAACAGGCTATTACAATTTCAATTTTCATATTCGTGCTCTGGAAATACATACAATTGTATTATTTATCAATCATTTCTGTCCTTATTGCTATGTCATTGAACTTTGTGCGCCGATATTTTGTTTAGTAATAAGGTTTCATTGGAGACTAAATTTCAAAAGAACAATTTCAACCATAATAATAATTTTACGTTAGGTTAGGTTAGGTTAGGTTGAAGAGAGGAGACGTTTAAACGTCTCATGTCCATGGACATACACTTAAGCCAGTGGTTCGGCCTTTTGTGCGCTCCTTATTTATGATCTTTTTATACCTCACGAGTTATAGAAAATCAGTACTAAACACGAATTTTCTCAGTATCTTCCAGTCATATTCTCTGAGATGAGTCAAGTCTGGTAATACGTCGACCCGAAATGCCGGGATCTTGCATGTGTAAAAGCCGGGCAGTGACACAGAAAATGTTCCATCGTTTCGATGTTTTCCCTGCATGCCCTGCATTAGTCGTTTCCTGCTAGTCCTATGCGATGAAGATGTGCTTGTAAGCTTGAGTGTCCCGTTAGAACACTTATCATCTTACTAATATCGATTCAGAAGACTTCTTGTTTTCTTTTCATTTGGGTCACCCCACAGTATCTTTGCAGTTGCTCCCACTGTTGCGCAATTCCACACAGTTTTGAGAGACATAGACAGTGCTTCAACTCATTCTTCGTGGCTTTGAAAGGTTTCCAATTTTCCCAGTTTATATCTCGAAGTTTTCTGCCCTTCTCTCTATTTTACGTTAATGCACACTAAGCTTATCTAAACATTCATCCTTTCAAAAATTTCACAATTCCACACAAGTTCGTAACAGATATTTGGATTATGTTGAACCCACCCTTATATGCATATAACTGTATTCACAGAAAACGGCTGAAATTTGGAGTGATTGATTCATTCAGTAATACCGTACGTGTCCTAATTAACTAATTATTTCTGCTTATTGACTGTAGAAAAATATTTATCCTATCGGTAGTTAAAATTTAAAATTTTAAATAACCCACCCTATATAACACAAAGTTGCTAACTTTCCAAATTGTTCCAAGAGAAAAATTTCATTTTACCTGAACCATATGCCAATATAATTACAAATAGCTTTTAAAACATTAATTTGGCTTGCAGTTATATAAAGATGACAACAACTTGAAGGTGGTGTAAAAAGAAGAGGTTGAGTTTAGGAGAGGAAAGAAAGAGTAGTAAATGCTGTGATTTAACAAGGAAAGTCTGGAAATGTTTTTTTGCAATTATTCAAACTAATAGCAGCATTAGTATCGGCTTAAACTTAAACGAAAAATGTATGCTACAATATTTATATAATTTAATCTCATGTATTTAGTTTTAATTAAATATTAAAATGCATAAAAAATAAATTTCCATTTAACTAATTTAAATGGAAATATTATCGCTTGGCATATATTAATGTAACATAAAATGTATTACTGAAATATTCGTATTAATAAATGCAAACCACTATTTTAACACATATTAAGTGAACATTTTAAATCTCACTGGATTAATCACACTGAAAAAATATCGAAGACATTGACATTAATTTGCCGACAAACACAACAAAACATTATATTAAGTCAATTTTGAACGTAAATTTAAAAGAATTTTATAACTACTTAGAAATTTTTCTTTTACTTAAGTATAAAATATCCGTATCTTATTTTTTTGTGTTCTTTAGTGTCAAAAAAAAGTTAATATTAGGAAATTTTGTTCAGTGTAGTAACCGTTTGTTTAAAACCCACATGAATGTATTTAATAGAACATTTATTAACTGTCCAGGTCACAAAGGAAAACAAGTAAAAGAATATTTAAAAATATCATTATTATTATTTATAAGTGCTGCAAATGGAATGATGCAATAAGATAAACTTCAGCCTTTGGTTAAAGGCATAGTAGAAACAATTCCCCAAGTCATTTTTATCTTCTAATAATTGGCATCATAAGGAAGAAAATAATACCTTGTTGATGAAAATTCACTAAAGAACTAAGGAGTTTTTTTGTTTTTGCTGAAGTATTAAAAATATCAAAATTTTGGCAATACTCAATCAAAAAGCATGAATTTATAATATGGATTTCAAATTTATTACAGAAATGTGAATGACTCTGGTTCGTTTATGAAAACTGGACAGTTCAGAAAATAATCGTTTATGAATGTATGAAAATTTTCACTGACACCTAATGGATGGACAGAAGTTACATGGTCAACCTGTTTCCACAACAATAACGCAGACATCAATAATCCTGTCAACTCAACGGCGGTGACAGCAACACTGGCCATCCGAAGAGAGGACATTAAGGATGACAGTGACAATGTACAACGCATACATTGATGGACAGCGCTATGACAACATTGCCTAGTAGGATAAAATAACATATGTTATTGTAATTAAATAATTGCATACCTGTGTAGATACATAATGTGAATAAATACACAAACCGTAATTCATATATTTATAAAAATTGTATATACCATATGGTCATACTATTTTTGTTCTGTAAAGTGCAAATGTAAAAAAAATTGCTGCCTTTACGAACAAATACTCGTACTTACTATTTTGCAAAGAATAAGAAATAATTCAAAAGAAAACGATGTTTCATTAAAAACAAGATAAGACTATCGTTGCTGTCTGGGGGACCTAAATCACCCTTTTGGAGCAGACTAAATAATACACTGTGGACCAGGACCCAACCCCAGTAACACCCAAAAGGACAAGAGAAAGACCCATCGTTTATTATACCGATCGACTTGGAATCACTTCCTGAGTCGATTTAACCATGTCCGTCCTTCTGTAGACTTATCGTTGTAATCATAGTACAGGTCGTATTTATGGTCCGATTGTGATGAAATTTACACAGTGCTCCTTTTTGGCCCAAGGACGATCCCTATTGCAATTAGCCAAAATCGGTTCAGATCTACATATAGGTCCCATATATATTTTCCTCGGATTTGGCATATATGCACTGTATAAGCATATTTTTACCGCTCTAAATACAAATTGACACAAAGACGTCTCTTGATACACTTGGAAAATTTTAGTGAAATCGGTTCAGATTTAGATTAGCCCACATAAATATGTTACCCCCATTTCATACGTAAGCGCACCCGATTTGACATGTAGACGCTGTAGAACCCGTATTTTATATCCGATCAGTACGAAATTCGGCAGAGAGAGCTTCCTTATTACATGAACGAACTCTGCCAAATTCGGAGAAATCAGTTCAGGTTTAGATATAGTCCCCATATTTGGTATGAGAGAGATTTTTTATTACCTGAATGAACACTGCCAAATTCGGGGAAAATCGGTTCAGATTTAGATATAGTCCCCATATATATGTTCACCCAATTTGGTACCAAAGCGCTATAAGAGTTGTACTTTACTTCCGATCATTGCAACATTTGGCAGAAAGAAGTTTCTAAGTCTAGGCTAATAATGCTTAAATTGGGGATAATCTGTTCATATTTAGTTATAGCCACATAATCGTATATAACGGGTTTTCCAACAAGAGGTGTTATTTTGAATCACCAGGTATTTCGGTAGCTGTCACATTTGAAGCTTTTATTCTTTGACATTTGACAAGTAGAAACTACGCCATTACTAAAAATGGAACGATACATGATTCAACAACGCATTGAAATTATTAAAATTCGAAACATTGAAAATCATCATTCCACATCGGTGGCTACGTCAACAAACAAAATTGTCGCATCTGGGGCTCGGAAAACCCAAGAGTTATTGTTGAGAAGCCTCTCCATCCTCAACGTGTAACTGTTTGGTGCGGTTTATGGTCCGGCGGGGTCATTGGACCTTACTTTTTCGAAAATGAGGTTGGATAACCGTAAGATTAATGATTTTTTATGGTCGGAGTTGGATGGTATTGATCTGCTACGAAGTCCGACCGGAGACTATAATCTGGTACCGCGGGAGCCAGGAGCCCCTGGAACTTCGGTTCCAGCCTGGCTGTTGGTGTGGCCCCTTGGGGAGCATTTCGTGGTGGCTGTGGTTTAGACCAAAATCGCGGGGAGAGCGCAAGCTCGATGTGGAGTTGCATTTCAACCGGGTGCCATGACCCATAGAATGGAAGGAGTTTTAGGTAGACTCCGCCCTTAACCAAAGGGGACGACATGCCAAAAACATGAAGTCGAATTGGTACTCATACACTTGTGTGTGTGGGCGTTGGTAGACGCATTGTATTCACCCTGTGTTAAGAGTACAGTGCGGTAAGGCCATTGCGGCGGGTACGCACTTAAAACACTCGACTACTATTGTACGTCCGTTGGTCTTGGCCGAAGCCGACCACACCAAACATGGTGAAAATTTCCCCCAGTACACACAACATGTGGTACAGTCAGGGGAAACCGTCATGTCCAACCGTCAAAACGGAAGCACAATGAGCACTGGATAGCGGTCAGAGTTTTGACGAAGTTGGAGGCTGTTGAGGTTTCGGCTCTTACCGAAAAACAAAAAGAGTCACTTATCAGCAGGGGGTGAGGCGGATGGTAAAAAGCGGCAGGTCAATTTGATCCTTAACACTGAATCCACCTCCCATACACAACGTGCAAGTGCAACCCTACAATATGGCTTCGAGGCTATAGTCTTGAAGGTATACAAGCAGGACTGCGGAAGGTGAGTCGTCCACCGTGGTTGATACACGGCTTTCTGGAAGTGCGGAGGTATCCACGCCCATTATTTCTGGTGAATCCAACTCTAACAGAAGATCTGTAACGTCCTACTCTGAGGACGAAAGCTCTACGTCTGACACAGAGGGGCTGAGGGGAGTCTCCGGACTCTTTGACGCATCTGGCGGGGACACGCTTCTCGATGATACGGACGAAGAGTTCGATAACACCCTTGTCGGGGTGGATGTTAATCTGTCAATTACCAATGATGATAAGAATTCTACAGATTAACCTCCATCATGCTAAAGCAGCCTCAGCGGCTCTACTGCTGCGCCTGTCCACAGGTGCAGTAGACATCGTCCTGATACAGGAGCCTACGCAGTGGGAGGAATGGTGTGCGGTATCAGGACACCCAACTTTAAACTGCTTGTGGCCAACTGTGAAGGCACTCCAAGAACCTGCATTTTGGCCAGGAAAGATCGAAGTATCTTTCTCCTGGCTAATTTAAGTGGTAAAGACCAAACATCTGGGTGGACTCCAGTTACTTGCCTTATGAAGCTGTAGTACCGACTGCTCTATTTAGGGAAGTAGTAGAAGAAGCAACGTCTGACGAGGTCGAGCTGTTATTGGCAGACACGAACGCTCATCATACTATATGGGGTAGTACGGATATAAACAATAGGGGTGATTCGCTTCTTGACTTTATTCTAACTACCAACTTAAGTATTTGTAACATAGGTAAAACCGACCTTTACAATTAAAGACAGACAAGAAGTACTAGACGTAACGTTAGCTACTGACCGGCTGTCAGACAAAATTATTGGGTGGAATGTACTGGACGACCACTCATTCTCAGATCATCATTATATTGAGTTCAAACTCGCTGAAAAAGCGCCTGTACCTGCCGTCCACAGAAATGTGAGAAAGACAAAGTGGCACCTGTATGAGAAGAATTTCAAGAAAGTCCTCACCTCCAAACTTCTGTACGAACCGAATTACAAAGCCGGTCTGGGTAATCTGGTCGAGCATATCACCACATCATTCAATAGTTCCCTTGCAGAAGCCTGTCCAAAAACAAGGTACAAGGGTTAGACTAAACCCCAATGGTGGACTTCTGAGCTAAGGCTTTCAGGCTTTCATACATCCCGAATCGATGGAGGGATACCAAAGTGGTATTCATACTTAAAGCGGGGAAGATATCACACACTAGGCCAAAAGACTTCAGACCAATTAGCATATCCTCCTTCCTATTGAAAGGTCTGGAAAGATTTTTAGATAATTTCATTAGGAAAAACCTGGATACAAAACTCCTGTCGGTGAACCAACATGCTTACAATAAGGGGATGTGTACAGAATCTGCCCTGCACGAACTTGTGAGCACTAAATTCCTGCATTTCAAGGAATTCACCATGGTGGCATTTCTTGACATAGAAGGGGCTTTTAACAACATTCACTCACAAGCAGTAATTGCGGCACTGTCACATCTAAAAGTTAACTCTAGTTTGGTTAGACTAATTCAAAGTCTGCTCAACAGAAGACGCATTACAGCATGTCTTGGGTCCACAATTCTAACAAGGTTTGTAAACAGAGGGACCCCACAAGGAGGAGTACTGTCTCCACTAATTTGGAACCTAGCGGTGAATGAAATCCTGCTAGATCTAGAACGTTGTGGCTGCAAGGTCTTTGCATATGCGGACGACGTGGCGATCGCAGTGAGTGGCAAATTCGAAAACGTCCTCCGAGACATTCTACAGGTGGCTCTGAACAAATTGGCTAGCTGGGCCAGAAGCTGCGGTTTGGGTGTAAACCCAAACACGACAGAATTGGTTCTCTTTACTAGGATGAATAAAGTCCCACATGTGGACCCTCCACCTCGGACAAATGGAACAGATCTAGTCTTTTCTGAAAGTGCAAAATTTTTAGGAATAGTTCTAGATAGAAAACTGTTATTTAGACTTAACGTATTGGAACGTGTAAGGAAGGCCAACGTCGCGTTATATTCCCGCAAAAAGGCTGTAGGGTCGCGGTGGGGCCTCTCTCCTAAAATCGTCCACTGGATATATATAGCAGTAGTTCGTCCCATACTGCTATACGGCATTGTGGTATGGTGGACGGCAACTGAAAACTAACCATCACCAACCTACTAACAAAGGTTCAGAGAACAGCCTGCCTCAGCATAAGCGGAGCCTTAAGGACTACAGCGACCGAGTCTCTACAAGCCCTACTCCATATACTGGGGGCTGTATTTTATTCGTAGACCCAAGGGGGCCATGAGAGCCAGGGGCTCTATCGGTGATGTTCGCCGTAGTAGTTGGTGTAGTGCGCGATTCTGGATATTTAAGCGAACTGCGCGAATTCGTCTGCTGGCGAGATGGTTGCGGTGCGCGGTTGTGACAAAAAGTCTGTGACGAGGGCTTTTCATGGACGGAATGCAGGAGATTATGATGTTCCCCCTGATATTCGCGGCACTTATGTGGGCTCCTACAGTCACGAGTCAGATGCGAATATGCGAAACAGCGCGCGCAATACCGATATTTAACGACTGCCCGAAGTCTCGCCTCTAATGACATAGTCCGAAAAATTCGACAAGATCGAAGAGGGTGCAGTTTTTGGCAAATCTGGCATTGTTTACCGCTTTTGTCCCGAATCTTGGAAATCGATTTTGTTTTTTCCGGGATGGACACCGACGTCTCATCCATTTCTGAAAACCCGATCTTCGAAGCCCCGTTCGACGCGGAAACCGAAGGCGTCACGGAACTCGGCGCCGAAAGCGTGGTGAGAGGTAATGACTCTGGAATAGTAGACGTCACAGCGGTCCTAATTGGCGCAATTGCCAGTGCAGGAGTCGCAATGGCATCCACTGATGTGGTCGTCACAAATGTGTGAACCTGGGTATAGGACATCGGACCGGTTATAACCCAACCGAAGATTGTCTTTTGGCCAAGCAATGAGCCCAGCAGTCCTTGGTAAGTTCCCTCTAAAATAATTCGGGGATACAGATCTGCACCAATCAAAATGTCAACCGGGAGACTGTCAAAGAGGTTTGAATCTGCCAGTTGAATATTGGGAAGTCGCGTTTTTAAATCTGCTGGCACATAAAACGATGGTAAGTTTCCAGGAATGGTCGAAAGAACCAACGCTACGGTTTCTAAAAGAACAGAGAAATCGAGCGGAGACCGAATCTCTATAGGACAAAGTTTTCGGGAAGTAGCCGAAACAGCATGAGTGACGCCAGATATGGTATCATTCGTGGAATGCACCGAAAGGTTTAACTGATTTTGCAATCGTTCCGAAATGAAAGATGCATCTGAAGCCGGGTCAATCAGGGCTTGGGCAGGGTATAAAACGCCATTATGGTATATATTTACCATGGCTGTGCCCAATAATACCGCACGGTTTTGGGAGACATGGAATGTTTGGCGATTTACGGCGGACGAATACGCGTTAGCAGACGTTGACGGGCCTTGATCACCATTTTATGGCAGAACAGCTTGACGCGATGTTTTGGAATGGGAAACGGAATTCGTCATTGTTCTGGGAGTAGAAGTATTTGGAGTGTTATCCGTTGACGAAGATGAATCGCGATGAAGCAGCGTATGGTGTAGCTTTTGACACAAAGCGCAAGAATTTGTGCTTGTGCAATCTTTAAATTCATGCGACCGAGATAAACAATTGACGCAAGAACGCTGTTTTTTAACAAGGGAGAATCTTTCAGTGACGGACATTTTGCGAAATTTCGCACAGACTCGAAGAAGATGATTCTGCTTTGGACAGATCGGCCAAGTATTACTAGAGGTCGACTTGGTAGTACCCGATGAAGAAGAGCCAGAAGAACTAGCACCTGTGAAGTGGGCTTTGACCTTCTTGCCAGACAGTTTTTTATTAGTATCACCCCTAGTTATATCCCGGAGACACGCAAAAGTTTGAATCCTTTCGTTCAGAAAGGCGTCCAAATCTTTCCACGTTGATAGAGCAAATTTATTTTTTACACTCTGTTCCCACAGCGTTGTGGTTAAATTTGGTAATCGCTGAAGGCAGACGAACACCAAAATCGGATCTCAATTCTCGGTGGGGACATCGTCAATAGACATCGCAGAAAGGCAGGCATTATTTCAACGTTGAGTTGATTTCAGACCCGAGCTCGTTTCAACGTCGATAACCGGAGGTGCATAAAGAGTTTTTAGTTGGTTATGAACCAGTATGCGCGTGTTATCGTACGTGTCCCTAAGTGCTTTCCAAGCAAGAACGAAACTACGATGGGTCAATGGAAATTTTCAAACGATTTTTCGCGCCTCCCCACTCGTTTTACGCACCAAATGGCATAATCTTTCAACGTCAGTCAAACGAGAATTATTAATGTAAACCGCACTAAAGAGATCTCAAATAGTAGGCCACGACAGAAAATCACCCTCAAATATGTCCGTATCGCACGGAGGCATTGATAGGTTATGAACGCTATCACTCATAGGCGGCATAAGTGGCACGCTTTCCCTCGCACCATCTCTCGCCACATCAGATTTATGGTAGATGGTTGCAGGAGAATCTGCCTCAAATGACGGATGAACGGGATTTCGAGTCCCACTTACGGTTGCATTAGAACGCACGGAGTCTGGAACAACGGAACTAACAACCGAAGATCGAGAGGACGACCTGGGAGGACTACGGAGCAGAGCTAACTTCCTATTAATGACCGACAAGCAATCCATATACAACTGATATGCAACATCGTATTAGCTTTGGACAGAATCGATATGTTCTGTCTTCGTATCTGCTGTGATCTTAAAATGATTCAGACAGGACTCGAAAGTCTCTTGGGCCCTAGACCACACTTTATTAAGTTCTGTACTGCGAACTTCGAGACGATATATATCGTGGTCCTCGTCTGTCAATGCATTAAAATGTGTATTAAATTTTACCAGAGCGTCCGAAGCTCTTATAAAGAAATCAAGAGGCGTAACCGATATTTTGTATTACGAAAAAGCACGATGCAAGAAAAACCAACTAAATTTATGTTTGAATCTCGAAAAAGATTAAAAATGTGCACTTTAAATGTGTCAAATCGTCTGAAAGCCCTGATTACCTGTTGTAGGGTGTACGTATTATTTAGCTAAACCCGCCTACAAAAGCAGTAAATACTCGAAAACGTGACTAAACGCCGAAAAATTAATATAAACATATAACAAATCCGTTTAAAAATCGAAAATAGACGTTAAAACAATGTTTTTGTTTATTACTGTCGGATTGACCTACTGTAGGGTACCCGAAAAAGTTGTTTTAAACCTCGTGAAGGCGTTACTTTTCGACAACGACCAAAAATTTGCAACTAATATATATTTTTTACAAAGTTTTAATTTAAGTCGATTTTAATTATTTTATTCTGTAAATAAACGTATTATTCACAGACCCGCACGGCACCTGAAAGGGTTAATAGAAAACTAACGAATATGGAAACAAAATAAAAAAGAAGAAAAAATGTATGTATGTATATACGTATGTGTATGGCTGTAAGCGAAGGTATTAAGTACGTACATATGTCATTTGTAAATATATATGAATATGTATATGAACTGTTTATTTTGAAAGTGGCGTAAACGCCATTCTGCTTTGCTCTATTCACCATTGAAAAAAGGGTGTTAATAAAACCCAAATGCTAAAATTGTCACTTAATATAGAAACATTGAATTCCTGAGATGACTTGAATGTAAATAATATATTTCTATTATTCACCTAGCGTCCTAACGACACTACTCTTGGTTTAAAAACAGAATGGCGTTTACGCCACTTTCAAAATAAACAGTTCATATGTATATTAAGTAGCAGGCACTTGTTGATGGAAATGAAATTATGTGTGGTGCTTTGGTAGCTGGATATTTATTGTTGTTGTTGTTGCTGTCATTGATCGAGAAAGAATAGGTATGTTTGTTTATTATATAGAACCAAAACTTATTGCAAAAAATAAGGGTGGGTTTTTCAGAAAACTTTCATAATAATTATGTTTTTGAACGAAAACTTCGCGGACAGCTTTAAGAAATTTATTTTAACACAACGCTTTTGCCAATTCCACCAAATTATTTAAACACCAAAATACACTAAATTTCACTTCACACAATAGGCATCACTGCACTTTTTCTAATTGTTCTTTTTTTTTTGTTTTGTTTCAATTAATATTGTATGCCCGACGTTTGTTGTCATAAAGGGCAGCGACCGATCTTTTACAATTTTGTCCGTCCGTTTCTATGTGCGTTTATTTATTTTAAAGCACATATGTTTTCGCACTTATGTATGTATGTACGTTCGTTTGTTTCGCGAGCTCACTACTAAACTATACACTGCTCTATACATACCTCATATCGATGAAATATTAAAAAATAATGCAGGAAAATTAGAGTGAGATGTGGCGATTGTTGTTAGACGTAATCCGCAAAAACTTGTAAGTAAAAGAAGATGTAGACCGATTAAAAAGGCTCGAAAAATCCAAAAATCCGGCTCGACCAAAATGTTTCGCCGTGAGCGAGGGTTTTATGAAAAATAAATAGAAATAAAACACGGTGTGTTAAGTTTTTTCATAAATGAAATAAATAAGCTTTATTCAAAGCAAAATTACCTTGTAAGGACAAGATGGTGGTTATGTTGTAAGAACAAGAGTTGTTGAGATGTAAGAACAAGAGTTGTTAAGTGAGTTTTTACTCGTTAAAATGTAAACATACCCAGATGACGAAGGTAGCGAATACTCAAATAACCGGTAAATTCATTCGTCAAGATCAAGGCAATTACTCTGCAAGGATGCATAAAAGAGTAAGCTGATCAGAAGTAGTGAATTGTACGATCGGTACACTGTAAAAAGTCAGTGACGATTTGAGAAAGCATTTTATGGAGTTTTGGCTTAAACATGGTTCGAAGCTTGATGAAAAGGTTGGCTTCTGACACTGTGCAGAGCTTAGTTTGGATATAGCTCACAGACTACCAGATATCTGCAGTGTCTATCAAGCCGAAATAATGGCAATATGGGAAGTAGCCAACTGGCTGAGTCGCAACATAGTAACCAACACTGGCGTTGTCATTTACTCGGACAGCCAGGCTGCCATCAATTCTCTGGAGGCAACATCCCTAAATTCACAAACAGCCCTCGACTGCCTCATATCTCTTAACGAGATGGCTGAGCAGCCTGGGCATAGGGATATTCCGGGGAACTGCAAAGCTGATGAACTTGCTAGGAAGGGGACGACATTACAAATTCTCTTTGCATATATTGGTGCACCACTATCCACGTGCAAGCTTTGGCTTAGGCAAGAGGCAATCAGGCAGTCCAACAATATAAAAAATATCAGATTATACATATTTCTGATAAAACAGAAGTATTTCGGACAGTGGAGCAGCGCGGCCATTTCACTGTACATAATCCCCAAATACAAAAGAGCTGATAGCTCAATTTAGCAAAACCAATTTCCATATCCCATAAAAAACAAATTTGAAATTTCCAAAGCTTGTAGTTGTTTTGCTCACCGGGAAAGATCTACAATAATTAAAAGGTTAGCTTACGCAAACTTTAATAACCTCAAGCAACTAAATGATCGGGTAAAATATTGTACCTTGTTCACAGAAAATGTCCCAAAAACAAGCGTTGAAAAATTCCAAACCAAATTGAAATCTACTAAAATAAAATTAACATTCCGACCCAACGTTGGGCGCCAATTAATGTTACGAACACGTCTGTGATTTTGAATATTATTTTGGAAAAATATTAGATTAGTATAGAGTTGAGGGAAAAATAGAAGTAAGTACTGCGGGATCCATCAGTAAGCTGGTTAATCAGTCAGTTGGGAGGTTCGCGTCCTTCCGTTTCGATTCACAGTTTTTTAACATAATAATATAGAGACTCCCTTTTAATTTCATTACCACTAAACAAAATCTAAAAATTAGTAAATAAAAAAAATTAAAAAATTAATTAAAGTTATACGAATAAAACTTCTATTAGGTATTGACGTGACCAAACACTGTAACTAATTAACCAATTCATAAAAAAATCTACTTTATTCACATATTATTTATATTTAGGAATTTAAAGGACAGTCTTCAAATAAATATTCAAGTAGCATTATTCAATACTTATTTTTTTGGATAATCAAATAGGATTTTCAATATTTTCTAAATGAAGATAAGCCTCAATAAAAAGTTTAACCAATAAATGAAATTGAATTCTGAAATTTGGAAAAATTAATTAAATCACTAATCATAAATTTGTACAAAAGGAAAAAAGCGTTTTAATATAAACATGCTAAAAATGTAGGGTATAATAATTCCAAATAATCTTTTGGGTTATTCTTTATATCATTCTTTATATTCTTTGATATCAAAAATATGCCAAAGCAAAGAGAAAAACAAGTAACAACGTTTCAGTCGGGTAAACCGACTGAGGTATACCCTCACTTTGTGAGTAATTTAGTATGGAATATTACACGAATTATTCTGTACATTTTTGTGAGAGGTACCAGAAGGGGTTTAACAAATACACAAATTATTCAACGAACAGTAGATACTTTAAATACATTGCACTGTGCCGAATTATAATCGTTTATGGGCACTGATACATTAACGTTTTGAGCCATTCAATCGGTTTCTCCTTTCGAAAGTTATCGTGCGCACCAGCCAGCGGACAGACGGCCGGCCGGACATTGCTCATTCGACTTCAGATCAAAAGTTAAACTTTTGATCCGATATATATAGCCTCGTATCACTAAAGTGAGGGTATACAAAGAACAGACCAAAATATGTCTGTCACTACACTTGTAATATATTATATATATAATATTCTTCGATGATAATGTTCGTAATCACGAAATCCATTAGCGAAATCACGGAATCCATTAACGAAATCGTTTTCGTGTCGAAAAAGTTATCGCAGCAACGACTTCTTTGGATCACGAGAATCGATCGACAATTGTGATTTTTGTTATCATTTTGTGTGAAATGGCAATATCAAATAGTGAAGAAGAAAAGTATAAACAAGTTGTGCACGGCGAAACGAACAACTTAATGAAATAAGAATAAATATAATAGCAGTGAAGTTTATGTTTAACATTATATAGATCCAATGTAATTTTGTATTCCTCATCTTCCGATTCAACCATCTAAATTCGACTCAAAAGTAACAAAAAAATTGTTTTCGATAACAATTTGTTTGATTTTACAGACTGGCAGCCGGCGGCTGCTCTATGCGTTACGTTTAATGATGCTTGGTGACTCCGTTTGCGTGCAGATTTATAGCGGACACTTGGGCTTCATATTATCGCCAAGTGAAGATTGTGCCGTCTGCGCAATACACGTGGGCAGCAGAAATTATGGTTTGATCAATCCGATATCAGTTTTGACGATTTAAATCATCAAATGCAAGAATTTTATTGTCGTTTATGGATTTTTCAGGGATTTAAATCCCTTTCTCGTAGGAAATCCAATGTGTTGGATAACTCACTTAAAGTGTTATCTGGCCTTCATTTAGGAGTATTTGCACCAAATAGTATAGGTTGCAACGTGTTACGAAGATATGTTTTTGGAAGATTCTTCTCAGGTGATGACTAAGACCCAGGAAGGGGTTATCTCCAAAGGAGTTCCACGAGTTCTTCGTGACAAAGTGTCTCCGACGCATAACTTTATCTCAACTTTTATAATATTTTAAACACCTTCACTTTTATAAATTAGGAAACGTTTAAGACGGAGGTAATATGAATACCAACCTTTACTTCACTTTTGGAGGTGTTACTCGATCCGTAGTTTATGCAAAATGGAAGTATGTTGGGTTGGTGTGAAACCAACAAAGTATAGAAAACACGTTTCGTAAGTCTAATGAAAGCATCGAATGGCAAATAATTGTAATCACTTGTTTTCCATATTAAAATAAAGTGGGGTAAAAATCTCTTATATCGAGGGGATTTTTATGTCGCATTGCCACTTAAGGAAGTTGAAATTATTTTAAGTTATTTGAAGAATAGGGTGTTAAATAATAAAAATGTAGGTAGGTAAGGAGACGTTCATTACAATTCATAGTAACGTTCCTGCCTTCGTCGTATTTGAAAACGTTCGGTCGAATGATGCCAATGCCCACAATCCACACCAAACAGTGCATTTTTCGGGATGCATTGGCAGTTCTTGTAATGTATCTGGCTGCACTTCACACCAAATACGGTAATTTTGAGCTTCGTCGCGGAAATCGCAGAAGTGCACGATGCACTTTCTTAACCGAGCATGGATTTTGATAATAAAATTAAATAATCTGCAAGTTTTGTTCGTTTGTAAGTCGATTTATGATTAAATTATAGTCCAAATGAATATGTTTGACAGTAACATGATACACGAAAACAGCTGAGCTGGCAAAAACAGTGTTGCCAAAAAATCACCCATTAATATTACATGCCCAATGGTTACAAACTGTGGCCTTGTAGGGTGTGCTCTATCAAGAAATAAAATTACATGGTGTTCTTTTATTAAGGTTTATATCAAAACTTGAAACGAAGTAGGTTATGTTCAGTTCTTTGAACTCAAGTGTATGATATCGGGTAGATTTAACTATGCGTTTCACAAAATGTGACTATTTACTATTTAGAGTTGTGGTGATATTTTTCTATCCTTGCATAGACACATGATGTAGATTTTTGTGCCTGTTGTGTTAGTGCATTTGCCACTAAATATGTGTGAAATAAATACAGAAACATATGCGCATATGCCAGACATGTGACTGATCGTAAGGAATTTTTGAATTATTTATAACACACTCTGTAGTGATGATAAGGGGCGAAACGATACGCGGATTGGATGTATCGTAGTAATCTTATGTATTCTCTCTTTTCCTCTTATTTATATGTGATGATAAAGGGCGATTAAGTATTATTAAGTATTATTAGGTTATTCGCATGACAAGTGAAATATTTGGTAAATAAAATCAGTTAAAAAATTACGCCGAAATCGTTCATATGGTTTTGTCTTCTGTTCCGATCTTTACATCGGAACATGGATTGGTATTGAACAAAATAAAATGTACGTCATGAATTTCAGTCAGATCCATTAAATAATGTATCAATCAGATAAACCAAACCTGTACCTATACCTTCTTATATGGGTTATATGTAAAAGTTTACTGAAGTGAACCAGAGCGTAACATACACAGATTGTATGCACTACCAGCTGACCCCAGCAGACGTTGTCCTGCACGTCCTGTTTGGGAAGTATTGGTTTTATATTCATTTTTATAGTCGGGATGTATGCAAAAATGCATACATACCGAGTTTCAGTAAAAAATGTATATTGACCATATGTCCACTACAGCGCCATCTACCGGTTAGAATCCTACATACAAACTATTATCAAGACAAACCATATATACATTTTAAATTTCAGTCAAATCGGCCTGGAAATGCGAATTTTGCAAATAACTTGACCACTCCGCAATTTATCGCGATGAAAATAATTCTAAAACACAAATGACCCCGAAACTGAATATATTGTTCAATTTCCAGCCCGTCGCTTTTATAGTTTCGGAGATCATGCGTTACTAACAAACGTACAAAGGATTTTATATATAAAAAGAAAATAAAGTGCGATATAAGTGCCTAATATTCTTTCAACTCGGCTAAAAGATCTTACCCCTAGAGAGTTGAGAAATCAAATCCAGAAATTAAACTTATGTATGAAGGATATATCGAAACGTGGACCGACATGGGCCATTCTACCTTAAAATTGGTCTATTTTTTTGGCGTTAGAAGGCATTTTAAATTTAAATATTTTGGTTTTTATACCCTGTGGTACAGGGTATTATGACTTTGTGCATTTGTTTTCAAAATGAGAGATTGACATTGCATTGAGCCACTTTTTGTGTCGATTTACTTATAGCCATGTCCGTCTGTCTGTCCATGTATTCTTGTGATCAGTGTGCAAGTCGGAAAAATTAAGCGATCTTTCGGAATATTGACACAGAGACTTTTCTGGGACTAGGGAAAATCTCTATTGAATATCCATGTTTTACAGTCCCCATATAAAGGTCCTCATTGATGTCACTTGTTGACTGGTCGAAATTTAAGAATTTATACTTTATATTGGACGTAACCGTCCCTAGTGCAAATGGGGTACATCGTTCCATATTTTGGTATTGCCCCCTATAAAAATCCTGTCCGATTAGATTTCGTTGATGCTCTAGAGAACACATTTTCAACCGATTTAGATAAAATATAAGCATTTAAATTAAAAGGGGCATATCGGTCCAGCTGGTAACATAAATCTTCATATGAAAGACTCTTCCGATTTGACGTCTTGGTGGTGTGGAGAAACCTTTGTATTGGGAATATATCACAGCATGGACCTATCACGACCGTCGTTCGTGTAAAGGTTTCTGTGTATAAATGTACCTAAGGTACCCGATCTGGTTAAACTTGTGGTCTCTTTATGTTTAAGGAGTCATATCTGTAGCTAAAAGAAGCATATGTCTCAAATTTCAGTCATTTAGTTCACACTAAAAAAATAGTATTGTATATCAAAGAATTTGTCGTAAAGTTTAAGATTTCGGCAATGATTTCGACCCAGAGACAATCGCTATAAAAATAAGAATTGTAGCAGCCGCCTTGAATATAAATTAGTTATTATTTTATTTTCATTATCATTTGAACTATAAGTTTATTTACTCAAAATGTATATTTTAAGAGGACCTAATTAAATTTTTATGGATGTAAAATAACTCAGAATCAATACAAACTCGTTTGAATAATGACTCGATTAACTCTCTTAAAATGATCTCATTTAATTTTAACTCAATTGATCAAATTTTGTCTCGTTCATTATTTCATATTTTATGTCACGACTGTAGTGCGTATACTCACACTCATATGTTTTGTATACATTCTGTCTTGAGTGATTTTCTGTTTAATGTATTCATAATTTTTGGAAGGCTTCATGCGAGGGCATGGAACAAATAAAGAATCATTCGTTTTGAGCTGTCAATGAAACAAGTTGTCTTCATTTTAAAGCGGACAAATCATAAGTGGACATTTTTGGACTATAAAGTCTGATTTGGCCCAAAATAAATAATAATATTTCTGAGTATAATCCAGCTTGGACGGATTCGTGTGGTTAGGATTTACTCTAATAAACAATACCAAATTATAAATATTACAAAACAATCCCGTAGAGCTGAACCCTTAATCCTCGCTCTACCAAAATCCATAATCCCAGGGCAGGACCCTTAATCCTCGCTCTAACATATCTCATAACTCAAGGGCAGGACTCTTAATCCTCCCCTACAATTGGCGCCCAACAAAAAAGGAAAATTAGCTGAAATCTTTAAAAGTTTATAAAAAGATTTTAGTTATTTATAAATACATAACAGAAGTCAGAGACGAAATCAGCAAAACCTCTGTTTTCTGAGAAACAAAACACGTCGTTTGACTCTACAACATCAATCCACCGTTATCGCTGATATTTGTTGTTGGCACTACACCGCCGATTCCACATCATCATTTCTGGTAGTTGTTGTTGCCATCACATCATCTATATACCTCATTATTGCTGGTTGTTGTTGTTGTTATCATCACATCATCGTTATCCATCATCAGTCTTAGTTGTTGTTGTCATCGATTACTGTAAGTTGTTCTGTTGTCACATTGGTGGTCTCCCAATAGCGCTCTGCATTAATATTGCGCTATTGTTGTTGTTGCTATTACACCGTCGTTACATTGTCACTACTGTTGGTTTTCTTACCAGAGAGTCTCAGAATTGTTGTGTTTATCACTCTCTGAAGAGTTCAGTTTGGAGTGATTTTACATTTAAGAGAGTAATTATTCTCTTTATTCACTGGTGTGACAGGGTTCCCCTATATTGGAAAAGAATTATTTTCTGGTATGAGTGTAAGACGAAGTCCGCGTACAACTCCATCTATAACAGATAATCCCGTTCTTTCACTAGAGGGTAATATTGTTCCATCTATAACAGAAAGTCCTGTTACCGCAATAACATCTGGATCTGCCCGACCACAAAATATTTTAAATATGACGAATGCAAGTACTAGTAAGGCCAGTGCCATCACGACTTCTCAGAATATGATTTTAACAGATGCCCAATTTAGAGAACTTGTTGGTGGTTTAACCGTAAGACAGGAAATTAAACCCACATTTAGTAATTGCACCGCTCGTTTCCATGGAAATAAAAATTCTACTAACATAGAAGATTTTCTAGCCACAATTCAAATTTATAAAGAAGCTGAAAATATTACAGACTTTCTTGCGCTCACCAGTCTCCCATTATTGTTAGAAGGTTACGCCTCTGCATGGTGGCAAGGAGTTAAAGACGAGGCAAAGTCATTTCAGGAAGCTGTAGATTTATTGCGTGGAGCGTTTGCACCTCCTAAGCCAGATTTGCGAATATTTAGCGAAATTTGTCAAGAAAAACAAAAGATTTTCGAAAGTACTGATAGTTTTATCTGTAAGAAAAGACGACTTTTTGCACAACTTTCGGAAAAGCTGTCAGAAACAAGTAAGAAAGTTTCAGTCGGGTAAACCGACTAAGGTATACCCTCACTTTGTTAGTAATGTAATATTGAATATTACTCGAATTATTCTGTCAATTTGTGTGGGAGGTACCAGAAGGGGTTTATCAAATACACCTTTTTTTGTTGAACATTAGATACTTTTAATTCATTGCACTGTGCCGACTTATAAGCATTTATGTGCACTGGTATAAACGTTATGAGACATTAAATTGTGGTATGATTTGGGCATTTTGTGTGGGAGGTACAAAGAGGGGCGTGGCAATAACGCCCATTTTTCACAGGGCTATAGACACTATAAAAACATTACACTGTACAAAATTTCAAGTATTTTTATACACTGGTTTTAATGTTATAAGCTGTTAACTTTTGGTGCAAAAAGGTACCTTTGTGTGGGAGGTACCAAAAGGGGCGTGACAACAACACCCATTTTTCCCTGGACTGTAGGTAATATAAAAGCATAATACTGTACAAAATTTCAAGTATTTTTATACACTGTTATTAACGTTATAAGCTGTTAACTTTTGGTGCAAAATGGTGCATTTGTGTGGGAGGTACCAAAAGGGACGTGGCGACTTCGCCCATTTTTCTCGAGTTGATAACGACTAATAAGCTAATACTATGTGTGGAATTTCAAAAGATTCGAATAAGTAGTATAGCAGTTATTAAAGAATCAATATTTCAAAACATTTTAACCCTTTGTGGGGGAGGTACTAGAAGGAGTGGACCAATATGGCCCATCTTCGAACTTAGCCGGAGATAGAAAAAAATATTACCACATACCAAATTTGAGGTCAATCGGTTACTCCTTTCGAGAGTTATCGTGCGCACCAGCCAGCAGACACACAGACAGACAGACAGACAGACAGACAGACGGACGGGCATTGCTCATTCGACTTAAAATGACCCAAAACGGATTTCTTCCGAACATACTTGGGGTCTTAGGTCACTCCTTCGACGTGTTACACTTTTTTCCGTAGCAAATGATATATACCCTCGTCACACTAAAGTGAGGGTATAAAAACGATGCTTAATATGGTATTCAGTCAATTAAACCTGAAAATTCGAGAGAAAATATCTAGAGACTCTGTATCTTCCTTTCAAGACCTTTTAAATAAAGCGAGAGAAATCGAAATGCTCGTTATGGAAAACAGACAAGAGAAGATGGAAGTGAAAGATACAACTTTCGAAAATAATGGACAATTTGGGCAAAGATGCACATTCTGTAGAAAACGAAACCATATAGCTGAGAATTGTTTTAAGAAAATTGAAGCTGAGAAGCACAAACATGCTAAAGAAAGACCAGAGACAAATCTAAACTGTTACGGATGTGGAGCAGCAGGATATTACCGCTCGAATTGCCCATTCTGTAACAAAACAAATGTAAATCCTCGAGAAGGACAACTTGAATTTAACTCAATTCACTCTACATTGGTAGGACGTAATGTCCCAATAGTAGATATTAATGTGAATGGCTTGAAAGGCGAAGCATATTTTGACACTGCTGCTAGAACTAGTGTTGCGGGATACCTTCTCTACCAAAAATTGATTCAAAAAGAAGTACCATTTCAGAAGGTTTGCGCTGAAATTATATTAGAAGATGGTATTCCTCGGAATGAAATTGTATATTCTACTGTAGTAGATATTATTATTGGAAACCGCTTTAAAAAAATAAGATTCATTTGTTTGCCTAAAGCTGTTGGAAACAGAACCCTCTTAGGTATAGATTTTCTTGAAGAAAATAATATTGTTCTGGATTTAGCCCAACGTATATGGCATTTTAAAGATGACCCATCGACAAATTTTTCCTTTAAATTGCATCAGCCACAAATCATAAATAACATATCATTGGCTACAAAGATTAACAAAAGGCCAGATGATGTAAACCAATTTCTATCGTGGTTCGAAAGCGGTAATAATGACTACTCACCGAGAAGCATTAACAACATTTTTAAAGGTTCAATTCCAGAAGATATGGAAACTCAAACTAGTTCCGAATTGTTTCCGCCTCTGAAAAAACTAAACCACAACGAATATTGCGATGAAATATTTACACCAATTGAATTGAATTCGATAGAAATAAAACTTCGACCAAATGAAGGTCCGCACCTTAGTCACAATGAAAGACAATTATTGGATGATTTAATAGACGAGGAAAAGGAAATCTTTGAAGACATCGATATCCCGATACCACATTTAGAACATTTTATAAATACAGGATCACATACACCTATAGCTAATCCACCATACAGGATCTCACCGAAAATGAAAAATATTCTGAAAGAAGAGTTGGATAAAATGCTGAAGAAAGGTATAATAGAAGAAATAGAATCTCCGTGGGCATTCCCAGTAGTTTTGATCCCGAAAAAGGATGGTTCAGTAAGGTTATGCGTTGATTATCGTCGCCTTAATGCGATTACAACAACAGATACTTACCCATTACCTCGTATAGATGATCTCCTACACTCGGCAAAAACAACACTGTTCATGTCTACATTGGACTTACGATCTGGGTACTGGCAAATTAAAATAGCCGAAAAAGACAAAAATAAAACGGCATTTACCACACCATTCGGAATTTACGTCTTTAATAGAATGCCATTTGGATTAAAAAACGCTCCCGCTACCTTTCAAAGATTAATAGACAAATTTCGAGCTGGCCTCCCTGATATTCTAATTTTGGCTTACCTCGATGATATCATCATATGTTCAAAGGATTTAAAATCTCATATAAAGGATCTTAAACAAACATTTAATAGGCTTAAAAAGTTTGGATTTCACCTCCATCGACAGAAGTGTTTCTTTTGCAAGCAAACTGTCAAATATCTTGGACACATTCTGACCACTGAAGGCCTCAAAACGGATCCGGAGAAGACAAGAGCTATTATGGACCGTCCAAAACCAAGAAACCCTAAAGAAGTTTTGTCATTTTTGCAGACATGCTCATGGTACAGACGTTTCATTCCATCATTTGCAGATATTTCGAAACCATTATCCGATTTAACCAAGAAAAATAATGTTTGGCGATGGTCTGAGAAAGAGCAGATGGCATTTGAATCATTAAAAAATCGGTTGACCTCGCCACCCATCTTAAAGCAAGTGGATGAAAACTTGCCCTTCATATTGAAGACAGATGCGAGCAATTATGCGCTCGGGGCAGTTCTGATCCAGGGGGAGAAGGAGGCAGAACATACAATAGAATATGCAAGTCGTTTGTTACTTCCAGCCGAAAGGAACTATTCGACTACCGAACGAGAAGCGTTGGCAGTTGTATGGGCAGTCCAAAAGTTCAGAGGGTACATAGAAGGCTCGGAAATATTGGTCCTTACTGACCATCAACCTCTGAAGTGGCTATTCAGTCTAAAAAGTCCCACAGGACGCCTAGCGAGATGGGCGCTTCAACTACAAACCTATAATATTCGTTTTGAATATACGCCAGGTCGTCAAAATATGGTGGCAGACACGTTATCGAGACCCCCATGCGAGCTCCAAAGTCACAATGACTTACCGTTATACTGGCAGAGGATACATAATGCTGGATGGTGTATTATACAGATTCTGCTCTGAAGAAGGGTCAGAAAACGGTCAGTTGGTTGTGCCAGAATCAATGCGTAGCATGATTCTTTATAATTTCCACGATGTATCAACCGCTGGTCACTATGGAATTGATAGAACCATAAGCCGAATAACTCCACATTATTATTGGCCAGGAATGAGAGCCGAAATTACCGATTACGTAAAATCATGTATTGAATGTCAGCGTTATAAACCTGCAAATATGAAGCCGGCTGGTCTTCTCAAAACAGTATGCAGCAATCGCAGATTCGAAATTGTAGCTGTAGATTTGTTTGGTCCATTGCCACAGACTCCACAAGGAAACCAATGGATACTGATTGTGGAAGATTTATGCAGCCGCTGGACAGAGTTGTTCCCTCTAAAAATAGCGTCCGCTGAAAACTGTGCAAAGGTTCTATTGAACGAAATTTTCTTAAGATATGGTATTCCTAGAAGATTACATTCGGACAACGGTACGCAATTCATTTCGGGTGTAATGCAGAAGCTGACCTATTGTTTAGGAATTCAACAATCATTTACTCCGGTATACCACCCAGAAGCAAATCCGGTAGAGCGAAAAAACAGAGACCTAAAGGCACAACTGTCTATATGTGTCGGCCAAGATCACACCGCCTGGGACTTAAATTTGCCATCGATTCGATTCGCAATGAACACAGCAAAATGCTCATCTACAGGACATACCGCTGCTTACCTTACATTTGGACGAGAGCTTAGGACTCCTATGGAAATTCAAAACGATTTAAAAACGATTGTAAATGCGGAGAACTTTGTGCCACAGATAACACCACACTTAATACGTCTTGCTGATAGCCTATCTTTAGCCATGGAATCTCAAGAGAAGATGCAAGATAGAAACAAAATGTATGCCGATCTAAAGCGTAGACCACAAGTAAACTTTGAAATCGGAGACAAAGTACTTATTTCGACACATATTCTGAGCAAGAAGGACAACAACTTAACATCTAAATTTGTACCACGACGTGATGGTCCATATATCATTCTAAACAAAAAGGGAACGTCATGTTACACTATAGCGTCATTGGATCAGCCCAATGTACCACTATCAACATACCACGCCACAGATTTAACATTATATACTGGTAAAGCTGAAAAACCTATCTACAATTTAAAACGTAGAGGCAGACCAAAAAACACAACAGATGCAATACGCAACTCCACAGCCAGAAGTGCAACAAACAACGACAGAACATACCCAGAAACAACAAATGCAGCAAACAACAACACCACAATACCTTCTACAACAGAGGATAATATAACTAATAATGTACAAAACACAAAACAATCCGATAGATCAAACTTAGAAGACGTTTCTTCATATTCCAACAACGCAACCCTAAGTAATGAATCAACATCGCTTTACAGAAGATCCCACCGTCAAAGAAAGCAACCAGTGAGATATACTGACATCCTGCCACATCGTCGGGACGACTTCTGAGGCAGAGGGGGAGAATGTAGCAGCCGCCTTGAATATAAATTAGTTATTATTTTATTTTCATTATCATTTGAACTATAAGTTTAATTTACTCAAAATGTATATTTTAAGGGGACCTAATTAAATTTGTATGGATGTAAAATAACTCAGAATCAATACAAACTCGTTTGAATAATGACTCGATTAACTCTCTTAAAATGATCTCATTTAATTTTAACTCAATTGATCAAATTTTGTCTCGTTCATTATTTCATATTTTATGTCACGACTGTAGTGCGTATACTCACACTCATATGTTTTGTATACATTCTGTCTTGAGCGATTTTCTGTTTAATGTATTCATAATTTTTGGAAGGCTTCATGCGAGGGCATGGAACAAATAAAGAATAATTCGTTTTGAGCTGTCAATGAAACAAGTTGTCTTCATTTTAAAGCGGACAAATCATAAGTGGACATTTTTGGACTATTAAGTCTGATTTGGCCCAAAATAAATAATAATATTTCTGAGTATAATCCAGCTTGGACGGATTCGTCTGGTTAGGATTTACTCTAATAAACAATACCAAATTATAAATATTACAAAACAATCCCGTAGAGCTGGACCCTTAATCCTCGCTCTACCAAAATCCATAATCCCAGGGCAGGACCCTTAATCCTCGCTCTAACAAATCTCATAACTCAAGGGCAGGACTCTTAATCCTCCCCTACAGAATGTTTTATAGTTAATTGAAAGATATGAATATGTCTTATCGAAATGGACCTTTGTGTGGGGGCTATATTAAAGTAGGGACCGTTAAAAAATGCGCTCTCTAATGCGTAAATATGTCTTATCGAAAGGGACCCTCGTTTGGGGGCTATATCAAAGTATGTATCTATATGCCCCATTTTCACTAGACATAATTATGTGCAATAGAAGGCACACATATTTAAATTTCGGCATGATCGGATAAAAAATGTGTCCTCTATAACGAAAATATGTCTTGTCGAAAGGGAACTTGTATTGGGGCTGTATCAAAAAATGGACCGATATGCATCATTTTCACTAGGAATGACTGAATGCAATAGAATTAACATATATGTATTCAAATTTCGGCATGATCGGTTAAAAATGCGCTCTCTAGAGCGTGAATATGTCTTATGGAAAGGGACCTTCGTATGGGGGCTATATCAAAGTATGGACCGATATGCCCCAGTTTAAATAGGGATCGTCCCTGGGTTGAGAAATAACTCTGTACCAATTTTCATTAAGATTGCTTCATATTTGCGACCTGTGGTGTCGAATATAAAAAAGAACGGAACGCTAAACGTAGTGATACTTTCAGTGTTCTGTTCAAAAGAAAAGTATCACTACGATACTACGTACGTTATCTTAGTGATACCGTTCGTCGTGTTCTAAGAACGGTACGTTATCATAGTGGTACAGTTCGCGAACAGTAACGCTAAAAAAATTAAATAACTTTGGTGTTCTCTCAAGGGACCGTTCCTATAACGTACTATTTTTTTCTGAACACTGAATAAAACTACGAGTAATTATTTTTGGTCTTAAAATAAGCTAGTTTTGGCGTAAAAATAAGTATTATTATTTGTAATAAAATATTATAAATTATAAAACCTTATCGTTTTCTTTACATTTTATAATTTTGTAGACATATTTCGGATTATGGCGCTTGTCGAAATTAACAAACAATTCAGGATCTTAATATGAATTGTTATTAAAAACGACTGTATTTCGAACTAAGATATTAAGTTATGTTAACACACGCATAGGTATATATGTAGTATAAACGTAAATATAGGTTTTTCTCTATAAGACAATGAATCATTGTTATGCCAACTCACGTAAGATTTCTGTGTCACCGTGAAAAAGTAATGTGGCTTTTCTTTCCAACGCGTCGATGACAATCGGCACAATAAACATTTCAATTGTGCCCATTAATTAATCTCCCACCCGTCTTTCACGGCATAATGGCCAGAGTATCTCACCCATATTGCTAATCCATGAATTTATAATATTTGACACGTTTTAACTGAAAGCATTTCGATATTTCAGCTATGCGTAGAGAACACCAAGCAGAAATAGAATAAATGTGCGAACATTTAGAGTGAAGAAGGCGTCGTGTCAGTATGTTTGAGCTATGGACGGACGTCCCATAAGGATGCCAAAAAGAATGTGTGAATTGTAGACATTCAAATGTAAATTGCAAACATAGTCTTATCCCAACGATACGATATGCTTAGCGTCAATTTGTATTTTTGAGCAAAATATCAATAATCTTGGCACGCTTGCCACTGGAGCTGCCAAAGCGAAGGAAAAAGGAATATGTTGCATTTGTTGGAATTGCCGTGGCTGTTTCTCTACACCATCAGACATTTACAATTCATTGTTTGATTATATGTGACTCAATAATAAAGGGTCTTCCACCAAGAGGTGTTATTTTGGTATTCAAAGAAAAATGCCATTTTTGGAGATAAATGATCGGATGTTTATTTCATAATAAAGAGGAAGGTATGCCGTTAATAACGAAAAACAACATCAGCCAAATGGCCACCACGACCACGCTTTCAGGACCATATCCTTTTCATGAAATTTTCCATAACCAAATCGCAAAGTGGCTGCCCTATGTCCTCGATAGCCTCACGAATTCTATCTTTGAGGTCTTGAATCGACGCTGGGCTGTTGGCGTAGACCTTATCTTTCAGGTGGCCCCAAAGGAAGAAGTCACAAGGTGTTAAATCACAAGATCTCGGTGGCCAATTGTGATCACCTCTTCGAGAGATAACACGGTCCGTAAACTTTTCCCGTAATAGAGCAATGGTTTCGTTGCTTGTGTGGCACGTAGCGCCGTCTTGTTGAAAGTAAACGTAAACGTTGTCCAGATCAAAACCATCCAACTCCGATTATAAAAAATCATTAATCATCTCTCGATAGCGCAATCCATTCACCGTAGCTGTTGGTCCAACCTCATTTTCGAAAAGGTAAGGTCCTATGACCCCGCCGGACCATAAACCGCACCAAACAGTCACACGTTGAGGATGGAGAGGCTTCTCAACAATAACTCTTGGGTTTTCCGAGGCCAATATGCGACAATTTTGCTTGTTAACGTAGCCACCGAGGTGGAAATGGGCCTCATCGCTTCAAAAAAGATCGCTTTAGTTTTGCGAACTGTGACTGCAAGATTTTCACCAATTTTGTAGTGAATTTTAATAATTTCAATGCGTTGTTGAATCGTGTATCGTTCCATTTTTAATAAAGGCGGTTTCTACTTGTCAAATGTCAAAGAATAAAAGCTTCAAAAGTGACTGCTACCGAAATACTGGGTGATTCAAAATAACACCTCTTGTTGGAAAACCCAATACATTTTCATATTTACGTAGTTACCGTTTGTTTGTGCGTAGTAAGTTGGGTTACAATCATTACACAGAAAGAAAAATTTGAGTAATCCGTACTTGAATCAAGCCGCAGCGGTGTCAAAGTACGTTAAGTACGGATATTCTTAAACCAAGTACAAAATACTTGAATCACGTTCGGATTTTTAAGCCCTGAATTCTTAATCTTAGCGCTTATTAAGTCTGATTTGGCTTGATTTTAAGCCGAAAAATTCTTATTTCAAGCACAAAGCGATTGATTTAGGAATTTTATCGGATTAATACTTGTTTTAAGCCTGATGTTCTCGATTTAATCCTACCCAATACTTGATTTAAGCCAGATCAGTTCTTGATTTAAGCCTATATACCATTTACATATATTAATTATACCATTTTTGCCACTGTATTGCAAGGAATGCAATTTTTTAAAATGGTATGTCAAAATACAATTGCTTGAAAGCAAAAGTAAATGTTTTGCTGCATTTATTCGATTTAAATATGAAGCATATAAGGAATAGCATCGACGAAACGAATAAGAATTATTAACAACTTCAAAAAACGAAAATCAAAATATCACGCCAAGTAATGTATTTGCAAACACTGCTTGAACGAGAAACGAATTGGATATGGTCGCGCACAAATGTTTATACATATACATCTCGAAAATGTATATGCACGTGTGTTTGATGTTGCGTCAGCTAAAATCAACCACTTGCATGAGAGGGTAATTTTATTGTGCTCTATAATGGTTCTGTCTCTCAGAGAGTAAAGTAAGCTTTTTTTTCTTACTTTAAGCCATATTAAGCATAATTTTCCTTTTCAAGAAATGTTTACTTGATTTCAAGCATTAAATGCTTATTGTAAGCCTTTCAGCGCTTGATTTTTTCAATTTAAGCCGATTAATACTTGTTTTAAGAAAAACTTAGTACGAACGTACATACTTAAATTTTTAAGTACGATTTCGGCTTAAATTAAGAATTTTTTACTTGAATTTAGTATGGTATTTTTCTTTCTGTGTAGATATATATTTATTTATTATTACGATTATTGATATAATTAACAATGGGATATTGAAGACTGTAGCGTGATTTCAACAGACGGACGGACGTACTAATGCACTTTGCTAAACCAACCTAGAAGTTTACCACGATAAGGATTCTGTATTCTATATTGGGCCCCTATGGCCCTATGTCGCATATGAGGACTTTTTATTTTCAAATATCTATAGCGTGATCCATTTCGAGGTTCCCTACTTTTTTAAAGAAAAAACACAGAAAATTAAAATTTAATGGGGAATGTTTACTCGTATTATCATTTAAAAGAACATTCTTTGGCATTTATTTTTGGAAGATTATGTCTATCAAAATGTTGGTAGATGGTCCATCCTTTGAGTCCAATTTTCGATGACTCGTTCGAGCATTTCGACTGGTAACTGGCGAATGACACGCGTGATGTTTTGCTTCAATGCCTGAATCGAAGCGGGTTTGTCCGCATAAACTTTAGACTTTACATATCCCCACAGGAAAAAGTTTAACGGTGTGATATCACACGATCTTGGCGGCCAATCGACCGGTCCAAAACGTGAAATTATCTGCTCACCGAAGTGTTCTCTCAATAAATCCATTGAATGATGCGATGTGTGGGAAGTGGCGCCGTCTTGTGGAAACCAAATGTCGCTGAGATCACGAGCTTAAATTTCATTCATCAAAAAGTCGGTTATCACGGCACGATAACGATCGCCATTGACGGTTACGTTCTCACCGGCATCATTTTTGAAGAAATATGGACCGATGATTCCACCGGCCCACAAACCACACCAAACCGTTGTTTTTTCTGGATGAAGTGGCAGCTCTTGAATCTCTTCAGGTTGCTCTTCGTCCCAAATGCGGCAATTTTGCTAGTTTACATACCCATTGAGCGAGAAATGAGCCTCATCGCTGAACAAAATTTGGCTCGAAAACGTCGGATCTTCTTTAAACTTTTCAAGAGCCCATAGAGCGAAGTGATGTCGCTTGGGAAGATCGGGCGGATTCAGTTCTTGTACAAGTTGTATTTTTTATGTTTTCAATTTAAGATCTCGACGTAAAGTCGTTCCATACGTCCGTCCGAGTTGCTGCAAACGGCGCCGAATCGACTCTCCACGGTCTTCGTGTACACTCTCAGCTACGGCCGCTACATTTTCTTCACTGCGTGCTGGACGTGGTCGAATATTATCCAATAATGAATGCTGAGTCTCAAGATGGGTGATGGTGTTGCGAATAGTACGCACAGTAGGCCGATTATGTTTACCATAAGTTGAGCGAAGTGCACGAAACACATTCCTCACAGAAGGAGAATTTTCGTAATAAAGTTGAACGATTTGTAAACGTTGTTCAGGCGTAAGTCTTTCCATGATGAAATGCTAAACAGCACTTAACAAAAATAACATGACAGCATGACACGACTCACACGTGAGCTGTCAAAAGAAGGCTTTTGAAAAAAGTATCTCTACTTGGATCACCCGTTACTTTTCAGTGCTGTTTGTCTAATGATACTGACCTGTCCAAATATTTGCATTTGCTAACGCTTAAATTCAAAGTCGGATATATGTACGTAAACACTGGAGCTACATCGAAGTCTGGACCGATTTTCATCAAATTAGACAACGGTTGCCAAATTTGGCGATGTTCGTCTTTAGATCAAGAAACTGCACTCTCCTAAATTCCAAAAGGAGTGGAAGTTAAATGCAGCTGGTACAGCGATACGAGGCCAAATCGGAAGGAACATATGTATATAGATTGGAAATTTGGTTTCGACAGCGGTTTTTTTTTATCAAGTAGGAGGTACATATCGCTCACCCACTTCAAGAGTGTCATCATATATTTAAATTTTTTGTGGTTGCCATACACAAATGCGAATTTTGCAAATATCCATAAATGAATATTAACGAAATTTAGTTTATAAATAAACAATCATATTTCGGATTATTCCACCATTTTTAAATATCCTTTTTCATATTATTTATCCTTTTATACGAACTTGAAGTTACACATCTCCATAATTTTCAATTTTGAGTTGTGACACTCTTGAAGTAAGTGAGCGATATGTATATATATTGGAGCTATATCTAAATTTTGAATTTTATAGGCTTCGTCCCTGATGCGAAAGAGTGTGTTGTGTCAAATTTAATCAAGATCGGAGTAGAATTGCGACCTGTACTTTGCGGAAAACGTTAATTTAGACAGGCGGGCAGGCATGATTAGATCGAAACTGCTAGTGGTTCTGAGTCAATCGGCATACTTTAAGGTGGGCCCAAAACAAACTTATAATACCCTGTACTATAGAGTGGTGTTCTGTTTATACAGAAATAATTCCCTATACCACAGTGCGGTGTAGGTTATAAACAGAAATGTGGGTTCTTGTATAAAGACTCTACCCCGCTACATTTCGAAATAATTGAATGGAAGTTCAAATTGGAAGAAACATATATATGGGAGCTATATGAACATCTGAACCGATTTGCTTCAAAACACTGTCGATCCTAGTGTCAAGAAACTCCACCCTGCTAAATTTCAGAATGATTGAACACGATGTACAGCTTCTATAGCGCTAAAAATCCAAATCAAAAGGAGGCTATGTCTAAATCTGAACCGATTTTCTACAAACTCTTTGTGTAAGGAAACTCTACTCTGCTAAATTTGGAAATTACTGGATTTAAAATGTAGCTTCTGCAATTTTAAAAGACCATATCGGAAGGAACATATATATGGGGCTATATCTTATTCAGAATCGATTTTGACCATTTCCAATATGGTTCTTCCCAGTTTTTAAAGAGTCCTCATTGCCAAATCTCAACAAGTTCGTTGTAAAATTGCGACTTATACTTATCGAACAACCTTAGATGGACATACGGACGGACAGACGTGGCTAAATCGACTCTGCTAGTGATTCTCAATCAGTCGGTATACTATATTTCTAGGTGTTACTAACATCTTCCACAAAACAAACTTATAATACCCTGTACCACAGTGTCGGGTAGGGTATAATGAAAAAATAAAAACAGGCATTGGCATTCTTAAAATGTGCTTCGATACTTCGATCCAAGCAAGCATTTTAAAATTTTAATGTTAAAAGATATATAGGAGGTTTTATTAAGTTCGTTTTAAAACTGACATTGATGACGTTAGCCTCTACTTTACAAGATTAGAGTGGTCTTGAAGTAATATTTACAATGATGATAGATATAAAGTAATGGTGTAAGTTTGGGACAAAGTAAACCATTCCCCAAAAATTCCATTAGGTTAGGTTGAAGAGAGGAGACGTTTAAACGTCTCATGTCCATGGACATACACTTAAGCCAGTGGTTCGGACTGTTGTGCGCTCCTTATTTATGATCTTTTTATACTTCACGAGTTACAGAAAATCGGTACTACACACGAATTTTCTCAGTATCTTCCAGTCATATTCTCTGAGATGAGTCAAGTCTGGTAATATGTCGGACCCGAAATGTTGGGATATTGCATGTGTGAAAGCCGGGCAGTGACACAGAAAATGTTCCATCGTTTCGATTTTTTCCCTGCATGCCCTGCATTCGTCGTTTCCTGCTACTCCTATACGATGAAGATGTGCTTGTAAGCTTGGGTGTCCCGTTAGAACACTCATCATCTTACTAATATCGATCTTGTTTAGTTTCAGAAGACTTTTCTTTTCATTTGGGTCACCCCACAGTATCTTTGCAGTTGCTCCTACTGTTGCGCTATTCCACACAGTTTTGTGAGCCATCACTGCCGAGTGCTTCAACTCATTTTTCGTGGCTTCGAAAGGTTTCCAATTTTCCAAGTTGGAAAAATTCCATTAAAAACATATGATATTTGTTAAATTTTTTAAAATGGATATTAAAATATTTTGTAAGTTTTAAGCTTTTCCAAAAAAGCAGTAAGGGAAGGCTTAAGTAGGGTGAGGCCGATGCACCGAGAAATATGCTGGAGATATATCTTACTATCATTTCTACGAATTATTGCAGGTTAAATATAATATATTTCTAAATTCGATTAAAAAGTAATGAGCTACACCGTCAAAAAGTCAAATTCGCATGTTATCTCCATATGGTGGGTTTATCAAAGCATGGGCTGATATGCACCATTTTCACTAGAAACTATTAAATGTAATATATTTCCTAAATTTCAGCATGATCCTTTTAAAACGCATTCTCTTGGACTTCATGAAATGTAATCGGAAAGGATATTTATATGATGGCTATATAAAAACATGGACAGATATGTCAAATTTCCACTAAGGACGATTTAATAAATGCTTAAATTTTAGGTATTAGATTCGATTAGACTTGATTACGTAATTGAAAAATGTGGTTTCTGGAGCGTTTCATCAGAAGTGGTATCGGAGGAAACATTTATATGTATGCTATATCAAAACATGGGCCGATATGCTCCATTTTTTAAATGTATCGTCGTTAGTCTAAAAATGCCTCTGTACCAAGATATACAGACAGTTTAAAATAAATATTTTCTCCACTGTTCAAACGTGACTATCCAATTTTAAATATACTCCACAATAGGTTTTCTTTCTAGGCATTTTCTTTTATTCGCATTTCAGCTTAATGTTTACTCTTTCTCCTCTATGCCTTTTAGGCCATTAGTCCATTTTCGGGCTCAAATAGAAATAAATTCGAAGTTTTTTAGGTTGAGTGGGTTGAGAAGCATTTTTTATAGTCGTGCTTTCTCAGTTCCATGTTAGTGAGGCTAAAAGTCAGTACATGTAAATTTTCTAAATCAACTGACACTGATAAAGCCAATCATATTCTTAATCTTATTAGGGTTTTATGTATTTTTGGCACTTGTTGTGTCCGGAGAAACACAGAGTGATTCTTACAAAGGAGAAGGAAGGATAGATACCAGTTTTTAATGTACATTATAAATGTTGATGATGTCCTTCCCCAGACGTTTTGGAATATCTGAAATGTTTTGGGCGCTTTAATAAATGTTCACAATACTAAAGGGATGGAAAATGTATGCGAAGTATTTTTCACTTTTTTTGTTTTTTTGGTTTGAGATGAACCATGATTGGTGAGTAGGAGATTAAATGAATATTTCCTTTAAATAATACATTAAATGCAGAGTCCTTTATGGTAATCTAATAACATTTAGGCTTTCAGCAGACATTATTGGTCTTCAGCACTTAAATTCCTTACATTCTTAAATTTCCATAAAAAGAAAAACAATTTCCATAATGTAAAATCTAAATGGAGTGACCATAGGAGTATTTTAAATACGAAAATACTTAAATTATTTTTTTCAATTTAAAATGTTCGAAATAGGAGGATTATGGAATTTTTTAACAAAGCTTACTTGATATTTTTCGAATTCGAATTTTATTCTTAAATTTAATATGGTCACCTTAAACATATCTTTTTTAGTTTTTGTTTTGTTTGCTGCCCTTCTGCTTTTTGCTACATTTTCAATATTTTTATCTCGTTGGTTTTCTTTGCGGAACATAAATGTAGACTGTCATTAATCATTATTATTACCGTCTATAACGTGTGACTGTTATTCAAATCGTTTTATGTTATTTATGTAGAGTACTTCAAGAACTTAAATACTTCTATATCCTGTTGGGAATTTGAAGTAAAATATCCAATATGCAATTAACGCCTACTTTGACCGGATTCTTTCTTGCTTTCAGGTTAAGGCAAGATATTTAAAGGGGAATAATTTATTGTGATTTAAGATTAGGACTTTGAAAATGGCATAGAAAAATTAAATTATATATTTTCCAATACTTAGTACTGTTTTTGCCCTACACCACACTGTATGTAGTATAGAGTATTAAGACTTTGTGCATTTGTTTGTAACGCCAAAAAAGAAGAAATAGAACTATAGTTTATTATACTGATCGACATAGAATCACTTTTTGAGTCGATTTAGTCATGGCCGTCTGTCTGTCCATGTATTCTTGTAATCAAAGTGCATGTCGTATATTTTTCCGATGGTGATGAAATTTAGCACAGTGCTCTTTTTTGGCCCAAGGACGATAAATATTGAAATTGGTCAAAATCGGTTCAGATTTAGATATAATATATATGTTACCCCCGATTTGATATGTAAGCTCTTTAGAAACTGTATTTCGTATCAGATCAGTACGAAATTTGGCAGAGTGGGTTGTCTTATTACATGAATGAATACTACCAAATTCGGGAAAACTCAGTTCAGATTTAGATTTAGTCCCCATATATATCAGTCGCCGTCAGTAGTAGCGAACAGACGTGTTATTGAAGAGCGGATAGTTTTTCCATCCTATTACGCAATACTTATTCACCTACCTACTACGCAACCATAAGGTGTTGTTCTTAAAGTGGGTGTTGAATTTGTTGCATCGGTCTCAGGACAGACATTTTGGAAGTAGTCTGGAAGGCCAACATCGAAGTACCTATTACGGGCAAATACTGGCTATGGGGGTCACTCCCAAAAATTTATGATTAACCCTGATGAAGTAAATGATATTACGGTGCAGGGAAAAATAAACCCAGTACCGGCGGAAAGCGTTGATTTACTCGCGAGTCACGTGTCGTCGTTATCAAACAATCGTGAGCAAGTAACTTCTACGGGGTTGGGTGCCTCGGATTCCGTAGTCGAAACAGATACAAGCGCACATCTAGCCTTTGGCAAAATAAACGATAAGGAAGATAAAGAAAACCCAAGGGGGGGCTCTAAGCAACCCCAGCTTTTAAAAGCTACTGGGAACTCGGACTCTGAGTCATCAAGTGATAACAATATTACTATTGTTGAAAATCGGAAAATACTGTCAGGGGCACAAAGAAGGAAACTGAATAAGATGATCCGGCAGAAGAGATTACAGGATGAATCTGACTCTTCTACATCTACTGAAAGAGTCAGATCTCCCGAAGAGCATAGCCATGCGAAATCAACTAAGAAGAAAAAAAGCTCACCGACACCCAGCACTTCGAAGAAACCTATTCAATTTACCAAAAAAGGAGTTTCTAGTCAGAATCCGTTAATGGTGGGAGGAGAAGTTGATCTTGTTGTTGATAAGGTGAGTAAGTCCACCAAACCATCCATAAACCAGTAAGGAAAGGCTAAAGTCGGGCGGTGCCGACTATATAATACCCTACACCACTCTCCTAATATTGAATAACTCTGATATATAAATTTTGTAATTCATGTATAAATTGTTTACATAAATTTACTTTTGGGACATTTTATACTTAAATAATACCCTGTACCACACTGTGGTGTAGGGTATAAAAACGATTGGATCTAAAGAGCCAAATCGTGGATCAAGAAACTCTACCATTCTAAATTTCAACATGATTGGATGTAAAATACAGCTTCTACAGGACTAAAGGGCCAAATCGGATGAAACATATATATGGGAGCTAAAGCTAAATCTTAACCGATTTTCTTCAAATTCGGTAGTGTTGGTTCATGGATCAATTAACTCTACCGTTCTAAATTTAAAAACGATTGGATGTAAAATACAGCTTCTATAGAACTAAAGGGCCAAATCGGACGAAACATATATATGGGAGCTATAGCTAAATCTTAACCGATTTTCTTCAAATTCGGTAGTGTTGGTTCATGGATCAAGAAACTTTACCATTCTAAATTTCAAAATGATTGGATGTAAAATACAGCTTCTTCAGGACTAAAGAGCAAAATCGGACGAAACATATATATGGGAGCTATAGCTAAATCTTAACCGATTTTCTTCAAATTCGGCAGTGTTGGTTCATGGATCAAGAAACTCTACCATTCTAAATTTCAAAACGATTGGATGTAAAATACAGCTTTTATAGGACTAAATGGCCAAATCGGACGAAACATATATATGGGAGCTATAGCTTAATCTTAACCGATTTTCTGCAAATTCGGTAGTGTTGGTTCATGGATCAAGAAACTCTACCATTCTAAATTTCAAAATGATTGGATGTAAAATACAGCTTCTACAGGACTAAAGAGCAAAATCGGACGAAACATATATATGGGAGCTATAGCTAAATCTTTACCGATTTTCTTCAAATTCGGCAATGTTGGTTCATGAATAAAGAAACTCTACCATTCTAAATTTCAACCCGATTGGATGTAAAATACAGCTTTTATAGGACTAAAGGGCCAAATCGGACGAAACATATATATGGGAGCTATAGCTAAATCATAACCGATTTTCTTCAAATTGGGTAGTGTTGTTTCATGGATCAAGAAACTCTACCATTCTAAATTTCAACACGATTAGATGTAAAATACAGCTTTTATAGGACTAAAGGGCCAAATCGGACGAAAAATATATATGGGAGCTATAGCTAAATCTTAACCGATTTTCTTCAAATTCGGTGGTGTTGGTTCATGGATCAAGAAACTTTACCATTCTAAATTTCAAAATGATTGGATGTAAAATACAGCTTCTTCAGGACTAAAGAGCAAAATCGGACGAAGCATATATATGGGAGCTATAGCTAACTCTTAACCGATTTTCTTCAAATTCGGCAATGTTGGTTCATGGACCAAGAAACTCTACCATTCTAAATTTCAAAACGATCGGATGTCAAATACAGCTTCTATAGGACTAAAGGGCCAAATCGGACGAAACATATATATGGGAGCTATAGCTAAATCTTAACCGATTTTCTTCAAATTCGGTAGTGTTGGTTCATGGATCAAGAAACTCTACCATTCTAAATTTCAACACGATTGGATGTAAAATACAGCTTTTATAGGACTAAAGGGCCAAATCGGACGAAAAATATATATGGGAGCTATAGCTAAATCTTAACCGATTTTCTTCAAATTCGGTAGTGTTGGTTCATGGATCAAGAAACTTTACCATTCTAAATTTCAAAATGATTGGATGTAAAATACAGCTTGTTCAGGACTAAAGAGCAAAATCGGACGAAACATATATATGGGAGCTATAGCTAAATCTTAACCGATTTTCTTCAAATTCGGCAATGTTGGTTCATGGACCAAGAAACTCTACCATTCTAAATTTCAAAACGATCGGATGTAAAATACAGCTTCTATAGGACTAAAGGGCCAAATCGGACGAAACATATATATGGGAGCTATAGCGAAATCTTAACAGATTTTCTTCAAATTCGGCAATGTTGGTTCATGGATCAAGAAACTCTACCATTCTATATTTCAAAACGATCGGATGTAAAATACAGCTTCTATAGGACTAAAGGACCAAATCGGACGAAAGATATATATGGGAGCTATATCTAAATCTGAACCGATTTTCTTCAAATTCGGCAATGTTGGTTCATGGATCAAGAAACTCTTCCATTCTAAATTTCAAAACGATCGGATGTAAAATACAGCTTCTATAGGACTAAAGGACCAAATCGGACGAAAGATATATATGGGAGCTATATCCAAATCTGAACCGATTTTCTTCAAATTCGGCAATGTTGGTTCATGGATCAAGAAACTCTACCATTCTAAATTTCAAAACGATCGGATGTAAAATACAGCTTCTATAGGACTAAAGGGCCAAATCGGACGAAAGATATATATGGGAGCTATATCTAAATCTGAACCGATTTCAACCAAATTCGATAGCGATCTTAACAGCAGCGAAATACTCTAAACTGCAAAATTTCAGAACGATCGGAGTGAAATTGCGACCTGTAGTCGACGAACAACTTTACATGGACAGACGGACGGACGGACATCGTTAAATCGACTCAGCTAGTGATTCTGAGTCGATCGGTATACTTTAAGGTGGGTCTAGCTGTGTTATTTTCAGGTGTTACAAACATCTGCCGTGGAACAAACTTATAATACCCTGTACCACAGAGTGGTGTAGGGTATAAAGAGGGGGCCTCAAACAAAAAGACCCATTCTAAAGGAAAAAGCAAGGTGGCTATAAGAAAGGGTAAGGAAACACCATCTTATTCCCAAATAGCCAAAAAACATATTCAGGACGAACTACACTATGCCATAATTGATAGCAGTAGTGCGTCTGGCAGAATTCCCGAAGAGCAAAAGAGCATCTTCGAAGATTTGTTCTACACAAAGGTATTGGACCACATTATCGAATCTAATGATGGACCAACAATCCAAGTAATGAGTTGCACGTTTGAGAGGGGCGTTTTGATGCTGAAACTGGCATCACAATGCTGTGTCGATGTCCTCGGAAAACTAGTGGAGAGCATCCCCTCACCTTGGGACGGCGCAAAGCTGAAACTGGTAAGGAAAAGCGATATCCCTGTACTCATAAAAACATCTTTCTATGTTAGAGGATGGGTAAGTAAGGTACCGCCAGAGCGCATACTCAGCGTCATTGGCAAACAAGATTCGAACCTTAAAGTGGGGAAGTGGGAAGTCTTCCACAGGAAAAATGATCCCGATGGTTCTCTCCTGGTGGTAGGCATAGACCCGTATTCCAGGGATAGCCTTGTCAAGACAAAAGGCATGGCATTTTTCGGGATTTGGAAAATCTTCTTTAAGATTGGAAAAACCCCCATTGGTAGGACAGTTAAGTCGAGCCCAAACACGAACGTACCGCCTGCAGTGGCAAACGAAAATAGTGAACAGAATGAAGCGAGTGAGACAATTCCAAAAAGTGAGGTGGAAGTGGTCGATAACATCGCCAATTTGCCGATAACATCATCAATTTTGCAGAAAGTTCCCAGCAAAGGTGGTGATAAGGATATGAAGAGGAGCACAAAAACTCAAAACAAAGAGGGAGCGACAAAAAACAACACCGCCTTCCAAAAAGAGGTCGATAACATTACCAAATTGCCGATAATATCACCAATTTTGCAGAATGTTCCCAGCAATAGTGGTGATAGGAATAGGTACATAAAGAATCAAAACAAAGAAGGAACGACAAAAAGTAACACCGCCTCCCAAAGAGGTCTACTTGAAGAGTGTGTAATAGGTAGTAAACGAAAGGAGGAGAAAGACTCACTACCAAATAAAGAGGGAGTGCAACCAAATAGGATAGACGACTCCCAAAGGAAATTTTTACTGGAAAGACAATGATTGAGGTCATCCAGATAAACCTCCACCGGAGCGAAATGGCATCCATTGCTCTGATGGACATAATAAATAAAGGCAGGGTTCATGTTGCTTTGGTCCAGGAACCGTGGACTACTAGTAACAAAGTTACTGGATTAAACCATATGAACCACAATCTTTTCTACGCTAACACAGGTACTCGTCCAAGGACTTGTATTCTGTGCCATAAAAACTTATGCTATCTATTCTCTCCAGAGCTGTCAACATCGGACGCAACTGTGCTGATACAAGGTAATGGAAGTATGTACCTGGCGTCAGTATACCTGCCCTTCGATGCGTCGACATTGCCACGTACGTCGGAATTACAACGTCTGGTAAGGGAATCCAAAAATACAAGTAATGTGTTACTAGCTGGTTGTGATGCCAACTCAAACCATATTGCTTGGGGTAGTAGTGACACCAATAAAAGGGGACAAGCCCTTATAGAATTTTTGAATACTAACGATCTCCTAACTCTCAACATAGGGAAGAAGGCGACCTTTGTTAACAAAATTAGGGAAGAAGTATTAGATATAACGATATGCTCGGAAAACCTCATTGGTGAGATCCATGAGTGGAGGGTTTCGGATGAACACTCCTATTCGGACCACCGTTATATAAGGTTTAAAATTGCACGGCCACCGCCTAGCCCAACAAGTTTCCGTAATAAGGCTAAAACCGACTGGACCCAATTCGGCAATCTACTTAGAAATCGATTGGGCCAGCCTAAACACGATTATCCAAGTACAGAAGACATAGATATCAATGTGAGGAGGATTACGGAGGCTCTTGTAAAATCATTCGAAGATAGTTGCCCGCTTCGAGAAAGGAAATCTGCCTATGAGAAACCCTGGATGACAGGGCAAATTCGCTCGATTGGCAAGGATGTCCGCAGACTTTACAACAGAGCTCGACGTAAAAAGCTATCAGTATATTGGGATGACTACCACAGAAAGCTCAAAGAATACAATAAAATCATTAGACTGGCGAAACGTAACTCCTGGAGACTTTTCTGTGAGCAGGTAGACAGCGTTAACAGCATGTCCAAAATAAAAAAGTTCCTCTCAAAAACTCATATCCAAACCGAAACACTGGTGGATGAAACGGGTAAAAAGATGGAAACTACAGATAATACCGTAAGGCTTTTGATGAAAACTCATTTTCCGAGTGGTGATGCTGGGCCAATAGAGGAACAGTTACAGACCGAAAATGTAATGCACCAAGTACCTATTACGGATGCTATGGTTAAAGAAGCAATAAAAAGCTTCTCTCCTTATAAGGCTGCGGGACCGGACGGGATATTTTCAGCGCTTCTTCAGAATGAGGTGGATCTGGTATCAACTCATCTTGTTGGAGTTTTCACTGCATGCCTAACTCATGCATATACCCCAAAAAATTGGCAGGAATCAAGGGTGGTCTTCATACCTAAGCCTGGCAAGGCGAGTTATACGATCCCAAAGGCTTATCGACCTATTAGCCTAACTTCTTTCCTCTTAAAAACAATGGAGCGAATAATTGACGATATGATCAAAAGTCAAGCAACACGCATATGTTAAAGGAAGATCAGTGGAAACAGCTCTACATGAGGTAGTACACCACATAGAAAAGTCCTTCAGTGAAAAATTTTACACACTTGCCGTTTGTATAGACATTGAGGGCGCTTTTAACAACGTTCAGACCGATACACTTATCCAGTCCTTAGACGAGTTTCAGGTTGACCGGGCGTTGATAAACTGGATCAACAATATGCTAAGGAATAGGTGGACTATTTGTGGGTCATATGACGTAAAAATCAGAGACAAGGTAAATCGTGGCATACCTCAGGGGGGCATTTTATCGCCTCTCCTATGGGTTACGACGATACACAGTCTACTTAAAGCCCTCACCAATGAAGGACTTAAACCAGTCTGTTATGCAGACGACGTTATAATACTTCTAAGGGGCACACATCCAAACCAGCTATTCAGAAGAGCTGAAGAGGCACTTAACATAGCATATAACTGGGCACAACCAAGGGGACTAAATGTCAATCCAGACAAAACAAAAATATGTCTATTTACAAGGAAAAGGAAGATTCATCCTTTTACCGTGCCTCGTTTCCTGGATAAGAATATTGCCATATCTAAAAAGATAAAATACTTGGGAGTAATCTTGGATCAGAAACTGTACTGGAAAGATCATATTGAAGAAAGAGTTACAAAGGCCCACAGATGTTGGTCGTTGTGCAGAAGAGCTATAGGTTCAAAATGGGGACTACGTCCAAATATGACACACTGGCTTTACATGAGCGTGATTAGACCAATAATCACCTACGCCTCTGTAGTGTGGTGGACATCAATGGACAAAAAGTACAACGTAATACCATTGCAAAAGGTGCAACGTATGTGCTGTCTAGGCATAAGCGGAGCAATTAGAACCGCACCAACAAGAGCGTTGGAGACTACACTGCACATCCAACCAATAGATATCCGTATAAAGTATGAGGCAGCCCTCACAGCAAGACGTCTACAAGTGATGGGTGAATGGATAAATCGAGACCACAAGTCGTACCATCAGAAGATATTACAATCACTGGTCGGCCATATTCAAACAACGGAAATCTCCGACCGCATTCCTGAAGTGCGGCTTACAGCTACCTGTGAATCGTTCGTGCCAGACAGACGCTCCTGGGAAAACGGAACACTTGCTCATGCGCCAGTGGGAACCAGCTGCTACACTGATGGGTCCAGGCTAGGAGGAAGGAAGGGTCTGGGACTTTTTATTGATGAACCAGAAGTCGAACTTTACTTCCGCCTCCCAGACCATAACACAGTATTTCAAGCAGAAGTTCGAGCAATCACGGAGTGTGTTAACTGGCTCAGTAATACCACAAAGCCTAAATATGCCAACATATTCACAGATAGCCAAATGGCGATCAAAGCAATAACATCGGAAAAGGTCAAATCCAGAACCGTGATAGACTGTAAAAGAACGATAAATAATTACTCAGTCCATGGTCAACTGCGTATTTTCTGGGTACCGGGACACAACGGAGTGATTCGAAATGAACGAGCAAACAGCTTGGCTTCAAAGGGCAGAGAACTTCGAGTAATAAACTTGGAAAATTGGAAACCTTTCGAAGCCACGAAGGATGAGTTGAAGCACTGGGCAGTGATGGCTCACAAAACTGTGTGGAATAGAGCAACTGTAGGAGCAACTGCAAAGATACTGTGGGGTGACCCAAATGAGAAGAAAACCAGTAGTTTTCTGAAACGAAACAAGATCGAGATTTGTAAGATGATTTTCTGCTAGTCCTATGCGATGAAGATGTGCCTGTAAGCTTGAGTGTCCCAAGCTTACAGGCACATCTTCATCGCATAGGACTAGCAGAAAACGACGAGTGCAGGGCATGCAGGGAAAACATCGAACGATAGAACATTTTCTGTGTCACTGCCCAGCTTTCACAAAAGCAAGATCCCGATATTTCGGTTCCGACATATTGCCAGACTTGACTCATCTCAGAGGATATGACTGGAAGATACTGAGAAAATACGTGTCTAGTACAGATTTTCTGTAATCCGTGGGGTATGAAAATCATAAATAAGGAGCGCACAACAGGCCGAACCACTGGCTTAAGTGTATGTCCATGGACATGAGACGTTTTAAACGTCTCCTCTATTCAACCTAACCTAACCTAACCTATATATGTATGTTTCACCCGATTTGACATGTAAGCGCTGTAGAAACCGTGTTTTATATCCGATCAGTACGAAATTCGGCAGAGAAAGTTTTCTTACTACATGTATTAACACTGCCAAATTCTAATCGCAAAGCCCATCTTCGCACTATTAGGAAGGTATTACACAGCGGGTATTACACAGCGGCCCCGCCCGACTTTCTGTGTTTCCTTACTGGTTTACAGTAAAGTATTGTGGCCCAAATAAACGTCGGTACAATCAAGAAATCAAACCGAAAGATACCTTCAGTTTAGGGTTGTATCAAAACAGGGACAGGTGTAGCCCATTTATATTAAGAATGATTTTAAACAAGTCACAAAAAAGTCAAATCGGAGAGGGTCTTTATATGAGGGCTTATAAAAACGAGAACAAACACGGACCATTTTTAGAAACGGTTGTAGACTACATACAATTTAAATCTGATAAACTAAAAGCCGACACAAAAATTTATTTATGATTTTAATTTATATACAGCGTTCGAAAGTTGGCCTAGATTGAGTCCAAAAAAGGAAAATGATATTTTCTTCAGAATCATCCCATCTACTCAGCTATGAAGATACCAAAATTAGACCTGCTCCCTTTCGCGAGTTATCGCGAAAATAGTATTTTAATCCAAAGAGACAAACTTAATTATATTAAGTTCTAAAAAACGCAGAAATTTAGAACTGCAACATCATTCAATCAAATAAAAGCATTAGCATATTGCGACATTTTTGTAGACTATAAATTTTATGAACACCGACAAAAAAATGTATAGTTAAGTTTATAAAACAATATGGTCATATTACCATGGAGGAGTAAAAGAAACAAATATATATGCAACCGGTAAGGAAGGGCGAAATTCGGGCGGATCCGACTATCGGATATCCTACACCACCCTATTAGAGCAGAATTAGAAGAAATATTGTCATATTTCTAGCCATGTTTGTCTAATGACACTGATCTATCTGTCCAAAAAATTTTATTTGATAATTCTTAGATTTAAAACAGTTCTATATACTGGAATTATTTCTAAATCTGGACCAATTTTTTTGAAATTTCACAAGGGCTTTTCGTTTAACAAACTGTTATCTGTTAAATTTAAAAAGATCTGTTGAGAAATGAGGTTTTTATAGCGCTTACATGCAAATCGGGATGTAGGTATGTATGGAGCCTATATCTAAATCGGAGATGAATTTCTTAAAGTTCGACAGCATTCGTCTTTGGATCAAGAGACTCAAATTTCCCAAATTCCAAAAGATCGGATGTAAAATACAGCTTCTATAGCGTTTAGAGGCCAACTCGGAATGAACATATATATAAGGGCTATATCTAAATCTTAACTGATTTTGACCAAATTCACCAGGCATAAAGAAGAACATTGTATCATATTTCATCAAGATTAGAGTAAAATTGCGACCTGTACTTTGTGGACAACTTTACATGGACAGACGGGTGGATGGACGGACACACATGGTAAGATTAAATCTGCTACTGTTTCTGAGTAGATCGGTATACTTTAAGGTGGGTCTAGCTCCAATATTTTAGGGTGTTACAAATAGTTGAGAAAATAAACTTATAGTACCCTGTACCACAGGGTGGTGTAAGAAATTTAAACAGAAGCTTTTTTTATACCCTACACCACACTGTGGTACTGGGTATTATAAGTTTGTTTCACGGCAGATGTTTGTAACACCTGAAAATAACACAGCTAGACCCACCTTAAAGTATACCGATCGACTCAGAATCACTAGCTGAGTCGATTTAACGATGTCCGTCCGTCCGTCCGTCCGTCCGTCCATGTAAAGTTGTTCGTCGACTACAGGTCGCAAAGTTGAGGAAAATCGGTTCAGGTTAGGTCAAATATGGCCCCCATATATACCCAAATCCCGATTTTACATATTCGGGATATAGAATCCTCATTTCTGAAGACAACTACATATATAAAAACCAGTAAGGAAAGGCTAAAGTCGGGCGGTGCCGACTATATAATACCCTACACCACTCTCGTAATATTGAATAACTCTGATATATAAATTTTGTAATTCATGTATAAATTGTTTACATAAATTTACTTTTGGGACATTTTATACTTAAATAATACCCTGTACCACAGTGTGGTGTAGGGTATAAAAACGATTGGATCTAAAGAGCCAAATCGTGGATCAAGAAACTCTACCATTCTAAATTTCAAAATGATTGGATGTAAAATACAGCTTCTACAGGACTAAAGGTCCAAATCGGATGAAACATATATATGGGAGCTATAGCTAAATCTTAACCGATTTTCTTCAAATTCGGTAGTGTTGGTTCATTGATCAATTAACTCTACCGTTCTAAATTTCAAAACGATTGGATGTAAAATACAGCTTCTATAGAACTAAAGGGCCAAATCGGACGAAACATATATATGGGAGCTATAGCTAAATCTTAACCGATTTTCTTCAAATTCGGTAGTGTCGGTTCATGGATCAAGAAACTTTACCATTCTAAATTTCAAAATGATTGGATGTAAAATACAGCTTCTTCAGGACTAAAGAGCAAAATCGGACGAAACATATATATGGGAGCTATAGCTAAATCTTAACCGATTTTCTTCAAATTCGGCAGTGTTGGTTCATGGATCAAGAAACTCTACCATTCTAAATTTCAACACGATTGGATGTAAAATACAGCTTTTATAGGACTAAAGGGCCAAATCGGACGAAAAATATATATGGGAGCTATAGCTAAATCTTAACCGATTTTCTTCAAATTCGGTAGTGTTGGTTCATGGATCAAGAAACTTTACCATTCTAAATTTCAAAATGATTGGATGTAAAATACAGCTTGTTCAGGACTATAGAGCAAAATCGGACGAAACATATATATGGGAGCTATAGCTAAATCTTAACCGATTTTCTTCAAATTCGGTAGTGTTGGTTCATGGATTAAGAAACTCTACCATTCAAAATTTCAAAACCATTGGATGTAAATACAGCTTTTATAGGACTAAATGGCCAAATCGGACGAAACATATGTATGGGAGCTATAGCTAAATCTTAACCAATTTTCTTCAAATTCGGTAGTGTTGGTTCATGGATCAAGAAACTCTACCATTCTAAATTTCAAAATGATGGGATGTAAAATACAGCTTCTACAGGACTAAAGAGCAAAATCGGACGAAACATATATATGGGAGCTATAGCTAAATCTTAACCGATTTTCTTCAAATTCGGCAATGTTGGTTCATGGACCAAGAAACTCTACCATTCTAAATTTCAAAACGATCGGATGTAAAATACAGCTTCTATAGGACTAAAGGGCCAAATCGGACGAAACATATATATGGGAGCTATAGCTAAATCTTAACAGATTTTCTTCAAATTCGGCAATGTTGGTTCATGGATCAAGAAACTCTACCATTCTAAATTTCAAAACGATCGGATGTAAAATACAGCTTCTATAGGACTAAAGGACCAAATCGGACGAAAGATATATATGGGAGCTATATCTAAATCTGAACCGATTTTCTTCAAACTCGGTAATGTTGGTTCATGGATCAAGAAACTCTACCATTCTAAATTTCAAAACGATCGGATGTAAAATACAGCTTCTATAGGACTAAAGGGCCAAATCGGACGAAACATATATATGGGAGCTATAGTTAAATCTTAACCGATTTTCTTCAAATTCGGCAATGTTGGTTCATGGATCAAGAAACTCTTCCATTCTAAATTTCAAAACGATCGGATGTAAAATACAGCTTCTATAGACCTAAAGGACCAAATCGGACGAAAGATATATATGGGAGCTATATCTAAATCTGAACCGATTTTCTTCAAATTCGGCAATGTTGGTTCATGGATCAAGAAACTCTACCATTCTAAATTTCAAAACGATCGGATGTAAAATACAGCTTCTATAGGACTAAAGGGCCAAATCGGACGAAAGATATATATGGGAGCTATATCTAAATCTGAACCGATTTCAACCAAATTCAATAGCGATCTTAACAGCAGCGAAATACTCTAAACTGCAAAATTTCAGAACGTTCGGAGTGAAATTGCGACCTGTAGTCGACGAACAACTTTACATGGACAGACGGACGGACGGACGGACGGACGGACGGACGGACGGACGGACATCGTTAAATCGACTCAGCTAGTGATTCTGAGTCGATCGGTATACTTTAAGGTGGGTCTAGCTGTGTTATTTTCAGGTGTTACAAACATCTGCCGTGGAACAAACTTATAATACCCTGTACCACAGAGTGGTGTAGGGTATAATTAGCAGATAACAGTTTCTTGAACCAAGAACGATACTTGGTAATTTTTAAGAATATCTGTTCAGATTTAGTTATTGCCAATGTAACGGCTTTATAATCCGTATTATATTTTTTTTAAATTTAAAATTCAGTTTTTTGAACCAATAATGAACGTTATCACATTTGAAAACCAGTAAGGAAAGGCTAAAGTCGGGCGGTGCCGACTATATAATACCCTACACCACTCTCCTAATATTGAATAACTCGCATATATAAATTTTGTAATTCATGTATAAATTATTTACATAAATTTACTTTTGGGACATTTTATACTTAAATAATACCCTGTACCACAGTGTGGTGTAGGGTAAAAAAACGATTGGATCTAAAGAGCCAAATCGGATGAAACATATATATGGGAGCTATGGCTAAATCTTTACCGATTTTCTCCAAATTCGGCTATGTTGGTTCATGAATCAAGAAACTCTACCATTCTAAATTTCAAAACGATTGGATGTAAAATATAGCTTCTATAGAACTAAAGGGCCAAATCGGACGAAACATATATATGGGAGCTATAGCTAAATCTTAACCGATTTTCTTCAAATTCGGTAGTGTTGGTTCATGGATCAAGAAACTCTACCATTCTAAATTTCAAAATGATTGGATGAAAAATACAGCTTCTTCAGGACTAAAGAGCAAAATCGGACGAAACATATATATGGGAGCTATAGCTAAATCTTAACCGATTTTCTTTAAATTCGGCAATGTTGGTTCATGGATCAAGAAACTCTACCATTCTAAATTTCAAAACGATTGGGTGTAAAATACAGCTTTTATAGGACTAAATGGCCAAATCGGACAAAACATATATATGGGAGCTATAGCTAAATCTGAACCGATTTTCTTCAAATTCGGTAGTGTTGGTTCATGGATCAAGAAACTCTACCGTTCTAAATTTCAAAATGATTGGATGTAACATACAGCTTCTACAGGACTAAAGAGCAAAATCGGACGAAACATATATATGAGAGCTATAGCTAAATCTTAACCGATTTTCTTCAAACTCGGCAATGTTGGTTCATGGATCAAGAAACTCTACCATTCTAAATTTCAAAACGATCGGATGTAAAATACAGCTTCTATAGGACTAAAGGGCCAAATCGGACGAAACATATATATGGGAGCTATAGCTAAATCTTAACCGATTTTCTTCAAATTCGGCAATGTTGGTTCATGGATCAAGAAACTCTACCATTCTAAATTTCAAAACGATTGGATGTAACATACAGCTTCTATAGGACTAAAGGGCCAAATCGGACGAAAGATATATATGGGAGCTATATCTAAATCTGAACCGATTTTCTTCAAATTCGGCAATGTTGGTTCATGGATCAAGAAACTCTGCCATTCTAAATTTCAAAACGATCGGATGTAAAATACAGCTTCTATAGGACTAAAGGGCCAAATCGGACGAAACATATATATGGGAGCTATAGCTAAATCTTAACCGATTTTCTTCAAATTCGGCAATGTTGGTTCATGGATCAAGAAACTCTACCATTCTAAATTTCAAAACGATTGGATGTAAAATACAGCTTCTATAGGACTAAAGGGCCAAATCGGACGAAAGATATATATGGGAGCTATATCTAAATCTGAACCGATTTCAACCAAATTCAATAGCGATCTTAACAGCCGCGAAATACTCTAAACTGCAAAATTTCAGAACGATCGGAGTGAAATTGCGACCTGTAGTCGACGAACAACTTTACATGGACGGACGGACGGACGGGCGGACGGACATCGTTAAATCGACTCAGCTAGTGATTCTGAGTCGATCGGTATACTTTAAGGTGGGTCTAGCTCCAATATTTTAGGGTGTTACAAATAGTTGAGAAAATAAACTTATAGTACCCTGTACCACAGGGTGGTGTAAGAAATTTAAACAGAAGCTTTTTTTATACCCTACACCACACTGTGGTACAGGGTATTATAAGTTTGTTTCACGGCAGATGTTTGTAACACCTGAAAATAACACAGCTAGACCCACCTTAAAGTATACCGATCGACTCAGAATCACTAGCTGAGTCGATTTAACGATGTCCGTCCGTCCGTCCGTCCGTCCGTCCATGTAAAGTTGTTCGTCGACTACAGGTCGCAATTTCACTCCGATCGTTCTGAAATTTTGCAGTTTAGAGTATTTCGCTGCTGTTAAGATCGCTATTGAATTTGGTTGAAATCGGTTCAGATTTAGATATAGCTCCCATATATATCTTTCGTCCGATTTGGCCCTTTAGTCCTATAGAAGCTGTATTTTACATCCGATCGTTTTGAAATTTAGAATGGTAGAGTTTCTTGATCCATGAACCAACATTGCCGAATTTGAAGAAAATCGGTTCAGATTTAGATATAGCTCCCATATATATCTTTCGTCCGATTTGGTCCTTTAGGTCTATAGAAGCTGTATTTTACATCCGATCGTTTTGAAATTTAGAATGGAAGAGTTTCTTGATCCATGAACCAACATTGCCGAATTTGAAGAAAATCGGTTAAGATTTAACTATAGCTCCCATATATATGTTTCGTCCGATTTGGCCCTTTAGTCCTATAGAAGCTGTATTTTACATCCGATCGTTTTGAAATTTAGAACGGTAGAGTTTCTTGATCCATGAACCAACATTACCGAGTTTGAAGAAAATCGGTTCAGATTTAGATATAGCTCCCATATATATCTTTCGTCCGATTTGGTCCTTTAGTCCTATAGAAGCTGTATTTTACATCCGATCGTTTTGAAATTTAGAATGGTAGAGTTTCTTGATCCATGAACCAACATTGCCGAATTTGAAGAAAATCTGTTAAGATTTAGCTATAGCTCCCATATATATGTTTCGTCCGATTTGGCCCTTTAGTCCTATAGAAGCTGTATTTTACATCCGATCGTTTTGAAATTTAGAATGGTAGAGTTTCTTGGTCCATGAACCAACATTGCCGAATTTGAAGAAAATCGGTTAAGATTTAGCTATAGCTCCCATATATATATTTCGTCCGATTTTGCTCTTTAGTCCTGTAGAAGCTGTATTTTACATCCCATCATTTTGAAATTTAGAATGGTAGAGTTTCTTGATCCATGAACCAACACTACCGAATTTGAAGAAAATTGGTTAAGATTTAGCTATAGCTCCCATACATATGTTTCGTCCGATTTGGCCATTTAGTCCTATAAAAGCTGTATTTACATCCAATGGTTTTGAAATTTTGAATGGTAGAGTTTCTTAATCCATGAACCAACACTACCGAATTTGAAGAAAATCGGTTAAGATTTAGCTATAGCTCCCATATATATGTTTCGTCCGATTTTGCTCTATAGTCCTGAACAAGCTGTATTTTACATCCAATCATTTTGAAATTTAGAATGGTAAAGTTTCTTGATCCATGAACCAACACTACCGAATTTGAAGAAAATCGGTTAAGATTTAGCTATAGCTCCCATATATATTTTTCGTCCGATTTGGCCCTTTAGTCCTATAAAAGCTGTATTTTACATTCAATCGTGTTGAAATTTAGAATGGTAGAGTTTCTTGATCCATGAACCAACACTGCCGAATTTGAAGAAAATCGGTTAAGATTTAGCTATAGCTCCCATATATATGTTTCGTCCGATTTGGCCCTTTAGTCCTATAGAAGCTGTATTTTACATCCAATCATTTTGAAATTTAGAATGGTAGAGTTTCTTGATCCATGAACCAACACTACCGAATTTGCAGAAAATCGGTTAAGATTAAGCTATAGCTCCCATATATATGTTTCGTCCGATTTGGCCATTTAGTCCTATAAAAGCTGTATTTTACATCCAATCGTTTTGAAATTTAGAATGGTAGAGTTTCTTGATCCATGAACCAACACTGCCGAATTTGAAGAAAATCGGTTAAGATTTAGCTATAGCTCCCATATATATGTTTCGTCCGATTTTGCTCTTTAGTCCTGAAGAAGCTGTATTTTACATCCAATCATTTTGAAATTTAGAATGGTAAAGTTTCTTGATCCATGAACCGACACTACCGAATTTGAAGAAAATCGGTTAAGATTTAGCTATAGCTCCCATATATATGTTTCGTCCGATTTGGCCCTTTAGTTCTATAGAAGCTGTATTTTACATTCAATCGTGTTGAAATTTAGAATGGTAGAGTTTCTTGATCCATGAACCAACACTGCCGAATTTGAAGAAAATCGGTTAAGATTTAGCTATAGCTCCCATATATATGTTTCGTCCGATTTGGCCCTTTAGTCCTATAGAAGCTGTATTTTACATCCAATCATTTTGAAATTTAGAATGGTAGAGTTTCTTGATCCATGAACCAACACTACCGAATTTGCAGAAAATCGGTTAAGATTAAGCTATAGCTCCCATATATATGTTTCGTCCGATTTGGCCATTTAGTCCTATAAAAGCTGTATTTTACATCCAATCGTTTTGAAATTTAGAATGGTAGAGTTTCTTGATCCATGAACCAACACTGCCGAATTTGAAGAAAATCGGTTAAGATTTAGCTATAGCTCCCATATATATGTTTCGTCCGATTTTGCTCTTTAGTCCTGAAGAAGCTGTATTTTACATCCAATCATTTTGAAATTTAGAATGGTAAAGTTTCTTGATCCATGAACCGACACTACCGAATTTGAAGAAAATCGGTTAAGATTTAGCTATAGCTCCCATATATATGTTTCGTCCGATTTGGCCCTTTAGTTCTATAGAAGCTGTATTTTACATCCAATCGTTTTGAAATTTAGAACGGTAGAGTTAATTGATCAATGAACCAACACTACCGAATTTGAAGAAAATCGGTTAAGATTTAGCTATAGCTCCCATATATATGTTTCATCCGATTTGGACCTTTAGTCCTGTAGAAGCTGTATTTTACATCCAATCATTTTGAAATTTAGAATGGTAGAGTTTCTTGATCCACGATTTGGCTCTTTAGATCCAATCGTTTTTATACCCTACACCACACTGTGGTACAGGGTATTATTTAAGTATAAAATGTCCCAAAAGTAAATTTATGTAAACAATTTATACATGAATTACAAAATTTATATATCAGAGTTATTCAATATTACGAGAGTGGTGTAGGGTATTATATAGTCGGCACCGCCCGACTTTAGCCTTTCCTTACTGGTTTTTATATATGTAGTTGTCTTCAGAAATGAGGATTCTATATCCCAAATATGTAAAATCGGGATTTGGGTATATACGGGGGCCATATTTGACCTAACCTGAACCGATTTTCCTCAACTTTGGCATGGTTTATTGTCAGCAAAAACAACTATTTGGAATCAAATTTCGTAAAGATATGATGTTAAATATGGCTTCTACACCGCGTATATGCCAAATTGGGTTGCACATATATATGGGACATACAAAGAAATCTGAACCGATATTTATGAAATTTGGCAGAGGTTATTACTGCATCATAGAACTACCATGTGCTAAATTTCATAAAAATCTGTCGGAAAATAAACCTTGTATACCGCTTAAATACCCAATAGATAGGCACATATATTTCAGAGCTGTATCTAAATCTGAACCGATTTTAATTAAATTTGACACAGGTAATTATAGTCTTATATAACTTTCCTTGGATAAAATTCATAAAGATCTGTCAGAAAATAAAGCTTACATAGCCTTTAGATGCCAAATCGGTAGGTACGTATGTATATATGTGAGATAGTATATCTAAATCTCGGCTTCGACATTGGTGCAAGAAATTAGTCTGTACCAAATTTCATCCAGATTTGATTTAAATTTCCACCTTTACTTTGCGTACAATCTTAAGATGGACGTGAGGACAGGCACGGTTTTATTAATTCTGCTACTGATTCTGATTTGATCGTTATACTGACTCCATTGTTTTGAGGCGTTTCAAATAACGGACCAAAACAAACTTTTAATACCCTGTATCACAGAGAGGTATAGGGTATAATTATCACGCGTACGGTTAGTTCCTGAAAAAAGTGGTTTAAGGAACAAGTTATAAAACTAGTTATTTAAAAAAACCTGTAAGGAAGGGCAAAAATCAAGCCTGTCGACTATATGATATCCTACACCAATCGTTTTAGAGCAGAATAATTATATATATAGTTGTTAAAAATTTGAAACAATTTTCCTTTAAAAAATATTTTTAAGAATAGATCCAAAATCGAGAGGTATTATATATTCTATGTAAGTTCTATATTTATATATGGCGTGTATTTAAATAGAAACCGATGTTCATAAAATTTAGCTATGTTCGTGCATCTATAACAGGTTTTCTCAAGTTTTGGGGCATGGTCCTCCTCCAAGATCTTGAAGGCTCTATGCATCCAACCGTCAGATAACCATTTTTTATTATAATCATTACTCGTTATTTTATAATTATTTGAACTTTCCGTAATATGTTTAACAAGCATCTTAAAAATAGGGAGAATTGATAGTACAAAATTCACATATAACGGGTGTTTTTTGAGACGTGTGATTTTCAATCTGGCAATACTTTTTTCGGAGCTGGTCTTTTTTATTGCCATTTCCTAATGAATAGACTTACTCCAGAACATCGTTTGCAAATCGTGAAAATTTATTACCAAAATAATGGTTCGGTTCGCGCGACGCATCGCGCTCTGCGTCCAATATTCCGTCGACATAACCAAGAACTCACTTTTGGATGAATGAGTACTTTAATAAGCAAAATTGTCGCATTAGGAGTAATGATCATCCACAAGCCATTATTCAGACGATGTTACATCCACATAATGTCACTGTTTGTTGTGCTCTAATGGCAGAAGGAATCATTGGTCAATAATTCTTCAAAAATCAGTCCGTCTTGTTAAATTTTTGCCTGAATTGGAGGATGTTGATGTGGACGACCTTTGGTTCCAACAAGACGCCGCTAAATGCCATACAGCCAACGAAACGATTAATTTATTGAAGGCAACTTTTGGTGAGCTCATTATGTCGCGTGGTCCTCCAAGATCGTGCGATTTAACACAGCTGGACTATTTTTTGTGGCGACACGATTGACGCCTTGGAAGAGAATATTCGAGCCGTTATTGCTGACATACATCCCCAAATGCTGCAAAGAGTGGTCGAAAATCCGTTGCCTATAGACAACGCTGTGAATTTTCTACTACAAAGTCATATTATAAAATATTTTGAAAATGTGATATTTTTATCATAATCTTTAATATGATTTACGCTTTTTGTAAAAAATCCTCGTGCTGACGTGAACTATGCTAAATGTATATACATAAAAATTGCCGATGGTCTCCGATTTTGATAAAACTTGGTTAAATATGGTGCTCTAATATCGAATATAAAATTTTGTTGTTTAATTTTGTAGTTTAATTTTGCTCCACCGCCACATCAAGGATTTTTCCGAGGAAGAGTTGATAAAGGAATATTAATAAATATGAAAAATTTTTTATAACCTCCGTTTGCAGCACCTTGAAATATTGATCTGCGACCCTACAAAGTATATGTATTCTTGACTGTCGTGGAATTCCAAAACGATTTACCCATGCCGTCGGGCGGTCTGTTGAAGTCGCGGTGCAGTCCTTAATAATAGAACTAGATTTATCAAATTTGGTAGAAATACTTCTTATAGTTGCTTATAGGTCGTTTGGCCATATCGATCTCAAATATGTTTTTCAAGCCATAAAAACAAAAACTTAGCTGAAAGATTGCAGTTTGTATTATATATGTTTTTCAAGCTAAAAAACTAAAACTTAGCTGAAAGATTGCAGTTTCTATTCTATTTTTACAAGAATTCATCACAGTAAAAATTTTAGAAATCGGATTATATTTTGCTATAGTGCCCCCATAGAGGTCATTCCTAAATATTAGTCTGACCAAAAGCCGTATATTTAAAAAACGGTTTCCGGTTAAACCAAAATTTTAGTTTTTTTTAAAAACCTAGTTTCGGTTATTAATTTTTGTCTAACCCTGTTAACCGGTTTGCCACCCGGTTTTAAATTTAATACAAAATTGTTTAAATTTTCATTGAAATGACATAAATAAAATAATAATTAATTTGTAGTACAAATTTAATGTAATAAAAGAGATTTGGGCGGAATGAAATTGGGCCCCAGGAAAATACACCCCAATATTTTTATGAATATGGGCCCCAAAAAATAGCATGTCAAACAAAAACAATTTTTTTTGAGGCTTAATTTCATTTTTTGTCTGCTTTTTGGGGTTTCATTTCATTTTTTTTGCTACTTTTTGGGGGCTTATTTTCATCTATAAATTTAGAAACAGGAGAGGCTACGCAAAAAACATTTGCTCCACGTTGCCAACTTTGGACCATGTCCATAGGAGAAAGTCTTAAACAGAGGCCGCAGGCCGTAGGCCGACCACGCCCGAAAATATTTATAATTAAACATATATGCGTGTATTCGTGTATTATTTCGTACTCCTAATATTTACGAAGTGAAAATTTCTTGGTTTTTTTGGGGTTTATTTTCATTTCATGCTGTTTTCTTGATTGGGGTGTAATTTCCTAAATCAGTTTTTGTAAAGAAATTAGGCCCCAAATTTAGGACGCACTTTCATTTTCAATTTGGGGTGCATTTTCTTGGGGTCCAACTTCCGGCCGCCAAAGATTTAATTTTTAGAAACTATTTTACACGGACCAAAATCACCTTTTTGGTATGTTTTAATCGAAAGAAAATATATTTGGATCACAAATTTTTAAATATTATATATTTCTGAGCAAATACATTTCATTTGAAAATCAATACAATTTATTTGAAATCTTGCACAGTGATATAATATGACTTGGAATAAATAGAAATTAAAAATTAGTGCTTTAATGTAAATATAACTGATTCTTGTGACATTTGAAATTGTAAAGTATAATTCGAAATCGATGAAAAATTAAAAATGAAATTCTAAAAATCTAATTAATATGTGCGTTCCAAATAAATTTTATTGATTTTCAAATAAAATTTATTTGCTCAGAGATATATAAGAGAGATATATACTAGCTGGACCCGGTCCACTTCGTTACCCCAGATTGAGAATCCTGCCACCAAATACATATACATAAAATAACAGAACTCTCGCTAACAAATTGTGCAAGATATCTCAATTTCAAAATGTTGCTTATATGGGCGGGGACACTTCCTTTGGTCCGATCCTGCCCATTGTGAAATAATAGACTGCCACCAGATACATATAAACAGAATTACAGTACTATCGTTAACAAATTGTGAAAGATAGCTCAAATTTGGCTTACGAGTATATGGGCGGGCCACGTCCTTTGGTCTGATCCCGCTCATTTTTAGACCAATCACGTAGGCTTCCACCAGAAACATATACACAATATACCATATACCAGTACACATAAACGTTTATAATTCGGCACAGTGCAATGTATTTAAAGTATCTACTGTTCAGCGAAATATATGTGTATTTGTTAAACCCCTTGTGGTACCTTTCACACAAATTGTCAGAATAATTCGTGTAATATTCAATATTATATTACTCACAAAGTGAGGGTATACCTTAGTCGGTTTACCCGACTGAAACTTTCTTACTTGTTGCAATCTTTGTATAGTGAAGTTTTTATAATTTGATCAATTATTTGTGGAGGATAGCTGTTTTCTGTTAATATTTCAATTACTTTATTTATATTACATATTTATATTCCGACTTAGCATACCTTGGAATTGAGGTATAGATATATATAACTATATAGCTAAATCATAACCGATATTGTTAATATTCTACAGAGATGTTAACTTGTCCAATGAGACATTCATCACACAATTCCATGATCATCGAAAGGGAATTATAACTTCTATAGGTGATATAAACTAAATCGAATCTAAACCGATTTTTAGAATTTTTAATATGGTTCATCAAATACCAAGAAAAACAAGTGTGCCAAATTCTGGAATGAGCTTAATATAGCATCAGGAGTAAACAAATTAAACGACATGGTGGTACACGGGACAAAATCGCCTTTTTTGTAACGTTTGAATCGAAAGAAATTATGTTTGGAACACGCATTTTTAAATATTATGTATATATTTCTAAGCAAATATATTTTATTTGAAAATTATAAAAATAATAAAAATAAAATATGTGTTTATATACAAAAAAATCATTGTTTAGGAAATTATTCAAACATATGTATTTTGTTAAAAAAAAAAAATTTTCAAAACGTTTCAGATTTTTGGAATTTCATTTTCAATTTTTCCATTGATTTCGAGTTATACCATTTAAATTACTATTTACTCCAAGTCATCATTTAGAGTCAACCCATATTCATAATTTTCCATTATATTATGCAAGATTATACGATTTCAATTATAAAAGAATTTTACGAACATTTAAAACTTCCGAAAAAAATTATATTTGAATTACTGAAAAACATAAAACTTGTCTTCAAATTAAGGTAATATTTTCTGAATGCAAATAAAAATTTGTTTCGTAAATTATGGTCTCGAAGAGAACAATATCATCCCAAATATATAATTTTTGCGTGTGGCAAATATTACAAATATGGATTGTACCCTAAAAGTTTGCACATTTCAAGCAGAATATGTTTGGGACAATATACTACAGAAGCAATTTTTTCAGCGTGTAGATATGAACCGAGTCCAAAATATATCATCCGCAGTCGAAAAAGTCAAATCGGACGTTGCATGTACTGTAAATGACAGCAATATGTAACTCTGAACCGATTTCAATTTTCAATAGAGCTTGTCCATGTACCATGTACCGCATACGACCCTTTTTTATACCCTCACTTTAGTGATACGAGGGTATATATCATTTGCTACGGACCAAAAGTGTAACACATGGAAGGAGTGATCTAAGACCCTAAGTATGTTCGGCGGATATTCGTTTTAGGTCATTTTAAGTCGAATGAGAAATGTCCTTCTGGTACCTCCCACACAAAGGGTTAACATTTAGTGAAATATTGATTCTTTAATAACATCTATACTACATATTAGAATCTTCTGAAATTCCACACATTGTATTATTTTATTAGTCGCTATCACCTCGAGAAAAATGGGCGAAGTTGCCACTCCCTTTTTGGTACCTCCCACACAAATGAACCATTAAGCATAAAAATTGTACAACCCCTTTTGGTACCTCCCACACAAATGGACCGTTTTATACCAAAAGTTAACGGCTTATAACCTTAATACCAGTGCATACAAATACTTGAAATATTGTACAGTGTAATGCTGTTATAGTGCCTACAGTCCTGTGAAAAGTGGGCGTTATCACCATATTCCTCTTTGTACCTCCCACACAAAATGACCCAATCACACCAAAATTGAATACCTCGTAACGTTAATATACCACTGCACATATACGCTTATAGTTCGGCACAGCGCAATGTATTTAAAGAAAATACTGTTTACCGAAGAATAGGTGTATTTGTTACACCTCTTCTGGTACCTCCCAAACAAATTGACAGATTAATTAGTGTAATGTTATATATTACATTACTCACAAAGTGAGGGTATACCTTAGCCGGTTTTCCCGACTGAAACTTTCTTACTTGTTTATTAAGATCGTTGGCAAAATATAGCACATTGAGTCGAAAAATGAAATCGGATGGTACAAATATATGGGATCTGTAGCAAAACCTGAACCGATTTTTACAATACTCGTATTCAACACTGTTCTTCGAAATATCAAAAAACACATATATACAAAACTTCCGGGTAGTCGAAGGCATAAATACTATAGCATCAGCAGTCGAAAAAGTCAAATCGGATGGCAATATATATGGCAGTCATATTTAAAGCTACAATTATTACGTCCTGCTTATCAAAGGATTACGAGAATACATAGAAAGACAGAAGGCTTTAGCTAAATCGCTAATAAAAGATCGGTCTATCTCATCTCCTTTTAGATGTTAAAAACCAGTAAGGAAAGGCTAAAGTCGGGCGATGCCGACTATGTAATACCCTACACCACTCTCGTAATATTGAATAACTCTGATATATAAATTTTGTAATTCATGTATAAATTGTTTACATAAGTTTACTTTTGGGACATTTTATACTTAAATAATACCCTGTACCACAGTATGCTGTAGGGTATAAAAACGATTGGATCTAAAGAGCCAAATCGGATGAAACATATATATGGGAGCTATAGCTAAATCTTTACCGATTTTCTTCAAATTCGGCAATGTTGGTTCATGAATCAAGAAACTCTAAATTTCAAAACAATTGGATGTAAAATATAGCTTCTATAGAACTAAAGGGCCAAATCGGACGAAACATATATATGGGAGCTATAGCTAAATCTTAACCGATTTTCTTCAAATTCGGTAGTGTTGGTACATGGATCAAGAAACTCTACCATTCTAAATTTCAAAACGATTGGATGTAAAATACAGCTTTTATAGGACTAAAGGGCCAAATCGGACGAAACATATATATGGGTGCTATAGCTAAATCTTAACCGATTTTCTTCAAATTCGGCAATGTTGGTTCATGGATCAAGAAACTCTACCACTCTAAATTTCAAAACGATTGGATGTAAAATACAGCTTTTATAGGACTAAATGGCCAAATCGGACGAAACATATATATGGAAGCTATAACTAAATCTTAACCGATTTTCTTCAAATTCGGTAGTGTTGGTTCATGGATCAAGAAACTCTACCATTCTAAATTTCAAAATGATTGGATGTAAAATACAGCTTCTACAGGACTAAAGAGCAAAATCGGACGAAACATATGTATGGGAGTTATAGCTAAATCTTAACCGATTTTCTTCAAATTCGGCAATGTTGGTTCATGGATCAAGAAACTCTACCATTCTAAATTTCAAAACGATCGGTTGTAAAATACAGCTTCTATAGGACTAAAGTGCCAAATCGGACGAAACATATATATGGGAGCTATATCTAAATCTGAACCGATTTCAACCAAATTCAATAGCGATCTTAAAAGCCGCGATATACTCTAAACTGCAAAATTTCAGAACGATCGGAGTGAAATTGCGACCTGTAGTCCACGAACAACTTTACATGGACAGACGGACGGACGGACATCGTTAAATCGACTCAGCTAGTGATTCTGAGTCGATCGGTATACTTTAAGGTAGGTCTAGCTGTGTTATTTTCAGGTGTTACAAACATCTGCCGTGAAACAAACTTATAATACCCTGTACCACAGTGTGGTGTAGGGTATAATAAATGCACACTGTTCCTCAGTGTGGCGTAGGGTGATATTTTGATACTTAATGATATTTTGAAAAAAATGTTTTTTCGGAAAATGCGCAAGACAATTGCTTGGATTCAATAATGTTAGTTTCCAATACAATTTTCTAGAGGTGTGAAGCGTATCTATTTCTCTGTACATTTTAAACATTTCTAAACTTATGTATGTATCAACTCAACTTAACTTAACTGCTGTATCTTTGTATACGAACACGTATGCACATTTAATGCTACCTTTCGTCGGCTCAATGCTATTTTGTTCCATACGCCATTTTGTATGATCGGAGAAAAACGCAATTTATTGTTTGAGTAAAAACGGGACTGAAGAGTTACGCACTTTTTATTTCATAGGGTTCCCAACAGTGTTTGTATGATTCTCATGCATTTCTATGCCATTACATTCAAAAATAAGCAAGTTATAACAATTTATGTACTTGGCATTTTGGTCCATATCCACTTTTATTTTAATATTTTTTCGTATTTGTATTACATGGACCACAAAAAGGGTCGGTATGGAAGGACACTAATTTACATATTGTGATCGAAAGAACGTAAAATACTGAGTGAAAATATAGGGCGATAGAAAAATTGAGACATAAAACAAAAATATCGAAATTATTTCCCGTTATTCAAAGTAAAACAAATTTACCCTACCAATATCTCGAAAACTAGGCGAGATAGGAAACCAGTAAGGAAAGGCTAAAGTCGGGCGGTGCCGACTATATAATACCCTACACCACTCTCGTAATATTGAATAACTCTGATATATAAATTTTGTAATTCATGTATAAATTGTTTACTTAAATTTACTTTTGGGACATTTTATACTTAAATAATACCCTGTACCACAGTGTGGTGTAGGGTATAAAAACGATTGGATCTAAAGAGCCAAATCGGATGAAACATATATATGGGAGCTATAGCTAAATCTTAACCGATTTTCTTCAAATTCGGTAGTGTTGGTTCATGGATCAAGAAACTCTACCATTCTTAATTTCAAAACGATCGGTTGTAAAATACAGCTTCTATAGGTCTAAAGGGCCAAATCGGACGAAACATATATATGGGAGCTATAGCTAAATCTTAACCGATTTCTTCAAATTCGGCAATGTTGGTTCATTGATCAAGAAACTACCATTCTAAATTTCAAAACGATTGGATGTAAAATACAGCTTCTATAGGACTAAAGGGACAAATCGGACGAAAGATATATATGGGAGCTATATCTAAATCTGAACCGATTTCAACCAAATTCAATAGCGATCTTAACAGCAGCGAAATACTCTAAACTGCAAAATTTCAGAACGATCGGAGTGAAATTGCGACCTGTAGTCGACGAACAACTTTACATGGACAGACGGACGGACGGACGGACATCGTTAAATCGACTCAGCTAGTGATTCTGAGTCGATCGGTATACTTTAAGGTGGGTCTAGCTGTGTTATTTTTAGGTGTTACAAACATCTGCCGTGAAACAAACTTATAATACCCTGTACCACAGTGTGGTGTAGGGTATAAAAAATAATTGCAGATTCTGAAAGAGCATGCTTGGAACGAAGAAGAAATGAAAAGTAAATTATGAAAGACTAATAAGAGTTATGTCTAAAGTTAAATACGAGTTATGTCTAAACCGATAAAATGGTTATGTAAGGGATATTTAAACAGGGCCGTATATATTTTTAAATAGACCATTATGAGTAATTTTTATACCCTACACCACACTGTGGTACAGGGTATTATAAGTTTGTTTCGCGGCAGATGTTTGTAACACCTGAAAATAACACAGCTAGACCCACCTTAAAGTATACCGATCGACTCAGAATCACTAGCTGAGTCGATTTAACGATGTCCGTCCGTCTGTCCATGTAAAGTTGTTCGTGGTACAGTGTATTATTTAAGTACAAAATGTCCCAAAAGTAAATTTATGTAAACAATTTATACATGAATTACAAAATGTATATATCAGAGTTATTCAATATTACGAGAGTGGTGTAGGGTATTATATAGTCGGCACCGCCTGACTTTAGCCTTTCCTTACTGGTTTTAAAATATCGTTAGTCAAAAAAAACTATATATTTCAAAATTTCGTACAAATCGGATATAAAATGTTATCATCTAACTGATAACTCTCCTTTTAGGCAGACGTACTCGTACTTCAAATGTTCTGCAACGTATTTAATATTGTGATTTAAATTTTTATTATCACTCAACCACTCTTTTGTTATTTCTTTTCTTTTTTCTCTTGTTGCAATGTAATTACTGATAAAAGAAATGCTAGCCACCCCACTTAGAGGATAAATAAATATATCAATTAGTAGATTAAATTTTTTTGTTGTGTATCTAAAGGTAGTTACAATGAGATACTGCAAACCAAATGCAAGAAAATTCACCCCTATTTCGGACCAGAGTTAAAATATCATGGGGTCCCCTAAATGCTCAATTACTAGAAATCAAAATAAACACGAACCAGATGAGATGAATGTTCCATTAACATTAGATTAAGTCTTGCAATTTAATTTCTGTTTAAATGTATCACATTTTTGTTAAATTTTCTCTCGAAAAACTTTCGGTCACAATTGTGATGCATAAATAACTAATGAGCACAATTTGGGTTAAGTGTTTATCTGGGGTGAGCATAAAGAAAATCCTCTTACAAAGTTGCCCGGAAATAAAAAAAAAAATATTTTATTCTTTTCGTTTTTGGTAACAATTTATCTATGTTTCTTTATACTCGTATACGGTTCGAAATCGCTACCGTTTGTAGAACATTGCACACAAATTGAATTCGAATGTAATTTAGGATTACAGAATATTATTTGGGTTACTTGTCTATTTCCTAATGGTCATCAGTGGCACAAAATGTTATAGTACTTACAAATACAACGTACTATAAAATGGATATCAGCTGCATAAAAATGGTAACTGATGAATTGGAAGAACAAATGCAGGATAAATGTCAAGAGTGGCATTTATTTCCTAAATAGTGAATACTAATTTTTTGTGACTAGCAAAGTAAATAACTGATGAATTGGAAGAACAAGTGCAGGATAAATGTCGAGGGTGACATTTATTTCCTAAATAGTGAATACTAATATTTTGTGACTAGCAAAGTAAATAACTGGTTTGACCGTTTTGTAACTATAGCATCTTGATGAAATTTCAGCGACGACAACAAGCATATCTTTTAGATATTTCAAACCTGTAGTTCAATAAACTACATATTACATTATTTTGTAATAGCTTTTTGATCGATGTAAACTTCAAGGAGGGTAAATTTATCAAGCATCATTTGGTAACCGCCACCAAATTGACATTTTCATACAAAGTTCTTTACCCCACAGCATATGTAGCAATCATCTCTATATATTTATATTATTTATTTTACATATTTTGTTTTTGTACTCAGGCTCAAGATCGTTATTGTTGTTTTCAGTATATGAAAACAACTTTGTTAAAAATTAAAGAAGAAGTAAGTGACATGTATTGGGGGCGGTTGTAATGGTTGGATAGACAGATCTGTTTCGGGAGCCACCAAATTTTATTTTTAACAAAGTTGTTTTCATATACTGAAAACAACAATAACGATCTTGAGCCTGAGTACAAAAACAAAATATGTACTATGAAAGCAGATCGAATAAAACAAAAAAACAAAAACAAGAAGAAATGGTAGGGCACGACCAAATTATTTATTTTAGATTAATTTTCAAATTATTACAAATTAAGACATCTTTACAACCATGTTTATTTGTATGCATCTTTAAAAATATTTCATTTATTTTGAAAGTATTATGTGCAAGTCTAAGTTATTTAAACAAACTGATAGGACAATAAAAACTTCACAGGCATTAATCAACGAAGACACAGGAGAAGTTTACGAAAATAGAGCATTTACACTTTAAAATTGTTTTCCTGACAATTTATAGTCACTTAGCTATTACGTTCAGAAAAAAACAGTACGTTATAGGAACGGTTCCGTCAGAGAACATTACCGTTATATATTATACCCTACACCACACTGTGGTACAGGGTATTATGACTTTGTGCATTTGTTTGTAATAATCAAAAGGAGAAGAGATAGACCCATTGTTTATTATAACGATCGACTTGTAATCACTTTCTGAGTCGATTTAGCTATGTCCGTCTGTCTGTCTGTAGATGTGTTCTTGTAATCAAAGTACAGGTCGTAATTATGGTCCGATCTCAACGAAACTTTGCACACATATTTCTTTAGGCCCAAGGACGATCCCTACACGGGGAAAAAAATATGTTAAAAATATGTTTGGATGCAATCATATATATGTTTGGGACGGGCACAATCATATATATGTGTGTGGGTAAACATATTATGTTTGCACACAATCATAATATGCTCGGGGCAAAATTCTAGCATATTAAAAAACGATATGATTGTGTCCTAACATATTTTTGGCAAAATAATATATTAGAAGATATTTTTTAGAGTTTTAGAGAGTATCACTCTCAGAGACCGCAATTATATGACTCGTAATTTTGTGCAAAGAAGGGTAATATGTATATGGTAACCGTGTGTATGAGGAGGAATGGCACCGACACCAAAGGGTATTATTATTATTTGATGATGCTTATTTAGATATAGCCCCCATATATATGTTTCACCCGATTTGACATGTAAGCGCTGTAGAAACCGTGTTTTATATCCGATCGGTACGAAATTCGGCAGAGTGAGTTTTCTTATTACGTGAATGAACACTACCAAACTCGGATAAAATCCGTACAGATTTAGATATAGCCACCATATGTATGTTACACCCGATTTGACATGTAAGCGCTGTAGAAACCGTATTTTACAGGCGATCTGTTCGAAATTCGGCAGAGAGAGTTTTCTTATAACGTGAATGAACGCTACCAAATTCGGAGAAAATCCGTTTGAGATTTAGATATAGCCCCTCATATATATGTTTCATCCGATTTGATACGTAAGCGCTGTAGAACCCGTATTTTATATCTGATCTGTCCGAAATTCAACAGAGAGAGTTTTCTTATTACATGTATGAATGTTGCCAAATTCGGGGAAAATCGGTTCAGATGTGTTTTATATCCGATCAGTACGAAATTCGGCAGAGTGAGTTTTCTTATTACCTGTATGAACACTGCCAAATTCTTATGCACATTTTCGCATTGCTAGGTAGGTAGGTGTAGGGTATTATATAGTCGGCCCCGCCCGACTTTCTGCCTTTCCTTACTGGTTATTATAATTTTACTGTTCGCGAACGCTACCACTACGATAACGTATGGTTCTTAGAACACAACGAACGGTACCAATACGATAACTTACGGTTCATATAACAGTATCACTACGTCTGATACTGTTCTTTTAAACAGGACACTAACAGTATCACTACATTTAGCGTTCCCTTTATTTGTATTCGACACCACAGGTCGCAAATATGAGGCAATCCTAATAAAATTTGTACAGAAGCATTCCTTAACCCAGGGACGATCCCTATTTAAAATGGGGCATATCGGTGCATACTTTAATATAGCCCCCATACGAAGGTCCCTTTAGATAAGACATATTTACGCTCTAGAGAGCGCATTTTTTAACCGATCTTACGGAAATTTTAAAATGTGTTCTTTATATTGCATTTAATCATGCCTAGTGTAAATGAGGCATACTACTTTTTAGTGATTAGAAGTACTCAAAGCAACTGAATGTATTAACAAAATGAAATATCCGACAGAAAATCAAGCGGACCGGTTAAAAACTAAATCGGCAGAAACATACATCGGAGTTTTTCTGGAAAAACAGCCTATGTAGGAAATTGACGGACAGGCATGGCATCAATTGGTTTAATAAAATATGGGCTTATAACATCTGTTTTTGGGTGTTATAGTATTGTACTTAATTATACATAAAGTTTATGACAAGTCGAAAGCTAATAACAGGAAATTTGTAGAACTCTCTTGGGCAGATAACATCGTTCTCATAGTAAGTAGACAAAAAAAACCCAAACCATATATAAAAAATTGCTCGAAGCTAAAATAATAGGCCTTTAAATCAATAAAAAAAAACAACCAGTAAGGAAGGGCATAAAGTCAGGCGTACCGTTTACAAACTAAATCGGCAGGAATATATATCTGTGGTTTTCTGAAATAACTGCCTACATAGAAATTTTCGATTTCGGAATTTTAGCATAAATGCAGTCAGCTAATCACTACCTATCGATAGATATATGACACTCCCACAGTAGTTCACTTTTATCCCCTCACATTAGAGAGGAGGGTATATACATCCGTTGCTACGAACCAAAAGTATAATCTATATCTAAATCTGAACCGATTTTCTCCGAATTTGGCAGCATTCCTTCATGTAATAAGAAACCTCTTTCTGCCGAATTTCGCTCTGATCGGATATAAAATACAGTTTCTACAGCGCTTACATGTCAAATCGGGGGTAACATATATATGGGGGCTATATCTAAATCTGAACCGATTTTCTCCTAATTTGGCAGTATTCCTTCATGTAATAAGAAACCTCTTTCTGCCGAATTTCGCTCTGATCGGGTATAAAATACAGTATGTACAGTGCTTGAATTTCAAATCGGGGTAACATATATATGGGGGCTATATCTAAATCTCAACCGATTTTCTCCGAATTTGGCAGTATTCCTTCATGTAATAAGAAACCTCTTTCTGCCGAATTTCGTACTGATCGGATATAAAATACAGTCTCTACAGCGCTTATATGTCAAATATGGTGTAACATATATATGGGGCTATATCTAAATCTGAAACGATTTCCCCAAATTTTGTATTTTCTCTAAGTGTATCACGAGACTACTCTCTGTCAATTTTTGTACAAATCGGTTCAAAAATGTTGTTTATACAGTGCATATATGCCAAATCGGAGGTACATATATATGGTAGCTATATGTAAATCTGAACCGATTTTAACCAAATTCAATAGGGATCGTCCTTGGGCCTAAATAAAGATATGTGAAACGCTAAATCGACTCCGAAAGTGATTACAAGTCGATCGGTATAATAAACAATGGGTCTATCTCTTCTTCTTTTGGGTGTTACAAACAAATGCACAAAGTCATAATACCCTGTACCACAGTGTGGTGTAGGGTATAAAAGAAACCTGTGGAAAAAAACCTAAAAAATAGAAAAAAATTAAAAAAAAAAATATTTTATTTTATTTTTTAAAATTTTGCATCCTAGCGATGAAAATAATGCCTAATTAAAAAAAAATCTATGGCTAAATGTAGAAATTGTAGCCCTTTTGGTAGAGGTAAGAGAATTTCAAAAAATCGTTATACCCTACACCACACTGTGGTACAGGTACAGGGTATTATAACTTTGTGCATTTGTTTGTAACACCCAAAAAGAAACAAAAATAGACCGATCGTTTATTATACCGATCGACTTAGAATCACTTTCTGAGTTGATTTAGCTATGTCCGTCTGTCAGTCTGTGCATGTATTTTTGTATTCAAAGTACAGGTCGCAGTTATAGTCCGATCTCTACGAAACTTTACACATATCATTTGTTTGGCCCAAGGACGATTCCTATTGAATTTGATTAAAATCTTTATTTTATATCCGATCAGTATGAAATTTGGCAGAAAGAGGTTTCTTATTACATGAAGGAATACTGCTAAATTCGGTGAAAATCGGTTCAGATTTAGATATAGCCCCCATATATATGTAACCTTCGATTTGACATGTAAGCGCTGTAGAAACTGTTTTTTATATCCGATCAGTGCGAAATTCGGCAGAAAGAGGTCTCTTATTACATAAAGGAATACTGCCAAATTCGGAGAAAATTAGTTCAAATTTAGATATAGCACCCATATATATGTTAGCCCTGATTTGACATGTAAGCGCTGTAAAAACTTTATTTTATATCCGATTAGTATGAAATTCGGCAGAAAGAGGTTTCTTATTACATGAAGGAATAAATTCGGAGAAAATCGGTTCAGATTTAGATATAGCCCCCATATACCTATATGTAACCCCCGATTTGACATGTAAGCGCTGTAGAAACTGTATTTTATATCCGATCAGTGCGAAATTCGGCAAAAAAGGTCTCTTATTAAAAAAGTTTCCTATTATATGAATGAACACTTTTAAATTTGGAAGAAATCGGTTCAGATTTAGATATAGCCCCCATATATAAGTTATACCGATTTGACATGTAAGCCCTGTAAAAATGTTATTTTATATCCGATCAGTGGCTGTATTTTATATCCGATTAGAACAAAATTCGACAGAAAGAGGTCTACATGAATGAGTATTCAGGGAAATCAGTTCAGATTTATATATAATCTCCATATATATGTTCCTCCTGATTTGGTATCAAAGCGCTATATAAGTTGTACTTTACTTTCGATCATTTAAATTTTCCAGAAAGATGTTTCTTAATTTAGGAACGAATATTGCTAAATTTAGCGATTATCGGTTTAGAATTAGATAATATGTTCCTACCCATTTCCCAATAATTCCAAATAATTATCGCAATGACCCTATCGCATTGTTAGGGAGGTGTAGGGTATTATATAGTCGGCCCCGCCCGACTTTCTGCATTTCCTTACTGTTTTTTTTTTAAATTTCTGTTTAAATAGCGATTTTATTTATTACTTTTATTTTTATTATGTACATTTGAGTTTATTAACATGAACAAGTTTCATTAGAAGTAATTGTGAGTTCTTTGTTGACGTTTGTAGATTTCGGAATCGGTGTCTCTAATGAGGAACCAAATATAATCTCCCATCATTCTTTCATCCCAGTGCCCTTGGTAACGCCGCTCGATGGACTTCAATTCTTGGTGAAATCTTTCGCCATGTTCGTCACTTACGTCGCCAAGATTATCGGGGAGAAAGTTTAAATGAGAATGCCAGAAATGAATTTTGAGGGATATATTTACACCTGTTGGAATACACAAAGCGAACAATAAGTTGGAAGAATACATATGTATGTATTCTTCGTGTTATATACATAAATATAGAAAAATGTATTTCTAACCAATTTTTTCATAATTTTTTAACAAATCATTAATCATTGTTTCATATTGCGGGCTTTTATTGAATCCAAGGAAATATGAAACTACAAAGCTTAAACGACCTCCATGCTGCAATTACATCCGACGTCAAATATGATTCGAAATTCACATCTTCCATCAGTTTCCTTATTTTAGGCCCAAAAAAAACTTTATGTATTTCATCAATTTAGCCATTGTTTCCTATGATTCCTTAGGGTTGACAGCATAAGCAATGAGAATCGACGGTTTCTGATTTCCGTTGTGTAAAAGTACTGCTGTCAACAAGTAACCGCCATTCGTTTGAATTGTATGTTTGATTAAGTTCCTCGAACAATCCCGGAATGTCCTTGCAAAAGCATCTGTTATCCACAGTTGTATAAAATTGTTTGTAAGGTATATCACGGACTCTATAATATGATATGTTAACATCTGGGCCCAAATATTGTACTGTTTCATTCGAGATGCAAGTAGTTCTGCCTCATTTTTGGTCAATTCCAAATCTCTCACTAGATCAATGAGTTGAAACTGAGTTAAAAGCTATGACTTCTGACTCAAACTTGAATCGCTCAGAGTTGATTACTCAGTTGAACTTGATGTTTCCGTTATTAGGCTTTTAGCTATACTTGGACACTTCCTACTCCAATATATTAACTTATACAAAAATAGCAGTCCGTGAATGAATGGTTGTCTCCAAATCATTGGAATTTCAAATTGCACGTGAAGTCTAAAATTAAAACGTTTTATTCCACAAAACATTGTAATACATTAATTGTAAAGTACTTACTGCATTATTCCACTAGTCCATCGAGTAAGATTTACATGGCACGAATTACACAAAATACTAGGTGTCAACGGTTCGTTCATATTTTTAACTCGTATACCAAAAAATAACACATATATTTCTTCTATTATTTTACTAAACGCACGTCGATTTTTTTAAATACATATTTTCCGCATATGTAGCAAAACTTGTCGGGATCATTTACACATTGAAAAGTTCTTTACCTTTTACTCATACTTCGAAATATATCTTCGTAATATTTTTCAGAAAATCGACTTATCTTTCGGCGCAAAATTACACTAATTTATTAATAAGAAATTTCATTTATACATTCCGGGTTTAAGGTTCATAAGTTGCAGTACCTGTAACTGACATATGGTTTGCTTCGAAAGTAGGCACCCAATATTTTCAAGACTACCGCGTACTACTTTGTATTGCGTACATATAATTGTACTACCTGTACCCGTATATACGACTGGGATGTCCATGCCCCTAAAAGGTGTAACTGAACGGAAACCTCATAAATAAAAAACCACAAATATTGTTGTCTCACATTGCATATCATGATTTATGGAGGGTTACGAACGGCCATAAAGCCTCGTCCTCTCTATAATTTTATAATTTATGACATCAATCCTCATAAAATAAAATGCAAGTGCAATGTCTCTTATATGTCTCTCTCACATATGGCGAATTCAATATAAGCAAAAACATAATTTAAAAACAAAAAAATATGAAACCAGATTTTTTTGAATTTCCATAACATTTATAAAAATATGATAACATAATTCTTTCGATTTTTTTTTATTTTTTATGGTTTTTTTTTGTACCGGGATAAAGAGTTTTTTTTTTTAAATAAAATCACTTTTTTCTCATCTTTTTGACGACTGTTTCTAAACCAAAGATTCTACGCGAAAGCAATATTTGCAGCATATGTAACCCTCATAATTCCCTTTAATTTGAGGCATAACAAGACTTTGGACCATAATCAGGCTTATATTATGGTCCAAATACTGAATGTACTTTCCATGAAAGCTGGAATTAAAAAAAAATTACCATAACAATTGTTTTTAATATTTTTTTTCGTGTTTGTGATACCTATTTGCACCAGAAACTGTTATCCACATCCCTTCGACAAAAATTTTGTTGCATAGTGTTACAGACCAGACCCGTATAATAACTGAAGGATCTACGAGTATATCTTCTCCTTTTGGGTGTTACAAACACACGCACAAAGTTATAATACCCAGTACCACAGTTTGGTGTAGGGTATAAATATTGACCGATTTGGACCTTTGTTTTCTAGGAATGGTTTTGTATAAAATAAAATACGTCAATATGCAGTTATACATTATTATGCATTTGATGCACCTAAATCGGAAGGTACCATTATATCGGAGATATAAACATATGTATGGTGGAATCACTAAATCTGAACCGATTTTCTTTAAATTCGGCACTGTTGTTTCATGGATTAAGAAACTCTACCATGCTAAATTTCAAAACAATTGGATTTAAAACCAGTAAGGAAAGGCTAAAGTCGGGCGGTGCCGACTATATAATACCCTACACCACTCTCGTAATATTGAATAACTCTGATATATAAATTTTGTAATTCATGTATAAATTGTTTACATAAATTTACTTTTGGGACATTTTATACTTAAATAATACCCTGTACCACAGTGTGGTGTAGGGTATAAAAGCGATTGGATCTAAAGAGCCAAATCGGATGAAACATATATATGGGAGCTATAGCTAAATCTTTACCGATTTTCTTCAAATTCGGCAATGTTGGATCATGAATCAAGAAACTCTACCATTCTAAATTTCAAAATATAGCTTCTATAGAACTAAAGGGCCAAATCGGACGAAACATATATATGGGAGCTATACCTAAATCTTAACCGATTTTCTTCAAATTCCGTAGTGTTGGTTCATGGATCAAGAAACTCTACCATTCTCAATTTCAAAACGATTGGATGAAAAATACAGCTTCTACAGGACTAAAGGGCTAAATCGGACGAAACATGTATATGGGAGTTATAGCTAAATCTTAACCGATTTTCTTCAAATTCGGTAGTGTTGGTTCATGGATCAAGAAACTCTACCATTCTAATTTCAAAATGATTGGATGTAAAATACAGCTTCTTCAGGACTAAAGAGCAAAATCGGACGAAACATATATATGGGAGCTATAGCTAAATCTTAACAGATTTTCTTCAAATTCGGCAATGTTGGTTCATGGATCAAGAAACTCTACCATTCTAAATTTCAAAACGATCGGATGTAAAATACAGCTTCTATAGGACTAAAGGGCTAAATCGGACGAAACATATATATGGGAGCTATAGCAAAATCTTAACCGGTTTTCTTCAAATTCAGCAGTGTTGGTTCATGGATCAAGAAACTCTACCATTCTAAATTTCAAAATGATTGGATGTAAAATACAGCTTCTACAGGACTAAAGGGCTAAATCGGACGAAACATGTATATGGGAGTTATAGCTAAATCTTACCCGATTTTCTTCAAATTCAGTAGTGTTGGTTCATGGAACAATAAACTCTACCATTCTAAATTTCAAAACGATTGGATGTAAAATACAGCTTCTATAGAACTAAAGGGCCAAATCGGACGAAACATATATATGGGAGCTATAGCTAAATCTTAACCGATTTTCTTCAAATTCGGTAGTGTTGGTTCATGGATCAAGAAACTCTACCATTCTAATTTCAAAATGATTGGATGTAAAATACAGCTTCTTCAGGACTAAAGAGCAAAATCGGACGAAACATATATATGGGAGCTATAGCTAAATCTTAACAGATTTTCTTCAAATTCAGCAATGTTGGTTCATGGATCAAGAAACTCTACCATTCTAAATTTCAAAACGATCGGATGTAAAATACAGCTTCTATAGTGAAATTGCGACCTGTAGTCGACGAACAACTTTACATGGACAGACGGACGGACGGACGGACGGACATCGTTAAATCGACTCAGCTAGTGATTCTGAGTCGATCGGTATACTTTAAGGTGGGTCTAGCTGTGTTATTTTCAGGTGTTACAAACATCTGCCGTGAAACAAACTTATAATACCCTGTACCACAGTGTGGTGTAGGGTATAATAATGCTTCTATAGGGCTAAAAGGTCAAATCGGACGAAAAATATGTAAGGGAGCTTTACATAAATCTGAACCGATTTTCTTATTTTCAATAAGCTTCTTTCCAGGTACGAAAGACTCTTTACTGCAAAATTTCAGAACGATCGGTTTGAAATTGCGACCTGTACTCGACGGACAACTTTTGATGGATAGATGGAAAAACGTGGTTAAATCGGCTCAGCTAGTGATTCTGAGTCGATCCGTACACTTTTATTAGTATTTCTAGGTGTTACAAACATCTGCCATGAAACAAACTTATTATACCCTGTACCACAAGGTGGTGTAGGGTATAAAAATAATAATAAACAAAAATTTTGTTTTGGTTGAGTACTCACATACAGGTATCTAGAACGCAGGTTGAAATTAGGACGAATATAGGATGACCATATAAATGCAATACCGATGGAACAATCCGTTCAGTAAAACACAATTCTCTACCTATCTTTTATAGATTTTGAAAAAGCAGTCGATTCCAGGAGATTATATTTAGAAAGCCCTATGAGCAAAAGAAATACGACATTATACAAACTCCATAATCAAGAATAGTTACCGCGGATGAGTTTCTAGGATATTTCACGGAGGTGTTCTGAGCGAGGCTTTTTCAACATACATATATTGGTGTACAACAAGGATGTGCGCTTTCATTAATACTTTGTTTTACACCCCGGGATCTAGTTTTACATTTTGTTAACCTATTGGAAGCATGGGTGTGTGTCTTCAAGTCATAATTTTTTCGAATGTTGTTGGTGACGTTGTCAACGAATCGTCCACAGTTTTTACTTAACTTTTTATGAGTAGAACATATACGTTCGTTATACTCATCCCAATATTAATAGTGTGAAAATATAGTAAAAATTGGTGACTACTCGTACAGTTTACTGTACTAATGGATCTCTGGTTACAAAGTCTCCATGTGGTTCCACGAAAACTACCTAATCAATAGTTGTATTGTCTCTAGTGAATACTTAATAATAAGGACATGTTAAATGTCTACAACAGATATGAATCGGTCCAATCGTTTAGACGTCTGTGCGGATCGTTAATTTATTTATCTATAGATTCAGCTTAAAACTATTATATACTAGCGGACCCGGCGAACTTCGTCTCGCCCCAATTTAACGCCTTCAGATAAACTCCAGAGTGATAATAAAACACAGATAGTTAAAATTTTAATGCGATTTGTTTAAAAGGAATCGAAATCAGTAGAGATAAATCGAATCAGATGATAAACAACAAACAACGAAGACAGAAGACAGGCAACGTACAGATGACCGTGCGAAAAACAGGGAAATTCGAGATTAATTCCACAGACTTCCTACGATTGGTTTTGAGATTTATTGATTGTCATCGCAAAAGCCAATCGTACAGGAAACTGAATCCGCTTGAATTGGAATGAAAGATCAGTTGGAATAATCGGAATTCGTGGGATAAGGACTTCCTCTCCTTTGAATTTTCCCTTGATGATCGTCGCCTGAATCACATTGTCCATCAGTTTCATAATGGACAACCGCGAACTATGCACAATTTCGGATGATTCAGATTCCGCAACGTGATTATGATCGATTCCACCTTCAGCTGTAAATTATGCGGCGGAGCTCCTGGCACATCAAGCGAGTTCGATTTTACTTTGAATAATAAAATTCATGCTATCGACGTCCTTATTCTTCGCTGCTAATATTGCCCATTCACTAATCTAATCGAGATTTGGAAACACTTTGGTGATGAGTTCCTCGTTCGACGATGTGAACTCGCAAAAATTTGCCGGGAACAATATCAATGCAGTGGAAACATCAATAGTAATTTGGCCATTGCCAAGCGCCAACAGTTGTTTCGAGAATTCAAGAGCCGATGAGTCGTTCTGCAACGCGACTCTCATGTTCGTGGTCAATTTCAACTTCTTCAAAAATTTGCCGGGAACAATATCAATGCAGTGGAAACATCAATAGTAATTTGGCCATTGCCAAGCGCCAACAGTTGTTTCGAGAATTCAAGAGCCGATGAGTCGTTCTGCAACGCGACTCTCATGTTCGTGGTCAATTTCAACTTCTTCAAAAATTTGCCGGGAACAATATCAATGCAGTGGAAACATCAATAGTAATTTGGCCATTGCCAAGCGCCAACAGTTGTTTCGAGAATTCAAGAGCCGATGAGTCGTTCTGCAACGCGACTCTCATGTTCGTGGTCAATTTCAACTTCTTCAAAAATTTGCCGGGAACAATATCAATGCAGTGGAAACATCAATAGTAATTTGGCCATTGCCAAGCGCCAACAGTTGTTTCGAGAATTCAAGAGCCGATGAGTCGTTCTGCAACGCGACTCTCATGTTCGTGGTCAATTTCAACTTCTTGACATGCAGCCACAAAGACCACTATTTCAGGCATGCATTAATTTCATCGGCAGTAGATTTCGGGATGACGGGAAGCGTTTGACGAAAATCTCCGGAGAGCAATATCAGACTCACCAAATTGTCTCAAATCACGTCGTAAATCCTTCATCGTTCGGTCAATTGCCTCCAGAGCTCGTTTATGCGCCATCATGATTTTGCAATGCCCGCAATCCAATAAGATAACCTTACCTCTTATACTCAAACTTATTATCTGAAAAAATGTTCGAATTGATAAATATAGTGAATTTTAATTGATCGTAATGCTTGTACCGTTTGCCGATGTGATACGCGAAATCAGTGTAACAATACGCAAAACTCGAATGAATTGCACCAAGAAAAATAGCACATACTCGTACATATGTTTAATAGAAAACTTTTTTGTTTAATAGAAAATTAATAAAAAAAATTTGGATTGAAAAAGAGAGCAGTAGATAGGAACAGTAGGAATCTCGCAAGAAATAGCAGTAGATAGGAACAGTAGGAATCTCGCAAGAAATAGCAATTTTCGATTTTCCCAATTTTCCGACTTTTCCGAAGGGTTTTCCCAAAATTTTCTTTCGTAACAACCTTCTCCAGGCAAATAAGAAGAACTGAAAAAAAAATTGAGCCAAATCGGTCCAGCCGTTCTGACGTGATGCCATTACACAGATGGACCGTTTCATTTTTATATATATAGATAGATAAGATATATATAGATTATGTAGCAATCATATAAAGGTACGCCATCCACCAGTATGAATTTTTGACGATATATCGACCACATTTTCCAACAGCTCTGACAAACCTTTTCGAATATACACTAATTACGCAAGACCCTTCCCAAACTATATTGGTCAAAGATTTGATATAGCTCCCATATATAACTCATTTCCCAATTGACAGGTCACGTTTTACGACCGACCATCCTAAAACTTATTTTTTTATGGTATTATTATGCACGAAATGATTCCTAATAAAAATTTGCTACAACGTCAAAGTTTTAGTATAGCTCCGAAAGAACCTTGTAATTTTTTTTTTGAATCACCATACAAAAGGTTTATGATCAGAAAAGACTAGACTTGTTCCATTTATCAGAGGAGGAGGGTCCGCATGTGCTATATTATTCATCCTAGTAAAGAGAACCAATTCAGTCTTGTTAGGGTTAACACCCAAACTGCTGCTTCTGGCCCATCTAGCCAACGTGTTCAGAGCCACCAGTTATTGGTATTGTGGGTTTCCTCCATAGTTGTATGTACGAGTATTAAGTAGTTGAACAGCACCACTTTTGTCTTTCCGTACAATGTGTTCAAATGTAAAAATAGATCCTTGACTATACGTCATTCATAGCCTTTGCCAATTTGACTTGCTACAAAATTTGCCATTCCTTGATGAAGGAAGACTCTTCAAAGCTGCTTTGCAATCTTTTGATAAATCCATTGATTAAAATAGCTTTGTGCCTTCTAGGAATTAAAGATAAGACTATAGCAACTGAAATCAGAAGTTGTCTATTGCATATTTTGCACAACTTCCTCCGCCTTCGGCATCTGAATTAACATTTCAAGTGACGAAACTCCTTAACTAGAAACCGAAAGATAAATAACATCTCAATGTGTTCCATTGGTAAGGCGACAAAACCGACTCGAACACTAACGAACATTACGAATTGTTATGAAAGTTTGCAATAGAAACAAAAGAAAAGTAACACAATGACTCCATGAATGCGGTGTTGTACATTGTCATCATACAATGCTATGTTGCAAACTGTTTACTTGCAACAACCAAGAGTTGTGTATTTATGTGGTGTAGTAAAGGAGAGCAGCATCCTCAACACTAACATCCTCTCTATCTGCAGAATATGCAGCACATATCCGTGGAACTCAAATGGTGCTAAATGTTTTATTAAGTGTCACCGCATGTTAGGGGTGAAATGTGAGCAAAGTTTAAATTAGAATTCTTTCCAATGAATTTGAATGAAACTAGTTAGCTAATGTTGGTAAAAGAAGATTCAATGCTTTGTAAATAAAAACTTATGGAATAAATGAGACTAGTTAAGGCCTGTTATGTGAGTCTTTCCATGGCAAATTGAATTAGTTGAAATCATCATGAATCATGATGAGGAGTCTTTTTAAATCAAATTTCGTATGGATGACAAATCCTTTAACATACAAACGAGAATATGTAGTTAAACTCATTGAAAATATATTAAACAACATGCAATTATTCTCTGAGTATATTTAGAATTTTTCGTCCGCCTGTCTAATCCGAAATTTACAGAGGGACCTTATTAAGATTGTCGTAATTCTCAAATCGGGAAAGCAGTCCCAGATAGGACCTTAGGAATTCCGCCCGAATAGTCTATCGCAATTTTCTTGGGGAGATTAATCGATAGATATCTTATGACTATCACAACAATCATCACTTTTTACGTTATATCTGTGAACAGAATAAAAAGAAGAGTAAGAAATGTTCGGTCCCGCCAGATGTTGTACAAATCACGTAGACTACCACGAGATACATATGAACAAAATTACAGCACTCTCGCTAAACAATTGTGCAAGATATGACAATTTCAAAATTTGGTTTATATTGCGGGGCCACGCCTATTGGTCCAATCCCGCCCATTTTTGGGCCAATCACGAAGACTACCACCAGATACATATGCACAATATTACAGCCTTCTCGCAAAAAAATTTTGCAAGATATCTCAATTTCAAAATTTAGCTTATATGGGCGGGGCCAAGCCCATTGGTCCGATCCCGCCCATTTTTGGATCAATCACGTAGACTGCCACCAGATGCATATGCAAAAAATTAAAGCACTCTCGCTAACAAATTGTGTAAGATATCTCAATTGAAAAATTTGGCTTATATGGGCGGGGCCACGACCACATGATAACTCGAAAATTCAGGTACCATATTTTCACCACCCCCTACACATGTACATTCTGTGAAAATTTCAAGAAGATCGGTCTAGCCATTTAGACGTCTATACGAAACAAACAAACAAACACACATTCTCTTTTATATATAAGGGATTCTCTGGAAAACGGATCATAAATAATTTGTTTTGCGGATTTGATAGATCCGTTTTCGCGGAACGCGAAGTGAAAGTTAGGAGTGAGCTCGAAAGGTCGTTTCATTGAAAATGTCATATCTTCCGATTTATTTAAAAATTATTATCATAAAATTAGCTCTATATGTTTATTATTAATCCCTAAAAACAAATTAATGGAATACGCCACCATTACGCAATTATGAGAAAACATATAAAACTGTGTTTGTCAAATAAAGGAAAAAATTAAAATAAAATTTTGGATATTTTACTTTATTTACATAGATACAAAATTGCTTTGAAATATCACATATAAAAAATTTATATATTCAACTTTTTTTTAATTTTGGAAAGAAATCGCTTGTATTTTATAAACTGAACTTCTTCACTCTCACCTGGGTGCTAGATGAATTTGGTATTAGAACGTGGTACTGCATAATTCCTTTAACTCCATGTGCCTCTGCGAATCTCTTACCTAACAATGATTTATATTTTTCTTGTTCAAGCTTTGAACTAAAGAAAATTAAAGTTTTTGTTAAATTAGATTTTGCCCACTCGAATAACGAGACTGCCGTTAAAATTTGCTGGTTCAAAGGAAGCTGTAAACTGGCTCGTGCTGCTAACCTTTTTAAGTTTCCACCGATACCATCGCAAGGCCCTTTTCCTTGCGCGGTAGCATGAAAATGCCATTCAGCATCCACACCAAAATCATTTTTACGATTCAGTAAATTTGAAATGTTATAACGGGTTTTGTAATGTCATCAGTAAAATATACTATTTTTGAACCATTTATGTTTTTATAATTAAGTGTCTCAAAAAGATTTTTTTGAAAAGCATGCACTGAAACTGTATTATGAGATAACTCATCGGAAATGACTGCCATTGAGTGGTGTAAAATATCACCATTGAGCATAATAAAATACCACCGTATTAATTGATGCCTGGTTGTTGTTCCAATGAAACGATTGGGCTGCATTTTGGCAAACAAACCCATAGTTTTCCGCAAAATTGATTACAACTAACATTTCACCTTCTTTTAAAATTCTTTTTCGATATTCTAAATATATCGATTGTTGCTTTGCTATGAAATCGTGGGTTCTTAGTGTTTCTAATTTCAAACATAGTTCTTCAATAAAGTCTTCTTTTTTCATTACCTCCGTAACAAGTTGGGATCTGTCGGTGCATATCGTGTGCATAAGGTGCAATTCTCGTAATAACAGTTCGGAGAAGGCCCTTTGCATACCATCATCCGAAACAAATCTTTGTAGGATTCTACGTGACTTTCCCTGTTTTTAGTAAGATAGCGAAGTTTTGCACCTTCAATCATTTTTTTACTTTTTAATGATAAACACAGACGCATACAGTATGCGTACCACTACCTCCAGCCAAAACACATTGTTTAGGGCGAAGCCAAGCAATGGTTGAGAAACCAACTTTGAATTCCGGGTGTTCTATCAAATATGTTACATACAGTTCAGACAAGATACACAATATTATGCGTTTTTGAAGATGGATTCGTTTCCCGTCAAGTTGTTTTTCTGATACGAAATCCATCTTACCTGAAATATTCGGCTATTTTCGTCTTTCAGATAGAATTTGAACACAGTCTTTTGTTTCATCAGAAACTCCTCTTTTGAACGATGATGTTTGCGACGTCATTATTCCTATTATTCCATGTATTTTTACACGACATTTCGCATTTCTTGTCATCCTATATGAACAGCCAAAGACGTCCATGGTTTTACTAATGGATCATGTATCCGGTATAAACGTAAGTATTTGAAACTTTTGAGTATTTGTTGATTCAGTGTGCTTAAATTTTGCGATCAAACTCTTAAAAGTTTGTTCAGAGTCAGAGTCAGATAAAGTATTTGATTTTTCCATTATTTTCTTAGGGCCATTAACAATAAATATATAAACTAAGTTTAAGAGCTAACTACCGGTTATAGCTGTCAAATTCAATACAATTTAACTTTCGTTAGCTCTAACGCTCGGTTATTTTGTTTCGTGTTGATGGGGGTTAATATTTTTCTTCTTCTTCTTTCTTTTTGGTACATATACGACGTCCGAATATTCAGGCGAAAAGTCGGGATGTGAATAAACATCATTAAGTTCTCGTTCTGGTTCCGTATCTTCTAGAATTGGTTCGATTTGGGCTGAATCTATATTATTGGATGGCCAACCTTCTTTATATATTCTGCAACGGCAACTGTTACACAATTTAACATTTTCACACAATCCATTACCCTTTCTTATATTTTCAGGAATATTGCGGACCACATTGCATTTTTTGTCATTATCCAGATTAAATGAATTTAAACAATCCTGGAAAGGCATTTCTATATTTTTTATATGAAAGTAATTTATTAATTGGCAAAAATGAGTCTTTATTTAAAAACGTATGGCAATGCAACATGGGTTAAAAAAATAATATGCGAATCAAGTAAAATTTCCAAAATTTTATTTTAATTTTTTTCCTTTGTTTGGCAAATACAGTGTTAATATTTTTTCTTTTAATTGTGTAATGGTGGCGTATTCCATGAATTTGTTTTTAGGGATTAATAACAAACATATAGAGCTAATTTGATGAAGAAGAAAAATGAAAATCAGAGGGGGCACTATATAAAAAAATTAAAAAAATAAAAAAGAATTAATAGTTTTGTTAGATTGTAACAACACTTCCTTATATAAACTTCTTATACTCTGAATCCTTGAGCAATTACCTTTGCAACGCATTTTATTATTTATAAAATATCTTAAATAAATCGGAAGACATGACATTTTCAACGTAACGACCTTTCGAATTCACTCCAAACTTCCACTTCGCGTTCCGCGACAACGGCTCATCGGTTCCACTTGTCCTCTTGCACGTCATGTTCTATGAACATAATCTATCGAATCAGCAAAAAAAAAATATCAAAAAAATAATTATTTATGATCCGTTTTCCAGAGAATCCCTCATATATAGATATGTATAAATACTTTTACTATCGAATGCTTTAGGTATGATACGAGTATGAGGTAAATCAATTTACACATATTGTAATGGACCGGAGAGTATTATTGACATTCCCTTTCTGAAAATATCGTGTTTAGTGTCTTGAGATATCAAGATCAAAGGGTCAATAGGGGGAGTAGGACTGCGGGAGTCTTAAATGAGCTAGCAATAGCAGTCGGCTGGGGGGTTCGGGTCCTTTCCCTTCTATATCCCGTTTATCATCACAACAATGATTAAAACTCCCTATTTTTTTTAAACATTCTACTTTTCTTATCTGGATTAATGTCGTCAAACAAAACAAAAAAAAAACAAAAGCCCCAAAGTTTAACGACTATAACATTTAACAGCAAGAGTAGTAGTGGTTGGAAACTGGTCGGAAATTATTGCTACTCCTAGATGGATTTGGAGTGCTTCGCCTCTTAACCCTCCCTAACCTTTGTTCTAGTGGCGATTAACTATTTTCCTAGAACCCCATAATGTAGATTAAACTACTAGCCTATTCCATTGTTCGTGTCGTCATTTAAGAGAAACTCTCTAAATGTTTAGTACAGCATTTTCAATGATATAAATATTTATTTAGATTCAAAATTCTTAAAATGCTTCATTTCAGATGTACTTGAATACATATATACTTCAATTTTATACTAATGTTCAATCGTATCACATGAACAAAATTCAACATTCCAATTTCTGAAATTTCATTATTTTAATATAGAAGTTAATGTAATTGAATATATTAAAAGTTATAAATGAGGTTTTCCCTAATCTTGTACTTCTATCCTATACTAATACTTATACTTAGTGCATGGATCTTTCAGTATGCAAAATTCATTTATAAAAATTACAAAACTTAAAAGGAATTAAATACTAGCAAAATAAAAAAATACTAAAAGAACATTACGAGGTGATATGCTGAATATGCCCTTTTTAATGTAGGGAGCCCATAATCAATAGAAAAACTAGTTCTTTAAACAAACGCATACGTAACTATGTATGTAACAACAGATGCTATCAATGCAAAATTGAAATCACCAACCGAGAAAAAAAAACATTTACAAACCAATTGAGGAAGAGTGATAATTTAAGAGAATCGTTTTTGAGAGATCATACGACTATCTCATTGGTGATGGTTCTCTTTGCTTTGATAACATTTCTTGTTCTGCAGCCGATTTGTAGTCCAAATGAATATAAAAACTTACCAACACTCACGATGAAGATTGATCAGGCCTTTTCAATTTCAGCGTCGTTGGGTATGATGTTGCACCTAGAGGAGAAATTTGGTTGCACTACGAATTAGGTTTGAGTAATTGGAATATTCATATCAAACATATCATACCTCGATGTTTTGTATCTTACAAATAGGTTGTTTTTTTTCCAATGGGGATTATTACACCCATGCAAATTGAGCAGTTCAAATGACAAAAAAAAAGATTCGAAAGATGTGTAATTAAGTAGTGGCCATAATATTACAAAACTATAGAGTATTCGTAAACAAAATAATACCAAGTGACTCTAAAATCGTATGCACTCTTTTGATTGATTACATAAATTTTAATTACTTTTTAAGTAGGGCTTTCTTGCATTATTATGTAGATATTCATGCCATTTCTAATGTAAAATCACCATACACATGAAATAATTGAAATTTTAAGGAAAAACTGCGAAAATTATGGGAACTTTTTCGGCACAAAACTTAAGTCACACTTTCTTATTCATCTTTTTTTTTCTTTTTGCTTAATACTCGTAATTTCTTGACTTAATTTATTAAAGTTGTGGTTGTTTTAATTCGGGATTTGGTTTAGAGTGGATATAACTCCCACGTGGTACTTTGGAGAGAATGACCGTCTGTCATTAGTTCATATGGGTAGACGACAAAGATGTGTACCTCTGCTGCGTTTTATGGCCGGCGGCGATTTTTTCTGAGCTCTGCTTTCGCAACGGTACCGTACATTGATGATGAATCAGAATCAATGCAGCTCAATTGATTATTTGGGTTGCTTATAGGTAATTGCTTCTGGTGCGTGTTTCTACGTAACCCAGCGTACGAAGTATTTAGTACCGAATATTAAAATGGTACAACACTTTCCCAAAAAAACCGCTTCATACGTTGAGACTTACGACAACGAATAACAAATTCCATATAACCAAAAGAATCCGTGGTTCTGTCTTCCTTTTTTCGGATACGTTTTATTCCAGCACTGACCAAAGAATTAAGTTAGATTGGAATAGTGTCCTCTCCCCCTGTGAACCAATTCTACTGAACGGACGTTGCCGTGTTACGTGCGATATGAATGTTCACTGGGATGCTTTGAGGAATTTCGATTCGATTGAAACAGTTGAGTCTGGTGTTTTTGCTATTCTTTCCAACTGATTGGAGTCAATAGTGGAATGAGAAGGCAATTTGACTTTGCAAAAGGTTAGTGTTCTCGAGTCTCACTACAGCAACTTTGAAGGCCAGAGGATAGGGAATTCTCCTCTCGAATTTTACCCAAATTTGGTGGAGCGATGTAAATCCGAAGTCTTAATGGAAAATTGTTCAAATTATGCGGATTATTGGCTATTTGTTTAATGGTGAAAACGTTACCTTGAAATACGCTTCTTGGAACGTGAGTTATATTTAATCTTATATAACAAATTTCAAATTTTTTTCTATTTGACACGAGATAATTTAACTTCTTTTTAATGTGTCCTCACTATATGGCTGATGAATGATAAAGGAAGTTTCTGGCAAATTGTCATACCCACGAAGCTTCGGTTTTAATTGGAAAGGTGAGCGCAGCGTGACTATGATATCGAAACATATGGAATGATTATCGAGAACCGGTCACAATGATGCTGTTATCGTTTTAAGCTAATCACAAACTCTAATCACAATAATGAAAAAAAAAATCGGATGTTATAAATTTTATTTTTTTAAACAGAACCAATTTTATGCGAATTATTTTTGTTTTAATATTCAAAACAACTCTTTCTTTATATTTATTTTTTTCTTCGCAAAGTCCATTACAAAACCAAATAATTATTGCTCTATGAGCAAAATAATTAGTTGGAAAAAGGGCTTAAGTGCGAATGTCTTTCGCATGGAAGGTTCCGACAGATTTGCCATCTGGATCTTCTAAGACATAATAATGATTTCCTAGCTTCTGTACTATTTTTGCCTTGACAAACATGGGTGCGAGTTTTGCGTTAAAACCTTTCTCCATGTTGCTCTGCGAAAAATTTCGTCGGAAAACTTCGTCGCCAATATTAAATGTAGGTACCCTTGTACGAAGATTATAGCGTTCCTTATTGCTTTCGTATGCATCCTTAATTTGTTTACGAATATCTTGTCGAAGCGTTTGCAGTTGGTCTTCCCGATTAAGTGTAGCATTTGGTTCGTCTAATATTTGAAGTTTCCGTAACAGGTTATATGAGGAACCATGAGTAATCATGTTAAAACCAAAAACTGCTCGATAAGGGGAAATTTTGAGGGACTGGTGGTAGGAGTTTCTCAAAGCACAACATATACTACTGAGATTTTCGTCCCATAGTTTGTGATCTTTTTTAAGATAAGCCCTAATACCGGCAATCAACGACCTGTTGACCCTTTCAGAGGCGTTTGCTTGCGGAGAGTAATAGGCAGTGTAGGTATGAATGATTCCGTACTTGGTTAGAAAGGCATTAAATTCGTTTGCCTTAAACTGGCTGCCGTTATCGCTTACCACGATCTCAGGCACTCCATAAACATGGAATATTTGGCTTTCTAAAAACGTTTGAATAGAGCTGGCCGTAAATTTCCTAAGGGGGCAAACCCAATGAAATTTCGTAAGGTGGTCTAATACGATTAATAAGCCTATATAGCCACTTTTACTACGGGGATAAGGACCTAATATATCTATATATAAGCGCTGGAATGGGCGGATAGAAACGTTTTGGTTTCCCATTGGCGGTTTCATCACGAAGTTTGGTGCCTTCGTTGTCTTACAAATTTCGCAACTCTTAATGTATTTTCTAACATCACGCACCATTCCAGGCCAATAGAAATTTCGCCTGAGTAACTCTAGGGTTTTACCAATACCCCCATGTGCAGTAATGGGTGAGTCATGTGCTCGATATATGACTTGTTTTCTAAGGTTAATTGGTATCCAGAGCTTCCAAGCTTGTTGCTCCTGGACGTCATCACCAGAGTAGTGTTCCGTACGTATATAGACAAAATTGTCTACAAGTTTAATATCGGGGTACTTACTCCCATTGGAACTAATCTTAGATTTCAATTCCTGATAATCACTGTCTTGGAAATGAGGCGAACTTAAATCAATTTCAGGTGATATACTGGCTTCTAGAGATGCAATGTCGATGTCCGGAATTCGAGATAGTGCGTCTGGGACTACGTTGTCCTTACCTTTCCGGTGACTAACAGTAAATGTATAGGCCTGAAGCTGCAACGCCCATCTGGCTAGTCTACCGGTCAGGTTAGGTTGACGCATGAGCCATACCAGACTAGCATGATCTGTTATGACTTCGAACTCCTGCATCTCTAAATAACACCGGAATCTTTTAATAGCTTCGAGAGCGGCTAGGCATTCACGTTCAGTGACGCTATAATTCCGCTGAGCCGTGTTGAGTTTTCGACTCATAAATGCTATGGGTCTTTCCTGACTTTCTTCGTCCAATTGTACCAGGACAGCGCCTATGCCATAGTCACTGGCATCACAATGGAGGAAGAATTTTTTTGTAAAATTAGGGTTTATTAGGACGGGTGCCGTCGTTAGAAGCAATTTAATTTTTTCAAAAGCGGCCTGGGCTTCTGTAGTCCATGTAAATTTCTTTTTCGTGGATACTACCTCAGTGATGGGAAAAACAATGGTCGCAAAATTTTCAATAAAGCGGCGGTACCACCCCGCTAAGCCTAAAAATCCGCGAACCTGTTTAAGGTTCTTGGGTATGGGCCAGTTGTTAATGGCGCTAACTTTTTCTACGTCAGTTGTTATTCCACCATCACCAATTACATATCCTAGGTAGTTCACTTTCTTCACACAGAACTTGCTTTTTGCCACATTAAGGGTTAAATTTGCCTTCCTAAATTGAGAGGCGATTCTAATAAGTACTTCAACATGTGTCTCAAAATCTTCACTCACCATTATCAGATCGTCGAGATACCCAAACACGCAATGACGCAGATCCGGTGGTATTATCTGGTCCATCAGTCTACACATCGTCTGAGGCGCGTTGCATAGCCCGAAGGGCATCACGACGAACTGATAGAGAGGCCTGCCAGGAACAGTAAAGGCAGTTAGTGACTTGGATGCTTCGTCCAAGGCAATTTGCCAATAGGCATCTTTTAGGTCTAATTTGGTTATTAAATTTGCTTTAGGCAGTCTCGAAAATATCCCCTCAATTGATGGAAGCGGATATGCATCTTTCTTCGTAACACTATTTAATTTGCGTGCATCTAAGCAAAGCCGTATTTTGTTGGGTTTCACCACAAGTCTCATTGGGGAGCTCCATGGTGAAGAAGACGTTTCAATAACCCCAAGAGAGAGCATTCGGTCAACTTCCTTGAACATTAATTTTTCAATAGCCGGCGAGACGGGGTAATGCCGTTGCTTGATGGGTGAAGCATCTCCCACATCAATTTTATGCTCAATTAAACCCGTTCGACCGAGACCTTGCTTTTCGCAATTAGGGAATAGAGAAATCACCATGTCCAACTGAGTTTTTTGGGACTCAGAGAGAGGATAAACCAACTCTTCAGAATTATAATGACTGTGCAGTGAGGTTTCATTCTGTTCGGTGAAATCGGAAATTTTTGGTGGATACACGGACGGACTGTCAACACTAAGCACGTCTATAGAACCGGTAATATTATCAAATAAACGAAATATTTTACAGAAATCAACACCTAGTATCAGTCGCTGTGAAATAGAAGGAATAATAAAGAATTTAATTTTTTTACACTGGTTCCTAAATGTCACATCTACGTCAATCCAACCTAACACAAGTTGTGGATTACCATCTGCCGTTTGCACAAAAGATTTACATTTAGTGTAATTCGTATGATCAGTAAAATTATTCAGAGCCAAATCAGCACCTAAGCAACTGATATTTGCTCCTGTGTCCAGCAATCCATATTCAATAAAGTTTAAGAACGAAATTTTAGCGTAATAACGCCTATCTTAATAATTTCTTTGCAAGTTTTCGCATTTTGTAATATTTACGCAGACGTATCGTTGAGCGTTTAGGTTTCGGGGTTGAAGGTACGTTAATAGAATCGATATTAAAGATTTCGTTACGTTTTTTAATATAATTTTGCAGTCTTTGATGGTAAGGAAGACGAGGAATTAAAGCAAACGGTTTTGACGATAAAACTTCTTCATTTGTCTGTGGGTTCTTTAAAATTACTACCTTTTCTTTAACATCTGGAAAGGTTTTATGAGGTTTTTGATGAACGATATTTAAGAGCTTTGAATTATCTTTTTCTAGGGTATGAGGGAAATCTACTGTTGTTCCGGTACTGGAACAACTGCTTTGTAGTTTTTTGTCAAAACAGATTGGTTTGTTTTGCATTTTACGCAATTTGGTTTGCACACTTTCTTCGTTCCGCAGCCATAACAAAACACTTGCCGATCTTGCAAACAATCCTGCCAATGATGTCCCTTGCCGTCACAGTTCCAGCAATGTGAATTGTAAGATGGTACATGCAAAGCATTGACAGAGTCTTCAATTCCTATATCAGATTCAAATTCGTCACCCATATCATGATGGTCAACTTCGGCCACCTGTTTACGTATAGTAAAATTATTGTTATTACGAAATCCAATATTCCTCCGAACATGTTCGTCGCTAAGGAAGTTTTCACGCTTGTGTACCAGTTGTCGTAAATGGGATACAGAACAAACTGGGATGTACAACAATTCCTGCCTAATTTCAGGGCGCAAATTCCTTGTCAAGGTTTCCACTACCTCTGCCTCAGGCATTGGTGTATCTAATCGATCAATTATGACAGAAATTGCGTCAAAAAAGAGGTCAAAGGTTTCTCCGGGCTTTTGTTTGCGATTCCGGATCTCTTCTCTTAAATCTGAAGAGGTTTTAAAATCTGCATATTGAGAGCGGATTGATTGGCAAAAATCTTCCCATTGAATCGTTTGTACTTGCTTACGGTAACGCCATAACCAATCTCTAGCTCTACCAGAAAGCAATATTTGTAGATTTTTACATATTACTGTAAAATCTCCATCAAAAGTATCAAGGGTAAGTGCTTTTAATCTGTATAAAAATTCGTCTATATTCAGTCCATTTTGGGACCCATCGAAACGTAAATTCCATCCCTGAATAATAGAGGAAATTTTATCCACGGTATAGGGTAATCGAAGAGACGAAGATAAATGTGAATGATTGTTTAAATTAGGAGCCTGGATAGGAGAAAAGTGTGGTTGATTATTAGGATTGCCTGAATTTCCTACTAGACTATTTCTAACAGGGTTTTCTACATTAGAACCTGAATTGGCAGTTGGATTAATGTCCGACTGAGTTAAATTTAAAGAATTAAGAAGGCGAGCCATACTTTCTTCAATCATACGATTAATGTGGTCGTAATCAACACCTGATCGAACGTTTTTATGTGTGATTTGATTTGTATTCCGTCCCGAAGTTTGTTCATTCGAGGCCCTTGACCTGGGGTCATTGTCACTATTACCCATCTCTTGGGTATTATTAAGAGAATTTTGTGCTTCGTTAAATAAAGAACGACTGTAACTACGGGTGTTATATGCCTTAGCACCACGAGGTTTTCCTCTCCCATTTGGTTTATTTATTGGAGCATTTGGAGGAAGATGATCTAATGAATTGATGTTTGGGGATTCTAAACTGCGAGAATTGTTGGAAGAAAATGTGTATCTTTGCAGCTCCGATAGTTGGCAAGATCTTTTACAGACCGGACATTGAGAGCTAGTAGCAAGACTTGTTTCGATACATATTCTGTGATAAATATGATTACATTCTTTTATGACAACACAATCTTGATCCTCCACCAAAGTTTCTGTGCATATGGAACAAATGTGTACTGGGTCTACACCAAATGTAGTAGGTAAAATAGGCCGAGAAGGTGTTCTTTCGAGCGACATTTTGTTTTAGTATAAATCCCAAAACAAACAAAAATAATGAATATGTAAGCAACACTTAAAGTCAAGGCTTTGCTTGAGAGTTGTAATTCAATAATAATATTGAAAGGAAAAATAATTGACTATTATAATTTAAATTTAATAGTGGAAACTTCAACACTATCAAAACAAGTTTTCAATTTATAAAGTTTCGAGTTCTCTTTCTGACGACAGAATATGGAATGGGGATTTTATGACCATGTCAACCAATATTACTAAAAAAAATATATATTCTATGGAACTATTGTGAAGTAACAAAACTTGTATCAAATGGACAAACCAGCAATATTAAAATTAGGTGTCCTTTAACTGGCTAACTGAAATAGGACAGTTATATGCAGACAGCAAGAATTCTGTAATCCTGAAAGCAGCTAGGGGCTGATAACTTAGTTCAAAAGATAAAACCTTTCATTATTCACAAAAGCTATAATTAAGAATAGATCACTAGAATAGTGTTCATATAATCATAGAAAGAAATCCCAGCTCCTTAGTGGTTAGCTCATTCGAACTGGTAAACCTCAAATAGCTAAAAATCCGACGAAAGTGTGAAAATTTATTCTAATGAATATCTGATCATATCCTAGATTTCTACACTTAATCTGGTTTATTGAAATCTAAAATTTTACGAAAACAAAATTTAGAGCAGAAAAGAATTTTCATCCTTTTTGCCCCACGTTGGGCGCCAATTATTGTAATGGACCGGAGAGTATTATTGACATTCCCTTTCTGAAAATATCGTGTTTAGTGTCTTGAGATATCAAGATCAAAGGGTCAATAGGGGGAGTAGGACTGCGGGAGTCTTAAATGAGCTAGCAATAGCAGTCGGCTGGGGGGTTCGGGTCCTTTCCCTTCTATATCCCGTTTATCATCACAACAATGATTAAAACTCCCTATTTTTTTTAAACATTCTACTTTTCTTATCTGGATTAATGTCGTCAAACAAAACAAAAAAAAAACAAAAGCCCCAAAGTTTAACGACTATAACATTTAACAGCAAGAGTAGTAGTGGTTGGAAACTGGTCGGAAATTATTGCTACTCCTAGATGGATTTGGAGTGCTTCGCCTCTTAACCCTCCCTAACCTTTGTTCTAGTGGCGATTAACTATTTTCCTAGAACCCCATAATGTAGATTAAACTACTAGCCTATTCCATTGTTCGTGTCGTCATTTAAGAGAAACTCTCTAAATGTTTAGTACAGCATTTTCAATGATATAAATATTTATTTAGATTCAAAATTCTTAAAATGCTTCATTTCAGATGTACTTGAATACATATATACTTCAATTTTATACTAATGTTCAATCGTATCACATGAACAAAATTCAACATTCCAATTTCTGAAATTTCATTATTTTAATATAGAAGTTAATGTAATTGAATATATTAAAAGTTATAAATGAGGTTTTCCCTAATCTTGTACTTCTATCCTATACTAATACTTATACTTAGTGCATGGATCTTTCAGTATGCAAAATTCATTTATAAAAATTACAAAACTTAAAAGGAATTAAATACTAGCAAAATAAAAAAATACTAAAAGAACATTACGAGGTGATATGCTGAATATGCCCTTTTTAATGTAGGGAGCCCATAATCAATAGAAAAACTAGTTCTTTAAACAAACGCATACGTAACTATGTATATAACAACAGATGCTATCAATGCAAAATTGAAATCACCAACCGAGAAAAAAAAACATTTACAAACCAATTGAGGAAGAGTGATAATTTAAGAGAATCGTTTTTGAGAGATCATACGACTATCTCATTGGTGATGGTTCTCTTTGCTTTGATAACATTTCTTGTTCTGCAGCCGATTTGTAGTCCAAATGAATATAAAAACTTACCAACACTCACGATGAAGATTGATCAGGCCTTTTCAATTTCAGCGTCGTTGGGTATGATGTTGCACCTAGAGGAGAAATTTGGTTGCACTACGAATTAGGTTTGAGTAATTGGAATATTCATATCAAACATATCATACCTCGATGTTTTGTATCTTACAAATAGGTTGTTTTTTTTCCAATGGGGATTATTACACCCATGCAAATTGAGCAGTTCAAATGACAAAAAAAAAGATTCGAAAGATGTGTAATTAAGTAGTGGCCATAATATTACAAAACTATAGAGTATTCGTAAACAAAATAATACCAAGTGACTGTAAAATCGTATGCACTCTTTTGATTGATTACATAAATTTTAATTACTTTTTAAGTAGGGCTTTCTTGCATTATTATGTAGATATTCATGCCATTTCTAATGTAAAATCACCATACACATGAAATAATTGAAATTTTAAGGAAAAACTGCGAAAATTATGGGAACTTTTTCGGCACAAAACTTAAGTCACACTTTCTTATTCATCTTTTTTTTTCTTTTTGCTTAATACTCGTAATTTCTTGACTTAATTTATTAAAGTTGTGGTTGTTTTAATTCGGGATTTGGTTTAGAGTGGATATAACTCCCACGTGGTACTTTGGAGAGAATGACCGTCTGTCATTAGTTCATATGGGTAGACGACAAAGATGTGTACCTCTGCTGCGTTTTATGGCCGGCGGCGATTTTTTCTGAGCTCTGCTTTCGCAACGGTACCGTACGTTGATGATGAATCAGAATCAATGCAGCTCAATTGATTATTTGGGTTGCTTATAGGTAATTGCTTCTGGTGCGTGTTTCTACGTAACCCAGCGTACGAAGTATTTAGTACCGAATATTAAAATGGTACAACACTTTCCCAAAAAAACCGCTTCATACGTTGAGACTTACGACAACGAATAACAAATTCCATATAACCAAAAGAATCCGTGGTTCTGTCTTCCTTTTTTCGGATACGTTTTATTCCAGCACTGACCAAAGAATTAAGTTAGATTGGAATAGTGTCCTCTCCCCCTGTGAACCAATTCTACTGAACGGACGTTGCCGTGTTACGTGCGATATGAATGTTCACTGGGATGCTTTGAGGAATTTCGATTCGATTGAAACAGTTGAGTCTGGTGTTTTTGCTATTCTTTCCAACTGATTGGAGTCAATAGTGGAATGAGAAGGCAATTTGACTTTGCAAAAGGTTAGTGTTCTCGAGTCTCACTACAGCAACTTTGAAGGCCAGAGGATAGGGAATTCTCCTCTCGAATTTTACCCAAATTTGGTGGAGCGATGTAAATCCGAAGTCTTAATGAAAAATCGTTCAAATTATGCGGATTATTGGCTATTTGTTTAATGGTGAAAACGTTACCTTGAAATACGCTTCTTGGAACGTGAGTTATATTTAATCTTATATAACAAATTTCAAATTTTTTTCTATTTGACACGAGATAATTTAACTTCTTTTTAATGTGTCCTCACTATATGGCTGATGAATGATAAAGGAAGTTTCTGGCAAATTGTCATACCCACGAAGCTTCGGTTTTAATTGGAAAGGTGAGCGCAGCGTGACTATGATATCGAAACATATGGAATGATTATCGAGAACCGGTCACAATGATGCTGTTATCGTTTTAAGCTAATCACAAACTCTAATCACAATAATGAAAAAAAAAATCGGATGTTATAAATTTTATTTTTTTAAACAGAACCAATTTTATGCGAATTATTTTTGTTTTAATATTCAAAACAACTCTTTCTTTATATTTATTTTTTTCTTCGCAAAGTCCATTACAATATACCAACGATACATTGTTATACCCCACACTACACTGGGTATTATGAGTTTCTGCAATCGTTCGTAACACCCAAAAGGAGAAGATAACAAGAATTACTTCCTGAATCGAGTTATATTGTGATGCAATTTAGCATTAGGACGATCCCTATTGACATTTTTGATAATCGGTTTAGATTTATATATATACATACCCAGTAAAAAATAAAAGAAGTACTTCCAAAAGAATAACATTATAAGTACTTCCAAATCATAAGTATGAACATTTTTTCGGCATTTAATGAAGTTCTTCTAAATAACTAACCAAAACAAAATTTCGGAATATAAATTAATAACCCTAGAATGCGTAATTTCAAAATGATTGGATGTAAAATAAAGCTTCTGAAGTGATAAAAGTCCAGATCAGAAGGAACATATATATGAGGGCTATGAAATATATGTAAAATACTGCTTCTATAGTGCTATAGGGAAGAAATATATATTTATATGGCGGCTATATCAGAATTAGTGAATGGTTCTGGAAGCTAGTCGACTTTCGACTTTTTCATCAACCAAATTTCGTTTCAGTCGCCTAAGTCGATTAATCGGACTTAAAAGTCGACTTTTTCATAGTCGATTAAAAAAACGTAAAGTCATTTCAAAGTATGCTGATATTTTTCGAAATATGTTAAATTGTGGAATTGTAAAAAAAAACTGAATTTATTAATAACACTTTATACTTTCCAAAATTGCTGATATATCGTCACCAGAAATGCTCAAGAGCGTAACCCTCAAAAAAATTAAATTAGTTTTTCGTCTACAAATCACGATTTTATTGAAGAAAAAAGAAAAAAAGACGTAACAGCAACCCAGCAAAAACTCTCATTACCAGGTAACCTGGCGGGTAAGGGAAATTCAAAAGAAATAATGACTTACCATTTAGCCACCCTTCAGGTAATTTTTAGATGGGCATGATATTGGAGGAAATTACTTCCATGAAAGCATACGAAGAGTTAACAAATAACCACTTACCCCCACGCTTACAAATATCCAACATATAAGTACTTACTATTGTAAATTTAATAAGGGGTTGAAAAACACCTTACCAGTAATGATTTGAATAACCATTTATATATCATATATAAATAAATACAACGATACATATTTTTTACTCGGAATGTTCTCACCAAAGAAAAGTTAATATGGTTAATAAAATCACTTTTTATCAAAAAACGTTAATTTTATTTAGAAATTTAGTAACTCAGCAAATACTCGCATTACCAGGTAACCTGGCGGGAAAGTCAAATTCAAAAGAAATAACGACTTACTATTTAGCCACCCTTCAGATTGTTTTTGCATGGGCATGATATTGGAGGAAAGTACTTCTATGCAAGCATATAGAGTTACCAAAAAAATAATTACCCCCACGCTTACGAATATCACACATATAAGTAGATGTTATTATCATTTTAATAAGGGGTTGAATAACACCTTACCAATAATGATTTTCGTAACATAACATAATATAAAAATTTGACCTTTTTTGTTGTTTGTGTTATGTTTCGAGCTTTGGTTTGTTCTGACAGATATAGTAAAATTTTATGGCCAACATTTTTGTAGAACATTTCATCCCCGCCCTCCCCATTTTAAGGGGAGTTTTTACGATTTTTTAAAATGGGGCCAAAAATTACAGTTATGTGGGGGAGCTAGAGAGTTAACATATTCCACAAAAATATTGGCCTTTATATTTTCTACAAAGTTGCTGAACACACCCTACACCAAAAAAAATATTTTTGTTACATAATAGTGAAATACTAAAATTTTTGAGGTAAAATGTGGGGTTTTGAGCTATTTAGAGTGCCTAGACACGTTTAGATTGTATTGATATGTTCAAAAAAGTTGGTCAGACTTACGTTGGCTAAAATTTTGCCAAACATTGTCAGTGAAAAATTACGAGCGAAAAAAATATTTTTTCCTTCACTTCTTCCAAAGGACAGACTGACATAGCTAAAACGGTTCAGAAAGTGATTCTAAGTCGATTGGTATAATAAACGATGGTTCATATCATATCTCTTCTCATTTTGGGTGTTAGAAACAAATGCATAAAATTATAATAAATTGTTATAATTAAATAATTTTAAAAGAAATTATGGTAATTAAATATACCATGCCATACTTACTGTACCACACTGTGGTACTTTACTACTATCTGAACCGGAAATATTTTTCCGCCGCTCAAATGTGCTATGTATTACAGTGTAAAATTAAAATTATTTTTATTAGTGAGAATGTTGATCATTTGCTGTCATGTTACTAGAAGTTACACTATGGGGTCATTCGGTCACACTTTTCAAGAGCCAGCTGCACCATACAGATTACAAACATCTTTAAATGTCCTAAACATACTTACATATATATGATCGTTTATCTCTTTGGCCAATAGTATATTATTTATACTCAAAGATGTTAATAAGAACGACATACATTCATTAAATAAATACAACACCAAAAAAGCAAATCTTACAGTGCTTTAAAAGGAGTTGTGCAAAAGTGACGACAAAGAAGTACTTCCCCGGCGCGACAACCCCTTGTTAAATTCATTGGTGAAAATCCAAATTAGAACAACTTCCGGATCATAACATGGGGATTTTTATTGCTTCTTTGGATGCTCTTTTTTTTTGCTGGGTAGGGCCCATATATATTTTCCTGCGATTTGGGTTCTCAGGGCTAAAGATTTTATTTTACACTAGATCGAAGTAAAAATTTGCAAAGACAAATCTCTTCACCCATTAATAAAGACGACTTAATTTAGCGGAAATAGGTTAGATTTCTACATATCCCCATATATATATATATATAAGTATGCATGTTGTTTAGGTGGGGCGACGAAAGCTCAGTTGATGCGATGTCCGACTCCACCTTTTTAGAGTAGTTTGGTGCGTGGTTTGCCGGCAAGGGAGGGGGGTATGCAATTCAACGATGTGTGTGTTCACGTATGGAGTGACCGATGTTGGCGATGTAGTAATGCAAAGGGCGAAATAGAAAATAGAATAAATAAAACACAAGACTTAGTATTTTCGGTTATGATAAAGGCAGAGCTTTATTTGTAGTAACGTATATTACCATGTATTAGGGTGGCGACAAGGCCGGTGCGAATATTTCGATAGCAAAAACTACAAGAAGTGCTCAGTAGTCGAGACAAAGACAAGCAGATGTGCGCGAGCGTAGTGCAAAAACAACGACTAGTAGTAATGTGCGCGATAGTATCGCCGAACAAAGACTACAATTGGCTACTTTACACGGAAAGTGCTCAACAACGACTAGTAGTAATGTGCGCGATAATATCGCCGAACAAAGACTACAATTGACTACTTTACACGGAGAGTGCTCGACAACGACTAGTAGTAATGTTCGCGATAGTATCGCCGAACAAAGGCTACAATTGACTACTTTACACGGAGAGTGCTCGACAACGACTAGTAGTAATGTGCGCGAAGAAAGACTACAATTGACTACTTTACACGGAGAGTGCTCGACAACGACTAGTGAACGCAGAGGCTCGTTAGAAGTGTCAGACTCCTTAGAAGGTGAGAGGAAATAGAGAGAGACCCGAGGATAATGCAAGGCAGCCACACAACAACCACCGCCCAGTGTCAATCTGCATTCTAACACATCCGTACTAAGCGAATTAGGTCTCCGAAGAGAGGTGTAGAGGAGATTCCAGTGATGTCAATACGCGACTGGTATTGATCAGGCTCGGGAAGTTGAGACAATGCTGCGTACGTGAACACATGTTATTCCCGATTTGACATCCAAGTGCTATAAAGCTTTATTTTACATCAGATCAAGGACAAAATTGGTGGAGAGAAAGAAGTCTCTTCAGCCCTTAATAAAGACTACTCGATTTAGTTGAATTTTGTTCAGATTCAGACATATGTAGTCCCATATATAATGTTACTTCCGATTTAGATTCTAAGGACTACAGAAGGTTTATTTTAAAGACCACTGTTATGGAAATTGGAAGAAGGGAGTCACTTGGACTACGAATAAAGGCAGCTACATTTTAAGAAAATCGGTTCAGATTAAGATGTAATCATTTCGGTAAAGCATGTAAGGATTGCCAATGCTAAATTTTCCAAACTAATTTTATACAATTTCAAAAAATTATTGATTTAGCCATTGGCTAATAGTACGAGTTTCAAGGATTCGTTTCAAATTTAGATCAAGTATATGTGTGCTATACATAGTCGGCTCCGCCCGACTTTTGTCTTTCCTAACTGGTTTTTACAATCGGTTCTTGTTTCGTCGTTTACATGGCTGAACATAATTAGCCATACCATCATACAGGGTGAATATTGCTACATTAAGAAACTCAAATAACTTTTTTTCAGTGTATGGAATTCAGTTTTCTTTTATTAATGTTCATTAAATTTAATTAAATATAGCTTAATTAGTTTTAAAAATAATGGAATTTAAATGCCCCCCTGCTCGTTGATGCATGTGCGGCATCTTACCAATAAGTTGTTCATTACTGCTTGGAGAGTTGAGACGGGAATAGCCGCAATTGTTTCTCGAATGGATTGCTTTAGTTCATTCAAATTTGTTGGTTTTGCTTTGTAGACTTCCTGTTTGCAATAACCCCACAAAAAAAGTCAGGTGTAGTAAGGTCAGGCGACCTGGGGGCCAACGGAATGTGGAGTTTCTGGATATCAGCTTATTGGGAAAATTCGCCGCAATTCTGTCATAACAGGCCGGGCTATGTGAGGAGTTGCACCATCTTGCTGAAACCACACAGAGTTGAAAGAAATTCTCATTCGGCGTAATTCTGAATAGAAAAACTCTCTCAACATGCTCAAGTAGCGGCCTCCAGTAACTGTAACGGTGTGACCGTTTTCTTAGAAGAAGTAGGGCCCGACAATGCAGCGTGATGAAACTGTGACACGAAGTGGATGCAATTCCGTCTCATGGAGTATCTGTGGTAGGGTGTCCAAAAAAACCGGTTATTTCGAAAAAGCGGTTTCCGGTTTAACCGAAATATTACTTTTTTTAAAACCCGGTTTTCGGTTATTATTTTTTGTAGAAACCGGTTAACCGGTTTTTGGGCCGGTTTTTAGATAATATACGAAAGTGATTAAAATGTCATTAAATGTTTATTGTAAGACAAAAAACAACTAACAATCATTTGTAGTAAATATTAGTAAACAAAAATAGATTATTATTTCGTTTATTACAGGTTTAATTTTTTGGTTTACTTTAAATAGAAAGTATTATATTTCTGAAATTACCTTAAAAAAACAATAAATCATTTAGATTGTTTTTTTTTTATATTAATATCTTAAAAATAGGATACAATTTGAATGACAATTTTTAAACGATTTTTCTTTTAATTTTTTATGTAACTTGACGTTGAAAAAGCTCGCAAGCGTTGATGTAGTCAATATTAGTCCGATAGTCATTAAAGAATTGTATAAGTTATAAGCTTCTCCGTTTTCTTCTTAAACTTTTCAAAAAAGCAAAGTCATCATACAATGTTGCTTGCCTTTCGTTTTTCGATTATGTGTGTGAAATAAATCCAAAATTACATTATTTGATTCATCAATATAACAACTTATATATCAAACCGAATCAGAGGCATCTGGCTGTTCTGTCGGGATTTAACATCTCAAAAAAGTCGAAGCTATTTGTCTTTCCGTTCTTGAACGTATGCTTGATGTGTTCTGTGCTTCATGGACGACTTATTGAATGCTTTGTTGTACTTCCTGACTTTGTTTATTACATCATTGATATCAGTAATAAAGCCAAAATAATTTTCAAGATCAGTGAATTCATATTTACTTTCAGAATATTCAGAACAACTGTCAGAATTATCCACCTCATCGTTGTTATTTGTTGCATCTTGTATAAATGTATCCACAACAAGTAGAAAAGATAGATCAATACTTTAATTTTTGTTTTAAACAATAAATAAAAAAACCGGTTAACCGACATGAAAAAACCGTTTTTCTCGGTTAACCGAAAATGGAATTTTTTAAGAAACCGGTTACGGGTTTGGGTTGCAAAACCGGTTAACCGGATAACCGGTCCCGGTTTTGGACACCCTAATCTGTGGGTTGAAAGCATATTCGACAATTTTGTTTGTTTATGTTGCCGTTTAAATCGAAATGGGCCTCGTCAGGCATGAAAAGACAGTTCAACATGTTTCCGTCCTCTTCCACCATTTGAAGCATCTTCTGGCAAAATTACAGGCGGATCGGGAAGTCTGCTGAGTACACTTTGTTGGCCATTTGAATTTTATATGGGAATAACTCCAAATCTTTGTGCATAATTGCCTGCAATGACTGTCTGCGTATACCCATTTGAGCAGATAAGATTCTTGTCGAAACTCTTGGATTGTTTTGTACGGCATCAGCTACAGCAGCGATTGTTTCCTCCGTCCGAACTGAAGGGTTTCGATTGTAAGGTCTTCTGTTGACTGTCCCATGCTCGGAAAAATTGTTAACAAGTCTCTTTATGGTCCATCCGCTCGGAGGATTTCCGCCAAACGTGCCCCTATACTCTCTTTGAACCGAAACTACGGACTTCAGTGCGTAATAGCGGCGGACAATCCAAATTCTTGTTTCAGTGCCCCAGTTATCCATTTTTGTTAAATCTAAAAATCAATCTGCAAAATAAAAAAAAATTAGCCAGATTCATTAAATAGAAAAAAGTTATTAACGGCCTGTTTCTGTATTTCTAACGAAAGTCTCTGCGAACGAAAACCAGTTACTCACTTTCGTCAGGAATTTGGTTTCTCTAACGTTCTATCGTTCGTTCGCCTGGCCTTAAGTCAATGACGTTAGCAATTGGACCAATTGGAAAAAAATATAATTGCCAGATCAATAATTTTACAACTTCCGGTCTAAAAAAGCACACAATTTTCTATGGTCGACCTTTACAAATACATCTCTGTACTATTTACACTAGCGGTGGCCAAAAAGCAACCCTGGGTGGTCAGCTGGGCTGCAACAAGACTCTTATTTCTTTCTCTCTCTCTCACGTCTCTCTCATTGTGCACTAGTAATTTTTTTCCATCTTAGCGAGCAACCAATATTGACTTCTTTACGCTAAAATATGTACACATATGTACACAATTTTATTATTATTTAATTGTTTTTACCATAATTATATTAATATCTACTTATTTTTTGCTTTTAATAATGTTTATTTTGTCATAGTTCCTATCAGTCGACAAATAAAATAATGTGGCTCGATCTGACATTTGTGTTCGCCGAGATGACAGCAAAGAGAGATAGAGAAACCAAAATTTGCACTGAAATGATTACGTTTTCGTACGAGTTCATCGTACGACTTATCGTTGTGATGGTAGTTAGTGAAACCCAAATCAGCTGTTTGTCGTCTGGCAGGCGAACGAAAGCAAATTTGTAAGTTACAGAAACAGGCTGTACATTTTTTTTGGTAGCAGCTTCATCAGCCACCCTGTATATAGCTATTTTATCATTGCAATGGGATCATCCTGAAATGGATCCACTCTGTGGATAGTGTTGGGAAAGTATCGATTATTTGAGTACTGAGTACTCGATACCGACTGTTTTTCCGGGTACTCCATACTCAAGAGCTACTACTCGATACTTTCGGCTTGTACGCAAGGAAAAATTGTAAATCAGCTTTTCGCAGTACACTACCTGTAGTAATATTATCATGCTTGTACGTATTTACAGTCAGTCGCACTCTGCGGTTTTTGTTTAGTACAGCTGGGAAGAACGATAAGTGATATCAATTTGTGAATGCCACTGGAAGAAGAAAAATATACATACATATTTTCATGAACGCGCTGAAAAATATATGTGAAGAGTGAAGTGATACAGAAAACTGATCTTGTAAAAAATTTAATTAAATATACCAATTGTTGAAAAAATAATATATGTCCAGAAAAAGAAGCCAAATTTGGCGCCATTTCATAGACGCTGAAGATGGAGAGAGGGCAAAATGCCGCTTTTGTCAAAAAAGTATTTCCTATAAAGGTACATATGTATTTGCATTTTCGTTTCATATAATATAATAACTAATTACTGTCGTTAAAACGTTAAAACAGGTGTAGGCTGTTCCAATTTAAAAAAAAAAAAACACTTAGACTCCAGATATCATACAGTAGATGTTTAGCTTTCCAAAACCAGAGCAAATCAAATAAACCAAGCTTTAGTAAAAATGGTTACTAAGGACTTAAAACCCTTATCCATTGTGGAAAATGAAGGATTTAGATTGTTTGCAAAATCAATGAATCCTTCATACTCTATTCCATCCAGGTACACACTAACTAAAACCCCTTTAAAGAACGAATATGAAGCTGGTGTTCAAAGTTTAAATGAAATGCTTTCACATGCCGAAAGTGTGTGCATTACAACAGGTGGCTGGACATCAGCTGCAAACGAATCATATATATCCATAACAGCCCATTTCGTAACAAAAGATTGGAAGCTGACTTCCAAATATTTAAATTGTTTCGAAACAGTAAAATCTCATACCTCTGAGAACTTAAGGACGGATATAATCGAAACATTGAAAAAGTGGGGTATTGATAAAAAAATATCTTGTGCTGTATCCGATAATGCATCCAATATATTAGCCGCTATAAAAGCTGAAGGATGGCACAGCTTACCCTGCTCTGCTCATACACTGCATCTTATTGTAACAGATGGTCTAAGTGACGTCAAAATAAGTTCTATTTTGAAAAAAGGAAAGATCTAGTCACATGTTTTCACAGAAGTACAAAGGCTAACAACAGACTTAAGGAAATGCAAGTTCAAATGGGTAAGCCAAAAATGAAGTTGATCAACTCCACACCAAGCCGGTGGAATTCTACTTTAAATATGGTTGAACGTTTAATTGAAAACCAAGAAGTTTTGGAAGCCACTGTTGCAGTTTTACATAAACCGGTACAATTATTTTCATTGCATTTTAAAAGAAATTTGCAAAATTCTGAAGCCTTTCAACGAAATTACTGTTGAAATGAGTGCGGAAAAATTCACAACTGTTTCTAAAATTATTATTTTGGTACAGTCATTTTTAAACAAAAAACAGTGGAAAAAACACCGAGGATATATCGAAGCTGTTGGATAATTTGACTAGAAATTTAAATAAGCGTTTCTACCGTGTGGAATATAATGATGTAATGGCTATTCCAACATATCTTGACCCTCGTTTTAAATCAAGAGGTTTTTCTGACGACACTTCTCTGCAAAATGTGGAAGATAAAATAACATATATGTATAGAGAACAAGCTTTAGATCTGGGACCGCCACAACATATATCGGAAAGTACTAATAACTCTGTTTGGGAAGAATTCTCAGTGAAAACAACAAGAACATCAACGTGTATTATTGAGCTTAACCATTTCGGACATGAAATATTTTTAGAAAGAAATGGTGATCCCTTAAAGTTGTGGAAAAAACACTACTCTATTTATCCTGGACTATGTTCAACCGCGAAAAAGTATCTTCCAATAGCGGCAACGTCTGATCCAAGCGAACGAGTTTTCTCTATTGCAGGGCAGCTAGTTAGCAATAGGAGAAATCTGTTGAACTCCAAAAATGTTGACAAAATTCTTTTCCTTCATTTCAACAGTGAATAAATATCAAGTTTTTACGTTTGTATCGGTACATAACCAAATAAAAATTAAATATTTAAATTTTTTCCTATATGAAATCAGTGTTCAAATATTGTTATAATAATTATAAAAAATCATATAATTGATATGACTGAATTTACTGTGAAAAAATGTATAAAATACATTACAACTTTTATATAAGCTGAAATGTTTCGTTATATATGGAAACACTATTTTTATAAAAAATAGTTTAAACTGCACAATGAATTTTTATTTTTTTTATTTTTATTTTATGAAAAATTAATGTATTAAAGGCATACAAATAACTTACAACTGTAATAAATACCTATGTTTATGCTTTTTGCAATAAACATGAATTAAAGTAAGTTCAAACTTTAATTACGGTGAAAGTATCGAGTAAGTATCAATTGAAAAGTATCGAGTAGTCAAAAGTAGCCATATTTTACAACACTACTCTGTGGTACGGGGTATTATAACATTATATATTTGTTTGTACCATCTAAAATAAAATAAGATAGACTATCGTTTATTACACCGAACGACTTATAATCATCTTCTGAGTAGATTTAGCTATGTCCGTCCGTCTGTCTGTCCATGTATCTTGTAATCAAAGTGCAGCTCGCAATTATTGTCCGTTGATTCCATATAAAATAAACTATTTTTATACCCTCCACCATAGGATAGGGTATTCTTAATCGTCATAAAATTCTAAGACGATTTAGCCATGTCCGTCTGTCCATCCGTTCGTCCGTCTGTTGTTATCACGCTACAATCTATGATACTTGAGCTAGGTGGCTAAAATTTGGTATAGATACTTATTATAGCTGCAGGTATCTTTGGATTGAAAATGAGCAATATCGGTCCATATTTCGATATTGCTCCCATATATAGCATCTTACTTATTATGATCCGTACTGTTCTCATCTACTATACATTTACCATATTTGTATACCCTCCATCATAGGATGGCGGGTATATTGATCTGAGACTAAATAAAGTATATATATTCTTAATCGTCTTAAAATTCTAAGACGATTTAGCCATGTCCGTCTGTCCGTCCACAAATGTCAACTGATCGGCTGAAAATTCGTAAGTGGGGTTAATTTATACCCGCACCCTCACACGAACAACGGTAGCCATAGGCCCATGTTTTGATATAGCCCCCATACAAAGATCCCTCTAGATTTTACTTCTTAACGCAACAAAAACCACAAATTTCAACGAATCGGGCTGAAATTTTGTAATATGACTTTATTTCTGCCCGAAACCATTCACATGCTATCCATGGTGGAGGGTATATAAGATTCGGCCAAGCCGAACTTAACGGTTTTACTTGTTAGATTTAGCTATGTCCGTCTGTCTGTCCATCCGTCCATACGCCCGTCTCTCCATGTATCCATGTATGTAAAAAAAGTACAGCTCGCAATGATTGTCTGATCGCTGTCAGATTTGGCTGTTTCGACAAAAATAGGTTTCTTAGTTCATGAATAAACACTGCCAAATTTAGCAAAAATCGTTTCGGAATTAGATATAGCCCCCCATATATATGTTCTTCCAGAATTGGTGACAAAGCGCTGTAGAAGTTGTTCTTTACTTCCGATCATTGCAAAATTCGGCAGAAATAGTGTTTTTATTAGATGAGTAAACACTGCCAAATTCGGGGAACATTGCTTTAGATTTAGATATAGCCCACATATGCTCCTCCCGGTTTGCTATCAAAGCACTTGGAAGTTGTACTTTACTTCCGATCATTCCAAATATTTGCTGAAACAAGTTTCTATATTTATCAATCGTTTGGGATATAGGTATATACTTTTTTTATCTGAAATGATTATTATCGCAATGCGCCTTTTAGAATTGTTTGGTAGGTGTGGGGTATTATATAGTCGTACACGCTAGACTTTCTCTCTTTCTTTACTGGTTTTGGAATAAATTTTAGTTTTTGGACATGCACTGATATTTAAAAGAATTTCCTGGCGGGTATGTTCAACTGTTAATGGAATGAGGGTGTAATTATGAGGTTTTTCATATAAAATACAGTTTCTACCTTTGGTGGGGATATGAGAAGAGCTGATCTCACATCCCCACCAAAGGTCATAAATTCTTTGAAAGGACGAGATGATAACTATACATATAATGTTATTTTGGCATAAAATTAATTTATATAATTATTTTTCGACAAGACCAATGGTAATAAAAAAAATACTTTTTAAATATAAATTTAATATATTTAAATAAATGAATGGACACAAAAAAATTATACATTTTAAATTGCATAAAAATAACGATTGATAAGTTAATAAGCTATTTAAAAAGACCGATATGTCTGAGGATGCAGTTGCTATCATCAGGTATCAATAACACCCTTTTTCTAACCTACACCACACTATAATACAGGGTATTATGAGCTAGTGCAGTTGTTTGCGAGACCCAAAGGGAGAAGAAATAGACCCATCGTATATTAAACCGATCTACTTGGAATCGCTTCCTGAGTTGATCTAACCATGTCCTTCCATTTATAGTCTGTAGATGTATCCGTGCAATCAAAGTACATGTCATAATAATGGTTCGATCGTGATGAAATTTAGCACAGCGCTCTTTTTTATCCCAGGAATGATTCCTAATAAAACTGGTGAAAATCGGTTCAGATTTATATAAAGCGCCCATATTTAAGGCTATAGAAGGCTATAAAAGACTACTAAATTTCATGGAAATCGGTAAAGGTATTGATATAGCACCCATACTCGTATATGTATATGTTCCTTCCGATTTGACATCTAAGTGTTAAAGAAGCTTTATTTCACATCAGAGCAAAGAAAAAATTGGCAGATGGAAGTCTCCTCAGGCATTAATAAAGACTACTCAATTTAACTGAAATTGGTACAGATTTAGATATAGCACCAAAAATATATGTTCCTTCTGGATTCTCTTCAGGCATTAGAATTTAATAAGTTTTAGATATAGCCCCAAATATATATGCTCTTTCTGATTTGGCTTCTAAGGCTTATATGTGCAGTATTTTACAGACCCTGTTACGAAAATTGAAAGAAAAGAGTCATTTGAGAGTCAAGAGTCCATATTAAACGCACAATGTTAATTGTAAATAAAACTAAAAATTTTCGGAGAATTATCTAAATACTTTTTATTATGATAGAAAGAAAATTGCCACCATGGTCCGTATTAAAAGCACGATGTTAAGTGTAAATAAAACAAAAAGTTTTCAGAGAATTATCTGAATGTTTTTTATTATAATATAAGGATCTATGACAATTATGTGTGAAACAAAATATCGACCAAATGCTCGCCAAGTGTGCCTCACAATTAACATCGTGAAGTAGGTTGGACTACACTTTATAATCATTTCAGTTATGTAAGTAAGGACTAGCAAAGCCAAATTTTCCAAACAACTTTTATGCAATTTAAAAGTAGTGATTTCTTGATCCATTGTCTGATAGTCCGAATTTCGAGGAAATTTAGCTGTGCTGTGCTGTGACGAAATTTAGCAAAAACTAGAAGGCTGGAACCAATCTTGAAAAACGAAATCCGTATTTGAATTCAGCACCTCAAATAACGTTATGATTTGTTCTCATCGGCTCTGATCTAAAAGCTGACCGGAATTTGTAATCTTGTGAAATTACAAAAGTGGTTAGCAACGTTTTCAACAAATTATAGATACTACTACTTAATACAGCAGAAAATGTTTGCGAGAGAATGGGTATTTTGACTCTACATGATACTCGGAGCCGACTATATGATACCCTACATTACTTTGTTAGAGCAAAATAACTACGTATATATATTTTTACTAAATCTGAATCACTCACATTTAAATTCTGTGTTCCAAACTACGAGTATTATTTTTCACAATTCACAACATTGAGAGATATAGTTTGCATATTTTCTCCAAATTTTGCGGCGTTTGTTCCTCGATCAATAAACTCCAATCTGCCAAATTTCCGAACAACCAAATATTAAATAAAGCTTCTATAGCACGTTGATACGAAATAGAAAGCAACGTATATCATTCAACGCTATTACAAATGGCGCAGAAGTAAATTCCCGTACCCCCACCAATAATCCTATCGAAGCATTAATACATTTTAATGACTATTTTGATTGGTTTTTATACTACGTATTTGTAACCAATAACAGCCACCCTGGTTAACAATATCTGTAAGTGGAGAGAAGCAAATAAGGAAACACTCACAACAAAGGACACGAAAAATTATTCTTAATATAAACATGTTGAATTATTTTGTACAAAGGAAGACTAAATAATTTTTACGAATTGCTTATTTCATGTTCCTATTTAAATCATATCTTCGTTAACAAATTTCACACTCAACTGAATCGTAACACGTGTTTTGACATTCATATTTATAGATGACAATATACGCATTCGTTCTTATGAATCATCCAAAAGATTTCTTAGAATTGCTTAATTAACCTTCCATAAGTATGCTTATCATCTTTAAAATACTTAATATTCAATTGAAAGTCAACATGAGCCTGGGCCCAGAATATTATACTTGATTACAGTCAAGATATTTAGCATTAATATCAATTTACATATAAAATTTAAATTCCACCCAAATGATGTTTATGTTATCTTATTGTGAGGAGCTGACTACAGACTTTTGTGTCCCCCAATTGTTTTTGGCACAAAAAAGGAAAATTAATGGCATACTTGAACGACGATGCTATTCTTTCCAATAATTTTGAGGATAATCTGGTATCTTGTATAGCTATGATCTATCGTAGAATGTTTCGGCATTTGTTATTTTTCTTCAATGTTTGTTATTCTTATTCGTCTTGATGGGATTTGGAAGAGTATATCATTAATCATGCGGTTTTCTTTTGCATTGGTGGCTGGCAGCCTTGTTTCCCTGAAACAGTGTGAAATTTTCCTATCAATCGCTTTTGTTTATTTGTGTTTTTGATCAGGTTCACTTTGTTTAATCTCCCCTCCTTTTCAAAATAAAGGAGAGAAATGTCAATATTATTACCTAAAGGTCATTACGCTGTATGTAATATTTGGGAGAAGGATATGCTGCTGTTATGAGACCATATAAACTCCAAGTGATAGTGACAAAAATAATCTTCAATTTCACCTGAACAAATTGTATTTCTTTGAGAAAGAATTTAAAACAACTGAAATTATGAGAAATACTTCATTTAATTTTTTTCAGTGAATATAAATACATTTTTAAACAAACACAAACAGAAGGCGTAAAGGCGTATCAGCTTAGATCGATTCTTCAGAGGTTTGGAGACAATTATATTCAATCTTTATTTTCGGCATACAGAAGCGGTAAGAGAAAGTACTGATGTATTCAATGAAGATTTGTCCCATTTCATGCAGTTTCAAAGGTCGCTATTGCAGTATTACCAATCTAATATGCTGTAATTTGAACAATTATTTTATTTTAGTATTTTGAAGATTCACGTATTTATATTAATACCAATGAAAAGCTCTGCTAATCCTCTTAAATATTGCGGAATGAAATATTTATATACCGCACCTGTTCCACAAAAGGGTAACAACTCAAAATTTTTAAATTTTGCTTTTTTGCAAGAAAACAACGTACAGTGGCAATTTCTACCCACTGCAAAAAATGTCCGTTGATTTTTCTTCTTTTCCATAATAAAAAACCGTTATGACTCTCTCTGTATTTACAGATTAACATCTTTAGATTCAACTAAGGAGTTACATTTTTAATTGTCTCCAAGTGTTTAATTATCATCTAAAGAGTAATATTTTTAGTTGTGCCCTTTTCAGTTAAAAAGGTACAACGCAAAATAATACCACTATTTATATACAAACTTTTTTCATGAAAAGAGTAACAACTCAAAAAAGTTGTTATTTTTAATAAAAAATCAATAAAAAAACCAAAAAGGAAAATAGCGCTATTATTTTCTCTATGATATTTTATTGCAAGGACATATTCTTTTTCTGTAATATACCATTAATATTAACGGAAACAGCTTTTGGCCTCTACTGAATTTTTTTAAATTTTGAGTTGTAACCCTTTAGTGGAACAGGTGCGATATATATGGCAGGATGTAAAGAATGTGGAATATATCCCTAATCCTTGAATATTCTGAAAAAGTATCAATTCATGTCCTTTATTTGGTACTAAAGTATCAAACTGTTATGAATTGACTATGAAAAACTCAAAATGGAACCTTCATGGATCTAAACATATATCAATTTTATTGAGTCAATATCATAATTTTTATCCCCTCACCTTAGTTAGATAGGAGGGTATATACATTAACTACGAGCCAAAAGTGTAACACATGGAAGGAGTGACCTAAGACCCTAAGTACGTTGGGCAAAATCCGTTTTGGGTCATTATACCCTCACTTTAGTGTGACGAGGGTATATATCATTTGCTACGGAAAAAAGTGTAACACATCGAAGGAGTGTCCTAAGACCCCAAGTATGTTCGGAGGAAAACAGTTTTGGGTCATTTTAAGTCGAATGAGCAATGTCCGTCCGTCTGTCTGTCTGTCTGTCTGTCAGTCTGTCTGCTGGCTGGTGCGCACGATAACTCTCGAAAGGAGTAACCGATTGACTTCAAATTTGGTATGTGGTAATATTTTTTTCTATCTCCCGCTAAGTTCGAAGCTGGGCCATATTAGTCCACTCCTTCTAATACCTCCCCCACAAAAGGGTTAAAATGTTGTGAAAAATTGATTCTTTAATAACTGCTATACTACTTATTCGAATCTTCTGAAATTCCACACATAGTATTAGCTTATTAGTCGCTATCAACTCGAGAAAATTGGGCGAAGTTGCCACATCCCTTTTGGTACCTCCCACACAAATGCACCGTTTTGCACCAAAAGTTAACAGCTTATAACGTTAATAACAGTGTATAAAAAAACTTGAAATGTTGTACAGTATTATGCTTTTATATTGCCTACAGTTGAGGGAAAAATTGGCGTTGTTGCCACGCCCTTTTTGGTACCTCCCACACAAAGGTACCTTTTTGCACCAAAAGTTAACAGCTTATAACATTAAAACCAGTGTGTAAAAATACGTGAAATTTTGTACAGTGTAATGTTTTTATAGTGTCTATAGCCCTGTGAAAAATGGGCGTTATCGCCACGCCCCTTTTTGTACCTCCCACACAAAATGCCCAAATCATACCACAATTTAATATCTCATAACGTTTTTACCTGTGCACATAAATGCTTATAATTCGGCACAGTGCAATGAATTTAAAGTATCTAATGTTCAGCGAAAAATAGGTGTATTTGATAAACCCCTTCTGGTACCTTGACAGAATAATTCGAGTAATATTCAATATTACATTACTCACAAAGTGAGGGTATACCTTAGTCGGTTTACCCGACTGAAACTTTCTTTGTTTTAAGTCATTTGAGCAATGTCCGTCCGTCCGTCTGTCTGCTGGATGCTGCGCAGGATAACTCTCGACAGTAGTAACCGATTGACTTCAAATTTGGTATGCGGTTATATTTTTCTCTATCTCCGGCTAAGTTCGAAGATAGACCATATTGGTCTACTCCTTCTAGTACCTCCCCCACAAAGGGTTAACTTTTAGTGCAATATTGATTCTTTAATAACTTTTATACGACTTACTCGAATCTTCTGAAATTTCACACATAGTATTACTTTGTTAGTCGCTAACATGTCAAGAAAAATGGGCGATGTGGCCACTCCCCTCTTCGTACCTTCCACACGAACGTACCATTTTGCACCAAAAGTTAACTGCTTATTACTTTGATACTAGTGCACATAAATACTTGAAATTATGTACACTGTAATGTTTTTATAGTACCTAGAGACCAGAGGAAAATGGGCGTTATTGGCGCGCTCCTTTTGGTACCTCCCACACAAATAGACCACTTTGTACCAAAAGTTAACAGCTTTTAACTTTAATACCAGTACATACAAATACTTGAAATTTCGTACACTGTAATGTTTTTATAGTACCTAGAGACCAGAGGAAAATGGACGTTATTGGCGCGCTCCTTTTGGTACCTCCCACACAAATGGACCATTTTGTACCAAAAGCAAACATCTTTAAAGCTATTAAATGTAATTTAATAAAGCTATTAAATGTAATTTAAATTGATAATAATTTAATTAAAACAAAAAATAAATAAATTTACAAACATTTTTTTGGGACTCCAGGTGAGGGGATTCATAAGTCGGTTTACCCGACTGAAATTTCTTACTTGTTCTTATATATTTATCCCCTCACCTTAGAGAGAAGGGTATATATTTTTGCTACGAACCAAAAGTGCAACACATCGAAGGAGTGACCTAAGACCCTAAGTATGTTCGGCGGATAACCGCTTTTGGGTCATTTTAAGTCGAATGAGCAATGTCCGTCCGTCTGTCTGCTGGCTGGTGCGCACGATAACTCTCGAAAGGAGTAACCGATTGACTTCAAATTTGGTATGTGGTAATATTTTCTTCTATCTGCGGCTAAGTTCGAAGATGGGCCATATTGGTCCACTCCTTCTAGTACCTTTCCCACAAAGGTTTAACATTTAGCGAAATATTGATTATTTAATAACTTCTATACTACTTATTTGAATTCTCTGAAATTCTACACATAGTATTAGTGTATTAGTCACTATTACCTCGAGAAAAATTGTCGAAGTTGCCACGCCCCTTTTGCTACCTCCCACACAAATGGACCATTCTGTACCAAAAGATACCTGCTTATAAATTGAATACCAGTGCATACAAATACTTTACATTTTTTACAGTGTAATGCTTTTATAGTACCTATAGTGCAGAGAAAAATGGGCGTTATTGGCCCACCCCTTTTGGTACCTCACACAGAAATTGACCTTTCTGTACCACAAGTTAACAACATTTAACTTTAATACCAGTGCATACAAATACTTGAAATTTCGTACAGTGCAATACTTTTATAGTACCCAAAGTCTAGAGAAAATTGGCCGTATTTGGCACCCCCTTTTGGTACCTCCCACACAAATGGACCATTTTACACCAAAAGTTAACAGCTTATAACTTTAATACCAGTGCATATAAATACTTGAAATTTTGTGCAGTGTAATGTTTTTATAGTACCGAGAGTCCAGAGAAAAGTGACCGTTATTGGGGCGCCCCTTTTGGAACCTCTCACACGGGGCAAAATTGCCTTTTTTGATATGTTTGAATCGAAAGAAAATATATTTGGAACTTAAATTTTTAAATATTATATATTTCTGAGTAAATGAATTTTATTTGTAAATCAATAAAATTTACTTGGAACGCTTACATTAATATATTACAACAAAATATATTTCCAAACTAATTTTCTCAAAAAAAAATATGAATTTATATGCAAATAAAATTATTGTTTAGGAATATCTTCAAATATATTTTACTTAAAAAAGAATTTCAAAACTTTGCTGATTTTTTCTAATTTGAGTTTTAATTTTTCCTTGTTTTCGAATTGTACCTCCCAGTTATGATACCTTATTAACTTCCGTTTTAAATCAATCATTTTTTAGTATTCCAAGCCATCATTAGTTGTCATTTATTTCGATCCAAGATTATACGATTTCAATTATTATTATTTATTATTTTATGAACATTTAACATTTCTAAAAAATTCACTTTGAATTACTGACAAATTTAACACAATTTATGTATTTTCCGAATACTTAAATTAATAAAAATATTGGTTCGTGTATAATAGTCCCAAATGAAAACATATTGGGATGTAAACAAAGATTTCTTTAGAACAAAATCTCCCCAAATATATAATTTTTGTATGTACCAAATATTATATGTTTATAGTGTACCCTAAACATATATATGTTTCAAGCAGAATATGTTTGGGACAATATACTACAGAAGCGATTTTTTTCAGCGTGCAAACTGCCGAAAAGAACATCGCCCCCTGAATGCAACAAGTTGCTCATCAACGGTGACATTTTCGTGACAGTTGTAAGACATTGGAAGAACGATCCCACAATTCACGAATAGGAGAAAATGTATCGCTACTACGCATTTGTCGCCGACTCGAAACATCATCGAAACGGAGTGCACTGGTAATCATATGGAATGTCTCTTCAGACATAATAGATCAGAAAATGGGCGACAAAATTTTGCATCAAATAAACCATGAACATCTTCGTTTTTTTCCGCTGTTATGATTAATTTTATATGAGATAACTATTTTTCTGAAATAATCAAAACAAGAATGTACTTACCGACATACGCCTGCAAGAATGAGCACAGCTATATATGCGCGCAATGCGTCTTCATCAATATCTCTCCATTTGTCACCAAACTTGGTGCTGCCGTACTTATTAGTATTTTCAGGGATCAACGGATCAACAGAGCTAGCTGCAGCTAAGTCGGGTTCCTGTTCACTATCTGTTTCAGAAAAAGTTGTTTCGTTATCTTCCAAAATATAATCAATATCCGAATTTTAAATATCCGACTCACTTTCTGCATCTTCGTTCAAATACGCCATTTCGTAAAAAACACTATTGAAAAACACTATTGAACTATTGAAAGCGACACACAACTTGAACAAAGCATTGCAAATTTCCGTGCTTCTTGGCAACAAAATATAAAAAGGGGAATCCCACAATTGTTTTTTACATAAGCTATGTTGAGTAAGGAAAAAATGCAAAAAGGGAAATCCCACAACTAATTTTGACAAAAAAAAGGCAAATAAGGGAAATCCCACAGCTAATTGTGTACAAAAAAAACAAATAAGGGAAATCCCACAATTGTTTTTTACATAAGCTATGTTGAGTAAGGAAAAACTGCAAAAAGGGAAACCCCACAATTAATTTTTACATTAGCTGTGTTGAGTAAAGAATAAATAACTACTATATAGGAAGTATTGAAACAAAATAGATACAACGAATAAGTTTAAATTGGTATTTTGTATGAAAATTGCAGTATGGACCAAATGGTCCCTTAACCTAAGACTCGTAACTTTTTTATAACCTAACAGCAGGGATATCTCAATTGGAAAATTTGGCTTATATGGTCGGAGCCACGCCCTTTGGTCCGATATAATAATAATAATCACGTAGACTACCACCAGATGCATATGCACAAAACTACAGCACTCTCGCCAAAAAATTTAGCACGATATCTCAATTCAAAAATTTGACTCATATGGGCGGGGCCACGCCCTCTGGTCAACCATAGAATACATTTTGATTTTTCTGATGTTACGTTATTTTGGATTTCATATGACTATATATAGATTTGAGATTCTTCGGCTGGACTAGTGTAACTTCTAAACGTATTGATGTTATTTTTACACATTATATTTATATTATCAATGTGAATATGTGTAACTGGAACCAATGAAGTAGGTAATACTAGAAAGGCGAATCACCAAATTTGGATTCAATTGTTGGCGCAATCGTCAAAATATGGAGCCAAGCCGTTTAGATGATACACTTGTCCAGCTGATGTATCTCAAATTCTTTATAAATATATACAAGAAAATAAAAATATTGACTCAGTAAAATTGCTATATCTTTGGATCCATCAAGGTTCTATTTTGCGTTATTCATAGTCAGTTCAAAATAGTTTGACCAGAGTACCAAAAAAATCAAGGACATGCATTTTTACTTTTTCAATATTTTCAAGGATTAAGCATATATTCCATATTTGCACATCTTTCCACCAAAAGAACATAAATATTTCATTCTGCAACATTGAAAAGGAGTAGCGGAGCTTTTCATTGGTATTAATATCTTCAAATACGTAAAGCGGCTAAGAAGATATGGCTAATTTATCACAAAAGCTTCATTAGGAGAATTATTGTGCTAATTTTTGTGAAAATTGAAAGGGGTAATTTTTTGAGTTGGTCGAAGTGCTTCAGAATTACCCGATTAATAATATTATCGAGTTTGGACTATACTTTGGTAAAAAATCCGGTCAATAAGATGGTATTTTTGTGATGAAGTGAAGATGGCAACCATTGGCATCAAGATGGCAACCATTGGCATCTATAGCTTTTGTCAAATTGTTCAAGTACCCAAAGTAGTTAGGACGAAAGCCACTGCCGATCGATAACGTTCACACGTGGTTTGTATGAAACATGGATTTTATCAAATTGTTTTGTGTCCTTGGTCTGTACGGTTTCCCGCCTGTGTAATGTACCCGAACAAAAGACTTGTCAAAGATGTATTTTTGAAACTATAACCAGTAAGGAAAGACAGGAAGTCGGGCGGGGCCGACTATATAATACCCTACACCTACCTACCAATCCGAAAATGGGCATTGCGATAAGGATTATGACAGTGTTCATACATGTAATAAGCAAACTCTCTCTGCCGATTTTCGTACTGATCGGATATAAAACACGGTTTCTACAGCGCTTACATGTCAAATCGGGTGTAACATATATATTGGGACTATGTTAAAATCTGAACCGATTTTTCCCGAATTTGGCAGTGTTCATACATGTAATAAGAAAACTCTCTGTTAAATTTCGTACGGATCGGATATAAAACACGATTTCTACAGCGCTTAAATGTTAAATCGGGTGAAACATATATATGGTGGCTATATCTAAATCTGAACCGATTTTCCCCGAATTTGGCAGTGTTTATTCATGTAATAAGAGAACTCTCTCTGTTAAATTTCGTACTGATCGGATATAAAACACGATTTCTACAGCGCTTAAATATTAAATCGGGTGAAACATATATATGGTGGCTATATCTAAATCGGAACCGATTTCCCCCGAATTTGGCAGTGTTTATTCATGTAATAAGAGAACTCTCTCTGCCAAATTTCGTACTGATCTGATTTAAAATACAGTTCCTACAGCGCTTACATGCCAAATCGGGTGAAACATATATATGGGGGCTATATCTAAATCTGATCGGATTTTCTCCGAATTTGGTAGTGTTCATTCACGTAATAATAAAACTCTCTCTGCCGAATTTCATAAAGATCGGATGTAAAATGTGGTTTCTACGGCGCTTGCATGTCAAATCGGGTGAAACATATATATGGGGACTATATCCAAATCTGAACCGATTTTAACCAATTTCAATAGGGATCGTCCTTGGGCCAAAAAAGAGCACTATGCTAAATTTCATCACAATCGGACCATAAATACGACCTGCACTTTGATTACAAGAATACATGGACAGACGGACAGACGGACGGACAGACGGACAGACAGACAGACGGACATGGCTAAATCGACTCAGAAAGTGATTCTGAGTCGATCGGTATAATAAACAATGGGTCTATCTCTTCTCCTTTTAGGTGTTACAAACAAATGCACAAAGTCATAATACCCTGTACCACAGTGTGGTGTAGGGTATAAAAATCACCTTTGAACTTGGTAAGAGGTAGGACTTCGGGAGCCTTTGACAATGCCAGCAACAGTCGGGTGGGGGTTCGCGTCCTTCTCTATCCAAGCCCTGCTCTCATTACATTATTATTAAATACTCCATTTTTTATTAACTTTGTATGATATTTATCCAAAATGACAACAGCCAACGACGAAGGGAGCACATCATTTTCTGCGGATAATTTTAAAGTTTTTCGTAGTTATATTTTCTCATCCTGATGATGTCTTTCGAAGAAAGACGAAATATTGAATGAAAATAATAAAAAACACATAAAAAAACAAACAAGACCTCGAACTCATTTTTGGACAAATATCATACAAAATTAAAAACACAGGTCGAATACACAAAATTACACATTCAACATTTTGTTATTTACTTTACATATAGTATTTTGGATAAACGAAGACGAAAACCCTCTCTGACGTTGTTGAGAGCTTTCGCCTCAAAACCCACACCCCTAATTGGACCCCAAAGCAAAATGTATGATATTTATACCTATTTCATTTGATAGTTCTTCATATCACACAAAAAAAACTCGTTTATTGAGACGGAGAGATGCGGAGATGGAGAAGAGTGGAGAAGAGTGGAGAATTTCTCTGAAAAAATAACAAAAAAATATGGAAAAATATGGGAGCATTATCATTGCATGAGATCTCTCTAGATGTTGTCAAATTCTTTTATACTATTCTTTTTTAATACAACCCATAAACTAAAATCATTGCAAGAAATATTAATAAAAAGAACTTTACAACAAAACTACCAATGTTCTCCGGTTACGTTGAAGGCCTCTACATAATCTGGACATTATTGTTGTTGTTCGAGGTGCTAAATAAATGAATGAATTTCTTGCATGAAAAAAACAAACAAAGAAATAAATGTATGATGGGCTTGATAATATAAATTACTTCTTCCGACTCAGCTTGCTTCCAAATTACATAGATTAAATCAGACTTCTTGGACTATAACTTGGATTACAGATGTCCACTAGCCAACAGCAACTGGAAACCGCTAAGCACAGAAGACTCCGTCTACTATGTGGGCAGATAGAGTTCTTGATGGGAACCCAGATGCTAGTTGAGAAGTCAAAATATGGTTCCTGTGTTTTGTTTTTGCGATTAAGTGGCTCGATGTTAAAGATTAAATCCGTCTCCGCTTTGAGGGGATTAAGGCATCAGTCTGATAGTGATAGGTGTCCCAAATATAGTTTTGGGGTGATGTATCGCAATTTTTATTATTCTGATGATTCCTTCACAGGTTACGAAATGTAGACCACCAGCACGAAGTAATGCAACAGCCGAGACTTCGTCTACCCTCTGGGCAGATTGAGAACTCGATGAAAATTTCTTAGAGAATCACCACTGTGACCGAGCAGGCAGAACCCGAGAGTGATATGATATTTTCAGAGAATTTTGTAGAAGTTGGCTCGGATAAAAACATTATGTACCAATTCCTAAGAACAACCTTATCTATATATATACAAATGGTGTGACAAATGTATAGTAATTCATCAATTGAGAACGGCTGGACCGATTTGGCTCAATTTTTTTTCAGTTGTTCGTATTTGCCTGGAGAAGGTTGTTACGAAAGAAAATTTTGGGAAAACCCTCCGGAAAAGTCGGAAAATTGGGAAAATCGAAAATTGCTATTTCTTGCGAGATTCCTACTGTTCCTATCTACTGCTCTCTTTTTCAATCCAAATTTTTTTATTAATTTTCTATCAAACAAAAAAGTTTTCTATTAAACATATGTACGAGTATGTGCTATTTTTCTTGCTGCAATTCATTCGAGTTTTGCGTATTGTTACACTGATTTCGCGTATCACATCGGCAAACGGTACAAGCATTACGATCAATTAAAATTCAACGCGATATTTATCAATTCGAACATTTTTTCAGATAATCAGTTTGAGAATAAGAGGTAAGGTTATCTTATTGGATTGCGGGCATTGCAAAATCATAATTTCGGATGAATGCACGATGGCGCATAAACGAGCTCTGGAGGCAGTTGACCGAACGATGAAGGATTTACGACGTGATTTGAGACAATTTGGTGAGTCTATGATATTGCTCTCCAGAGATTTTCGTCAAACGCTTCCCGTCATCCCGAAATCTACTGCCGATGAAATTAATGCATGCCTGAAATCGTGGTCTTTGTGGCGGAATGTCAAGAAGTAGAAATTGACCACGAACATGAGAGTCGCGCTGCAGAACGACTCATCGGCTCTTGAATTCTCGAAACAACTGTTGGCGCTTGGCAATGGCCAAATTACTGTTGATGTTTCCACTGCATTGATATTGTTCCCGGCAAATTTTTGCGAGTTCACATCGTCGAACGAGGAACTCATCACCAAAGTGTTTCCAAATCTCGATTAGATTAGTGAACGGGCGGAATCTGAATCATCCGAAATTGTGCATAGTTCGCGGTTGTCCATTATGAAACTGATGGACAATGTGATTCAGGCGACGATCATCAAGGGAAAATTCAAAGGAGAGGAAGTCCTTATCCCACGAATTCCGATTATTCCAACTGATCTTTCATTCCAATTCAAGCGGATTCAGTTCCCTGTACGATTGGCTTTTGCGATGACAATCAATAAATCTCAAAACCAATCGTAGGAAGTCTGTGGAATTAATCTCGAATTTCCCTGTTTTTCGCACGGTCATCTGTACGTTGCCTGTCTTCTGTCTTCGTTGTTTGTTGTTTATCACATCGCTCTCTACTGATTTCGATTCCTTTTAAACAAATCGCATTAAAATTTTAACTATCTGTGTTTTATTATCACTCTGGAGTTTATCTGAAGGCGTTAAATTGGGGCGAGTCGAAGTTCGCCGGGTCCGCTAGTATTATTATGAAATGATTCCTGGTTCACAATACAACGCACATAAGATTTCTAATCTCAAATATTAAACACAAGAAATTGCTGGGATGGTATGTTTTAAACTTTACACTTCAGAGGTTGATAATAAAAAAATGTCTGTTAATTTGGTCGCAGTTGAGGTAACCTTTTCATCGAACGATAAAAATAGGATAGAAAGCAAAATGTCAAAACTGCAACAATAATCTGTATTGGCACTTTTTGTCCAATAAGGAATTGCCAATTTATTGATGCAACATTCTCCAATTTGGAGAAATTGAATAAAACGCCTTACAATTGATGCGCCAAATAACAAGTCAATATGTTGATTTGGGCTATGTTATGTCTTCGTTTTCTTAGTTTGTAACACCTAATGGACTAGAGATAGACCTATACAGGGTGGCAGATATGTAATACAACAAAGTAAAGCGCAATATTTTTTTATTTTTTTTTTTTAATTTTATTGTTCAAAAGCAAACAAATTTCGGAAATAACATACAATTTTAGAAACAGTTTAGATTTGTTCGAATTGGCCACCTTTGGCACGAATTATGGCCTTCAAACGGCCGACAAAGCCATCACACGCTGCACGAAAGTGGCTCTGCGGTATTTTGGCCCATTCCCGGCGAAGCGCCGTCTTGAGATGATCGATACTTTGGTATTTTTTAGTGCGAACCTTCCTCTCTAAAATGCCCCAGGCGCAAAAGTCCAACGGATTGAGATCCGGAGATCTTGGTGGCCATTGTGCGGTAGAAATGAAGCGAGGAACCTCCTTTTTAAGCCATTCTTGGTTGACGCGTGCTGAGTGCGATGGTGCTGAGTCCTGTTGGAATGTCCATGGTCTGCGGCCGAAATGTTTGTCTGCCCAGAGCTTCAATACTGTCTTTAGGACATTTTCCCGATAATATTCGGCATTTATTTTGACCCCATGGTCGATGAATACGAGCGGAGAGCGACCATCGGCCGTTACGGCGGCCCACACCATTACCATCGGCGGCGCTTGAGTTCTGGTGGCCAATCGAAGGTGTAAATTTTCAGCTGACCTCTTTGGCAAGTAAACCCGATCATTTTGTTTGTTCACAAACTGCTCAATTTGGAATGGCTTCTCATAGGAGAAAACCAAATTCGGTAACTGGCCACTTTCGTGCAAGCGAAGCAACTCCTTGGCTCTTTCCAGTCTAACTTTTTTTGTGCATCGGTGAGCTCTTGCACTTTTTGGAACTTCAATGGGTTTATTCCAAGCTCATTTTTTAATATGTGTTGTATCCGTTCTCGCGATATGTTCAGCTCACGAGCAATTTTTCTACCACTGCGGCGTGGATTTCGATCAAATCTGGCCTTCACTTTCCGGATCATTTCTGGTGTTGTTACCGTTTTTTTCGTCCACTTTTTTGACGCGATGCAACACTGCCAGTATCACGGTAACGAGCAATGGTACGAGAAACAAAAGATTTATTCACATTTAAATGCTGAAGGGCTCTAACGATAGCCACTTGCGTTTTTCCACCCAAATATAAAGCAATCACACTATCACGCTTGAATTCCATCACGAATAACTTTTTTCTGAATGCATAGATCAAAATGCTTTTATAAACTTGTAAACAATAAAATGAACTGTCACTGAAATAAATCTGTCAGCTATCAGACTAGCTGTTTAGAAATGATAGCAACCTGAAGTTGGTTGCAATACATATCAGCCACCCTGTATATACTTCTGACGATTCTCTTACAATCAATTCATGAGCATTTCCGTAAGTCTGTCCGTGTATTCTTGTTCTTATGGTTGTTATAAATTGAAAGAAACGGCCGTCACACCTGCGCGTGTTTGTTTTGATCGTTTGGCGTCATCCCGTTAGATCGAGACAAGTCAAGCAATCAAACAACAGGTGTACAAAACAAATTATTGCTTCATAAACAAAATGTTCACGATCAAGATAGGCCGTTGCAACACTTGTGATGTTCGTTGGCTGTTCATCCAGCAGCGACAACGAACATTAAAACGTGTGGTAGGTAACAATAGAAAACATGTAAGGAAAGATATAAAGTCGGGTAGGGCCAACTGTATAATAGCCCTATACTTCCCTAACAATGCTCAAGGAGGCAATGAGATAATAATTTGGAATAATTGGTTTCATTTTAGTAAAGAAAGTTCTTATCTCTTATCGGGCAAACAGCTTGGCTTCAAAGGGCAGAGAACTTCGAGTAATAAACTTGGAAAATTGGAAACCTTTCGAAGCCACGAAGGATGAGTTGAAGCACTGGGCAGAGGTGGCTCACAAAACTGTGTGGAATAGCGCAACAGTAGGAGCAACTGCAAAGATACTGTAGGGTGATCCAAATGAAAAGAAAACAAGAAGTCTTCTGAAACTAAACAAGATCGATATTAGTAAGATGATGAGTGTTCTAACGGGACACTCAAGCTTACAAGCACATCTTCATCGCATAGGACTAGCAGGAAACGACGAATGCAGGGCATGCAGAGAAAACATCGAAACGATGGAACATTTTCTGTGTCACTGCCCGGCTTTCACACATGCAAGATCCCAACATTTCGGGTCCGACATATTACCAGACTTGACTCATCTCAGAGAATATGACTGGAAGATACTGAGAAAATTCGTGTCTAGTAACGATTTTCTGTAACTCGTGAGGTATAAAAAGATCATAAATAAGGAGCGCACAACAGGCCGAACCACTGGCTTAAGTGTATGTCCATGGACATGAGACGTTTAAACGTATCCTCTCTTCAACCTAACCTATCTCTTATCAAGACATATTCCAATGAGGTGTTGAAGATGTTGAATGGATAACCTGAAAATGCGCAGTATTCTTATATCAAGAATCGGAAGGAACAAATAGATGGGACTTTATTTAATCTAAACAGATTTGCGACAGCTTACATTAAAAACCTCATTTCTGCCAAATTCTAAGTATTTAAACACAGACGTAAATTAGAGCTTAAATTCTGATTCGCAGGAACGTACATATGGAGGTATTCGTTCCTAATTAAGCAACTTTCTTCTGCCAAATTTAGTACAGTAAAGTACAACTTCTACAGCGCTTTGATACCAAATCGGGAGGTGTATCTATATGGTGGCCATATCTAATCGGCCTCCATATACATAAGGGAGGTGGACGTCATAGTTGTAAAAAATTAAGATTTTTTCAATTGTTATCGTCGGATAACCCGATATCTAAGCAAGATATTGATAAAATGTATATTAACGAACATTTTATTATACATCGTATTATTTTGAGGAATGACGCAAATCATCAGGGACAAAAAATGGTCATCCATAAAAATAGTAATTGATAACAAATTATAAACAATAATAGAAAACATAAATCATTTAATATTATTTTTTACATTGAAACAATTCCCCTGTAATTTTTTTTGACAGCGGAATGACGATTGAATACAAAAGTCGCTATAATTTCGGTTAAATACTGGCATTCCACAAATTTGAATGGATCGAAACTGGGTTTGTCACAATGAAGTTAAAAAGCACAAAAAAAGTTATAACCAGTAAGGAAAGGCTAAAGTCGGGACTATATAATACCCTACACCACTCTCGTAATATTGAATAACTCTGATATATAAATTTTGTAATTCATGTATAAATTGTTTACATAAATTTACTTTTGGGACATTTTATACTTAAATAATAGCATGTGTGGTGTAGGGTATAAAAACGATTGGATCTAAAGAGCCAAATCGGACGAAACATATATATGGGAGCTATAGCTAAATCTTAACCGATTTCTAAATTTCAAAACGATTGGATGTAAAATACAGCTTTTATAGGACTAAAGGGCCAAATCGGACGAAACATATATATGGGAGCTATAGCTAAATCTTAACCGATTTTCTTCAAATTCGGTAGTGTTGGTTCATGGATCAAGAAACTCTACCATTCTAAATTTCAAAATGATTGGATGTAAAATACATCTTCTACAGGACTAAAGAGCAAAATCGGACGAAACATATATATGGGAGCTATAGCTAAATCTTAACCGATTTCCTTCAAATTCGGCAATGTTGGTTCATGGATCAAGAAACTCTACCATTCTAAATTTCAAAACGATCGGATGTAAAATACAGCTTCTATAGGACTAAAGGGCGAAATCGGACGAAACATATATATGGGAGCTATAGCTAAATCTTAACCGACTTTTTTCAAATTCGGTAGTGTTGGTTCATGGATCAAGAAACTCTACCATTCTAACTTTCAAAACGATTGGATGTAAAATACAGCTTCTATAGGACTAAAGGGCCAAATCGGACGAAAGATATATATGGGAGCTATATCTAAATCTGAACCGATTTCAACCAAATTCAATAGCGATCTTAACAGTCGCGAAATACTCTAAACTGCAAAATTTCAGAACGATCGGAGCGAAATTGCGACCTGTAGTCGACGAACAACTTTACATGGACAGACGGACGGACATCGTTAAATCGACTCAGCTAGTGATTCTGAGTCGATCGGTATACTTTAAGGTGGGTCTAGCTGTGTTATTTTCAGGTGTTACAAACATCTGTCGCGAAACAAACTTATAATACCCTGTACCACAGTGTGGTGTAGGGTATAAAAAGTATTGAACTTAAAAAATAAAAGTAGTACAGTAGAATGACGCACATAAGTGTGAAAGCACATTTCGGAAGACAAAGCTAGACTTACATCATTTTATTAATATTGTTGGCGCAAAACAAACCACAAGTATATCTAGTAGATATACATGTATAATTTGAATTATTGGAATTCCAGAATGTTATGTAAATTTGCCAGGGGAATGACGCAAATCATCAGGGACAAAAAATGGTCATCCATAAAAATAGTAATTGATAACAAATTATAAACAATAATAGAAAACATAAATCATTTAATATTATTTTTTACATTGAAACAATTTTATTCAATAAATATTTTTGTCAAAAAATTTTAAGAAATTAAGTGAAAGTAGATTTAAGAGAGCCAGGGGAATGACATTTGAGCACTTTGGTAGACAATTTTTTCATAAAAAATTAATTTTTCAAAAAAATATTTTAGAGACCGCAAAGGACCTATAAAGCTTTGCAATAAAATAAATACCAAAGTGGAATATATTTTAGTTTTCCTATACACAATATGACTTAAATTTTGTGCAGGAACTTCCTACAGCTGTAGGTAACTTGGGATTTTTTAAATAGCCCCTATATATTGCATCTCCCCGATTTAAATTCTTAACGTCATAAAGATCACAAATGTCAACTGATAGGGGTGAAAAAATTGGTAACTGGGGTTCAAACGAACAATAGTAGTCATAGGTCCATGTTTGTATATAGCCCCATACAAAGGTCCATCTAGATTTGACTTCGTAACGCCACAAAAACCTCAAATTTAAACGAATTGGGCTGAAATGTGGTATAATTCGTTTATATGTACCCGGAACCATTCACACGAGATTCATGGTGGAGTGTATATTAGATTCGGGATGGCCGAACTTAATCCGTCGTTACTTGTTTTATCAAAACCCTTGAAAATATGGCTGAATTGATTTATAATGTGGTTTCTTGGGATTTACTTCCTAAGTGCTTGTCAAGATAAGCATAAAAACAATTATTATTTATTATAATCTGCGATGAAGTAAAATCGCAAGCAGCTAAAAAATTCTGATGAAGAAAATAAGCCACAAATAGCAATAACGCAAAATTTAAGGTATTATTTTTAACACATAAGTCCAATTTTTGTTGTTTTGTTAACTCAAGTGTACTGTCGACTCTTATCCATTTCTGCTTCATTGATAGTGGAATGAAAATAAGTATAACAAATTTTCCTTGTCATTGCACTTCGGTTTGAAAATAAATCTTCTTTGTACGGACATCATAAGCTCTTTGGCGTGAATATAATTGGAGTGTAAAATTATGCTGATTATGAAAATATAATTAAACTGACACTTAACGTGGGTAGATAAAAGCCAAGCTTTCGCTGGCCGTTTTGCACGATACTCAATAAATTTTGAATTTATTCAAAACCATTTAATAGGATTAATATTGTCAGAGTTTAACCAAATTGAATTGTTCAAAAAGGAAAATGTAAAATTATTTGGGTATTTCTTCATTTTCATGAATAATCAAAAGAAACAATGAAAGTTCGCCCATACAGTTATGTCTGTTAGCATAAAACTCAAATAAAAGATAATACATTTTTGTTCTTTTGTTAATTTTTTTACAATTCGAAATATTAAAAGCTAACTATGTGAATCAAAATATTTTCCGTGACATTTCGTGGTTAAAGGTTTTCTCGTCTGGGGTATATCTAAAGAAGGCTACGCGGATAAAAGAGTTTTTGCGAGTTTATGAGCCCACATTGAGGTGAGGCATCATAAACAAACTAATTAAATAAATTTAGCTAATATCACATACGCATAAACTAATTTGACAACACATATACTGTGGTTTGATATTGCCTTGATAGGAAAATCACAGAATGTCATTCTTGTACAACGAATTTTAATGAAAGAACAATTTTTTTGCAAAATGTATACATGTATATGGATTTTGGCACAAGAAATAGATTTATCTTAAACAAATTTTCATAACTAAAAATTTAAAATGGAAAATCGACTTCCTTCAAAATAACATATTACTTTCAAATACATACTTCAAAGAATCCATTCTACAAAGAAAATTTTGTAAAATTAAACAAAGTGATATATTGAAAAATCCTAGCTCACAAAATCTCAGATATAGCTTTATCTGCGTGTGCAACATAAAAATAAACTCATAAAGTATATTTGTACAATAGAAAATAAAGGAGAAAAACATTTGTAAGGAAAAAGCATGTCAAGCAGAAAAAGTGACTGAAAAAGTAAGAATGCTTTTCTCAAAAACATTGCCGCTAAAAAGAAACGCTGTTGTAAACACCAGCATCAACCGCTAATTGTTTATATGTTGCTTTGTCGTTTCGAATTATTCACAGCCCGTCCGTGAAACATCCAAACAACGCTCAGCACAACCGTAATTGTTCAGCATGTATAAAAGAAGGAAATTAAATTTATCGCACAACAGAGGATGAGCAAACATCAAAGTGATAAGTCAGATATATAAAAATTAAATGTTAGCTCCTTTCTTCCGAAACTGAATTTGACCTATATATATAAAGGGTCCGCCGTTTTTTTCAGCTAGTGCTTATTTGAATGGTAACACTTAGCTCATATCTGATTTGACAGATAATTAGTTTTATCCTTCCGCTGAACGAATATGGTTGTGTATACGCTTGAACAACGCTGGGAGCGATCGATTACAGAAGATGCCGATTTTGCCAACAAAATCATCTTTTCAGATGAAGCTCATTTTGATCTTGGCGGGTATGTAAACAAGCAAAATTGTCGCATTTGGGGCACAGAAAACCCGCACACATACATTGAAAAGCCGATACACCCAAAACGAGTCACTGTTTGGTGCGGATTTTGGTCCAGAGGCATAATTGGGCCATTTTTCTTCGAAAATGAGCAAGGAGTGGCCGTTACAGTCAATGGCGATAGTTATCGGGCCATGTTGAACGAATTTTTGTTCACAAAAATTGAAGAGGAGGATATTGGCAAAATTTGGTTTAACAGGACGGAGCTACGTGCCACACAGCCGAAGCTACACTCGATGTTTTCAAAAAAAAAAGTTATTTGGCGGACCCTTTATATATATGGGCAATGGGGCGTATAATAAACTATTTTTAATTAGCAAATTATAATAATGTATACGCCTCGTGTATTTATAAATTGCAATACTAAACCGCCGGTATATTCGATCATCCCTCTATCTCTTTGTTGAGAGTAATAATTCTTTTATCTTTTAGCAGCAAATATATATTTAATGATGATTTTACACCCTACGCCGGTTTTCTAAGAATCCTTTTGGTGACTCCATAAGTAGTTCGAAAAGCGTTCATCTATACGTCCATCTGTTTATTGTTAAAATAATATAAAAAGTGCGTTTCAGATAATGGAATAAAGTCCATTCGTAAGGGACCTATATACATATGTGTGAAAACTAATTACACTACGCAACAAAAAAAAAATTGTATGTCCTAAACCTAAAAATATTTTGTGTGTAGATTGTGGCATACTGTTATATAAAATCAAAACCAAAAATGTTTTTACGGATAATTTTTTTTTTAATTTTTTTATTAAATATGCTAATATCGTCGAAGGTACCCTTAGTATTTGCACTATAATTTTTGGAGTATATGCCCGATCAGGTCGACTTATACGTTAAATTGAGCTATTAATGTGTGCTGGAAATGTTGGAAATATCTCTTTCACAGTGGTTTAGTAACAGTCGTTAAACAGATTGGAAAAAGTAGATTTTTTCAAAAAAAATAAAAATTTCGTGGGACGAAAAAAAAGATAAAAAATAGAAAAAAAATCGAAAAAAGAATATTTTATTTTATTTTTGAAAAGTTTGCATCCTAGCGAAGAAAATAATGCCTATTTGAAAAAAATCTATGGATAAATGTAGATTATAGCAATTTTGGTAGAGGTAAGAGAATTTCAAAAAATCGTTTTTTTTTTAATTTCTGTTTAAATAGCGATTTTATTTATTACTTTTATTTATATTATGTGCATTTGAGTTTATTTACATGTACAAGTTTCATTAGAAGTAATTGTGAGTTCTTTGTTGACGTTTGTAGATTTCGGAATCGGTTTCTCTAATGAGGAACCAAATATATATATCTCCCATCATTCTTTCATCCCAGTGCCCTTAGTAACGCCGCTCGATGGACTTCATTTCTTGGTGAAACCTTTCCCCATGTTCGTCGCCAAGATTCTCGGGGAAAACGTTTAAATGAGAATGCAAGAAATGAATTGTGAGGGACATAATTACATCTGTTGGAATACATAAAGCGAAAAATAAGATAGAAGAATACATACATATGTGTTATATACATATGTAAATATAGAAAAATATATTTCTTATCAATTTTTTCATAATTTTTTAACAAATCATTAATCATTGTTTCATATTGCGGGCTTTTATTGGATCCAAGGAAATTTGAAACTACAAGCTTAAACGACCTACATGCTGCAATTTCATCCGACGTCAAATAGGATTCGAAATTTACATCTTTCATCAGTTTCCTTATTTTAGGCCCATCAAAAACCCCTTCTTCGATTTTTTGAAAAGAAAGACTTTTAAATAATCTTTTTTAGAGTGAATTGCCATCTTTCCTTAGCTTTTACAAAACTGTTAAAGAGCCCAGCTTAATATGCAATGGTGGCAAAAATAATGTTTTCTTTTTGGACGAGAGGTGTGTATTTTATGTTGTTTTCACCCAATGTAATGTCTTTTCTTGTTGGACATTTCTTTCTTCGGTAATGATCTTCGCGAGCTCGGCTATCCCAGAGGCATAAAAAACAGCAATATGTTGTATATCCGCCTTGCATTCCACATAACATCCCAACTACTTTTAAATCGCAACAAATTTTTCAGTCATGTTGTTCATATTTAATGTATTTTATCAATTTAGCCATTGTTTCGTATGATTCCTTAGCGTTGACGGCATGAGCAATGGGAATCGACGGTTTCTGATTTCCGTTGTGCAAAAGTACTGCTTTCAAACTTTCTTTACTGCTGTCAACAAATAACCGCCATTCTTTTGAATTGTATGTTTGATTAATTTCCTCGAACAATCCGGGAATGTCCTTGCAAAAGCATATGTTATCCACAGTTGTAATCTTTTTTAGAGTGAATTGCCATCTTTCCTTAAAGCGTTTACAAAACTTTTAAAGAGCCCAGCTTAATATGCAATGGTGGCAAAAATAATGTTTTCTTTTTGGACGAGAGGTGTGTATTTTATGTTGTTTTCACCCAATGTAATGTATTTTCTTGTTGGCCATTTCTTTCTTCTGTAATGATCTTCGCGAGCTCGGCTATCCCAGAGGCATAAAAAACAGCAATATGTTGTATATCCGCCTTGCATTCCACATAACATCCCAACTACTTTTAAATCGCAACAAATTTTTCAGTCATGTTGTTCATATTTAATGTATTTTATCAATTTAGCCATTGTTTCGTATGATTCCTTAGTGTTGACGGCATGAGCAAAGGGAATCGACGGTTTCTGATTTCCGTTGTGCAAAAATACTGCTTTCAAACTTTCTTTACTGCTGTCAACAAATAACCGCCATTCTTTTGAACTGTACGTTTGATTAAGTTCCTCGAACAATCCGGGAATGTCCTTGCAAATGCATATGTTATCCACAGTTGTATAAAATTGTTTGTAAGGTCTATCACGGACTCTATAATATGATATGTTAACATTTGGGGCCAAAATATTGTACTGTTTCATCCGAGATGCAAGTAGTTCTGCCTTATCTTTGGTCAGTTCCAAATCTTGCACATATATTTCCAAATATTGCACATATATTTCTTCTATTATTTTACTAAACTCGCGTTTTTTTTTAATTACATATTTTCCGCAGATGTAGCAGAAATTGTCGGGATCATTTACACATTGAAAAGTTCTTTGCCTTTTACTCATACTTCGAAATAAAACTTTATAATATTTTTCAGAAAATCGACTTATCTCTTTAAGGCGCTGAATCACACTAATTTATTAATAAGTAATTTCATTCATAAATTCCGGATTTAAGGTACATAAGTTGCAGTACCTGTAGCTGACATAAAGTTAGCTTCGAACGTAGAAAACCAATACATATAATTTTACTACCTGTATATACTACTGGGATGTCCATGCCCCTAAAAGGCGCAACTGAATGGAAACCTCACAAATAAAAAACCACAAATATTGTTGAATGATCCTCTATCTGAGCGGATCTCATCCAATATAGCTCTCACATTGCATATCATGTTTTATGAAGGGTTACGAACGGCCATAAAACCTCGTCCTCTCTATAATTTTATAATGTCTGACATCAATCCTCATAAAATAAAATGCAAGTGCAATGTCTCTTATATATCTCTCTCACATATGGCGAATTCAATAAAAGCAGAAACATCATTTAAAAACGAAAAAATATGAAAGAAAATTTTTTGTGTTTTCAGTGTTTTCTTCGTTAGCATGCTGGCTTTTTAAAAATGTGATAAAATATTTTTTCGATTTTTTTCTATTTTTTATGTTTTTTTTTTTTTTGTACCAGGAAAAAGTTTTTTTAAAAAAAAATCATTTTTTCTCATATTTTTGACGACTGTTACTAAACCAAAGATTCTACGTGAATGCAATATTTTCAGCATATGTAGCCCTCATAATTCCCTTTAATCTGAGGCATAACACGGCTCAATCAGGCTTATACTTGAAAAAATACTGGTCCAAATACTGAATGTACTTTCCATGAAAGCTGGAATTAAAAAAAATTAAAAAAAAAATTACCATAAACATTTCTTTTTATATTTTTTTCGTGTTTGTGACACCTAATTGCACCAGAAACTGTTGGCATTATGTATTGGTTGTATTGTGTGATCCTTATAGCGACAATAATTTAAGTCAAAAATGCCCAATGTATACGGATAATACAAAACTCTATGACTCACTTTCATATAGAATGCCTCAGAAAATTCAGCAATAGCGAAGGGTGTGAACTTTCTTAGTAACACCACAAAGTCTGAAGATGCTATCATCTTCACAGGTAGAACCAGTAAGGAAAGGCAAATGGTGGGTGCGTCGACTACATAACACCCTGCACTACTCTGGTGCTATGGGATAACACTGAAATATCCAGGTTATGCTACAGATACAAATTGTTTACTTTCAATAATGTGCTTTTTTAATTTAAACCAGTAAGGAAAGACAGTAAGTCGGTCGGGGCCGACTATATAATACCCTACACCTACCTACCAATGCGAAAATGGGCATTGCGATAAGAATTTGGCAGTGTTCATACATGTAATAAGCAAACTCTCTCTGCCGATTTTCGTACTGATCGGATATAAATCACGGTTTCTACAGTGCTTACATGTCAAATCGGGTGTAACATATATATTGGGACTATGTTTAAATCTGAACCGATTTTCCCCGAATTTGGCAGTGTTCATACATGTGATAAGAAAACTCTCTCTGTTAAATTTCGTACTGATCGGATATAAAACATGATTTCTACAGCGCTTAAATGTTAAATCGGGTGAAACATATATATGGGGGCTATATCTAAATCTGAACCGATTTTCCCCGAATTTGGCAGTGTTCATACATGTAATAAGTAAACTCTCTCTGTTAAATTTCGTACGGATCGGATATAAAACACGATTTCTACAGCGCTTATATGTTAAATCGGGTGAAACATATATATGGTGGCTATATCTAAATCTGAACCGATTTTCCCCGAATTTGGCAATGTTTATTCATGTAATAAGGCAACTCTCTCTGTTAAATTTCGTACTGATCGGATATAAAACACGATTTCTACAGCGCTTAAATGTTAAATCGGGTGAAACATATATATGGTGGCTATATCTAAATCTGAACCGATTTTCCACGAATTTGGCAGTGTTTATTCATGTAATAAGAGAACTCTCTCTGCCAAATTTCGTACTGATCTGATTTAAAATACAGTTCCTACAGCGCTTACATGCCAAATCGGGTGAAACATATATATGGGGGCTATATTTAAATCTGATCGGATTTTCTCCGAATTTGGTAGTGTTCATTCACGTAATAATAAAACTCTCTCTGCCGAATTTCATGAAGATCGGATGTAAAATGTGGTTTCTACGGCGCTTGCATATCAAATCGGGTGAAACATATATATGGGGACTATATCCAAATCGGAACCGATTTTAACCAATTTCAAAAGGGATCGTCCTTGGGCCAAAAAAGAGCACTATGCTAAATTTCATCACAATCTGACCATAAATACAACCTGCACTTTGATTACAAGAATACATGGACAGACGGACAGACAGACAGACGGACATGGCTAAATCGACTCAGAAAGTGATTCTGAGTCGATCGGTATAATAAACAATGGGTCTATCTCTTCTCCTTTTAGGTGTTACAAACAAATGCACAAAGTCATAATACCCTGTACCACAGTGTGGTGTAGGGTATAAAAATGTGAAATACAGCTTCTACAGCGCTATAAGGCCAAATCGGAAGGAACATATATATCGAGGCTATATATATACATAACGAATAACTTGTCAGCCCGGTGGACGGACACTGTACCACTGTGTGGTGTGGTGTAGTGTATAAAAATGGCAATCAAAGCTATATAGTCCGCAAAAGTCAAATCCTGTCGAATCCTTTTGGGCTGTAAAAGAGTGACATATAACACCGTTTGACAGGATTTTTGGGTCTGATTTTTAAGTGTCCAATTTGGGTTTTTTTTTTTTTACTTTTTTCAAAAACTTTTATTTTTTGTCATATTTTGTAATACTTCGTCGAAACCGCTGAAGGCCTGTAAAATGGTAGTGGTAATAAGTTGAAGGCTATAAAATTTAAAATAGTTTAAAGCTTCCCTGAAACAATTCGGATAAATGGTTCTCGAGTTATGCCAAAATATGTGGTTCAACCTCTCTATTTTTCAATATCACGGATTATCGCTAGAACTAGAGTCAATTCAAAGTAACTACCCGTTAAGCTAAAAACCCTAGAAAATTCGAAGACGAAAAATGAGTAAAAGCACTGGGCAGTGATGGCTCACAAAACTATGTGGATAGCGATATGCAAAGATACTATAGGGTGACCCAAATCAGAAGAAATCATATAGTCTCTGAAACTAAACAGGATTGATACTAGTTAAATTATGAGTGTTCTTATATCATTTTAAAGCTTTCAAGCACACATACTCCACAGATAACGACCAATGCAGGTCATACAGGGAAAACATCGAAACGACGGAACTTTTCTATGACAATGCCCAGCTTTCGCACATGCAATACCCCGATACATGGAGCCTGACACATTACTGAGGAAATTCGATCACAAATAAGGAGCTTACAAAAGGTCGATCTACTAGCATATGAGACGTCAAACCGTCTCCTCACCTCAACCTCACCTAATTTCAGACTGTGGTATACATTTTATACCCTACACCACACTTTGGTACAGGGTATTATGACTTTGTGGATTTGTTTGTCACGCTTAAAAAGAGAAGAGATAGAACCAAAGTTTGTTATACCGATCGACAGAGAATCACTTTTTGAGTCGTACGAAATTGGGCAGAGAGAGTTCTCTTATTACATGAATAAACACTGCCAAATTCAGGGAAAATCGGTCCAGATTTAAACATATATATGTTACACCCGATTTGACATGTAAGCTCTATAGAAACCGTATTTTATATCCGATAAGTACGAAATTCGGCAGAGAGAGTTTTCTTATTACATGTAAGAACACTGCCAAATTATTATCGCAATGCCTATCGCATTGTTAGGGAGGTGTACGGTACTATATAGTCGGCCACGCCCGAATTTCTGTCTTTCCTCACTGGTTTTACAATACCTAACCAATATGGAAAGACAACATACTTCGTCGATAATTCGTTAGCATTTTCGACATGTTATTCATTTTATTTGCTCATACTTTTAATAGCTCTTCCATAATTATATCTGCGATGAAGGGGGATTGAGGAGGCCCCATTGGCATTCCCTTTAGTTGCTTAAATTTGTAAATTGTACAATATGTTTGATTTCTGATTGATTGATTTCGTACACGCACAATGCAATTTTATAGAACATGTGTACCATTTTATTTTTATCCCCTCACCTTAGAGAAGAGGGTATATACCATTTGCTCCGAGCCAAAAGTGTAACACGTCGAAGGAGTGTCCTTAGACCTTAAGTAGGTTCGGCGGAAATTCGTTTTGGGCCAATTTAAGTCATTTGAGCAATGCCCGTCCGTCTATGTGTCTGTCTGCTGCTTAGTGCGCACGATAACTCTCGAAAGGATTAACCGATCGACTTCAAATTTGGTATGCGGTAATATTTTTCTCTATCTCCGGCTAAGTTCGAAGATGGCCCATAATGGTCCACTCCTTCTTGTACCTCCACCACAAAGGGTTAACTTTTAGTGAAATATAAACTGGACCCGGTCCACTTCGTTGCCCAAGATTAAGATTTCCGATCCCGTCCATTTTTGAACCAATCACGAATCCTGCCACCAAATACATATACATAAAATAACAGCACTCTTGCTAAAAAATTGTGCAAGATATCTAAATTTCAAAATGTGACTTACATGGGCGGGGCCACGCCCCTTAGTCTGATCCCGCCCATTTTTTAACTAATTACGTAGACTTCCACCAGATACATTTAAACATAATTACAGTACTATCACTAATAAATTGTGCAAAATAGATGAGATTTGGGTTATATGGTCGGGACCACGCCCTTTGGTCTGATCCCGCTCATTTTTAGACCAATCACGTAGGCCAGACACATATACACAAAATTACAACACTCTCGCAAACAGATTGTGCAAGATACCGCAATTTCAAAAGGTTGCTTATATGGGCGAGGCCACGCCCATTGATCCGATTCTTTCCATTTTTGGACCAATCACGTAGACTATCACCAGATACATATGCACAAAATTACAGCACTCTCGCTAACGAAATTATCAAGATATCTCAATTTCAAAATTTGACTTATATGGACGGGACCACGCCAATGTTTAAACCAATCAGGTAGACTACCACCAGATACATATGTACAAAATTACAGCACTCGCGCTAACAAAATTATCAAGATATCTCAATTCAAAAATTTTACTTATATGGTCCGTTTCCGCCCATTTTTTGGACCAATCACACAGACCTCCAGATACATATGCACAAAATTACAGCACTCTCGCTAATAATCTGTGCAAGATATTACATTTTTAAAATTTGAAATTTAAAATTAAAATTTGGCTTAAATGGGCGGTGCCACGCCTATTGATCCGATCCCGCCCATTGTTGGAAAATTTATATAATCTGCCACTAAATGCATACACGCAACATTTCAGCACCCTAGCTAAAAAATTTTCTCAATATCAAAATTTGACCCATATGGGCGGGTCCACCCCCACTTGATATATCGCAAATTCAAGTACCCTATTTTCACCACCCCCCACACATGTACATTCTGTGAAAATTTCAAATATATATATACAAAATTACAGCACACTCGCTAACAAAATTTTCAAGATATCTCAATTTCAAAATTTTGACTTATATGGGGTCACGCCCATTGGTCCGATCCCGCCCATGTTTAAACCAATCGGGTAGACTACCACCAGATACATATGTACACAATTACAGCACTCTCGCCAAAAAATTGTGCAAGATATCTCAACTCAAAAATTTTACTTATATGGTCGGTTTCCGCCCATTTTTTGGACAAATCACGTACACCACCAGATACATATGCACAAAATTACAGAACTCTCGCTAATAAATTGTGCAAGATATTACACTGATAGAAAAACCGTTCGTCACCATGACGAATCGGTTTCGTCAATATATCTTCGTACTGGTGACGAAAAGTTTCGTACATGCGATGTTTCTGTACGTCAATAGAACGAACACGATCATCAAGTCATGTTTTTGGTGATTTCGAAATTCGTCGAGAGAACGATAAGATTTCATTCCCACGACGAAAAGATTTATTTGGCCATTTTGCTGAAAATATGATCAAACGAAGCAATCAAATTATAGTTTCTGCTTAAATGTACTGTTCTATATGCGTTCTGATTACCTTAGTTAAATAATTTGTTGTAAAAGATCAATTTAAAAAATCTAATAATTAATGACGAACACCGTTCGTCAATCAGATTATCCATTCATCATGAGAACGACCGACTTATTCGCCCTTTACGGCAACGTCAACTCCTACAGCAAAACGAAGTAAGACATGCGACGTTGTTATGTTCGTCCACGTGTGTGTTCCACGCAGCACCGATTGGTTCAAACAAACCGCACTGGCACGGCGTAAATGATGTTTGTTTAACAAAACATCAAACACATGCATATTCATACATGCAGCTCGAGAAGCTGTATAAGTGTGAAACATTTGTGCTAGTGGTCTGTTGGCAAATACATTACTTGATATGATTATTTTTGATTTAAAATAGCAGAAGTAATGAATACTTCTCGTTTGTTTGATTTCAGCCTTACCTGATAAGAACTGCGTCTCGAAACGAATATTCACAACTGAACCTAGCAATGCAGTCATATAATTTTATTTTCCATACCATTTTAAATGGTTTAAAACTAGAAGATCATTTATTGGAATTTTTAAAATTTAAATAGTCGTGGGCATGAATTCGTCGTGGTGATGAATGGGATTCGTCGTGGTGATGAATGGAGTTCAGCATGGTGATGAATAGAGTTCGTCGTGGTGATGAATGCTATTCGTCGTGATGATGAAACGGGTTCGTCATGATGATAAATGGGGTTCGTCGTGGTGATGAATGGATCATCCTGAGGACGAAAGTTTTTGGAAACAGAAATTCGTCATGGTGACGAACATATTCATCAAGAGGATTATTCCGTACGTTAGCTGACTTTTGACGAAAAAATAATCGTGATGATGTACAAATTCGTCGTCATGACGAAGCTTTTTCTATCAGTGTACATTTTTAAAATTTGGCTTATATGGTCGGTGCCACGCCCATTGGTCCGATCCCTCTCATTTTTGGAAAATTCACACAATCTGCCACTAAACGCATACACACAACATTTCAGCACCCTAGCTAACAAATTTTCTCAATATCAAAATTTGACCCATATGGGCGGGTCCACGCCCATTGATATATCGAATATTCAAGTACCCTATTTTCACCACCCCCCACACATGTGCGTTCTGTGAAAATTTGTCTTGTATGGCCGGGACCACGCCCATTGGTCCGATTCCGCCCATTTTTGGAAAATTCACATGATATGCCACTAAATGCATACACACAAAATTTCAGCACTCTAGCTTAAATTTTTTCTCAATATCAAAGTTTGACCCATGTGGGCGGGTCCACGCCCACTTGATATATCGAAAATTCAATTACCCTATTTTCACCACCCCCACACATGTACATTCTGTGAAAATTTCAAGAAGATCAATCCAGCCATTTAAATGCCTACACGGAACAAACAAACCCACAAACAGACACTCTCTTTTATATATATAGACTAGCTGGACCCGGTCCACTTCGTTGCCCCAGACTTCAGATTTCCGATCCCGTTCATTTTTGGATTAATTACGTAGACTGACACCAAATATGTATGCCCAATAAAAATTGATCTCTCTAACAAATTGCTCAAGATATATCAAACACAAAATTTCAGCACTCTCGCTAACAAATTGTGCAAGATATATCAATTTAAAATATTGACTTCAATGGCCGGGTCCACGCCCACTGGTCCTATCCCGCCCATTTTTGTGTAAATCACGTAGACAACCGTGACAAAAATTACAGCTCTATCGCTAACAAATTGTGCAAAATATTCCAATTTCAAAACTTGACTCACTCGGTCGGTGCCACGTCCATTAGTCTGATCCCGCTCATTTGTTGACCGTAGACTGCCACCAGATACATCGCAAAATTACAGCACTCTCGCTAATAAATTGTGCAAGATATCTCAATTTAAAAATTTGGCTTATAAGGGCGGGGCCACGCCCATTGTTCCGATCCCACACATTTTGGGACTAATCTCGTAGACTGCCACCACGTACATATACTCAAAATTACAGCACTCTCGCTAACAAATCGTGTAGATAAATTTCAACATTTGGGCTGGGCCACGCCCGTTGCTCTGATCCCGCCCATTTTTGGGCCAATAACGTAGACTGCCACCGGATACATACATATTCACAAAATTGCAGCACTCTCGCTAATAAATTGCCCAAGATATCTCAATTTCAAAATTTGGCTTATAGGGGCGGGGCCACGCCCATTTGTCAGATCCCGCTCATTTTTGAACCGGTCACGTAGACTACCACCAGATACATATACGCAAAGTTTCAGCACTCTCGCTAACAAATCGTGTAAGATATCCCAATTTCAAAATTTGGCTTATATGGGCTGGGCCCATAGGTCCGATCCCACCCATATTTGGACCAATAACGTAGACTGCCACCGGATGCATATGCACTATATTGCGGCACTCACGCTAACAAATTGTTCAAGATATCACAATTCTAAAATTTGCCATATACGGGCGGGGCCACGCCCATTGGTTCAATCCCGCCCATTTTTAGACCAAGCACGTAGACTGCTACCAGATACAGATACACAAATTTACAGCACTCTCGCTAACAAATCGTGTAAGATATCCCAATTTCAAAATTTGGCTTATATGGGCTGGGCCCATAGGTCCAATCCGCCCATTTTTGGACCAATAACGTAGACTGCCACCGGATATATATGCACTAAATTTCAATACTGACGCTAACAAATTGTTCAAGATATCACAATTCAAAAATTTGGAATACATGGGCGGGGCCTCGCTCATTGGACCGATCCCGCCCATTTTTGGAAAATTCACATGATCTGCCACTAAATGCACACACACAGAATTTCAGCACTCTAGCTAAAAAATGTTCTCAATATCTAAATTTGACCCATGTGGGCGGGTCCACGCCCACTTGATCGAAAATTCAAGTACCCTATTTTCACCACCCCCCACGCATGTACATACTGTGAAAATTTCAAGAAGAGCGGTCCAGCCGTTTAGGCGTCTATACGGAACAAACCCACAAACAGACACTCTCTTTTAAACTAACAAAAAGCGTATTAAAAATCAAAGAATTTGTCGTAAAGTTTAAGATTTCGGCAATGATTTCGAGCCAAAGACAATCGCTATAAAAATAAGAATGTTTTATAGTAAATTCAAAGACATGAATAGTACTTGTTTTGATGATGCTTTTCATTGAATCAAGAACATTTGGTAATAAAACTAATTAGGTTTGGTCTTAAAATAAGCACGTTTTGGCGTAAATTGAAGTATGCCTCGTGCTAATGTTTAGTAAAATATTATAAAATTTAAAACATTATCGTATTAAATTTTAAAATGTATGCCACGATAAATTCAAAACACAACACTTCCTTTTTCCAAAAATTGGTTTTATTATTTTAATATTAGAAAATACATAAAATGTGTAATACATATTACGGTTAACTTTCAACATTTTATAATCTAAATCCGTATTTTAGTTGTATGTATAAAGATAAACCGGCCAACACACCATCGAAATATTTGAAGTTTTGTATATTTGTTATCGATTTGTAAACTTATAAGGGATTCAGCTTTCTATATGTTCCCCAAAACATCTCTGAACAATTTTCGTTGGAACCTTTAATGATTTTGAACATTGAATTTGGCTGAAATTAAAATAAAAATATTATAAAATTGTATACACGCTGAAAAATTGCTTCTGTAGTATATTGCCCCAAACATATTCAGCTTGAAACGTACATATGTTTAGGATACACTCCAAATACCTATATAGTATTTGACACATACAAATAATATACGTTTGGGAGGATATTGTTCTAAACTAGGATTCCATCCTAATATTTCTTATTTGGAAGTAATATTTCCGAAACAAAGATTTATTTGTATTTAAAAATTTTTTGGTAATGTATCAGTGCCTTAATTTAGATGCAAGTTTTCTGTTTTTCAGATGTTCAAGGTGCAAACAAATTTAATATGTTTGTAAAATTCGATTCAAATTTAAATCCTATAATTTTTCGTAGATTTAAATTGATGGATTGTCAAAAAGAGATGAATAGGAATATTTATTAAATAATAATTAGTTAATGCTGCTTATGACATTCTTAATCCTGCTGTTAGACTGGAAAATTTGTACAAATCCTAGATTAAGACATCATTTGGTCCATATTATATTTTCATACAAAACGAATATTTAACCGAAAAAAATTCGAAAAAGTCAAAAATTTTTAAAAATATTTTAAATAAAATATATTTGACTCCTTTAACAATAACTTTGTTTGTGTAAAAACACATATATTATTTGTGAAAGTCAGTTCGCAAATATATTTTGTTCTAATATATTAATATATACGTTCCAAATAAATATATTTTCTTTCAATTCAAACATTCCCGTGTAGGTGTATGCTCACTTATTTGTTGTAATTTATAAATGGCATTCAACACTGCATTTTTCATATATCCATAACATTTATCTTCAAATATTGCTCGATCTTAAATTCAAATAATTAATTTTTTTCTGAAAAGAAATCAAATATAAAAACCAGTAAGGAAAGGCTAAAGTCGGGCGGTGCCGACTATATAATACCCTACACCACTCTCGTAATATTGAATAACTCTGATATATAAATTTTGTAATTCATGTATAAATTGTTTACATAAATTTACTTTGGGACATTTTATACTTAAATAATACCTTGTACCACAGTGTGGTGTAGGGTATAAAAACGATTGGATCTAAAGAGCCAAATCGGATGAAACATATATATGGGAGCTATAGCTAAATCTTTACCGATTTTCTTCAAATTCGGCAATGTTGGTTCATGAATCAAGAAACTCTACCATTCTAAATTTCAAAACGATTGGATGTAAAATATAGCTTCTATAGAACTAAAGGGCCAAATCGGACAAACATACATTTGGGAGCTATAGCTAAATCTTAACCGCTTTTCTTCAAATCGGTAGTGTTGGTTCATGGATCAAGAAACTCTACCATTCTAAATTTCAAAACGATTGGATGTAAAATACAGCTTTTATAGGACTAAAGGGCTAAATCGGACGAAACATATATATGGGAGCTATAGCTAAATCTTAACCGATTTTCTTAAAATTCGGCAGTGTTGGTTCATGGATCAAGAAACTCTACCATTCTAAATTTCAAAATAATTGGATGTAAAATACAGCTTCTACAGGACTAAAGGGCCAAATCGGACGAAACATGTATAGCTAAATCTTAACCGATTTTCTTCTAATTCGGCAGTGTTGGTTCATGGATCAAGAAACTCTACCATTCTAAATTTCAAAACGATTGGATGTAAAATACAGCTTTTATAGGACTAAATGGCCAAATCGGACGAAACATATATATGGGAGCTATAGCTAAATCTTAACCGATTTTCTTCAAATTCGGCAATGTTGGTTCATGGATCAAGATACTCTACCATTCTAAATTTCAAAACGATCGGATGTAAAATACAGCTTCTATAGGACTAAAGGGCCAAATCGGACGAAAGATATATATGGGAGCTATATCTAAATCTGAACCGATTTCAACCAAATTCAATAGCGATCTTAACAGCCGCGAAATACTCTAAACTGCAAAATTTCAGAACGATCGGAGTGAAATTGCGACCTGTAGTCGACGAACAACTTTACATGGACAGACGGACGGACGGACGGACATCGTTAAATCGACTCAGCTAGTGATTCTGAGTCGATCGGTATACTTTAAGGTGGGTCTAGCTGTGTTATTTTCAGGTGTTACAAACATCTGCCGTGAAACAAACTTATAATACCCTGTACCACAGAGTGGTGTAGGGTATAAATACACATAAATTGTATCGTACCACAATTGGTAAACACTGAAAACTAAGAGAAATATTTTAACCGTTCATATATAATACTTACGTTGAAATATTTGGTAGAATTTGTCACTCTTTTCCCAAGAGATCCATTCTAAAATTGGTTTTCTAAAAAATTAAAAAAAGATAGTTTTATGGCTAACATATTAATAACACAATAATTTTACATTTCTGCATTGTGCGCTGTTATCAGTTATTTTTAAAAAATATATACTTTCAATTAAAATGTGTTATGTTGTGTTTTGTTAATTTTGTAATTGCCAAAAATTTGTTTATTTAAGGGTTATAATATTAGATTTCACGTATCTAAACATTTTCCTATTGTCTCTTTCAGTATTACAAAACCTATTACTCACATTTTTATCGTCCATTGTTTAGTGTTCGCACAAATCTCTTCACAGGACTTATTAAAAAGATCTCTTATAAAAACGCATGTACATCATCATAAATAACATGCAGCAAAAATAACTATGACGCACGCACTCTATTATCACCAAGATCGATGGTGACGCCGACGGCATAACCACACACATGTACCCGACACTTGCATTTGTTATGCTTTAGCAAAAATAACTGTTAACAGCCCATAATAAAATAATTTTCGGTGCAATATGCGCGTATGTATACACGTATACTTACATATTCGACGCAATCTCATTTTTTCACAATCCGCGTTCAGAGACTACCGTCTCCCTCCATCGCTTGTAAATAACTGACGATTTAAAAGAAAACGAACAACAGAATTATTTTCTTTTTTCAGAGAGTAGAAGAGCTCGCATCACCATAACAATTATTGATTTACACGTTAACAAACAAAACAGATTCTCCGAGCGAGGTAGAGAGAGGGAGAGAGATTGTATAATTCTCTCGTATGTATTCTTAAAAATAATGGCAATTGTCATAAAATGTATTACCAAGACAGTCTTTCCTTTATGGGGAGCATAGCCTTAAATTTATTACTCAAATATATCATACTGTCAATTAAGTCCGATTCGGCATTAAAACTATCACATGTCTGCATCATAGTTTGAATGAAGAAAATCCTTAAAGGTATTGAAATAAAGCGGATTGTCACAAAAATTATGATTAGTTTCTTAAATTTAAAGGCGTACATTTAAAGAAGCGCGTACACAAAACTAATGATTAGATAGTCATTAATTGAAATTGAAAAAACTTTAAATTAAGGAAAATTTCGTAAAAAAACATGTAAATTTTCATTATTTTTATAAAAATTGGGATGAATTGATGCCGCGGTCGCATACTTAATTTAAGAATGTGTCGTCATTAATTTTATTACAATTTTTTTCAGTGTATATATATAGATTGAAACTTTAATACCTTCTATACTACTTACACGAATCTTCTGAAATTTCACACATAGTATTAGTATGTTAGTCGCTAACACTTCATAAAAAATGGGCGAAGTGGCCACTCCCTTTTTGGTACCTCCCACAAAAATGGACCATTCTGCACCAAAAGTTAACTGCTTATGGCTTTAATATCAGTTCATAAAAATACTTGAAATTTTGAACAGAATAATGATTTTATAGTACCTAGAGTCCAGAGAAAAGTGGCCGTTATCGGCACGGCCCTTTTGGGACCTCCCACACAAATGGACCGACTGAACTTTCTGACTTGTTAAATAACCTTTTATTCCTTAATTCTATGAAAATATTGTTGTTTCTGTCTGTTTTAAGGCCATTACAGCCCTATTGTTTAACATGTTGTCCACCAAAAGAAGGGCTGCCATTGAAACTGCACTTGATGCTGATGATGTTGTTGAGAATGTTTCTGGCTCTTGTTTATTGCTATTGTTTTTATTTCAATTGTTGTTATTTTAATGGTTTTGACACTTGAGTTTAAATTACAATAGAAGATGCGCTCTTCAATGTGAGCTCTTTTACCCCTCCAATTACACTACCTTTCACACACAGCGCCAATCTTTACCTCCCATGCAGATACGTAGGCGAGGCCAAGGGCCAAGTTCTTTTTGTACAGACAAACTGCAAACAACAAATGTGTGAAAATAAAAGAAACAAATAACTAAACGAACAAAAAACTGTAACTTTCAAGAGTAAAAGGGTATAAAAAAGTACAAAGTGTTGAATAATAAAAAAATGAAAATGTACACGGAACGTTAGTTAAATTCTGTATTAGATCCTCTACACCATTTTTGGGATTTGTTGTAGTTTCTGAGCTTAATGAAACTATGTCAATATATAAAATGATTTTATTTAAAGTGAACAAAATAATGAAATATTACTGACCGTAAAATAAATGCAATGAAGATTGTCGGAGGTGGTGATATGTATTATGACGCGAGATGCTTCAATACTAAACCAGTAAGGAAAGGCAGAAAGTCTGGCGGGGCCGACTGTAATATACCCTACACCTCCATAACAATGCGAAAACATACATTGCGATAATAATTTGGTATAATTAGTTTCGTTTCAGTTACACGGGGGAAAATCGTAATTTTTGATATGTTTGAATTGAAAGAAAATATACTTGGAAACGATTTTTTTAAATATTATATTTGTTAACAAATAAATTTTATTTCAAAATCAAAAAATTTTGTTGGGAACGCATATATTAATATATTAGAACATAATTTATTTCCAAACTGACTTTCACAAATAAAATATGTGTTTACACACAAACAAAGTTATTGTTTAAGAAGTTTTCCAAATATATTTTATTTAAAAAAGATTTTAAAAACTTTGCTGACTTATTCGAATTATAGTTAGTATTTCCTACTTTTCGCGTTAAACTTTATAGCTAAAAATTACTTTTAATTTATAAATATTCCAATTCATCACTTTTTGTCAATCCACCCATGCAATTTATATTGGCGAAAGATTATACGATTTAAGTTTCAATTAAGTTTTACAAAAATATAAAATTTATAAACAAATTGCTCTTTGAACATCTAAACAACAGAAAACTTGGGTTTATATAAGGGATTGATACATTGCCAAAATATTTAAAGACAAATTAATCTTTGTTTCAGAAAAACTAGATCAAAAAAAAAATATTAGAATGTGAACATATTTTGGTTTAAAACGATAACCTCCCAAACATACAATATTTGTGGGTGTCAAATATTATATATTTGGAGTGTACCCTAAACATATGTATACTTCAAGCCGAATATGTTTGGGACAATATACTACAGAAGCGATTTTTTTTCAGAGTGTAACAAAGAACTTAGCTTCACCAGTACAACTTATATAGCGCTTTGATACCACATCGGAAGGAACATATATAAGGGTGATATAAAACATCTGAACCGATTTTCCCCGAAATTGGCAATGTTCATTCATGTAATAACCAACCTCCCTCTGCCGAGTTCAAATACATACGTTTTCGTTTTTCAAATGTCATTTCCTTTTGCTTAAAGTATTTTCTTTGGTCGAATTTCGTGAGTCAAGAGGCACTCCCTTGTAATAAATGTAGCATCTAAGGCGCTTAGATGACAATTTGGACAGAAAATATAATTGGTGGCTATATCTAAATCTGAGCCGATTTACTACAAATTTGGTAGCAATTGTTCCTGCATCGGTGAGAAAATTTGTATTTTACATTACCTATGTATGTGACAAATCATAGGTACATATATACGACGGCTTTATTTAAACCTGAACCGTTTTTAACAATTTCAATAGGGGACGTTCTAGGGCCAAAAAAAGAGCACTATTTTATATTGATTACAACGATAAATCTAGAGACGGGCAGACAAACGGAGACAGTTAAATCGGTAATTCCCTTTTTTATTGAATGTACCTTTAGTAATTGAACAACATTTGAATTGAAAATCATCGTGATAGAGCCATGAAAAACTATTAGTTGAAGAAAATTATAAGGGTTATAAATCGTGGGAATATCACTTTCAGTGGTTTAGTAACTAACGTTAAAACAATTAGAAAAATTCATACCAAAGAAAATAAAACTATTGTTCCATTTTTTGAAAGCTAGTTTCCTAACGAAGAAACGATGTCTGCTTAAAAAAATCTATGCATAAATGTAAAAAATATGACCAATATTGTAAAAGTCAGCAAAATTAAAAAATATCATGTTTCACATTTTTTATTTTCACAATTTTGTTTGGGAGGTACCAAATTGTGTGTGGAAATAACGAAGATTTTTTACGGTTCTATAGGTCCGTTAAAATCATTACACTGCACAACATTTAAAGAATTTGTATATACTGGAATCAATGTTATAAACCGTTTAAATTGTGTGCAAAATGGGCGATTTGTAAGGGAAGTATCAAAAGGGAAAGGGACAATTTTTCTCAATGTGACAGTGGCTAATACTACGTGTGAAATTGGGCAAAATGCTGATAAGTAGTGTAGAAATTATTAAAAAATCAATAATCTTAGCCTGAGATAGAAAAATATTAACTCATACCAAATTTGAAGTTAACCAATTACTCCTATCGAAAGTTGTCATGCACATCAGCCACACAGACAGACGGACATTTCTGAAATGACTTAAAATGTCCCAAAACAGATTTCCGTCAAAAAGTCTTGGGCCCTCTTAGGTCACTCATTCAATGTGTTACACATTTGGCCTGCAGCAACCGATATGTACCCTCGTCCACAAAAAAGGGGGTATTAAAAGAGGATTTTGTTGAAATTCTCTCACATCTACCAAAAGGGCTATCATTTTTACATTTCGATACCTCCATTCTAAACTATGCTAAGTGCAAAAGGAAGTTTTTCAGGAGAGGCGATCAAAGTTTGATGAATTTTTAAATTTGTATGGAATTCTTTTGTAATGGAAATCGAATGACCTGTACTGTTTTGTGAATAACTTTTGATTGGGTTGACGGATATACACCAAATTTTGACTGAATATAACTTGGAATATTTAGAAGTTAAAAATGCAACTTCCCTAAAAACATGCTAAGTCGACTTAGTATGTTTTAGAATGGAGGTATCGATTTATGCATAGATTGAAATAGGCATTGTTTTCTTCGTTAGCTAGCATCATAACTTTCATTTCTTTGTGCCAGCAAAAAAAAGATTTTTAATGACAGTTACAAATATTGCGTTTCTACGTGAAATTGACATTTTCAGCATTTGTTGCTCTCAAGGTTATCCCGGCTTTAGAGTATTTCTTATTAAAAATCAATAAGGAAAGACAGAAAGTCGGGCGGGGCCGAGTTTATAATACCCTACGAGTATACCTCCCCAACAATTCGAAAATGGGCATTGTGATAAGAATTTGGCAGTGTTCATTCATGTAATAAGAAAACTGTCTCTGTTGAATATAGTTGGGATTGGATATAAAATACGGTTTCTACTGCGCTTAAATGTCAAATCGGGTGAAACATACGAATATATATGGGGGCTATAACTACATCTGAACGGATTTTCTGCAAATTTGGTCAAAGTTATAATACCCTGTACTACAGTGTGGTGTAGGGTATTAAAATATATATAGCCTTTCTCAAAATGTTGACCGAAAAATGAACTGGATTATTTAAAAACCATTCCATTAAAAGCTAAGTAAAAATCCACTGAGAACAAAATTCATCCGTATTTAGCAAGATGACATATAAATTGTATCACAACGGGAAACTTGGTGTTTATGTTTGATCAAAATTAAGAAAGAGAATGCACAGTATTTTTATATGAAAAAAACTTTTGTCAAACATACCAAAAAATATTCCCACTATTTGTACGTCTTTTAACCACTGAATGATAATGTTTAATGCCGATTTTTTAAGGTGTAGGAGCCATTTAATTGGTAGAGTTATAGGGTGTGTCCAACGCTCCTCTAAAATTGATACATCTATATATATCGTTGGATTTTCATGATTTTGGGCTTGATAAGTTCGTGGTGGCTTCAGAAGTGACACTGTAGAGGAAATTCAGGATTGGTCAAGGAGGTGTAAAACGTCCAAGAGAAGCGTATAGCCCGAGAAGGGAGCGTTAAAATTTCCCGATTTTGGGCTTAAGGAGGTATTCGTACTGACTTAAGGAAGACCCCCATTGAACAAAATGTACAATTGGTCAAAGAGGTTTCGCGCGGTCAACACAATCTCATAGCTCGAAAATGCGTTCGTTTGTGAAGATTTTGGGCTTAAACGGTTCGTAGTGACTCCAGAAGTGACACCATGGGGGAAAATTTATGATTGGTCAAAAGACGCGAAACTGCCAGCAAAACGTTATAGCACGAGAACTGATCGTTTGATTTTCACAATTTTGTGCTTAGTGGATTCGTACTGGCACAAAAATGACGCTATGAAAGAAAATTTAGGATTGATCAAAAGTGCGTGGAACTGGCTACACACAATATCATAACTCGAGAGCAGATCATTCAATTTTCATGAATTTGGGCTTGATCATACTGGTTCGAACTGGTCCAAAGATGGATACCATGGAGGGAGTTTTATTTCTGGTCAAGGAGGCATGGCATGGCGAAGGGGGAATATCACCTAATAACAAGAGAACGGATCTTTCGATTTTCACGATTTTTTTGCTTGATGTATTCGTACATCGGCCCAAGAGAGGACATAGTGGAGGACAATTTATGATTAGTTAAAGGAGCCCGGCATCGTCCATCCAATCTCATAACTGGAGAACATTCTATTCAATTAATAGATTTTCATAATTTTGGGCTTGATGAGGGAGGATGGGTAAAGCTATGATTGATCAAGGGGGGCCTGCAACTGCCCTCATGACTCGAGAACAGATCATTCGATTTAAATTTTTTTTGGCTTGATGTATTTGTATTGATCCAAGGAAGGGCACTGTCAGTGATAATTTATACAACCTCATATTTCGAAAACATATCATTCGATTTTCATGATTTTGTCGGATTCGTATTGGCGCTAAGAAAAATGTGTGTGAAACCGCCCTCTCAATTTGGAGGTTAATAATGCAATATTTTGAATACTATTCCAGTAATAGCCTCGAAATTCGGTATATGTGAACTTGGTTATAGTGCTTAATCTTGAAAAGTATGCGGGTGTGACATCCGTAAAAAAGGAAGTGTAAAATTAGAACACTTCGATGCTATGGGGTTCTTGGTAATGCTATGGGGCGCCAAGGAAATAATACGCGGGATCGGGCCAGTAAACGTGGACGTGACATTATAACCTCATTTTGAAAAACTTGATACCAATAGTTCCAATGAGTCTTAAAATTTGGTGTGGATGCATTTGACAGCAATGTGAATGATGCTACTTGCGCCTACCCATAAGACTCGAATACTGAGATCCTAATATGGGGAACTGTTTTACTAATCCTCTTGAAGTGAGAAGAAGGTGCTTTTCAAGGAACACTACATTATCTGATAAAAATGTTTAGTGAAAGTAGCTGCGCCTATACAACGCGATTATTGGAAACTAAGCAGAATGGGGAGCGTAAAATTTAGTGTGATTTAAGTGCATCGAAGCCACTGGGCACGGCTGACACGTTCTGATGGTGATGAGATTGTTCAAATAGAGATGTCGCTGCACATCGGCTTTTGCATTATTATACCTCAGATATTTCCATTGTATTTAATATAACTTTTGAATATATTATTTGAAGTGGGCGAATTACATGAATTAGGTAATATGTATAGGCTCGGATTTGTTTACATTATATGGATTGAGGCGCAACGAAGTTCACCGGGTCAACTAGTATAGTATATTCTAAATATATCCGTTTAAAATTCATTATCGAAGGACTAGTGTTTTAATTTCCGAGATAATTTTATGGAAAATTGTTCGTAATGTTGTATGTGATAACAAAATACAATTTTAAAGTGCAATTTAAACACGGTATTAATTTCAAAGTTAACCTCTTTTGCATTAATTTCCGCTATACGCCTATACACATACATGTATATATGTGTTTCCAGTGCAATCCTTTAATTTCACTGCTGCAATTACCTACAATGATGAAGCCTAACAATTTGTACTCGTAATTTGGTCATGTGACATAGTCGTTGCTGATGCAAGTTCATACGCTGCTACGTGAAAATTACACCTGTTCTAATTGAGAACATACTCGAGGCAACAACGTAATATGATTAAGGTTTTAAGTGACAATTTCTTGGAAAATTTACTCAATTTGCAGTACAATTTTGTGCCTTGTATTTTTCTCAAAAGAACAAATGGTGCTAGTATCGAAAGTGTCATAGATTGTCAACGAACAAGATACAAATTGCGAAACGACAGATATTAATATTCCGATGATGACATTTAACACAGAGCTGATATCTGAACAAGTCAAGAAAGCAGAAATTTTTTGAATATACTCGTATAGGGTACGATTTACGAGTATTGGGCTCAAATTTTAATAGATTTTTATTAATTTTGAAGAGGAGTTTTATGAGTTACAAATGAATCTAGTGCAAATTAAAAATTTTAAATTCTATTTTTAAGCGACTTACGCTTACTTACTATGTGGGAAAATAAAGTGAAATTATTTTTCTCAAAATCCATTTCTGATAGAAACATATGTTAGAAAAACTACAATAAACTAATTCTTACGTATTCTCTCTTTTTTTTGTGAATTTATGTTTCTTTCTCATTCAAACATAATTCCGGGAAGTTCTTAATATCACTAGGCAATAGTCGAATTTAATTGTAATATCTTTCCAAGTGTTTAATGAGTTTCTAATTTTAGCCTGCAGCTGTTTGACGTCGTTCTTCTTCCTGTGCCGAAGGAAATTAAATTTTCGCAAATCTCTTATGCTAATAAGGCATGCTTGTTGTCTTCATCGCTACATCCATAGTGAAAGTTAATACATGAAAACGCTTATAAAATTAATAACGAGTATTAAATTTATTAATACAATTTGTTTTTTAATAATATTAAAGAGCCCTTGAGGTATCAAAGGAAATGACAAATAATGACAGTCCGGTTTCCTCGCTGGTATTATTTGGGAGCTTGACAACAAGTCATGAATATGTTTAAATGTGAAAAATTAAATTACTTGCTGTATGCAATGTATGAACGAACCGGAAACCTGTTCAGGGCTGTCTTTTGTATATCAGGGCGAATCTTATTGAATTCATGAAATATTTGCTATCAAACTTAATATATTCCATTTAACCAGAAAACAATTGAGATTTAACTTACTCTCTTCAATTTCCCAAAATTCGTCTTTTTAGTGTCCATAGTACAGGGACATGTTCTACTACATAAATTGTACTCGTTCTACTGTAATTTTAATTTGCTTGTATATTATTTCTTTTCTTTAAATAATCGTTTTAATGTTCTTGACGTATCTGACACTCTCGTATTGTAAAAAGTTATTTAAATAACTAATCTATGTATATTGCGTGTGTAAGCTGAACTTCGACTGCGGCAATTATTTTGAGTAAATTAGTATCCATGAAATATTTTCGTTGATATAATAGACTGAGCCGCATGTTAGCTAATAAATTTGCTTGTCGTAAAATTTAATTTCCTGGTTTGGACATTGAAAAACTGTGTGACACATTGAGGTCGCTAAGACTGATAGCTATTTTGTTAATAGGAGTCATTGGATTAACATCAAAAATTCTCATTTATTAAATGATGGACAGATGCCAAGAAGTCAAATTAACGAACTTCTGCGATTTAAATATTTAGATAACCAGGCTATACTCTATCTATATACTGTATCTTCCTAATTGCCAAATTTTCTAGTAAGTTGGACTTATTTACAAAGTGGAAGAGAGAGATGTGACTAATATACATATTGCAACGGGACTGTCAGAATCTTGGTAAATCGGAAAAAGGTGGGAATATGCGGTTCACAGAAAAAAGCTTTACTACATTACATTCAAGAAAATACTATGTACAACCGGAAATTTAACTTTTCAATAAAAATATCATTTACAAGTATCAGTTTAAAATCTTATTTATAATGAGTGATTTTTTAACAGCATAAAATTTAGAGAAGTGTAGGAAATCTGTATTTGGGTCGATAGGACTGTCTATATAATTCAGTGTTTAAAGATGAAAAACAATGTTTAGAGTTGAAAACACGAAACAGTTGAGCTGCCAAAAACAGTGTTTCCAAAAAGAAACAGTGCAAGAGAGAACAATGATACTCGTATCTCTTCCTCAAATGGGCGGGTACAAAACCAGGTAAATCCCTAAATGATAGGACCATTCCTAGTTCTGTGTATGTCGCCATATATTTATTTTAGGCGTCGAATCATTTTTTTGTTGAATATTATTCCACTTTAGAGTCACTTTTCTTATTTTTGTAGAACAGATGCTTTTATTGAAACTATTGCAGCACGATTTCCTTGAACGTTTTATTTTCAAATGGCTTCAATGGTCGATTCCTCAAACATAAAAAAGTGCGCTTAATGTATCACTTCCACAGGAAATTCCACTCCTCTCAAGATAAAAAATGTATAGGTATGTATAGGGTGATCAATTTCGAGGTTCCCTACTTTTTTAAAGAAAAAAACACAGAAAATTTAAATTGAATGGGGAATGTTCATTATCATTTGAAAGAACATTCTTTGGCATTTATTTTTTGAAGATGGTCCATCCGTTGAGTCCAATTTTCGATGACTCGTTCTAGCATTTCGAGTGGTAACTGGCGAATGACACGCGTGATGTTTTGCCACAAGGCCTAAATCGAAGCGGGTTTGTCCGCTTTACTTTAGACTTTACATATCCCCACAGGAAAAAGTCTAACGGTGTGATATCACACGATCTTGGTGGCCAATCCACCGGCCCAAAACGTGAAATAGTCTGCTCACCGAAGTGTTCTCCCAATAAATCCATTGATTGATGCGATGTGTGGGAAGTGGCGCCGTTGAAACCAAATGTCGCCGCGATCACGAGCTTCAATGTCAGGCATCAAAAAGTCGGTTATCATGGCACGATAACGGTCGCCATTGATAGTTACGTTCTCACCGGCATCATTTTTGAAGAAATATGGACCGATGATTCCGGTACGTCGGATCGGGAATCGGTGCATGGCAAAAAGATAGCTCTTAACGAGAGCTAAAATATTGCTCATGGGTGTTAAGGTTGTTGGTCGACTGGAAAGTGTTTTTTTTGGATTTAAAAAAATGGACTTAGCGCAATTGGCGAACGATTATTTTGATAATAAAACTGAATAATTTGAAAACGTTGTTCAGGCGTAAGTCTTTCCATGATGAAATGCAAAACAATACTTAACAAAAATAACATGACAGCATAACACGACTCACACGTGATCTGTCAAAAAAAGGCTATTGAAAAAGTATCTCTACTTAGATAACCCGTTATTTCAAATAAAAACCAGTAAGGAAAGGCTAAAGTCGGGCGGCTCCAACTATATAATACCCTACACCACTCTCGTAATATTGAATAACTCTGATATATAAATTTTGTAATTCATGTATAAATTGTTTACATAAATTTACTTTTGGGACATTTTATACATAAATAATACCCTGAACCACAGTGTGGTGTAGGGTATAAAAACGATTGGATCTAAAGAGCCAAATTGGATGAAACATATATATGGGAGCTATAGCTAAATCTTTACCAATTTTCTTCAAATTCGGCAATGTTGGTTCATGAATCAAGAAACTCTACCATTCTAAATTTCAAAACGATTGGATGTAAAATATAGCTTCTATAGAACTAAAGGGCCAAATCGGACGAAGCATATATATGGGAGCTACAGCTAAATCTTAACCGATTTTCTTCAAATTCGGTAGTGTTGGTTCATGGATCAAGAAACTCTACCATTCTAAATTTCAAAACGATTGGATGTAAAATACAGCTTTTATAGGACTAAAGGGCCAAATCGGACGAAACATATATATGGGAGCTATAGCTAAATCTTAACCGATTTTCTTCAAATTCGGCAGTGTTGGTTCATGGATCAAGAAACTCTACCATTCTAAATTTCAAAATGATTGGATGTAAAATACAGCTTCTTCAGGACTAAAGAGCAAAATCGGACGAAACATATATATGGGAGCTATAGCTAAATCTGAACCGATTTTCTTCAAATTCGGCAATGTTGGTTCATGGATCAAGAAACTCTACCATTCTAAATTTCAAAACGATTGGATGTAAAATATAGCTTCTATAGAACTAAAGGGCCAAATCGGACGAAGCATATATATGGGAGCTACAGCTAAATCTTAACCGATTTTCTTCAAATTCGGTAGTGTTGGTTCATGGATCAAGAAACTCTACCATTCTAAATTTCAAAACGATTGGATGTAAAATACAGCTTTTATAGGACTAAAGGGCCAAATCGGACGAAACATATATATGGGAGCTATAGCTAAATCTTAACCGATTTTCTTCAAATTCGGCAGTGTTGGTTCATGGATCAAGAAACTCTACCATTCTAAATTTCAAAATGATTGGATGTAAAATACAGCTTCTTCAGGACTAAAGAGCAAAATCGGACGAAACATATATATGGGAGCTATAGCTAAATCTGAACCGATTTTCTTCAAATTCGGCAATGTTGGTTCATGGATCAAGAAACTCTACCATTCTAAATTTCAAAACGATTGGATGTAAAATATAGCTTCTATAGAACTAAAGGGCCAAATCGGACGAAGCATATATATGGGAGCTACAGCTAAATCTTAACTGATTTTCTTCAAATTCGGTAGTGTTGGTTCATGGATCAAGAAACTCTACCATTCTAAATTTCAAAACGATTGGATGTAAAATACAGCTTTTATAGGACTAAAGGGCCAAATCGGACGAAACATATATATGGGAGCTAAAGCTAAATCTTAACCGATTTTCTTCAAATTCGGCAGTGTTGGTTCGTGGATCAAGAAACTCTACCATTCTAAATTTCAAAATGATTGGATGTAAAATACAGCTTCTTCAGGATGTAAAATACAGCTTCTATAGGACTAAAGGGCCAAATCGGACGAAAGATATATTTGGGAGCTATATCTAAATCTGAGCCGATTTCAACCAAATTCAATAGCGATCTTACCAGCCGCGTAATACTCTACTCTCGGACGGACGGACGGACAGACATCGTTAAATCGACTCAGCTAGTGATTCTGAGTCGATCGGTATACTTTAAGGTGGGTCTAGCTGTGTTATTTTCAGGTGTTACAAACATCTGCCGTGAAACAAACGTATAATACCCTGTACCACAGTGTGGTGTAGGGTATAAAAACGTAAGATGCACTAATTCATTCAACACGATCGAAAATTCCCTCGTTTTTATTAAGGAACAATTTTATATGGCTCTATTGAAATCAAATACTTACTTTCACTTTATGGTTGCGAAACTCCAAGGAATATCGACCATCCATTTAGAAGTATTGACCTAAATCAACAGGTAGGTCAAACACTGGTGCTGAGAGATTTATGACCGACTTGTCGAAATATTTTACAACGGTTATGAGAATGGAAAAAATAACTAAAAGCATTTTATGCAAACCTTCATTTCATAAGAATTATACAGTAATATTATGTACTTTGTGGGATCAGAAAAGTAGACAAATGCTTTCATTCATTGTCAGAATACAGTAATTACAAAGGCATTATCATTTAAGCAAACATGTCGAAACGATCGGATGCAACAATAAAACCGAATCAGTATGTTTATAGTTCCTAGACACATATGTACATATGTACGTGCAGAATCAGAAAAAACATCAAAAATTGCCAGACCAGTCTTAGTTTTTCGTCCATAACGTTTACAAATATTGAGGCTCCCAAAATTTAATTACTGTTTTGGATTTGTAAGAGTCTGGCGCATATTCTGTGTAAATTTGAAAAATATTTTTATATATTTTATATTTTGTCCTCTTTAAAACAACGCAAACTTTGGAATAGTCGGTTCAGCCGTTCGAGAGCAATTAAAAATTTCGTGAAACTCAAAAACTCATTTTTTCATTTTTTTAAAACATAAAACGCCCATAAAATTTTCTTTAAAAAAAAAATTTGAAAAAAATTTGGAGCGAGATCTTATTTTACCTATTTATAACTGTTAATAAATATTTTAGCCACAAAACAAATACATAGGTCGATATTAAATATTCTGACCGCCTATATATTTTATCTTTTACTCGTAGTCAAGTTGTTATCAAGTCCCGGGAAACCATATTTCTGAGTTCAAAAACTTCCTTCGACTCTCGCAGATTTCTTAATGAGATGGCTGAACAGTTCAACAGTCACCTGACATGGGTGCCAGTCCACAGGGACATACCAGGAAACTGCAAAGAAGATGAACTTACAAGATCAGGAACTACCCTACACGTTCCAGGGGAACTGGAATGTGTGGCCATGCTTCTAGCGGCCGGCAAACTCTCCTGGAGATGTAGTGCCCTTAAGGAAACAAACGGCAGGTGGTCACTCGTCCGGAACTGCATACATTCCAGGCTGATGTTTCCCTGCCTAAACTCCAAATGCACATACGCACTGCTGACATTATGGAGACGGGACGTCTCACTTATCGTGTCGTTTATTACGTAGTGACTGCCTTATTGTACGGCTCGCAGAGGAATTAAAGGTCTTGCATGATGACTTTTGCAGAAGCTGTGGGGACGAAGAGGAGGAGCACCTGCTGTGTCTGTGCCCGCTCTCTCTAGAAAGGGGCATGCAACCTTAGGCTCTCATTTCTTTTGGGGACTTAATTTACAAGGTTGACGTTGGAATAAGGCATTTGGCATTTTTGAAGCAAACAAATTGGTTCAACGGGAGGGGCTATGGATAACTTATGTTTTCTCTTACGTCCCTGTGGTAACACAATGCACTGTGTAGTCTAAGTGAGTGTATAGTATTTTTTATTGCCTAACCAAGGACAATACAAAAGATACATGTTTAAATACGAGCCAAATCAATTGGAAGATTTGGCTCGTATTTAAACACAGTGCAACGCAAAAAAGTTGATTCCGTTTTGAGTTCAGTTTCTGAAAGTGCTTGTCGAAAGTAACAAAATATTATTTGAGTTTGTCTGGTTTAGCTCCAATTCGGATTTTATCGTATAGTGTTTTTTTTTGTCAAAACTTGATTTTGACCACTTTTTCAGAGATAATGTAATTTATTCAACGTCTATATCTAGTTAACCGATGGGAATTGTCTCTTACGGCCTTCGGTAAAATTTTAGGTGTAGACTAAGAGAAAAATAAAGGGTCCGCCATATAACGTTTTTTTTCAACTAGTGCTTATTTCGTGAATGGTAACACTTAGCTCATGTCTAATTTGACAGATAATTAGTTTTATCCTTCCGCTGAACGAATATGGTTGTGTATACGCTTGAACAACGCTGGGAGCGATCGTCATACAGAAGATGCCGATTTTGCCAAAATCGGCATCTCTTTTCAGAGAAGCTCATTTTGATCTTGGCGGGTATATAAACAAGCAAAATTGTCGCATTTGGGGCACAGAAAACCCGCACGTATACATTGAAAAGCAGATACACCCAAAACGAGTCACTGTTTGGTGCGGATTTTGGTCGAGAGGCATAATTGGGCCATTTTTCTTCGAAAATGAGCAAGTGGCCGTTACAGTCAATGGCGATCGTTATCGGGCCATGTTGAATGAATTTTTGTTCACAAAAATTGAAGAGGAATTTATAGCAACATTTGGTTTCAACAGGACGGTAGGAAAGACAGAAAGTCAGGCGGGGCTGACTATATAATACCCTACACCTCCCTAACAATGCGAAAATGTGCATTGCGGTAAGAATTTGGCAGTCTGATAGGACACAAAACATGGTTTCTACGGCGCTTACATGTCAAATCAGGTGATAACCTACACCACACTAAGGAAAAGGTTGCCAGATTTTACAAATGTTGATCTTTCTTTTATTATTATTTTTCAAACAATTAAATGTAGTATCAAAAGATGGGTATATATAGGGTGATCTAAGTAGAGATACTTTTTTCAATAGACTTTTTTTGACAGATCACGTGTGAGTCGTGTCATGCTGTCATGTTAGTTTTGTTAAGAATTGTTTGGCATTTCATCATGGAAAGACATACGCCTGAACAACCTTTACAAATTATTCAGTTTTATTAATATATCGTTCGTCAAATGCGCTAAGTCCATTTTTTTTAATTAAAAAAAACACTTTCCAGTCGACCCACGACCTTGACACCCATGAGCAATATTTTAGCTCTCGTTAAGAGCTATCTTGTTGCCATTGACCGATTCCCGATCCGACGTACCGGAATCATCGGTCCATATTTCTTCAAAAATGATGCCGGTGAGAACGTAACCGTCAATGGCGACCGTTATCGTGCCATGATAACCGAATATTTGATGCCTGAAATTGATGCTCGTGATCTCGGCGATATTTGGGTTCAACCAGACGGCGCCACTTCCCACACATCGCATCAATTAATGGATTTATTGAGAGACTTTTTCCTGTGGGGATATGTAAAGTCTACTGTTTATGAGGACAAACCCGCTTCGATTCAGGCCTAGGAGCAGTTACCAGTCGAAATGCTCGAACGAGTCATCGAAAAATTGACTCAACGGATGGACCATCTGAGACGTAGCCGCGGCCAACATTTGATAGACCTAATCTTCAAAAAATAAATGCCAAAGGATTTTCTTTTAAATGATAATAAACATTCTCCATTCAATTTGAATTTTCTGTGTTTTTTTTTTCTTTAAAAAGTAGGGAACCTCAAAATGGATCACCCTATAGATGGACTAAATGTAATTTACACCATTTCAAGAATGTTTGTCCATTATCCATTTGCAATTATCTAAATCTGAATGGATAAAATATATGGAGTAGAAACTTGTATCTGCAGGAATTCACAAGTTTAATTTTTAGACTATTTATCTAACAATTACATACCAAATTTTAAATTTCCTTTAAGAAGTCTGAACCAACTGTATGCCATTTTTAGCTTATTAAAACTTGTTTTGACATTTTTGTCGGAACCTATATGAGGAATTTCATGTCAAGTTTTTAAAGTCGATGTCTTCTGACCCGGATGAATCTTGCACCATGTTTAGTACTATTATATAGCAGTTATGACACAACATTTCAACCAGATTAGTTCGGCACTGTCCAATTAAAAAAGGGTTGAATATTGCAATTTTGGACAAACTGCCCTCTTTTCTCATCCATATAGATAATTACCTATTGTATTTAGAAAATTTTGCCCAAAGTGTTATCGATAGCATCAAGGCTTATTCCAAGCAGGAAGCACATTAACGGACTATATGCTTCCTTAAATTGAAGCGCAGGGTCGCGGTGAGCTCTGGTTTCAACAAGACGGCGCTACGACCCATACAGCGTGTAAAAAAAAACCTTGTTGAAAAATCATTTTGGTAAGCACTTAATTTCACATGTTGCTAGAATAAATTTACCTAGATCGTGCGATATCACACCTTTAGACTATTTTCTCTGGGGATATGTAAGGTCTGAGGTCTTCAGTAATAAGCCAGCTACGATTACTCGTGTTATTCGCGAGATACCAGTCGCTATGCACGAACGAGTCGCCAAAAATTGGACCTTCCAAATAGACCACTTCAGCCATAGTCATGGCCAACATTTACATGATGTCTTTTCAAACATTAAATGCCATAAATGGTTCTCTTAACAGATAATAAAAATTTTAATTTCACTTTTAAATGTATGTGTTTTATTTTACATTAAAAATCAAATCTCATGATAAATCACACTCTATAAGCAGGTAACATCCCATAAATTGTTTTTAAGCAATTAATGCGAATGACATAAGCTTTAATTTGAGAAAAAAATAAAAATTTAACTATAATTTTTTGCCAAAATAGCAAAATAATTATTTCGCATAAAAAAACAACAAATATTTTTTCCAAAAATTATTCAAATAGGACTTAAACATGGTGCAAATTTCATCCCGGTCAGAATACATCGGTTTTAAAAATTTACTAACTTGACATTAAATCCTCCAATTTTGTTTTTATTTTTGCTCAAATTATAGCTGCAGCAAAAATAACTTTGAATGGTTGAGGGGAAGAACTACGGCGGTAGGCGATTGACTTGGGATTGCTCTAACTTAAAAGTAATTCCTATATGTAAATTTGGAATAACTTTCGTATAAGTAGAAGTAATGACAAGAGTTGACTAACCCCTAACGAAATACCTAACCCCTATTCAAAATACCTTCCTTCACTTCGAAGGAACTCTTTGATCTTCAGCTCAACTCCACAGTGAGAAAACCATAAAATAGCTTAAATCATTTCTTTTAAGACTTTTATGGCCTATTAGTGGGATGGGACTAATCTATCAAAATAAATATAAAAATCTAAAAAATAGAGCGAAATACATATTTTAGCATAGATCGAGAAACATTTATCCGAATTGGTTCAGGAAAACTTTAAAGAATTCAAAATAAAGAAGCCGCTTTTCACCATTTCAGCGGTTTAGACCAATACAAATCCAATTTTTTGAGAACATCTATATACGAGTATATAAAGAAGAATGTGTGTTTGTTTGTTTGTACCGTATAGACGTCTAAACGGCTGGACCGATCTTCTTGAAATTTTCACAAAATATAAATGTGTGGGCCGTGGTGAAAATAGGGTACTTGAATTTTCGATATATCAAGTGGGCATGGCCCCGCCCACATAACACAAATTTTAAAATTGAGATATCTTGCACAATTTGTTAGCGAGAGTGCAGTACGTGATTGGTCCAAAAATGGGCGGAATCGGACAAATGGGAGTGGCCCCGCCCACATAAGCCAAATTTAAAATATGCGATATCTTGCGCAATTTATTAGCGAGAGAGCTGGAATTTTTTGTATATATATCTTGTGGCAGTCTACGGGATTGGTTCAAAAATGGGCGGGATCGGAACAACGGACGTGGCCCGCCCATATAAACCAAATTTTGAAGTTGAGATATCTTGTACAATTTGTTTGCGAGAGAGATGGAATTTTGTGTATATGTATCTGGTGGCAGTCTACGTGATTGGTCCAAAAATGGGCGGAATCGGGCCAATGGGCGTGTCCCCGCCCATACAAGCCAAATTTTGAATTTGAGATATTTCGCACAGTTTGTTAGCGAGAGTGCTATAATTTTGTACATATATATCTGGTGGTAGTCTACGTGATTGCTCCAAAAATAGCCGGGATCGGACCAATGGTCGTGGCATCGGACAAATGGGCGCGGCCTATTTTAGAAATTGACATACATATATTGCACAATTTGTTAGCGATGTAATGTTGTGCATATGTATTAGGTGGTAGTCGTCTTAATTGGTCCAAAAATGGGAGGAATTGGCCAATGGGCGTGGCCCCGCCCATGTAATCCAAATTTTGAAATTGAGATATCTTACACAATTTGTTAGCGAGAGTGCTGTAATTTTGTGCATATGTATCCGGTGGTAGTCTTCGTAATTTGTCCAAATATAGGCGGGATTGGACGAGTGGGCGTGGCACCGCCCATATAAACCAAATTTTTAAATTGACTTATCTTGCAACATTTGTTAGCGAGAGTGCTGTAGTTTTTGCACATGTATTAGGTGATAGTCTACTTGATTGGTGCAAAAATGGGCGGGATTGGACCAATCGGCGTGGCCCCGCCCATATAAACCAAATTTTGAAATTGACATATCTCGCACAATTTGTTAGCGAGATTGCTCTAATTTTGTGCATATGTATAGGTGGCAGATTACGTGCTTGGTCCAAAAATGGGTGGGATCGGACAATGGGCTGGCAATTGAGATATCCTGCAAAATTTTTTAGCGAGAGTGCATATGTATCTGGTATTAGTGTACGTAATTAGTCCAAAAATTAACGGGATCGGAAATCTGAAGTCTGGGGTAACGAAGTGGACCGGGTCCAGCTAGTCTATGTATATAAAACAGGATGTGTGTATGTATGTAACGTATGGACTCCAAAACGGCTGGGCGATTTTGATGAATTTCCAGGGAATCCTCAGAAAAGCTAAGCGGGTGACGTAGGCTATATAAGTTCTTGACTGATGGGGCCTATCGGGATCGGAAATCTGAAGTCTGGGGCAACGAAGTGGCCCGGGTCCAGCTAGTTTATATATGTAAAACAGGATGTGTGTATGTATGTAACGTATGGACTCCAAAACGGCTGGGCGATTTTGATGAATTTCCAGGGAATCCTCAGAAAAGCCTAGCGGGTGACATAGGCTATATAAGTTCTTGACTGGTGGGGCGTAGCTCCGCCCATTTAGAGTTATAAATTGTTTGGAGTGATTCCTAATGTCCGTACCTACGAATAGATTAACTAGATTCCTACTGTTCCTATCTAAACCGTGATGCCAGGTGGGCCACCAATCCTGAACTTTCTGGGGCCCAACTGAAAGTAGCTGGTTGTCTATGTGATTCGTCCAAAAATTGGTGGGATTGGACCAATGAGCATGGCCCCGCCCATATAAACCAAATTTGGAAATTGAGATATCTTGCACAATTGGTGAGCGAGGGTGCTGTAATTTTGTGTATATGTATATTCTTTTATATACCCTCCACCATAGGATTGTAATACCACTAAATATTGATCTGAGACCCCATAAAGTATAGCGTGATCCATTTCGAGATTCCCTACTTTTTTAAAGAAAACACACAGAAAGTTCAAACTGAGTGGGGAATGTTTATTATCATTTGAAAGAACATTCTTTGGCATTTATTTTTTGAAGATTATGTCTATCAAATGTTGGCCGCGGCTACATCTCAGATGGTCCATCCGTTAAGTCCAATTTTCGAATGACACGCGTGATGTTTTGCTCCAAGGCCTGAATCGAAGCGGGTATGTCCGCATAAACTTTAGACTTTATATATAGATATCACACGATATTTGTGGCCAATCGGCCCAAAACCTGAAATTATCTGCTCACCGAAGTGTTCTCTCAATAAATCCATTGATTGATGCGATGTTTGGGAAGTGGCGCCGTCTTGTTGAAACCAAATGTCGCCGAGATCACGAGCTTCAATTTCAGGCATCAAATAGTCGGTTATCATGGCACGATAACGGTCGCCATTGACGGTTACGTTTTCGCCGGCATCATTTTCGAAGAAATATGGACCGATGATTCCGGTACGACGGATCGGGAATCGGTCAATGGCAAAAAGATAGCTCTTAACGAGAGCTTAAATATTGTTCATGGTTGTCAAGGTAGTGGGTCGAGCGGAAAATGTTTTTTTTTTTATTTAAAAAAAAAATGGACTTAGCGCAATTGGCGAACGAATGTTTGGATAATAAAACTGAATAATTTGTAAACGTTGTTCAGGCGTAAGTCTTTCCATGATGAAATGCCAAACAATACTTAACAAAAATAACATGACAGCATGACACGACTCACACGTGATCTGTCAAAAAAAGGCTATTGAAAAAAGTATCTGTACTTTGATCACCCTACATATATATTATTAATCGTCGTAAAATTCTTAGACGATTTAGCCATGTCCGTCCGTCTGTTGTAATCACGCTACAATCTATAATACTTAAGCTAGGTGGCTGAAATTTTGTATATATACTTCTTATATCTGCAGGTATTTTGGGATTTCAAATGGGCGAAATCGGTCCAATTTTGGATATGGCCCCCATACATGGCATCTCCCCGATTTGACCTCTTAACGTCATAGATACCACAAATATCAACTGGTCGGGCTAAACGTTGGTAACTGGGGTTTATTTATACCCGGTATCCTTCACACGAGCAACGGTAGTCATAGTTCCATGTTTTGATAATACCCCCATACAACGGTCCTTCCAGATTTGACTTCTTAACGCCACATAAAACTTCAAATTTCAACGAATTGGGCTGAAATTTGGTATAATGATTTTATTAGTACCCGTAATCATTCACGTGCGATCCATGGTGAAGGGTAAATTAGATTCGGCATGGCCGAACTTAACGCATTTACTTGTTTTCTTTTCTTGTTTTACTATTAAAATTGAGAGTTTTGACTGTTATATAGTTCCAGTAGCGTTGGTGATTTAACCTTTTTTTTTATTTTTTTCTCCTATAATCATACGAAAATATGGAAACGGAATTCTTAATATTCTATTTTTTAGATATTTAATTTCTTACCTACACAAATTTCACACGAAAAGATACATAATTTAAACTTCTTAATTTTGGCAATCCTATGGTACGAATCTATACTTTTACTTCAAACTTTATTGCTATAAAATCAACCCAAAAAGAAAAACACAAATTTGTAGTCAATATAAAAATAAATCTATTTGTCTTAAAAATAGAAAATTGTTTGCAAAGCAAAAATAAAATACAAGATCTCCTTGTTTGTTACAAACGCACGTAGTTTTGGTAAGTTTTACGAAATGGCACCGAAACAACGACAAGTATATTCACGTTCTATTATGTGAACATCCGCAATGAACGACACACATGTCTACCATCACGCACTGAAAAAAAAAATGTCATAAAATAAAAGAATTGCTCCAAAGACGTCCTTAGTCTTCAAAATAAATACATTTTGTACTTAAAATAAGAAAATGTCTTCTTAACGCCACATAAAACTTCAAATTTCAACGAATTGGGCTGATATTTGGTATAATGATTTTATTAGTACCCGTAATCATTCACGTGCGATCCATGGTGAAGGGTAAATAAGATTCGGCATGGCCGAACTTAACGCATTTACTTGTTTTCTATTAAAATTGAGAGTTTTGACTGTTATATAGTTCCAGTAGCGTTGGTGATTTAACCTTTTTTTTATTTTTTTCTCCTATAATCATACGAAAATATGGAAACGGAATTCTTAATATTCTATTTTATAGATATTTAATTTCTTACCTACACAAATTTCACACGAAAAGATACATAATTTAAACTTCTTAATTTTGGCAATCCTATGGTACGAATCTATACTTTTACTTCAAAGTTTATTGCTATAAAATCAACCCAAAAAGAAAAACACAAATTTGTAGTCAATATAAAAATAAATCTATTTGTCTTAAAAATAGAAAATTGTTTGCAAAGCAAAAATAAAATACAAGATCTCCTTGTTTGTTACAAACGCACGTAGTTTTGGTAAGTTTTACGAAATGACACCGAAACAACGACAAGTATATTCACGTTCTATTATGTGAACATCCGCAATGAACGACACACATACCATCACGCACTGAAAAAAAAATGTCATAAAATTAAAGAATTGCTCCAAAGACGTCCTTAGTCTTCAAAATAAATACATTTTGTACTTAAAATAAGAAAATGTACTTAAAATTAAGTAAATTACTTAATATTAAAGAAATTATCTATATTTTAAGTACAAAATGTACTTATTTTAAAAACGTATGACGTCTTTGGAGCCATACTTTAATTTTATGACAATTTTTTTTCAGTGCGACTTCGACACACTATATTCCATATTAACTTCCAACAATTCTTACAGACCACAATATTGAAATAGCTATTAAAACTAAAAGTTTTACTTGTAAACCAATTTGTAAAAGACAAAAGCATTAGGTTAAACTATGTATGTGTTGCACTTTAGGATATGTGATACATATAAAGGGTCCGCTATCTAACGTTTTTTTTTTCAACTAGTGCTTATTTCGTGAATGGTAATACTTAGCTCATGTCTGATTTGACAGATAATTAGTTTTATCCTTCCGCTGAGCGAATATGGTTGTGTACACGCTTGAACAAGTGGGCCTGCGATCGACTTACAGAAGATGCCGATTTTATCAAAAAAATCTTCTTTTCAGGTGAAGCTCATTTTGATCATGGCGGGTATGTAAACAAGCAAAATTGTCGCATTTGGGGCACAGAAACCCCGCACGTATACATTGAAAAGCCTATACACCCAAAACGAGTCACTGTTTGGTGCGGATTTTGGTCCAGAGGCAAAATTGGGCCATTTTTCTTCGAAAATGAGCAAGTGGCCGTTACAGTCAATGGCGATCGTTATCGGGCCATGTTGAACGAATTTTTGTTCACAAAAATTGAAGAGGAGGATATTGGCAACATTTGGGTTCAACAGGACGGCGCTACGTGCCACAAAAAAAAAGTTATTTGGCGGACCCTATTACATGTCTGTGTAAAGTGCAAGTTTCTTCTATATTTAAATAAAACATAACAGTATTTTTATTGTCGTCTATTGGAGATGTTGGCATTGGAGTAAAAACTTTGATAGGCTTTGAAAATAAAACCTACTTGGAATTAATCATCAATGTTTCAGTCCTTTAGAATGCATATTTGGGAAATATATCTGAAAACTTCTCAGTGTAGCATCTTTAGTTCAACGTTGTAATGTTTGTATTTTCGGGAGTAGCACGACAACTTTGAATCGTCTTCTGAGAGATTCTTGTTTACGATGATTGCTATGTAAATTATACTTCAATAAGTAGAAATGGTAGTAAGATCGGCCATGCGAATCCTATGTACACTCCATCATGGAACGTACTCAAATTGACCAATGAGAACATTGTCGATTAAATTGTTCTTTGTGTAATTAAATATAAATAATAAAATATCACCAAATATGAAATTAGAGTCTTCTACGAAGTAAAATAATGAGGGCTATATAAAAAATTTGGACGAATTGGATCCATTACTTCTGTTATTATACCCTACACCACACTGTGGTACAGGGTATTATAAGTTTGTTTCACGGCAGATGTTTGTAACACCTGAAAATAACACAGCTAGACCCACCTTAAAGTATACCGATCGACTCAGAATCACTAGCTGAGTCGATTTAACGATGTCCGTCCGTCCGTCCGTCCGTCTGTCCATGTAAAGTTGTTCGTCGACTACAGGTCGCAATTTCACTCCGATCGTTCTGAAATTTTGCAGTTTAGAGTATTTCGCGGCTGTTAAGATCGCTATTGAATTTGGTTGAAATCGGTTCAGATTTACATATAGCTCCCATATATATCTTTCGTCCGATTTAGCCCTTTAGTCCTATAGAAGCTGTATTTTACATCCGATCGTTTTGAAATTTAGAATGGTAGAGTTTCTTGATCCATGAACCAACATTGCCGAATTTGAAGAAAATCGATTAAGATTTAGATATAGCTCCCATATATATCTTTCGTCCGATTTGGCCCTTTAGTCCTATAGAAGCTGTATTTTACATCCGATCGTTTTGAAATTTAGAATGGTAGAGTTTCTTGATGCATGAACCAGCACTACCGAATTTGAAGAAAATCGGTTAAGATTTAGCTATAGCTCCCATATATATGTTTCGTCCGATTTGGCCCTTTAGTCCTATAGAAGCTGTATTTTACATCCGATTGTTTTGAAATTTAGAATGGTAGAGTTTCTTGATCCATGAACCAACATTGCCGAATTTGAAGAAAATCGGTTAAGATTTAGCTATAGCTCCCATATATATGTTTCGTCCGATTTGGCCATTTAGTCCTATAAAAGCTGTATTTTCATCCAATTTTCATGAACCAACATTGCCGAATTTGAAGAAAATCGGTTAAGATTTAGCTATAGCTCCCATATATATGTTTCGTCCGATTTTGCTCTTTAGTCCTGAATAAGCTGTATTTTACATCTAATCATTTTGAAATTTAGAATGGTTGAGTTTCTTGATCCATGAACCAACACTACCGAATTTGAAGAAAATCGGTTAAAATTTAGCTATAGCTCCCATATATATGCTTCGTCCGATTTGGCCCTTTAGTTCTATAGAAGCTGTATTTTACATCCAATCGTTTTGAAATTTAGAATGGTAGAGTTTCTTGATCCATGAACCAACACTGCCGAATTTGAAGAAAATCGGTTAAGATTTAGCTATAGCTCCCATATATATGTTTCGTCCGATTTGGCCCTTTAGACCTATAAAAGCTGCATTTTACATCCAATCGTTTTGAAATTTAGAATGGTAGAGTTTCTTGATCCATGAACCAACACTACCGAATTTGAATAAAATCGGTTAAGATTTAGCTATAGCTCCCATATATTTGTTTCGTCCGATTTGGCCCTTTAGTTCTATAGAAGCTATATTTTACATCCAATCGACTTTAGCCTTTCCGACTTTAGCCTTTCCTTACTGGTTTTTATTCTGGTTAAAATTAAAAGCAAATTGCTAAATTCAGCCCAATCAATGTTTGTGGTTTCCAATGCGTAGAACATCAGATATTGTGGGTAATTTCGATGAGAGCTAATTAATAACCCTGGTAGAAATCAATGTATCCTTGAGTCATAAAAAAACAGCAAGGAAAGACAGATATTCGGGCGGGACCGACTATATAACACCCTCCCTACCAATGTGCTGCGATAATAATTTGGAATAATTGGTTTCGTATCAGTTAAGAAAGTTCTTAACTCCAACGCCTGATCAAGTCTTATTAGAAGGATTAACTAGATAAATTGATAATTATAAATTAGATCTGGAACGATAACTTGAAAACGCGCAGTTTTCTTTCATCTATCAAGAATCGGAACAAATGGATGGGTCTATATGTACATAATGTAAACAGATTTTCATCAACTTGAATACAGTTTCAGTATAGCTTAAATACTAAATCGGCAGGGACATATATATCTTAATCTGAACCGATTTTCCCCAAATTTGCCAGTATTTATTCATGTAATAAAAAACTTCTTTCTGCTGAATTTCGTACAGATCGAATATAAAATGCAAGTGATCAAGCAATATCATATCAAATCGGAAGTAACATAAAGGGTGGTCCAAATAAAAAACACGATGTTAATTGTAAATAAAACAAAAAGTTTTCGGATAATTATCTTAATATTTTTTTATGATAGAAGGATCTATGACAATTATGTGTGAAACAAAATATCGGCCAAATGCTTGGCTCAACTTCGGTGTCATACCTCTATCCGATGGTCCATATTTTCAATGGCTCTGAGACATAATTGAAGTTAACATCGCCATGACTTCGGTGTTATACCCCTATCCGATGGTCCATATTTTCAATGACTCTGAGACATAATTGAGGTTCAATGTCGTTAATGTGCCGCTGATCAATTGTGGACCTCTCCATGGTTGCATTTGTCAAGCACTGAAAAAAATGTCAACTTAAGTTGGGCAAAAACTTGACGTTAAGGTGTGACTCACAATTAACATCGTGCATTATGCTTGGTTCGCCCTTTATATAGGGGCTATACCTGAACCGATTTTAACCAAATTCAATAGGGATCGTCCCTCAGACAAAAGAAAGATATGTACAAAGTTTCGTTGAGATCGGGCCATATGACATAACTAAATCACCTCAAACCAGTAAGGAAAAGCAGAAAGTCGGGCGGGGCCGACTATATAATACCCTACACCTCCCTTACAATGCGATAAGGGTCATTGGTAAGAACATATATATGTGGATATATCTAATTCTGAACCGATACTAATCGCTAAATTAAGCAATATTCGTTCCTAAATTGAGAAACATCTTTCTGGAGAATTTGTAATGATCGGAAGTAAAGTACAACTTCTATAGCGCTTTGTAACCAAATTAGGGGGAATATATATATGGAGGTTATATATAAATCTGAATCGATTTTCCCTGAATACACATTCATGTAAAATAGAAACGTCTTTCTGTCCATATTGATCGGATATAAAATACGGTCTCTACAGCGCTTAGATGTCAAATCGGGGTTAACATATATATGGGGGCTATATCTAAATCTGAACCGATTTTCTCCGAATTTGGCAGTATTCCTTCATGTGATAAGAAACCTCATTCTGCCGAATTTATCTGTGATCGGATATAAAATACAGTTTCTACAGCGCTTGAATATCAAATGGGGGGGTAACATATATATAGGGGCTATATCTAAATCTGAACCGATTTTCTCCGAATTTAGCAGTATTCATTCATGTAATAAGAAACCTCTTTCTTCCGAATTTCGTACTGATCGGATATAAAATACAGTTTCTACAGCGCTTACATGTTAAATCGGGGGTAACATATATATGGGGGCTATATCTAAATCTGAACCGATTTCCCCCAAATTTTGTATTTTCTCTAAGTGTATCACGAGACTACTCTCTGTTAATTTTTGTACAAATCGGTTCAAAAATGTGGCTTATACAGTGCATATATGCCAAATCGGGGGTACATATATATGGGAGCTATATGTAAATCTGTACCGATTTTAAACTTGGGCCTAAAGAAAGATATGTGCAAAGTTTCGCTGAGATCGAACCATAATTGCGACTTGTACTTTGATTACAAGAATACATCTACAGACAGACAGACGGACAGACAGACGGACATTGCTAAATCGACTCAGAAAGTGATTACAAGTCGTTTGGTATAATAAACAATGGGTCTATCTCTTCTCTTTTTAGGTGTTACAAACAAATGCACAAAGTCATAATACCCTGTACCACAGTGTGGTGTAAGGTATAAAAATTATACTATGTCGATGGATACAATAAACGTTATTTTCATTTTTCTCCTTGTAGATGTTACAAACTTTATTCTAAAATTTTAGTGTCAAATATTTGTTGCGAAAAATATATTTCCATTTCCTGTAAGATGGGGATATAAGCACAAATAAAGCTGATTCGCATTTTATTTGCACAGCTATAATTTCGTAACCCGTTACGTTAAATTATATTTTCGCTTTTCTTTTAAACCACCACTATTTTTCGTATTAGAAGGATATCGTCCAAATGTTGTCAATGTTGAATGACTGGGAAACTTTCTCTTGTTTGGAATTATTATCGAAACATTTGTCCCAGTGGTAGTTTATTTGGTCACAATTGTATTTCCCAGTGCTTGGTTTTCTGCACTTCCGGGCACTAAATTTTCGACAATAAAAAACACTCACCTAAGTGTGACGATGGTACGTATCATGTGCTTCGGGAAAAAGTGTAACACATCGAAGGAGTGATTTAAGACAACAACTATGTTTTGCGGAAATGCGTTTTGGACCATTTGAAGTCATTTGAGCAATGTCCGTCCGCCTGTCTGTCTGGTTGTAGCGCACGATAACTCTCGAAAGGAGTACCCGATTGACTTCAAATTTGGTATTTGCTAAAAATGTTTCCTATATTAGGCTAAGTTAGATGGGCCATATTGGTCCACTTTTTCTAGTACCTCCCCCAGAAAGGGTTGCAATTTAGTAAAATATGTATTCACTAATAACTTATATACTACTTATTCGAATCTTTTGTAGTTCTACACAGAGTAGCAGGATAGCAGGATAGTCGCTACCATTTTACCAAACACAAAGGGACCATTTTGAATAATAAGTTGATAGCATATAAATGTAATGCCTTTGCATCAAAATAATTGAAATGTTGTATAATATAATGCTTTTATAGGACCTATAGTACGGTAAAAAATTGGGTTTATTGCTACGCCCCTTTTGGTACCTTCCACACAATGGTACCATTTGCACAAAAAGTTAACAGCGTATAAATTTAATACCAGTACATAAAAATACTAGATATTTTGTATAGTGTAATGCTTTTATAGTACCTACAATCCACTGAAAAATGGGCAATATTACCAAACCCCTTTGGATACCTCCCAAACAATGGTACAATTTTGTACAAAAAAAAGATTATAGCGCGAGCAACATTGAACGAAGATTTAGGCTTAGGGTGGAAACCGTTTTTTTTGTTAGCTCACATAGACCAGTTTATGTTCCTAGTGGTACCACGGGCTGAAATGCCCCTCATCGAAACCAACCTGTTTGATATACAAATGTATCGATAGTACGAATATCAGTGCCGGAATGACCAGTTAGACTGCCTAGAAAGGCCGACCCCTGTATGTCCAGACGTCGTTTACTCAAAGCGGGACAGTCGCATAGAAAGTGTTCAATGCTCTCCACTTCTTCCACATCTCCACAGCTTCTGCAGAAATCATTGTAGTCAATACCCAATCTTCTGGCGTGTTCGCCGATCAGGCAGTTTCCGTCAGAACTTATACTAATGTAGACAGTATTTTCCTCTCCAGTGCGAGGAGATATTTTGACCTTCGTAGTTGCCGATTTCTGTCCATAGTTCGTTGGACTGCCTGATTTTCTCTTGCCTAAGCCAATTTGCATATATTGGCGCACCAATATATGCAAATTCTTCGAGAATTTGTAATGTCGTCCACTTCCTAGCAAGTTCATCGGCTTTGCCATTGTTGATTACTATGATGCGACTCAGCCACTTGGCGACTTCCCATTTTGCCATTATTTCGGCTTGATAGAAACTACAGATATCAGATAGTCTGTGAGCTATATCCAAACTAAGTTCTTCATAGTATACTCCGAAGCCAACCTTTTCATCATGCTTCGAAGTTTAGATGGTTTCTATTACCTAGTATTCTGCCAACCCATTCATCTGTGATGTGATGTATTTCCTCTCGAAGGTGTACACCGTTGGTATGTAGTCCACTCGGTCGGTTACCATAGCACTACACTTTGATATCTTCATGTGACCGTAGTTCTTGTACCTCCACAATGATAGACAGTTTAATCATAGTTCCGCTCTGGTTGCAACTTCCCTCGCGATAATATTAATCGGCAGTATATGGAGTAGGGCTTGTAGAGACTCAGTCGCCGTAGTCGTTAAGGTACCGCTTATGCACAGGCAGGCAGTTCTCTGAACCTTTGATAGTACATTGGTGATGGTTAGATTGTCAGCTGCCGTCCACCATATCACATGTCGTATAACAATATTGGAAGAACTACTGCTATATATATCCAATGGACGATTTCAGGAGTGAGGCCCCACCGCGACCACACAGCCTTTCGGCAGGAATATACGGCGACGTCGGCATTCCTCACACGTTCCAGTATGTTAAGTTTGAATAACAGTTTCCTATCTAGAGTTATTTCTAAAAATTTGCACTTTCAGAAAAGACATTTATCCGAGGAGGAGTGTACACATGTGGGACATTATTCATACTAAGTAGTAAAGAGAACCAATTCTGTCTTGTTTGGATTAATGCTCAAACCGCTGCTTCTGGCCCATCTAGCCAACTTGTTCAGAGCCACCTGTAGGATGTCTCGGAGGACGTTTTCGAATTTGCCACTCACTGCGATTGCCACGTCGTCTGCATATGCCACGAACTTACAGCACCAACGTTCCTAGATCTAGCAGGATTTCATTCACCGCTAGGTTCCAAATTAGCGGAGACAGTACTCCTCCTTGTGGGGTCCTTCTGTTTACAAACCTTGTTAGAGTTGTGGACCCAAGACAGGCTGTTATGCGTCTTCCGTTGAGCATGCTTTGAATTAGTCTAATCAAACTAGAGTTAACTTTTAAATGTGACAGTACCGAATTACCGCATCTGAGTGAATATTGTTAAAAGTCCCTTCTATGTCAAGAAATGCCACCATGGTAAATTCCTTGAAATGCAGGGACGATTTGATAGTGCTCCCAAGTTCGTGCGGGGCTGATTCTGTAGACTTCCCCCTATTGTAAGCATGTTGGTTTCCCGACAGAAGTTGTGTATCCAGGTTTTCCCTAATGAAATAATCTAAAAGTCTTTCCAGACCTTTCGATAGAAAGGAGGATAGGCTAATTGGTCTGAAGTCTTTTGGCCTAGCGTGCGATATCATTCCCGCTTGGGGTATGAATACCACTTTGGTATTGCATGCCATTGCACGAATATACTACACAATTTTCACAGTGTAATATTTTTAAAGTAACTGTAGCCGGTAAAAAAGTGAGCGTTATAACCACCCCTATTTTGGTACCTCCCTCACAAAATGGGCAAATCATTCAAAAATTTAATGGCTCATAATGTTATTACCAGAACACATAAACATTTACAATTGGCTACAACTCACACAACTTTTTTTTTAAATTTTTCTTACTTTTTTCGTAATCCTTTTATTTAAAACTTTCTACCCTGCTGGTCTTAAGCACTTAACGTTTTCGTCTTTTCTTTGTATACTATAATCGTAGACTCCTAAAGTATATTTCTGCTTTTCTTTTGAGCCATCTCAATTTTTCGTAATTCAACAATGTCGCCCAGAAGGTAGTCAATGTGAATGGTTTGCAAAATTTCTCTTGTTTGGAATTGTTATCGAAACAGTTGTCTCAGTGGTAGTTTTTTGTCACAATTGTATTTCTCAGTACTTGAACTTGTGCACTTCCGTGCACTAAATTTTCGGTGTTTTCTTTTTCTTTCTGTGTCCAAAGGATGTGACAAATTGTTTGTTGACAAACAGTTTAAGCTGAGCAATTGTTGCTACGAAACCTGTTTCGGTTACTGTAATTGTAATCGCCAACTGGACTTAAATATTTTGTAAAATGAATAGGGTAATTTTTTGTTAGAAATACAATTAAAGTAATATTTTAATTCAATTCGTGTTTTGAGCATAAGGATTGAACAAAATTTATGAGATAGATTATTTGACACTACAAAATTGAGTTAAAACCAGTAAGGAAAGGCAGAAAGTCGGGCGGGGCCGACTATATAATACCCTACACCTCCCTAACAATGCGATAAGGGTCATTGCCATAATAATTTGGAATAATTGGTAAATGGGTAGAAACGTATTATCTAATTCTGAAACGATAATCGCTAAATTAAGCAATATTCGTTCTTAAAGTGAGAAGCATCTTTCTGGAAAATTTTAATGATCGCAAGTAAAATACAACTTCTATAGCGGTTTGATACCAAATCAGGAGGAACATATATATGGAGATTTAATGTAAATCTGAACCGATCTTCCCTGAATACTTATTCATGTAAAAAGACCTCCTTCTATCGAACTTCGTACTGATCGGATATAAAATACAGTCTCTACAGCGCTTACATGTCAAATCGGGGGTAACATATATATGGGAGCTATATCTAAATCTGAACCGATTTTCTCCAAATTTGGCAGTATTCCTTCATGTAATAAGAAACCTCTTTCTGCCGAATTTCGCACTGATCGGATATAAAATACAGTTTTTACAGCGCTTACAGGTCAAATCGGGGGTAACATATATATGGGGGCTATATCTAAATCTGAACCGATTTCTTCCAAATTTAATAGTGTTCATCCATATAATAAGAAACCTCTTTCTGTAGAATTTCATACTGATCGGATATAAAATAAAGTTTTTACAGCGCTTACATGTCAAATCGGGGCTAACATATATATGGGGGCTATATCTAAATCTGAACCGATTTCTTCCAAATTTAACAGTGTTCATTCATATAATAAGAAACCTCTTTCTGCCGAATTTCATACTGATCGGATATAAAATAAAGTTTTTACAGAGCTTAAATGTCAAATCGGGGCTAACATATATATGGGGGCTATATCTAAATCTGAACCGATTTTAACAAAATTCAATAGGGATCGTCCCTGGGCCAAAAAAAAGATATGTGTAAAGTTTCGTCGAGATCGGACCATAATTGCGATCTGTACTTTGATTACAAGAATACATGCACAGACGGACAGACGGACAGACGGACATAGCTAAATCAACTCAGAAAGTGATTCTAAGTCGATCGGTATAATAAACGATGGGTCTATTTCTTCTCCTTTTGGGTGTTACAAACAAATGCACAAAATTATAATTCCCTGTACCACAGTGTGGTGTAGGGTATAAAAATTAATTGGATGGAACCAAGGTATACATTAGGGCGGGATGATTTGTATGGATGAAGAAAAAATTAAAAATCGTATAGCAAAAACGTAATCTACATTAAATTCTAAGAAAATTCTCCGAAGAAACCATGGATCTAAAATCAAAACCTAATCCGCGCCTCTCGACTTGAATTTTTTTTTTCTTTTTCGCTAAAATTATTTTTTTTATACCCTACACCACACTGTGGTACAGGGTATTATAACTTTGTGCATTTGTTTGTAACACCCAAAAGGAGAAGAAATAGACCCATCGTTTATTATACCGATCGACTTAGAATTACTTTCTGAGTTGATTTAGCTATGTCCGTCTGTCTGTCCGTCTGTCCGTCTGTCTGTGCATGTATTCTTGTAATCAAAGTACAGGTCGCAATTATGGTCCGATCTCGACGAAACTTTACAGATATGTTTTATTTGGCCCAAGGACGATCCCTATTGAATTTTGTTAAAATCGGTTCAGATTTAGATATAGCCCCCATATATATGTTACCCCAGATTTGACATGTAAGCGCTGTAAAAACTTTATTTTATATCCGATCAGTCTGAAATTCGGCAGAAAGAGGTTTCTTATCATACGAATGAACACTGTTAAATTTGGACTAAATCAGTTCAGATTTAGATATAGCCCCCATATATACGTTACCCCCGATTTGAAGTTTAAGCACTGTAAAAATGTTATTTTATATCCGATCAATATGAAATTCGGCAGAAAGAGGTTTCTTATTATATGAATGAACACTGCTAAATTTGGAAGAAATCGGTTCAGATTTAGATTTAGCCCCCATATATACGTTACCCCCGATTTGAAGTGTAAGCGCTGTAAAAATGTTATTTTATATCCGATCTGTATGAAATTCGGCAGAAAGAGGTTTCCTATTATTTGAATGAACACTGTTAAATTTGGAAGAAATCGGTTCAGATTTAGATATAGCCCCCATATAAACGTTACCCCCGATTTCACATGTAAGCGCTGTAAAAATGTTATTTTATATCCGATCAGTGCGAACTTCGGCAAAAAGAGGTTTCCTTCTACATGAAGAAATACTGCCAAATTCGGACAAAATTGGTTCAGATTTAGATATAGCCCCATATATATGTTACCCCCGATTCGACATGTAAGCGCTGTAGAGATTGTATTTTATATCCGATCAGTACGAAATTCGACAGAAAGATGTCTTTTTACATGAAGTATTCAGGGAAAATCGGTTCAGATTTATATATAACATCCGTATATATGTTCCTCCTGATTTGGTATCAAAGCGCTATAGAAGTTGTACTTTACTTCCGATCATTAAAATTGTCCAGAAATATGTTTCTCAATTTTGGAACGAATATTGCTTAATTTAGCGATTATCGGTTCAGAATTAGATAATATGTTCCTACCCATTTACCAATTATTCCAAATTATTATCGCAATGACCCTTATCGCATTATTAGGGAGGTGTAGGGTATTATATAGTCGGCCCCGCCCGACTTTCTGCCTTTCCTTACTGGTTTTGTGGCAAAAATTTTCAAGTCGAGAGGCGCGGATTATGATTTTATTATAGGTACATGGTTTCTTCGGAGAATATTCTTAGAATTTCATGTAGTTTACGTTTTTGATATACGATTTAAAAGAAAAAAAATCAACCCGCCCTAGTATACATACATATAATCTACAAAGGTTTCGTTTATAATTACATATCCATTTAAAATGAATTAAATGATTAAATTATAACACAGAAAACAGCAACTGCATAATTTATTATTTTTATTAATCTGTTTGAAACGCATTGACAGGATAATGTTGTATCAACAGATGTCAACGGATCACCAACTCGCTGATATACATTAAGTTTACCCTTTATTTTTTATATGTATTTAATTAAAAAAGTAAATTAAACAATAAATCATAATAATCTACATAGAATGTTTGGGAAGTATATCACGTACAAAAATGTTTATATCAAATGGTCCAAGAAGGTACGAACAGCAAAGCATGGAAGGAGGAATTTAAAAATTGTCATGCGTACTCTATTTCTACTCTCAACATATAGGACATATCATTTGACAGTTTTTTTGTTTTGTCCGGCTGGTAGTATGAAAATGGAACTAATAATAACACAATTTTCATCTCCAAAACTTGACTGCGGCATTTAAAATAGACCCATGATATCTAATGAAAACTGCCTCAAATCCTCAACTGTCGATTTTTGTATGGACAGAAGGCGTGGTTCACAAGGACAGTTGTATATTTCATACCCATTTGGTCCATTTGTCACTAGGAAAATTCACCACCATTAACCCAGTTGCAAGTAACGCACAAAAATATTGCTGAAATTTTACATTAATCTTATTGGGATTTTACATAAATCACTCTTTTTAGTCTAGCACGAAGCCTCATTTGGTTGAAATCGGTTCAGATTTATATTCGTACTTCTCTAATTGTCATATACGCGGCATAGACGCCACATTTTGCAGCAAATTTTTATAAAATTTGATATAGGAAGCGCTATAGAAACCGCGTTTCTTCATCAGATCTGAAGAAAAGTTGGCTGATAACGGTTTCTTCAAATAAGAAATAAACACCTTTAAAGAAAATCGGTCCATTCATATATGCCGATGTTTCATGTAAGCCTTTTTAAATCCAAATTTCTCAACATATCTATATACTATTTAAAAGATAAGGGTTTCTTGGCTTTATTAACAATATAGGGTCATTCATAACCGTCTGCTTAAAAGACCCACTTCAGCTAGCTAAGGGAAACCGAACTCTATAGATTTACCAGCAGGGAAACGCCCCAAAGTGGCGTTCTGTCTCCTCCAAGAGCAGCATAATGCTTTCGCTGGAGAAGATTGGTAGTAGAATCATTTCCTATGCAGATGACGTGGTAATAGCCATTAAAGCATAGTTCCCAAGTACTCTTATCTTAAACACATTCTACACCAGATCTTTCATACTACTATGTGTACCACTGCTTCATTGATAAGGATATCAACGGAAGATAAAATTTGGCAGAGATAAGTTTCTCTATACAGATGCGAAAATAGCTTTGGAGCAAATTGATTGATTACTTATATAGCCCAATAAATACATGGTGGCTCTGCAAAATTTGAGGAAAATCGAGAAAAATTTAGGAAAATTAAGACGTTTCTTAATTTAGGAACGAATTCTGCTTAATTTGGGTATAGTCGATTCATATTTAGATATAGCCACATATATATGTGCCTGCCTTTTAGTATCTAAGCGCTATTAATACTATATTTTACATCCGATCTTTATATTATATATACAAGGTGGCGCAAAAGTAACCTTTCGATGTTTTTTGGGCCAAAGTCACCTGGTCAAATAAATAGTCAGCAATATTCCGCGTTCTGGAGCAGTGTAGCGTAACATTGTTTATTAACGTGTATTTCGCATGTGTTTACTACACAAATGTCAACATTAGGCATTAGGGGTCAATCGCAAAATTTATAGCATTTTCTGATAGGAGGATTACTTTTGCGCCACCTTGTATTATTATTATTAAAATTGTTTCACTTTTATATTTTTTTGGAAAAAAATACTACTGTTAAAATTGTTCCAATTGGATTATTCTGTGAAATGCTCATATTTGCAAAAAAAATGCTCTGTTATACAAAATTTAAAATTTTGTATATGACTTATTTCAAATATTTTTTAGAAAACAAAACAAGGAGGAGTTGTAGAAGTGTTAGGAGAAAGTTGAAAAATATTTAACACTGCTAAAACATTCCTCAAACCTTCATTAAGTTGTTATGAATAAGGGCCATAGTCTTTATTTTTTTTAACTTTCTATACTTTTTTGCAATAATACAACTGTAAGTTTGTTTCACGTTGATTTTTCTGGGAATAGCTTATATTTACAAACAAATGCGCCATTACTTTTGTACTTAGGCTCAAGATCGTTATTGTTGTTTCCAGTATATTTGTAATGATCGGCGGTACATCGTCTATAACGTTTTGATATCAAATCGGGAGGAACATACGTATATTAGGCCAGGTCATACATTGGTTTGATAGCAAATTGAGACTGGACCACTCTGATTATAAGAATACATGCACAGACAGGCGGACATAGCTAAATCATTCAATGATCTCAAGTCGATCGGTATAACAAACGATGGGTCTATGTCCTCTCCTTTTGGGTGTTACAATCAAATGTACAAACTTTGACTCTGCCGATCATAGGAGAGAGAGGATAAGGGATGAATTCGTCTTTCCATTGCGCATGCCTCTCTGTCTTATGATGGGCAGATTCGTCGAGACTAGAGTTGCCTCGTCTGCTGAGGGTCTTAGAGAAAAAGCAGCTGAAAAAAGTGCAAGTGCGAATCGGGACTTAAACTGCCGCCTATTTAGTATTACTAAAATACCAATGAAAACGTCCGGTTTTTGGGCAGCTGTAGTACATTTCATAGTTCTGATTCACACGAAGCATTTTTTTACAAGCGAGTGGCAGAGAGCTCTTTCCGCCGGTCTCTCTCCCCTACAAACTTTGACAATCGCTTGTAAAAAATGCTTCGTGTGAATCGGGATATACAATTGAAATTGATTGTGAAAGCGTCTGTGTTTGGGTAGCTGTAGGACATTTCCATAGTCATGAATCACACGAGACAATTATTGTCCAGTAAGTTCAAGTGTATGTAGGAGAGTGAAGCAGAGCCCTTTTCGCCTGCCTCTCACATACAAACACTGACACGTGTTTGGCAATAATTGTCTCGTGTGATTTAGAACTTACATTTGTCCAGATTTACACGGGATATTTTTTTCAGCTTCTTCTCCGCTAATTCTCTTTTCAACTTGCCTCTGCGTTTAGACGACGTACATAATTATGTTTCGGTTATTCCTGTGTAAATTGTTGTTTTTTCAAAGGCGAGTGAAAAACACAAAACGTTGTACCCGATAAGCCGAGTAAGGGAATTTTTCCCCCCTCTTGCCGACCGTCTCCTACAAAACGCCGATAATTTGCTGACCATTCAGCCAGTGTAAATCGGGACTAATATTTTATGGTCATATAGCTTTAGCCTTTAAGCGTGGTTCATTTTTCGCGTTGAAATCCCATATAAAAACAAAGTCGCGTACTACGTTTATTTCAACGCGAAAAATTAACATTTTTCGCCACCACAAATTTAACGCCATTACAAATTGAACGTCGCAACAAATTTAATGCCGCCACCGTTTGTTTTGTTTATATTTATTTTTGTCCGCAAGAAACTCAACTGTTGTAAATATTAGAAATAAAATTTCCTTATAAAGAATAATAAATTAAATTATCTTCCGAAATAAAGAAAAAAAGAATGCTAAGATGTGAATGGCAAAATAATTATGTTTATGGAATAAACCAGAAGAGTGAAATTCCAATTGGATTGCAGTACAAAAGCAAACAAAATGTGCAAAACACTTAAAGGACATGTAACTAAATGTAATAATGTGGAATTTGTCTTGTAATTAGATATGTACATTTATGTTTGTATGTTTAGAACAATTGTGTGCAAAAGCCAGGAGAAACATTATGGACGGCTAACGCTACTAAAGCAGTAGGTCAATGGCATTTGACAGTGCCTGTGATCTCGATTTGGAAATGGTTGTAAAGAACACACATAGTTAGTTCTTGCCAGCCATAGAAGTTGGAAGAAGATATTCCGTTTATGGATGGAAGTATAATTTATATATAATAAATAATATAATAATAAAACATAGTTTTCGATTAATCAAAACATCATTTTATTTATTTATATTCGTACAACAGTAGGAAATTATTTCGTTATTTATAACATTGTACTACCCTGACTTTTCACGTTTCACAAACATCGCCACCACAAGAACACAAAATAAATAATTTATGTATAACATTAGCACAATGATCTCCAACAATATTTCCTTTTTGAGATTTAAATTAACTATTTTCTAAGTCGGCATTATTTCAATTGTTTATTGATTCGAATTTTATCTTTTGTTTGTTTTCAAGAATGTTAGCAAAAAGAAACCAGTAAGGAAAGGTTAAAGTCTGGCGGGGCCGACTATATAATACCGTACACCACCTCGGCAATGTACATTAAGAATTTCTTTTTGAATAATTGGAATAATTAGTTTCCTTTCTTTTACGAAAGTACTTAGCTCCCCCGCCACGTCAAGGCTTATTCCAAAGAGGAATTTAAGATAATATGTGGAATTAAAAATTGAACTAATAATAATATTCCACATATTTGCATTTACTGTGGTTATTATTAGCCGTACACAATATAAGTAATATATGCAGGGTATGTTAGGTAGGTACTACCTTGGAATAATTGGTACTACCTTGGAATAATTGGTTCAAGTAATGTTTTAATTTTCATTTCCGCTGAAGCCTTTCAGGTCTCTAAAATAGAAAATTTTGATCGGAAGTAAAGTACAACTTATATAGCGCTTTGGTACCAAATCAGGAGGAACATATATATGGAGGTTATATATAAATCTGAACGGATTTTCCTTGAATACCCATTCATTGAAAAAGAAACTTCTTTCTGTCAAATTTCGTACTGACCGGATATAAAATACAGTCTCTACAGCACTTACATGTCAAATCGAGGGTAACATATATATGGGGGCTATATCTAAATCTGAACCGATTTTCTCTGAATTTGGAAGTATCCTCTCATATAATAAGAAACCTCTATGTGTAGATTTTTTTACTGATCGGATATAAAATACAGATTGTACAGCGGATATAAAATAAAGTTTTTACAGCGCTTACATGTCAAATCGGGGCTAACATATATATGGGGGCTATATCCAAATCTGAACCGATTTTAACCAAATTAAATAGGGATCGTCCTTGGGCCAAAAAAAAGATATGTGTTACAAAAATACATCTACAGACAGACGGACATAGCTAAATCGACTCAGAAAGTGATTACAAGTCGATCTGTATAATAAACAATGGATCTATCTCTTCTCCTTTTGGGTGTTACAAACAAATGCACAAAGTCATAATACCCTGTACCACAGTGTGGTGAAGGGTATAAAAATTCACATGCATATACACACATACATACATATAACAGTGACACTTTGACACACACACTTCCAAATTGCAATGCGACTTTGTAAAAAAGCGTTCCATTTTTCAACTCGAAATAACATAGCACCCACCTTTAGAACGAATAAATAAAATTTCTGTATTAAAAATTTGATACTTCCACAAAAAATGTATCTTCAAGGAAACAAAAATAAAACGTAATACAAAATTAAAAAGGGACAATAAATTTTTTGTCCAAAAATATCGAATTTCGGGTAAAAAATTTGGGACTTGAAGCCATGTTGACCTTAGGACCGAAAAATAGACCCGAACATTTAAATCAATTGAAAGCAAATATTCTGGAAAAAACTAACGATCACTTTCGTGGCTAGAGTGTCTTGAACAATTGGTTTTAGGTCTACATATCATGCAACCCAAATGAAAGGAAAATTTGGACATACATGAATTTTGCTATTTTACCCAAAACCCATTTTACAATATCCTTTAGGGTCACGTGGAATTGAATTTTTCAGACATATTAATAATCTACGGAAAATTGTCATTACTTTGATATTAACTACGTTCGGGGCCAGGTACATTTCCTGATGGCCCGTGGTTCCGATTCCCAAAGTAGTGCTGAATCACATGAGGCATTTTTTCCAGACAGAGAGCTTTTTCCGCCTGCCTCTCTTATAAATTTTGACACTTGCTTGGAAAAAAGTGCGTCGTATGATGCAGCACTTGTGACATAATTGTCAAAATTTGTAAGAGAGGCAGGCGGAAAGATCTGTCTGCCTCTCTCTCTACTACACTTTGACACTCGCTTGTAAAAAAAATCCTTCGTGTGAATCAGAACATACATTTGAAATTGATAGTGAAAGCGTGACTGGAAATAACTCTATTTAACTTCCAACAATTCATAGTAATACAAATTCTGTTGAACACAGTGTTGGAGGGTATTATTCATTTGTTTGCTATAATTATTTTGCACACAACACAACAAGAAGGAATTTATGTATTCTCGAGAATAAAAAATTCCCCAACGATAAATTCCGTACGGATATCCACAATTGGGCTGATTGTCTCATATTTTTCATTTATTTTTCATTTGCATACTCATACGTCAAATTTATTTAATTTTGGCATAATAATTACATTGTTGTCACTAATCGATTAACATCTGTGACGTATGTATGTTATCATTTTGCAGAGCATCAGATTATTTCTTAAATACCAGTGAAAGCACAGACAACAATAGTATGGAATTTGAGATTGACAGACGTCGGATGCTTTCACAAATTCTCTTTAATTTAACAAAAAATTGATTTATTGTTTATATATAACTGATAGGACCTTATATATAGCCTTAGGGAATGATGCGGATTAAAATTTAATCCAAAATACAATTTTTTGAAAAAATGTCCCCATAGTATGCGCAAGGTATTTGAAAATAATGGGGACTGTCCCCGAACTATGCAAATGTCCTCATTCTATGCGGTATATCAAAAAAATATCGACTGGAATTTTTTTTTTTATTTAAAAATTTAAAAAAATGGACTTAGCGCAATTGGCGAACAATTATTTTGATAATAAAACTGAATAATTTGTAAACGTTGTTCAGGCGTAAGTCTTTCCATGATGAAATGCCAAACAATACTTAACAAAAATAACATGACAGCATGACACGGCTCACACGTGAAAAGGCTATTGAAAAAAGTATCTCTACTTAGATCACCCAATATAATTAGGCAAAAATATGTTTTTGATCCACGTTGATGAAAATCAGTTTTGATTATGTACAGACCCACATATTTGTGGGTTCATAGATCCTATTCTGGATCTATGAAAGAATACTGTGCATTTAAAGGCTATTGTTTCAGATCAAGTTTATTATGATCTACACCTTCAACTCCTCCTTGGAATAAGCCTTGATGAGGAGGTGAGTCCAAGTACTTTGTTAACTGAAACGAAACCTATTATTCAAAATTAATGCAGTGTCCTTTTTCGCATTGTTAGAGGGGTGTAGGATATTATATAGCCGGCCTCGACCGACTTTCTTTATTTCCATACATATTTATACCCTACACCACACTGTGGTACAGGGTGATATAAGTTTGTTTCACGGCAGATGTTTGTAACACCTGAAAATAACACAGCTAGACCCACCTTAAAGTATACCGATCGACTCAGAATCACTAGCTGAGTCGATTTAACGATGTCTGTCCGTCCGTCCGTCCGTGTAAAGTTGTTCGTCGACTACAGGTCGCAATTTCACTCCGATCGTTCTGAAATTTTGCAGTTTAGAGTATTTCGCGGCTATTAAGATCGCTATTGAATTTGGTTGAAATCGGTTCAGATTTAGATATAGCTCCCATATATATCTATCGTCCGATTTGGCCCTTTAGTCCTATAGAAGCTGTATTTTACATCCAATCGTTTTGAAATTTAGAATGGTAGAGTTTCTTGATCCATGAACCAACATTGCCGAATTTGAAGAAAATCGGTTAAGATTTAGCTATAGCTCCCATATATATGTTTCGTCCGATTTGGCCCTTTAGTCCTATAGAAGCTGTATTTTACATCCGATCGTTTTGAAATTTAGAATGGTAGAGTTTCTTGATCCATTAACCAACATTGCCGAATTTGAAGAAAATCGGTTAAGATTTAGCTATAGCTCCCATATATATGTTTCGTCCGATTTTGCTCTTTAGTCCTGAAGAAGCTGTATTTTACATCCAATCACTTTTAAATTTAGAATGGTAGAGTTTCTTGATCCATGAACCAACACTACCGAATTTGAAGAAAATCGGTTAAGATTTAGCTATAGCTCCCATATATATGTTTCGTCCGATTTGGCCCTTTAGTTCTATAGAAGCTGTATTTTACATCCAATCCTTTTGAAATTTAGAGTGGTAGAGTTTATTGATCCATGAACCAACACTACCGAATTTGAAGAAAATCGGTTAAGAATTAGCTATAGCTCCCATATATATGTTTCGTCCGATTTGGCCCTTTAGTCCTATAAAAGCTGTATTTTACATCCAATCGTTTTGAAATTTAGAAAGGTAGAGGTTCTTGATCCATGAACCAACACAACCGAATTTGAAGAAAATCGGTTAAGATTTAGCTATAGCTCCCATATATATGTTTCGTCCGATTTTGCTCTTTAGTCCGGTAGAAGCTGTATTTTACATCCAATCATTTTGTAATTTAGAATGGTAGAGTTTCTTGATCCATGAACCAACACTACCGAATTTGAAGAAAATCGGTTAAGATTTAGCTATAGCTCCCATATATATGTTTCGTCCGATTTGGCCATTTAGTCCTATAAAAGCTGTATTTTACATCCAATCGTTTTGAAATTTAGAATGGTAGAGTTTCTTGATTCATGAATCAACATTGCGGAATTTGAAGAAAATCGGCTAAGATTTAGCTATAGCTCCCATATATATGTTTCGTCCGATTTTGCTCTTTAGTCCTGAAGAAGCTGTATTTTACATCCAATCACTTTGAAATTTAGAATGGTAGAGTTTCTTGATCCATGAACCAACACTACCGAATTTGAAGAAAATCGGTTAAGATTTAGCTATAGCTCCCATATATATGTTTCGTCCGATTTGGCCCTTTAGTTCTATAGAAGCTGTATTTTACATCCAATCCTTTTGAAATTTAGAGTGGTAGAGTTTATTGATCCATGAACCAACACTACCGAATTTGAAGAAAATCGGTTAAGAATTAGCTATAGCTCCCATATATATGTTTCGTCCGATTTGGCCCTTTAGTCCTATAAAAGCTGTATTTTACATCCAATCGTTTTGAAATTTAGAAAGGTAGAAGTTCTTGATCCATGAACCAACACAACCGAATTTGACGAAAATCGGTTAAGATTTAGCTATAGCTCCCATATATATGTTTCGTCCGATTTGGCCCTTTAGTTCTACAGAAGCTGTATTTTACATCCAATCGTTTTGAAATTTAGAATGGTAGAGTTTCTTGATCCACGAATCAACATTGCCGAATTTGAAGAAAATCGGTTAAGATTTAGCTATAGCTCCCATATATATGTTTCATCCGATTTGGCTCTTTAGTCCTGTAGAAGCTGTATTTTACATCCAATCGTTTTTATACCCTACACCACACTGTGGTACAGGGTATTATTTAAGTATAAAATGACTCAAAAGTAAATTTATGTAAACAATTTATACATGAATTACAAAATTTATATTTCAGAGTTATTCAATATTACGAGAGTGGTGTAGGGTATTATATAGTCGGCCCCGCCCGACTTTAGCCTTTCCTTACTGGTTTTTTATTTATTTTCAGTATAGTGGAACAGAACACAATTAAAATGGAACAGAACACAATTAAACAAAGTGCCCAAAAAATATGTTCTCAATTAATATACCGTATTTAAAAAAAAATTAGATATGTCCTACATAAAAAGTTATAATGAACTCAAAAGTTATAATGAACTCAACAAACTGGGCCAACCAGTTTGTATATATGTATTTCCATTTTGGTTTAGTAAAACGGATGTAGAATGTTTTTTCACAAGCCTGATTTCATGCCACTTGGCAGGGAGGATTTTCTTGTTCTGGGACAAAAAATGTTACTGTTTTTAAGGTATCGAGCCATATACAAAACAAGTAAGAAAGTTCAGTCGGGTAAACCGACTAATGAATCCCCTCACCTTGAGTCTCAAAAAATATTAGTTAAATTATTTATTTTTTGTTTTATTTAAATTATTATCCATTTAAATTGCATTTAATAACTTAAAGTATGTACTGGTATTAAAGTTCAAAGCTGTTTACTTTTGGTACAAAATAATATGTTTGTGTGAGAGGTACCAAAAGGGGCGTCCCAATAACGGTCGCTTTTCTCTGGACTCTGGGTACTATAAAAGCAAAAAGATCCACTTGTGTCGGAGGTACCAAAGGGGCGGGCCAATAACGCCCATTTTTCTCTGGACTGTAGGTACTACAAAAGCATTACACTGTACAAAATTTCAAGTATTTGTATGTACTAGTATTAAATTTATAATCCATGAACCAACACAACCGAATTTGAAGAAAATCGGTTAAGATTTAGCTATAGCTCCCATATATATGTTTCGTCCGATTTTGCTCTTTAGTCCGGTAGAAGCTGTATTTTACATCCAATCATTTTGTAATTTAGAATGGTAGAGTTTCTTGATCCATGAACCAACACTACCGAATTTGAAGAAAATCGGTTAAGATTTAGCTATAGCTCCCATATATATGTTTCGTCCGATTTGGCCATTTAGTCCTATAAAAGCTGTATTTTACATCCAATCGTTTTGAAATTTAGAATGGTAGAGTTTCTTGATTCATGAATCAACATTGCGGAATTTGAAGAAAATCGGCTAAGATTTAGCTATAGCTCCCATATATATGTTTCGTCCGATTTTGCTCTTTAGTCCTGAAGAAGCTGTATTTTACATCCAATCACTTTGAAATTTAGAATGGTAGAGTTTCTTGATCCATGAACCAACACTACCGAATTTGAAGAAAATCGGTTAAGATTTAGCTATAGCTCCCATATATATGTTTCGTCCGATTTGGCCCTTTAGTTCTATAGAAGCTGTATTTTACATCCAATCCTTTTGAAATTTAGAGTGGTAGAGTTTATTGATCCATGAACCAACACTACCGAATTTGAAGAAAATCGGTTAAGAATTAGCTATAGCTCCCATATATATGTTTCGTCCGATTTGGCCCTTTAGTCCTATAAAAGCTGTATTTTACATCCAATCGTTTTGAAATTTAGAAAGGTAGAAGTTCTTGATCCATGAACCAACACAACCGAATTTGACGAAAATCGGTTAAGATTTAGCTATAGCTCCCATATATATGTTTCGTCCGATTTGGCCCTTTAGTTCTACAGAAGCTGTATTTTACATCCAATCGTTTTGAAATTTAGAATGGTAGAGTTTCTTGATCCACGAATCAACATTGCCGAATTTGAAGAAAATCGGTTAAGATTTAGCTATAGCTCCCATATATATGTTTCATCCGATTTGGCTCTTTAGTCCTGTAGAAGCTGTATTTTACATCCAATCGTTTTTATACCCTACACCACACTGTGGTACAGGGTATTATTTAAGTATAAAATGACTCAAAAGTAAATTTATGTAAACAATTTATACATGAATTACAAAATTTATATTTCAGAGTTATTCAATATTACGAGAGTGGTGTAGGGTATTATATAGTCGGCCCCGCCCGACTTTAGCCTTTCCTTACTGGTTTTTTATTTATTTTCAGTATAGTGGAACAGAACACAATTAAAATGGAACAGAACACAATTAAACAAAGTGCCCAAAAAATATGTTCTCAATTAATATACCGTATTTAAAAAAAAATTAGATATGTCCTACATAAAAAGTTATAATGAACTCAAAAGTTATAATGAACTCAACAAACTGGGCCAACCAGTTTGTATATATGTATTTCCATTTTGGTTTAGTAAAACGGATGTAGAATGTTTTTTCACAAGCCTGATTTCATGCCACTTGGCAGGGAGGATTTTCTTGTTCTGGGACAAAAAATGTTACTGTTTTTAAGGTATCGAGCCATATACAAAACAAGTAAGAAAGTTCAGTCGGGTAAACCGACTAATGAATCCCCTCACCTTGAGTCTCAAAAAATATTAGTTAAATTATTTATTTTTTGTTTTATTTAAATTATTATCCATTTAAATTGCATTTAATAACTTAAAGTATGTACTGGTATTAAAGTTCAAAGCTGTTTACTTTTGGTACAAAATAATATGTTTGTGTGAGAGGTACCAAAAGGGGCGTCCCAATAACGGTCGCTTTTCTCTGGACTCTGGGTACTATAAAAGCAAAAAGATCCACTTGTGTCGGAGGTACCAAAGGGGCGGGCCAATAACGCCCATTTTTCTCTGGACTGTAGGTACTACAAAAGCATTACACTGTACAAAATTTCAAGTATTTGTATGTACTAGTATTAAATTTATAAGCTGGTAACTTTTGGCACAAAATGATCCATTTGTGTGGGAGGTACCAAAAGGAGCGTGGCAATAATGACCATTTATCGCTGTATTGTAGGTACTATTAAACCGTTACACTGTACAACATTTCAAGTCTTTGTATGGTGTTCGGTATCGTGAAATGATAACCAGTTTTTTCTTGCCTAGAATTGAAGAAATGAATGTGGAGGGCATGTGGTTCCAACAAGACGGCGCCACATGTCATACAGCCAGAGAAACAATTCAATTGCTGCATCAGTAATTAAAAAATTGCGCTCTTCTTGGGACACCTTTTAGAAGGAGTTGACCAATATGGCCCATCTTCGGACTTAGCCGGAGATAGAAGAAAATATTATCACATACCAAATTTGAAATCAATCGGTTACTCCTTTCAAGAGTTATCGTGCGCACCAGCCAGCAGACAGACGGGCAGACGGATATTGCTCATTCGACTTAAAATGACCTAAAACGCATATCCGCCGAACATACTTAGGTCTTTTGGTTCGTAGCAAAAGATATATACCCTCCTCTCTAAGGTGATAGGATAACAAGTAAGAAATATCAGTCGGGTAAACCGACTAAGGTATACCCTCACTTTGTGAGCAATATAAATATGCACTGGTATATGTACTAATATTATCAGCTACTTACGAGTATTTTAGTATGTCTTGGCTCTTTTTGTATCGAGGTACAAAAATGGGTGTATTACTGTAGGAATTTTAAAAACTACACTGTACAAAAATTTAGAGTATTTATATGTATCGATATTCATAATATAAGCTGTTATCTTTTTGAATAAAATGGTACGTTTGTGTAGGAGGTACCAAAAGGGGCGTGACAATAAAGCCCATTTTTCGATAGATTGTAAGTACTATAAAAACATTACTCTGTACAAAATTTTAAGTATTTGTAGCTAGCTTTGAAGTTAAAAGCTTTAAACAGTTCGTTCAAAATGGTACTTTTGTGTGGCAGGTACCAAAAGGGACATGGCTCTCTGGATTGTACGTACTATACAACCATTACACTGTACACAATTTTAAGTCTTTGTATGCACTGGTATTCAAGTTATAAGCTGTTAACTTTTGGTGCAAAATCGTCCATTTGTGTGAATTATTGTAATAATAGATTTTGATTAACTCACAGGTCCTCCTAAAATACACATATTTTAGCATAACTCGAGAAGATTTATCCTAATTGATTCAGGGAAGCTTTAAAGAGTGCCAATTTAAGTAGCCTTCATCTTCTTGGAATATCTCTTTTTCATCCCATCAGCGGTTTGAAAGATACATTTCAAGATATTACGAAAACATCAAAGTTTTTGAAAACATTTTAATAATTTTGAATTAAAACCTCCAAAAAACATCGACAAATTCACAGTTATAATATACACTCACTTGACATGAAGACCCCCGCGTATAAATCTGAAGACGTTTTCTTCAAACTTGGCAATATTTGTTACTTTTCAGGGGTAAGGGAATGACCAGGGTTGTCGTTTGTTTTGCGATAAATAATTCCTATAATGTCTCCTTTATTATACCCTACACCACACTGTGGTACAGGGTATTATAAGTTTGTTTCACGGCAGATGTTTGTAACGCCTGAAAATAACATAGCTAGACCCACCTTAAAGTATACCGATCGACTCAGAATCACTAGCTGAGTCGATTTAACGATGTCCGTCCATCCGTCCGTCTGTCCCACCCCCCTACACCACACTGTGGTACAGGGTATTATAAGTTTGTTTCACGGCAGATGTTTGTAACACCTGAAAATAACACAGCTAGACCCACCTTAAAGTATACCGATCGACTCAGAATCACTAGCTGAGTCGATTTAACGATGTCCGTCCGTCCGTCCGTCTGTCCATGTAAAGTTGTTCGCCGACTACAGGTCGCAATTTCACTCCGATCGTTCCGAAATTTTGCAGTTTAGAGTATTTCGCGGCTGTTAAGATCGCTATTGAATTTGGTTGAAATCGGTTCAGATTTAGATATAGCTCCCATATATATCTTTCGTCCGATTTGGCCCTTTAGTCCTATAGAAGCTGTATTTTACATCCAATCGTTTTGAAATTTAGAATGGTAGAGTTTCTTGATCCATGAACCAACATGGCCGAATTTGAAGAAAATCGGTTAAGATTTAGCTATAGCTCCCATATATATCTTTCGTCCGATTTGGCCCTTTAGTCCTATAGAAGCTGTATTTTACATCCAATCGTTTTGAAATTTAGAATGGTAGAGTTTCTTTATCCATGAACCAACACTACCGAATTTGAAGAAAATCGGTTAAGATTTAGCTATAGCTCCCATATATATGTTTCGTCCGATTTGGCCCTTTAGTTCTATAGAAGCTGTATTTTACATCCAATCGTTTTGAAATTTAGAATGGTAGAGTTTATTGATCCATGAACCAACACTACTGACTTTGAAGAAAATCGGTTAAGATTTGGCTATAGCTCCCATATACATGTTTCGTCCGATTTGGCCCTTCAGTCCTGTAGAAGCTGTATTTTACATCCAATCATTTTGAAATTTAGAATGGTAAAGTTTCTTGATTCATTAACCAACACTGCCGAATTTGAAGAAAATCGGTTAAGATTTAGCTATAGCTCCCATATATATGTTTCGTCCGATTTGGCCCTTTAGTCCTATAAAAGCTGTATTTTACATCCAATCGTTTTGAAATTTAGAATGGTAAAGTTTCTTGATTCACGAACCAACATTGCCGAATTTGAAGAAAATCGGTAAAGATTTAGCTATAGCTCCCATATATATGTTTCATCCGATTTGGCTCTTTAGATCCAATCGTTTTTATACCCTACACCACACTGTGGTACAGGGTATTATTTAAGTATAAAATGTCCCAAAAGTAAATTTATGTAAACAATTTATACATGAATTACAAAATTTATATATCAGAGATATTCAATATTACGAGAGTGGTGTAGGGTATTATATAGTCGGCCCCGCCCGACTTTAGCCTTTCCTTACTGGTTTTGAAATTAAGAATGGTAGAGTTTCTTGATCCATGAACCAACATTGCCGAATTTGAAGAAAATCGGTTAAGATTTAGCTATAGCTCCCATATATATGTTTCGTCCGATTTGGCCCTTTAGTCCTATAGAAGCTGTATTTTACATCCGATCGTTTTGAAATTTAGAATGGTAGAGTTTCTTGATCCATGAACCAACATTGCTGAATTTGAAGAAAATCGGTTAAGAGTTAGCTATAGCTCCCATATATATCTTTCGTCCGATTTGGCCCTTTAGTCCTATAGAAGCTGTATTTTACATCCAATCGTTTTGAAATTTAGAATGGTAGAGTTTCTTTATCCATGAACCAACACTACCGAATTTGAAGAAAATCGGTTAAGATTTAGCCATAGCTCCCATATATATGTTTCGTCCGATTTGGCCATTTAGTCCTATAAAAGCTGTATTTTACATCCAATCGTTTTGAAATTTAGAATGGTAGTGTTTCTTGATCCATGAACCAACATTACCGAATTTGAAGAAAATCGGTTAAGATTTAGCTATAGCTCCCATATATATGTTTCGTCCGATTTTTCTCTTTAGTCCTGAAGAAGCTGTATTTTACATCCAATCATTTTGAAATATGGAATGGTAGAGTTTATTGATCCATGAACCAACACTACCAAATTTGAAGAAAATCGGTTAAGATTTAGCTATAGCTCCCATATATATGTTTCGTCCGATTTGGCCCTTTAGTTCTATAGAAGCTGTATTTTACATCTAATCGTTTTGAAATTTAGAATGATAGAGTTTATTGATCCATGAACCAACACAACCGAATTTGAAGAAAATCGGTTAAGATTTAGCTATAGCTCCCATATATATGTTTCGTCCGATTTGGCCCGTTAGTCCTATAGAAGCTGTATTTTACATCCGATCGTTTTGAAATTTAGACTGGTAGAGTTTCTTGATCCATGAACCAACATTGCCGAATTTGAAGAAAATCGGTAAAGATTTAGCTATAGCTCCCATATATATGTTTCATCCGATTTGGCTCTTTAGATCCAATCGTTTTTATACCCTACACCACACTGTGGTACAGGGTATTATTTAAGTATAAAATGTCCCAAAAGTAAATTTATGTAAACAATTTATACACGAATTACAAAATTTATATATCAGAGTTATTCAATATTACGAGAGTGGTGTAGGTTATTATATAGTCGGCACCGCCCGACTTTAGCCTTTCCTTACTGTTTTTTTTTTAATTTTTTTGAAAAAATTTTGTGAGCATTTTAATTTTTGAAAAAAATGAGTTTTTGTGTTTTACGAAATTTGTAATTGCTCTCGAAAGGCTGAACCGATTTTTGCAAACTTTACTTTCTTTTAAAGAGGACACAATGCGTCATTTCTTGTAATTTACATTTGGAAAATTTTTTAAAAATTTTTTTTACGAAAGGTTTTTTTGAAAAGCTTTTGTAGAAAGAATTGCTCCCCCCTCGATTTTCGCAGAACATTCGTCGTACTCTCACAAATCCAGAACAGTAAACAATTTTTGTGAGACTCAATATTTGTAAAAGTTTTGGATGAAATAACAAGACTAGTCTGAAAATTTTCGTCCGTTTTTGCAAAACACTGCACCGTGGTACGACTTCAATAAGGGAAAATAACCAAACAACCGATTGCGACCAAACTTGGCATGGTAGATAAAGAGGTGTTGGAGAAGCAGTCTACGGTCTCTGGTAGCAGCCTACATATTTCGGCGTGGCCCCGACCATATAAGCCACATTTTTAAATTGATAAATCTTGCACAATTTTTTTAGCTAGAGTGCTGTAATGTTGTCCATATGTATCTGGTGGTAGTCTACGTGACTGGTCCATATAAATCAAATTTTAAAAATGTGATATCTTGCACAATTTGTTAGCGAGAGAGCTGGAATTTTTGTGTCCATGTGGTAGTCTACAAGATTAGTCCCAAAAGGGGCGGGATCAGACTAATGGGCGTGGCCTCGACCATGTAAGCCAAATTGACATATTTCACACAATTTATTAGCGAGAGTTCTGTAATTTTGTGCATATGTATCTGGTATTATTCCACGTTGTTGGTCCGAAAATGTCTGGGATGGGACCAATGAGCGTGGCCCCGCCCATATAAGCCAAATTTTGAAATTGAGATATCTTGCACAATTTATTAGCAAGAGTGCTGTAATTTTGTGCATATGTTGCTGGTAGCAGTCTAAGTGATTAGCCTAATAATGGGAGGGATCGGACCAATGGGCGTGGCCCCGCCCATATAAGCCAACTTTTAGATTGAGATATCTTACACGATTTGTTAGCGAGAGTGCTGAAATTTTGCGTATATGTATCTGGTGGTAGTCTACGTGACTGGTCCAAAAATTAGCGGGGGCGGACCATTGGGCGTGCCCCCCCCCCCCCCCCATATAAGCCACATTTTGAAATTTAAATATATTGCACAATTTGTTAGAGAGAGTGCTGTAATTTTGTGCATATGTATCTGGTGGTAGTCTACGTGACTGGTCCAAAAATGGGAGGAATCGGATCAATGGGCGTGGCTTCGCCCTTTTGAAATTGAGGTACTTTGCAAATTTACAAGTGGGTAAATTTTTTTGAAAATATTTTGTCTATATTTTTGATGAAAATCGAAACGTATGTACTATATATAACCAAGTTTATACCGATTAAGTTTCTGGAAATCACTTAGAATAAATTTAATGCTTACGTAACCCACCAAAATTTCTCATTACCAAATCCGACGAGTAAGCAAAGTTCGATAGTGGTAAGTACTTATTATTTAGCCACTTTTCTCATTATTTTAACATGGGGATGTCATTGGAGGAAAGTACTTCCTTAAATAATGCAATAAAGTAGCATAATAAGTACTTATTTGAAGCATAGGCATACCACATAAATATATGATTACATTTTCATGATTTTAGGTACTTGAATAATACATTACCAATAAGTTATAAATTATGTAGTAGATATGGTAGATATGTAGAAATGGCCATTTAAAGTGATTTTTTGAATATTGTCGCGCATGTTTCTCGAAACAAACAATTTCCTCATGCCAGCTTCGAATTTCTGAACCAAAAAAATTTTCAATGGTCTAACATCAAACGATATACGTAAATATTTATGGTATTCTCATTCAAATCTGCACGTATTATTTGAACACAAGTTGAAAAATAAATAAATATTGTACAATAACCAAATATAGCCAAAATTGCTTTATATTAAAAATTGCCAAAATGATTTTGATAACAAAAAATCACTTAATTCTGTTATTATTTGTAAGTCATTATTAGTGAGCCGAAAGTAATGCAGCGGATAATGAGATATCATTATTTGGTAATGCAGGAAATAATGACAGGTACTTACTAAGATTTTGCTGGGAAGTAACATTCGCATCGTAATAGGGGTGTAGTGTATCATATAGTCGATACGTACGAACCTTAAATTTTCCTTATGCCCAATAAATGAATAATATACTTAACCAATAGTGAATTATCCAAATTAATTTTTAATTAGTATTAAACACATTTCCGTATTGCATGAAAATGTTTCAATATCGACTATTTAGCTTTGCTATGCAGTTCTGCAAACATATCGAAGTTTTGCAAACAACGATATATTTAATTAACAATAATTGCTTAATACCAGTGCACTCAATGGAACACAGATTAAACCTGATTAAAAATACATAAAATATTACGCTGAATATCTTTTGTTTGAGTTCTGATTAATATGTACATATTGGATTGAATTCAATATATTCTACAATAATCCAAACGTTTTATTTGTTCGGAGGAGATATACATGTATATTATACTCGTACTGACGAAATGAATTGTAAATATGCAATATAATGAACACAATGAGCGCTTAAGGACATTTCAGGGAGTACAATGAAAAATAATGACAAATATGTTACATTGTTTTTGAAGGGAATGTCCCAATTATTGTAAAGATTTATAACATAACCACTTTATTCACTAGAATATATGGACAGACGGCAGACAGGAATATTGTATAATGAGTCTATATTTTTAAACGTTACGAAAAAATGTAGGGTATAATGAGAAACCGACCTACATTAAAATGTTCCACAGTCCTCAATATTAAAATGTATCACAACATGGACCTGTGACTACCGTTGTTCGTATGAAAGATTCAGGGTATAAATATATAAACACCAGTTACCAATTTCCAGCATTGACATTTGTGGTATCTAACGATAAGAAGTCAAATCGGGGAGATGCTGTAGTCCCCGTGTAGACGTAGCTCTCAAAAAGCTATTTTAAGCCATAAATACAACATTTTTCAGGTGAAGAGTTTGGCTACAGAATTTTCGGCCTAGCAATTGCAGCGTTCTTTTCTTTTAATAATTTATTTAAACAAAAAGGATCGTTTCATGATTTGCTCCATATCCAATGATTTTTCTAGTAATAAAATTGAATGCAATCCAATATAAGATTCGGCATGGCCGAACTTAACGCTTTTACTTGTTTTCTAATGAAGACTTAACTTTTTTGTTTTTGAATAAAAGTGCGTACACGCAAAGCAAAAAGTTCATGGTTCTTGAAGCGTTTCAATACTATAGAAAAATATTTTAAAATTTTAGGGGTAGAAACTGCAGTAAGGTAAGTAAGGTTTGAAAAAAAGTTGGCAACACTGCACTGATAGAAAACCCGTTCGTCACCATGACGAATCAGTTTCGTCAATATATATTCGTACTGGTGACGAAAAGTTTCGTACATGCGATGTTTTTGTACGTCAATAGAACGAACACGATCATCAAGTCATGTTTTTGGTGATTTCGAAATTCGTCGAGAGAACGATAAGGTTTCATTTCCACGACGAAAAGAATAATTTGGTCATTTTGCTGAAAATATGATCAAACGAAGCAATCAAACTATTGTTTCTGCTTAAATGTACTGTTCTATATGAGTTCTGATTACCTTAGTTAAATAATTTGTTGTAAAAGATCAATTTAAAAAATCTAATAATTAATGACGAACACCGTTCGTCAATAAGATTATCCATTCATCATGAGAACGATCGACTTATTCGCCCTTTACGGCAACATCAACTCCCACAGCAAAACAAAGTAATACATGCGACGTTGTTATGTTCGTCCACGTGTGTGTTCCACGCAGCACCGATTGGTTCAAACAAACCGCACTGGCACGGCGTAACTGATGTTTGTTTAACAAAACATCAAACATATGCATACTCGTACATGCAGCTCGATAAGCTGTATAAGTGTGAAACATTTGTGCTAGTGGTCTGTTGGCAAATCCATTACTTGATGTGATTATTTTTGATTTAAAATAGCAGAAGTAATGAATACTTCTCGTTTGTTTGATTTCAGCCTTACCTGATAAGAACTGCGTCTCGAAACGAATATTCACAACTGAACCTAGCAATGCAGTCAAATAATTTTATTTTCCATACCATTTTAAATGGTTTAAAACTAGAAGAACATTTATTGGAATTTTTAAAATTTAAATAGTCGTGGGCATGAATTCTTCGTGGTGATGAATGGAATTCGTCGTGATAATGAATGGGATTCGTCGTGGTGACTAATGGAATTCGTCGTGATGATGAATGGGATTCGTCATGGTGACGAATGGAATTCGTCGTGGTGATGATTGGAGTTCAGCATGGTGATGACTAGAGTTCGTCGTGGTGATGAATGCTATTCGTCGTGATGATGAATGGGGTTCGTCATGATGATGAATGGGGTTCGTCGTGGTGATGAATGGATCATCCTGATGACGAAAGTTTTTGGAAACAGAAATTCGTCATGGTGACGAACAAATTCATCAAGAGGATTATTCCGTACGTTAGCTGACTTTTGACGAAAAAATAATCGTGATGATGTACAAATCCGTCGTCATGACGAAACTTTTTCTATCAGTGTGGAAGTGAGTAAACGTCGTAATCATCGCTCTTAACACCGATATAATTATTGAGAAAAAAAACGTATAAACAAAGAATCGCTTTTTGGTAGAACAAACTTTAGCTATTTCAGTTTCGAAGTGGGGGTCAGGACACAAATTCCCACCGACGGGACCTAAGAAAACGATTTAAGATTTATTCGATTTCAATTTCCACTGAAGGTCAGGACACAAATAGCTTCCTATTTAAGACACCGACATGTACCTCAAATAAAAGAGGGGATCAAGACGAACACGTTGGTGTGTAGTTTGTACCAATAATCGGTTAGGTCCCGTCGGTGGGAATTAGTGTCCTGACCTCCACTTCGAAACTGAAGTCGCGAAAGTTTGTTCAACAAAAAGCGATTCTTTGTTTATACGTTTTTTGTCTAGATCCCCTCTTTTGTTTGAGGTACATGTCGGTGTCTTAAATTGTACCATTCGATCTCCAGGAATCTATTTGTGTCCTGACCTTCAGTGGAAATTTAAATCGAATAATTTGGTTAAAGAATGAAACATTTCCATATATGGGTGATTTAATATGATTCCAAAGTTGTTCAAGTTTCATTTCGTGTACGTAACATTCATTAAAAACATTTATTTTTGTCATTTTGCACAATAAAATTAATATTTATTTAGAATTGTTCAGCCGTCGGTAACTTTTGTTACTGTCACTGGGCCATAACAGTTGATATAAAGCGTACTTTTGCCTTCTAAATACGGTTTTACGCTTCTCTATGTCAACCTGTTGTTTCGTGTTATCGGAAGTATTCTTCACGCAGGTTTAAAAGTGAGTTAGCATCCATAACCAGTAAGGAAAGGCAGAAAGTCGGGCGGGGCCGACTATATAATACCCTACACCTCCCTAACAATGCGATAAGGGTCATTGCCATAATAATTTGGTATAATTGGTAAATGGGTAGAAACATATTATGTAATTTTGAAACGATAATCGCTAAATTAGGCAATATTCGTTCCTAAATTGAGAAACATCTTTCTGGAAAATTTTAATGATCGGAAGTAAAATACAACTTCTATAGCGGTTTGATACCAAATCAGGAGGAACATATATATGGAGCTTTAATATAAATTTGAACCGATCTTCCCTGAATACCCATTCATGTAAAAAGACCTCCTTCTGTCGAATTTCGTACTGATCGGATATAAAATACAGTCTCTACAGCGCTGACATGTCAAATCGGGGTAACACATATATGGGAGCTATATCTAAATCTGAACCGATTTTCTCCGAATTTGGCAGTATTCCTTCATGTAATAAGAAACCTCTTTCTGCCGACTTTCGCACTCATCGGATATAAAATAACACTTTTACAGCGCTTACATGTCAAATCGGGGGTAACGTATATATGGGGGCTATATCTAAATCTGAACCGATTTCTTTCAATTTTAAAAGTGTTCATTCATATAATAGGAAACCTCTTTCTGACGAATTTCATACTGATCGGATATAAAATACAGTTTCTACAGCGCTTACATGTCAAATCGGGGCTAACATATATATGGGGGCTATATCTAAATCTGAACCGATTTTCTCCGAATTAAGCAGTATTCCTTCATGTAATAATTTGCCGAATTTCGCACTGATCGGATATAAAATAACATTTTTACAGCGCTTACATGTCAAATCGGGGGTAACGTATATATGGGGGCTATATCTAAATCTGAACCGATTTCTTCAAATTTTAAAAGTGTTCATTCATATAATAGGAAACCTCTTTCTGACGAATTTCATACTGATCGGATATAAAATACAGTTTCTACAGCGCTTACATGTCAAATCGGGGCTAACATATATATGGGGGCTATATCTAAATCTGAACCGATTTTCTCCGAATTTAGCAGTATTCCTTCATGTAATAAGAAACCTCTCTTTGCCGAATTTCGCACTGATCGGATATAAAATAACATTTTTACAGCGCTTACATGTCAAATCGTGGGTAACGTATATTTGGGGGCTATATCTAAATCTGAACCGATTTCTTAAAAATTTAACAGTGTTCATTCATATAATAAGAAACCTCTTTCTGCCGAATTTCATACTGATCGGATATAAAATAAAGTTTTTACAGCGCTTACATGTCAAATCGGGTTTTAACCGAATTCAATAGGAATCGTCCCTGGGCCAAAAAAAAAGATATGTGTAAAGTTTCGTCGAGATCGGACCATAATTGCGACCTGTACTTTGATTACAAGAATACATGCACAGACGGACAGACAGACGGACATAGCTCAACTCAGAAAGTGATTCTAAGTCGATCGGTATAATAAACGATGGGTCTATTTCTTCTCCTTTTGGGTGTTACAAAGAAATGCACAAAGTTATAATACCCTGTACCACAGTGTGGTGTAGGGTATAAAAACAGAGTTGAAAAAACTGGAGCAACTAAATCAACTGTCGGCTATGCGTGAGACAATGGAGATCATGTCAAAACAATATGATGACATTCTCAAAGGCGTAGCAGAGAACAAAAGAAAACTGGAGATAGTGCAAAAAGAAAATAAAACATTGAAAGCAGAAGTGAAAGAACTTAAAGATTCGATTAAGTATTTGAATGACGAGAGAGTTAAACATGATTGTGTTATAACTGGAGTGGAAAAAACAGATGATTCCTCTGCAATAGAAACAGTGCTCAGAATAACTAGAGATGCAGGTGTACAAATTCAGAGAGAAAATATCGAAGATGCATATTTAATAAAAAGGAGACAAACAACAAACAATAATAAACAAACACTTATTGTGAAAACAACTTCAAAGCAACCAAAGGAAAAATAATGTCAATGAAAAAAACATTAAAAGAAAAAGATGAAACAAAAAATGTTTATGTTCATGATTTTTTGAGTCGTGAGACAATGAGTCTGTTAAACAGTGCAAGAATGCTTAAGCAAGTTGGTTATCGTTATGTGTATGCTGCCGGTGGAAAATTTTTCGCAAAGAGGAGTGAATTGTCAAAGCCAAAGATAATCAGAAGTGAAGAGGAAGTTAATAATTTGTTGTAGGAAGCATCAACCCATCGGCCATATAAAAATAGAGCCCAAAATGTTCCCGCTGAAGCTGCAGTAGATGATGTTTCACCATAATAAATTAAATATTAAATTTGTATTTTCAAGTTAGAAATTTAAGTAATTTTTTTATAATTTTATTATGATTAATAATCAATATATTCATGATTTTAAACAATTTCAATCGCGTTTATATGATATTGGAAGTTCAAATTTTAATGTTGTTTCGATCAATATGAGAAGTATGTCTTCGATTGACAAGTTCAATAAGTTCAAGTATTTACTTGCGAGTTTGCCAAGATTACCTGGTGTTATTTCTGTTCAGGAAACATGGTTTAAAGATGAGTTAAAAGAAATATATAATATATGTGGTTACAGAGCAATACATTGTTGCAGATTTGATATGCACGAGAAGATATTAATTACCACATTAAATTATGTGAGAGTAAAGATTTCATTGATTCTAAGTTATAAGATTACACAATTTGAAACGGTTTGGTAAGCCTTTGAAGTTCCCCTCTTTCTACAGATCCACAAAATGTAATATAAATTCTTTCCTTTCATTTCTGGAGGGAATGTTGATTCAGCAGGGACGATACCCATGTATTTTTGTTGGTGATTCCAATATTCATATATTAAATACTAACTCGAGCCGAGAACCTTTAAATATTCTTGCCTATTATGGTTTTAAAAATTGTCATAACCTGATTACCCGTCCACAGAGCAGATCATCTATCGATCATATTTACTACAATTTACAGGAAATGCTAAGAATGCATTCTGTGGAGTGTGAGTTATCAGATCATAACCTAATATATCTACATAAGTGTTGAAATTCCATTTGAAAATAACAGCATTATTCATGAAACATATTCATGCTTTAACCAAGATGATATTATCCAATATATATAGAGATATTTAACTCCACTAATTGTTACGGAAGATCCCTCAAGTGATATGAGTTCCTTGATAGCATTATTTAAACATGGTATACAGGAATCTACCGTTAGCAAAAGACGCAAGCTATGCAATATGTAGGCATCAAATTACGCCATGGGTTAACGGAAATTTGAGGAAATTGATTGATTTTAAGGAAAAACTTTCGAGGATGAGAAGGAAAAAACGTGACAATTATGAGATAGAAAAGCAGCTCAAATTCATAAGTAAAGTGATCAGAATTGCCTGCAAACAGTCGATGAATAACTATTATATAGATAATTTAGAAAATGTGCGGCATGAACCTGGTAGATGTTGGAAGTTTTTGAATAAAACACTTGGGAGAAGCAAGGAAGAAAAATCCGTTAAATTAAAGGATAATTTTGGGAACTTTCTTCAAAATGATATTGAAAAAGCTGACTTGTTTAACGAGTATTTTTAAATTCAGTGAACGATTTGAAATCTTCACTTGACTAAAACCACAATGATCACTGCAATTCAATGAGTACTCTTGTTCAACAAAACTTTAGGTTATACCTAAGGAGTACAACAGTTGATGAAGTTAAGGAAATTATTTCTAATTTATCTCTGAGGATAAGTCCAGGATATGATAATGTTTCACCCACAACTGTATTCAATTATGTTAATAAATTGCAAATTGTATGTTAATAAATTGCACATATCCTGATGTTTTAAAAATTCATAGAGTGGTACCAATTCCCAAGGAATCTAATGTAAACACAGTAGACAAATACAGACCAATCACTGCTTTGCCTATATTTAATAATATTTTTGAAAAAATTGTCCATAATCATATTTCTACATATTTGGAGAGTAACAACCAGCTTAGCAATTTTCAATTTGGGTTTAGGAAAGGCTGTGGAACGGAAGAAGCTGTTATAAATGTGGTTAATAGCATTTGTATGGGTTTATATAACGGTTACAAAGGTATTGCAGGAGTCTTCTATGACTTTTCCAAGGCTTTTGATTTGATTGATCACAATGTTTTATCAGTTAAATTGCAATATTATGGTATACAGGGAGATGCATTACGAATCATAGAAAGCTATTTGGCCAATAGGAAACAATATGTAGATGTTAATGGACACAAAAGCTCGTATGGTCTAGTTGAACACGGTGTGCCCCAAGGTAGTTTACTTGGACCATTACTTTTTAAAATATATCTTAATGATATCACCAATTTCGGTTTAAGTGGTAAACTTTTTGTATATGCTGATGACATCTGCTTAATTTATCCATACAGGCATGTGACAGTTGCTAAAACATATATGGAACGTGATGCAGCCTTAACAAGTGAATTTGCCAGAATCAATAAACTATTTTTAAACGCAGATAAAACTAAAGTTATCCGTTTTAAACCGTATTATGATCATAACAACAATTTTAAAATTTTTATCGATGGCAAGGAAATGTGTGAAGTTAATTCACTAAAGTATTTAGGAATACACTTACAGAGCAATCTTTCATGGGATTTACATATACAGTTCCTGAAGACGAAATTATCAAAAGCTGTGGGAATTTTGTACAAATTTAAAAATAAGTTTATTTATGAAACAAAATTCTTGATTTATCAAGCACTTGTTCAGAGTAATCTAAACTATTTGACGGTATTATATGGGTATAGAAAGAGCGGAGAATTTAGATACGTACACAGAATGCAAAGTAAAGCATTAAAAACGGTAGCGAACCTACCCATAACATATTCCACTAGTTTATTGTACAAACAGGTATTTCCATCTGTGTTACCACTTTACGGTCTGTACAAGATGCAGCTATTGGCATATGTCTTTAAATGTATTCGAAATATAGGACACCATACAATTACAACTAACCAAAGTTGCTTTAATACAAGAAATAACACTAATCTTATAGTTACTAGATGCAGACTTGAGCTTACTAAACAAAGAATCGAGTACATGGGCAGCCATTAATTTAATAAACTGCCATACAATTTAAAAAATATAAATAGCATTTCGTTATTTAAAACTCAATTAAAGAAATATTTGCTACAAAATATTGAACTTCTATTATGAAAATATATCATATACATTTTTATACCCTACACCACACTGTGGTACAGGGTATTATAACTTTGTGCATTTGTTTGTAACACCCTAAAGGATAAGAAATAGACCCATCGTTTATTATACCGATCGACTTAGAATCACTTTCTGAGTTGATTTAGCTATGTCCGTCTGTCTGTCTGTCCGTCTGTGCATGTATTCTTGTAATCAAAGTACAGGTCGCAATTATGGTCCGATCTCGACGAAACTTTACACATATCTTTTTTTGGCCCAAGGACGATCCCTATTGAATTTGGTTAAAATCGGTTCAGATTTAGATATAGCCCCCATATATATGTTACCCCCGATTTGACATGTAAGCGCTGTAAAAATGTTACTTTTATATCCGATCAGATCCGTTACCCACGATTTGACATGTGAGCGCTGTAAAAATGTTATTTTATATCCGATCAGTGCGAAATTCGGATAAAACAAATTTTTTTCTACATGAAGGAATACTGCCAAATTCGGAGAAAATCGGTTCAGATTTAGATATAGCCCCCATATATGTATACGTTACCCCCGATTTCACATGTAAGCGCTGTAGAGACTGTATTTTATATCCGATCAGTACGAAATTCGACAGAAGGAGGTCTTTTTACATGAATAAGTATTCAGGGAAGATCGGTTCAGATTTATATTAAAGCTCCATATATATGTTCCTCCTGATTTGGTATCAAACCGCTATAGAAGTTGTATTTTACTTCCGATCATTAAAATTTTCCAGAAAGATGTTTCTCAATTTAGGAACGAATATTGCTTTATTTAGCGATTATCGTTTCAGAATTAGATAATATGTTTCTACCCATTTACCAATTATTCCAAATTATTATGGCAATGACCCTTATCGCATTGTTAGGGAGGTGTAGGGTATTATATAGTCGGCCCCGCCCGACTTTCTGCCTTTCCTTACTGGTTATACCTTCATTTAATTTTTTATTTTCTCATTTAAAATTAATTTCACTCATAAAAACTTGTCTATAATTGCCAACTTGCCTCTACAATGTCTATAAGACGATGAGGCTTTTATTTTGTAAATTGAATACTAGTTCTAGTACTGTTTTATTTTTATTAATATTTAACTATGTAATTAGTATAAAGCATTGAATATAATAAAGTTTATAAGAATTGCAAAAAAAAAGCCTTCATTAGAAATCGATTTTGTACCTCAGTGACGTCTATGAGACAAATGTAGTACTTATCGAGACCAACACATTGATGTATCGTATGTTGCAATCGACGATAAAAAAAGATTTTGGGCAGATTCCGCGGGCTTGGAAAAAATTCAAAAAAAATGTTGCGATTGTCACGAGGTAAGCTTTCACATTCCGCCTCGCATCCGGGAACTTTTTTTCTTACATGGTGGCCAACCCGGTTTAATGTCCCTGCCCTCAAATCGCATGTGCAGAATGTCAAATCTGGCATGAGCTGTGTTGCACATATCAGCGCCCTGTTGAAACCACATGTCGTTGATGTTCATATCATTCAATTCAAGCTAAAAGTAGTTGGTAACCATCGACGGGTGCCTCGCCGTTGGTATCTTCCTAACAAGATGGTATATTAAAAAAAGAGGCAGTGAATGTTGAAAATTTTATTATTTGTGTGTTGAAAGAATTGACATATTTGTTGCAAGTGAAGCGTCGATAAATAAATAATAAAATTTTATTTAATTACTGTTATTGAATATTAACTGTTGTTGTGTGTTTTTTAGTTTTAATTTAACAAAGCTATATCTTATTTTCAATAAAATTAACTCAGTCTTAGTAGAAAATAATTTGTAGAAATATAATTTCAGAAATTTATGTTATTTAACTGCCGGAGTCGTTTCTGGTGTCGGAATCGAGCGGTTTTGGATCGACTCCACATCCCGGTAATCAAAGTGCACGTCGTAATTATAGCATGGTCGCAACGACATCTGGCACACATATTTTTTTCCTAAGGAATAATCGCATTGAAAATTATAAAAATCGATTTAGATTTTCATATAGCTGACGTAAATATATACCGTCACTTCACTTTTTCGACTTAGGATGCTATATTTTACAACCAATCTTTATGAAATCTTATATATTATTGGTACGTGGACAAACCCTTTTGCAAATTGTCAAATTTCGTTCAGATTTGTCTATAGCTTCTACATATATGAACAATCCGATTTGATTTTTTTGGCTCTCAATTCGAATTTATTTTGGGTGATACCAAAAGGGGCGCGGCAGTAATGTACATTTTTCGAAAGACTATGTGTTCTACACAAGTACTACATTGTACAAAATGTCAAACGTGTGTATGCGCAGGAATCAAAGTTATAAGCTGTTAACTTTTTTTGCAAAATGGTCCATTTGTATAGGAGGTGTGAAAAAAATGTATGAAAAAGGGCGTGAAAATAACGCCCAATTTTCACGGGACTGTAGGTACTATAATAACATTACACTGCGCAAGATTTCAAGTATTTGCTATATTGTTTAGGATCACAGTTATATGCCGTTAAGGGGCTTGGCAACTTGCCCATTTCCCTTAAGGTTATTGCGACCAAGAAACTAACATTATAGTAGAATTGTACAAGATTCTTGTGTCCTGACCTCCAATGGCCAAACCGAAATCAGGATTATTTGGTCAGTCAGAAAAAGTTTCTGGATACTCTGAATACATGGAAATGTTCGTATTGGTTTCCTCTTTCAATGGTGCAGAATTCAAAATATATTGTATTTCTGTTTTGCTTCCAGTCTGGATTTTGTGTCCTGCCCTCCAATGGCCAAACCGAAATCAGGATTATTTGGTCAGTCAGAAAAAGTTTCTGGATACTCTGAATACATGGAAATGTTTGTATTGGTTTCCTCTTTCAGTGGTGCAGAATTCAGAACATACATATTGTATTTCTGTTTGGCTTCCAGACTGGATTTTGTGTCCTGACCACCAGTGGCCAAACCGAAATCTGGGATATTTGGTCAGTCGGAAACAGTTTTTGGAAACTCTGAATGCATCGAAATGTTCGTATTGACATATATAAGTAAATAATTACATATAAACAAGTAAATAATTATGAGTTATAATAGCCTAAAGACTGCTTGATCTTTGTAGTGTTATGCATTTCGACATTTTCAGTTAAACACTTAAAATATAACTAAAAGCCGGAATATTTATTATGACACAAAATAACAACATGGACATTTCCTTTTTAGGGATAATTTCATTCAAATGTTGGCCTTGACTACGCTGTTGATGGCCGATTTCGATAATTCTCTCCTGCCCATAAACCGCATCAAACCATGCATTTGAACAGATGTAAAGGAATTTCGAACAGATGTAACGGAATTTCGATCGCAGTGCACGACAAACTTTTCTCACAGGACGCTGATTTTCGTAATACAGATGAAAACTTTTGGCGACGTTGTTTCGGTGTGAATCTTCAATTCTGGAAATGCCTAAAGTGGGCTGAGCCGACTATGCGATATCCGGCGTAGCGTCATATTGCCCAATACCAGGTATGTCATATGGGGCCGTTCAAGTATTACGTAAGCACTATAGGGGGGTGGGGGGGGGGTCTTTGCTTTGCTTATTTTTGATGACATTGGGGGGGGGGGTGTTGGAGATGGTGATTACGTCAGCAGTAGTTCTTTACTTTTTTCCACATATGACAACCCACACAGATTGTGATTACTTCAGCAGTAGTTATTTACTTTTTTACACATATGGCAACCCACACAATGTCTATGCTCGAAAACAAAACCCATATTCGGGGATTCCCATAAATAATGAGTACATTTAGGTACTCGCTTAGAATTTCTTCAATCAGTTTCGTTTCGGTACGATTGACGATTTGACGTGGTGTAAGCAAAGCAAAGCAAGTAAATATTTGTGTTACCGTTGATCCACTTTCGCCAAAGTGGAATTGTTTAAGATGTCGTTTCAAATAGACAAATCCAAGTTATACCAACAATTGTTTGAAAGTTTTAAAAAATCTCATACAAATACAAAACTACAAAAAGTACAGAAGTTAGTTAACGAAGTGTGGCGTAATTATAAGTTACAAGCAAAATCGGACAAGGAACTTGATATTATTGTCTCTAAGAGAATTGAAGAAGAATTGCAAGCAGCGACTAAGAATAAATCCAATCTACTACGATTTTTTTCCAAGGTGAGTGATGAAGTTAATGTAAATTAAACAATCACCCCTATCGCAGAAAAAATTTCACGTGAAATGATTTGATCCCTAGAAAATACAAAGTAGAAATTGAAGTCTATAGGTATATTATTCTGCGTTAAAGAGATGAAGAAAATGATAACTACTCGTCTTAAAAGTCTATTCAAGTGGAATTATTTTCACTTTCCATTTTGATTACATCCCTTCAATTTTTCTGGGGAGCAAAACTTTTCACATGGAATTTTATTCACGATAGGGGTGAATATTAAATGTACTCACTATAGTGTGTATGTATTAATAAGACAAACATTAGCAGTACCTATAAAATGTTTTAATTTTTAGGCAACGAATACCTGTAAGCCTGCAGAAAAACCACAAATTATACAACCAGCTTCAAATTCTAAAGAACAAAAAGACGACATAAACCCCGGAGTGGAATCACAACAGCAATGCGAAAACACAGAAAATACAGATAAACAGCCGAGAGCAAAACCTTCGCAGGAAGCTATGAAAAATAAGATTGCTCTACTCGAAAAAAATCTGAATGCTTTGTATTCTGCCAGAGATAGTATGCCAAGCCGTGTTGAAGTTGATAAACAAATCAATAAGTTGCGCGAAGAATTAAAAACAGCGAAAATGTCTTTAAACAGGAAGATTCAAAACGAAGTTGCCCAGAAGAAACACAGAGATGGTATGAAAAGAAAGTTAGAAGATATTTCTCATGCAAATCCAGAAATAAAAAAAAACTATCCATGAGGGATTCAGTGGGACGGCCTAGCCTAGAAAATGATCAACCATTATTATTGAAAACAATTGCGGATATTGCTTTATTTGGCAGTGCAGCAGATGATAGAAGACGAACAGAATCTATTCGCAGTGTAAAAACTCTTGACGAATTAACACAAGAATTACGAAAAATAGGATTTGACATTAGTCGAAGTGGGACATATCTTCGTTTGATTCCCAGAAAATCGAATTCTGCAGAGGGACGAAGACATATATCGACAGTCCCTGAAAAGCTCACTCGGGCTCAGACTGATCAGCACAAAAGCCACTTAGATAGCAATTTCGCTGAAACATCAATCCATTATTATCATATCTCAAGATGATAAAGCTCGGGTTGGTGTAACTGCGGCAAATAAGCAAGCACCTCTTCTAATGCACATGGAATATAGAATCAAATTGCCTGATCACGACTGGGTAATCGCTGAGCGGCATAAATTAATACCATCAGTTTATGCTGGTATCAAAATCACTTCCAGTATGCTAGGACAACCGCAAGCCGTTGGATATTCTGGACCAACATACATCGCTATTCGAAGTGGAAAGCATAGTTCATCTACTGCAAATACTCATGCTCATGATTTCGAGACGCTTCTCGAACTTGAAGAGTTTCAAGCATTAGCTAAAACTGACCATGGGTTGGTAAAACCAGTAGTAATCATGACGGTTGATGGAGGGCCAGATGAAAATCCGCGTTATACAAAAGTTATAGGGTTTGCTATTAAACACTTTAAGCGACATGATCTCGATGCATTGTTTTTAGCTACCAATGCTCCTGGCAGAAGTGCGTATAACAGAGTAGAGCGCAGAATGGCTCCTCTTAGTCGGGAACTGGCTGGTTTGATATTGCCTCATGACCATTTTGGGTCACATTTGGATGCACGTGGTGTTACAATTAATGAACATTTAGAAAGATCCAATTTCGAGTTTGCAGGAAATGTGTTAGCTGAGATATGGAGTTCAATGGAAACTGATGGCTATCATGTTACTGCACAATATGTTGGGCCGGGCGAACAAGATCTGCCTGATTTGCCAGATATTGAATGGTATTCAGAACATGTGCGTGAAAGCCAATACTTACTTCAAATTGTAAAATGTAGAAACATAGAATGCTGTCGTCCAAGAAGTGGCCTATTTAGATTACTAGACAACAGGTTTCTTCCACCACCAGTAAAAGTAAAACAAACAGTTGATGACTTGGTTTTGGATGATGGAGGGCAATTTCTCAATCATCCAGTCAATTTAGCTCTACGCTTAAATTCTTCACTCAAAGATTTCCTACAAATGCCATACGATTATTTTTGTCCGACGGTAAAATTGAAGCTATTAAGTCGAACATGCAAAACGTGTGGTCTTTATCATACTTCCGTCAAGTCACTAAATCGTCACATCGAGAAGATCCATAAAAAAGTAAACACGCACACTGATATGAAAGTTAGGTCTTTAAGAGTGGCTGCTCGTCGTGCTAATGAACTGATGTGCATTATTCAAAATTTAGAGCACCAAGATGTTGAATGGCTCGATGAAAACGACGTAGACATTCCAAAATCGAATGAAAGTGAGCAGACACACAACATTGAGCAGCAAACATCCAATGTCATCGAAAACTTAGAATCATGGATTCGGGTGTCATGGACTGAAGACTGTTAATTGGAATTAATATGTACACCAAAAATTTAAAAGAATTTTGTTTAGTTCGTAATATTACTTAATAAGATTATAATATTTGTACTTTACTCTATGTTGAATACCGTATCAATAAAGTTTGTTTAAATGAATATTATGTGCGTTAAAGTCCTCTATCCTAAGCCTATTTTCTTATTTCTAGAATTTTAACTGCTGCTCATGAATGAATAACAAAAATAGAATACATTAAATGAAAAATGCATATAACAATGTTTACGTAAGCGTGGGGGGGGGATAAGAGCTTTGCTTACTTTTGATGACAAGGGGGAGGGGGGGGGGGGGTAAATAATTGCAATAAATCTGCTTACGTAATACTTGAACGGCCCCTATCGCCCAAATAGTGACATAACTCCCAAATTGGTTATCTGTAAATGTCATATTGCCCAAACGCAATGTCATAAAGCCCAAAGTTTTTTTTGGGTCATATGACATTTCATTAAATATAATATGTTACAAAGCATAGCGTAACAAAAGAACTGTAATAATACCCTTTATCATATAGCGGTGACACATACTGATCCGTCTCACTCTTTAACCCCGGGCGAATGTCGGCCTATATCCAGAGGCGGCTGCGCGGACCAAAGTTTCTATGAGCGAACTAAAGTGCCTTTGCAAAGATACCTTGATCAGCATAACCGCCCCTTGAATTCCGACCGAAGGCCGGTCCGCTTAGCCTCCTTTTGGCATTCCGACGATTCGAACGTTCTTTTACAAAAAATGCTCATGATATATTTGAGAATAAATTAGTTTCTATACATTGGGCGTTATGACATAACTTTTTTTTTATACAAATCCGACCCTACCTCAGATCTCTTAATGTTACAAAAAAAAATTCGAATTTATTAGGTGTTTATATCATTAATTTTGGGTTAATATATCGTCGGTGTTGACGCCCTGGTGGTCAACTCTGCTTCCTCTTTTTTGGCACGTACCTGTGTCCCTTATGGTGGTGAAGGCAGTTGTACAGGGTCTCCTGACGATTTACCCTTGATGACCCTTTCTTGATCCTCCTGTCGCACACGGCACTGGTTGGAATCACCACAATGTGAAGAGGCAGTATCCACGGTAAACGATATTGAACCGGCGACGGTGTTGTATGTGTGTGTGTGTCTCTTGTTGCCCCAGGTCACGAGCAAACAAACCACTTTTACCCAGTTTTGCGACTGGGGACAGATTCTCACAAATAAAAAGCACAAGCACTGTCTTTTCTTTTATATTTATTTGAAGGCACCTTACTTCACTTGGGCCGATCTCTTTTTTTCTTACAAAAAACTTATAAAAAATCAAAACTACCAGTGACTTCTGTCGCTGTCAACGTTCTTTTTTTACACTTTGCCAGCCGCTCTAACAAAAAAGGGAACAAAGCCTATCGCTTTTACCGGCGGTGCCACGACGGTGTAACAACGGCCGCAGACGAGACAGCTGACTGAATTCACTGGAGAGGGGACAGGAACGTTTACACTCAATAATGTCAAAGACGGTGCCAGGGTTGGCACACCAGTGCGGTCAACTGCCTTTGAGTGCAAACATCCCGGCCCCCTTGCACTATCAGTGCAAAACAAACTACGTTAAATGTATGATAATACAAGTAATTATAATTAAAGGTATAAGGAAAAAAAAACAATAACAAATAGTTATTAGAAAAAAAATAATGAATTCATGGAAACATGCGAGGTTTGGTCAACAAAATTTTACCTGATCAACAGGCAGATAACTCCAGATCGACTGGATTGATATTTTCTTCTTTTTGTTGATCAAGCCTGTCATGTTGTGGGTCAGTAAAGTTATTAAAGTAAATATCTCATGGTTACTTAAGAACTAATATCAATAATATAATATCTTCTAGGGACAGTGGTGAAAAAGGTCAATCCTGGGCGCGGTAGAGGTCCATTTTGCCAAAGAAGGCAAACCCAAACAACGTTTTCTGGCTAAAGGGGAACCCCGGTTCCGGTTGCGGCATGCCCATATATATTTTGTTGGAAACATCATTGCCCAAAATGATCGAGACCGGGCGGGACTCGTGAAAGTCTAAGGCGGCCATCTCTTTTGCTTCATACTCCTCGATGATTCTGCTGGGAGCGCAGTCTCTGCCCGGAACGAAGAGTGGTGGGCCAGTTCGTACCTCCATCGTTGCGGTCATCGTGCGCGTCCGGTTATGACGGCTGGACAACTGCAGCTTCACATAGCTCTTATATGTAGGTATGTCCATGGGGAAGTTTGGTGCGTTTAGCAGCACTTGACTGTGGTCCTCGTTCGGGTCCAACATCACCCGCAATAAGTGCGCTTCGTCGTCCACCTGAGGTCGATGTGCCATGACCCATGCCGTCATGGGCATCCATTCATGACCGCTGTCCTTGAATGGGTGGAGCAGGGAATGATGTCGGACCCGACACTCCTGGCAGCGGTGTCTGCTGCGACACTCCCTGGCCTGATGGGAGAGGCCTAGGCAATTGATGCAAGCGTGGAGCCGATTGATAGTGTCCATCTTCTCTGTTGGCGGTAGGGCCAGGAATCGACGGCAGTGCCGGAAGCCGTGGCGAGTTTCGCATAAGGGGCAGCGGTAGTCCTCGTCAAACTCCATGACTAATGGAAACAGAAAAGAGGTATGAGTACGAATATAATTAATGGTGGTGAAGGCTACGAGACAGACACACAAGGGGTTAGTTAGAGTAGGATATCGTCAAATTGAGCGGGGCAGTAGTACTAATTTGTGAATCGGACGACTAATGACGCCTGATTGAGTTTTCAAGTCGACCAATCTGACATGATTATCAGGTCCATGATACAATTTTGTGACACGCCCGAGGCGCCAATCATTTAGACCACCAGCTTCATTACGCAACACTACAAGATCGTTCTCTTGTATGTTGGTTTGAGGCATTTTCCATTTGTTTCGTTTTTGCAACTCTTTCAAATAGTCGGATTTCCAACGCCTACAGAATTCTTGCTGGAGCACTTTAAGTCGCCTCCAGCGATTCAAAAGGGCTGTTTTAGATGGAAATATTTCTGGTTCTGCTGGGGTCAATAAAGCAGATCCTACTAGGAAATGGCCTGGGGTCAGAACTCCTAGATCATGTACGTCTTCGGACAAAGGAGTCAGGGGTCTAGAGTTTAGGCATGATTCAATAGAGGACAAAATAGTACTAAGCTCCTCAAACGTATGTTTGACCTGGCCAGAGATCTTTTTAAGGTGTGTCTTGCAACTTTTGACTCCAGCCTCCCACAACCCTCCCATATGAGGCGCAGAGGCTGGAATAAAATGCCATTCTAGCTTTTGGAACCCATATCGAGAAATGGCTTCCTCTTTTAGCTCAGAGACAACTTTTTGGAATTGAGCCTTTATTTCTCGGGCGGCTCCTACAAAGTTTCTCCCATTGTCAGAGTGGATTTTATTAGGACATCCACGACGAGAGATGAATCGAGTCAGTGCTGCTAAGAATGCTGGGGTAGACAAATCGCTCACGGCCTCCAAATGTATGGCTTTGGTGGCGAAACAGACAAAGAGGCAGATATATCCTTTGGTAAGTCTGCACCCTCGACCATAAAAGGTCTTTCTCTCAAATGGGCCAGCGAAATCAACACCTGTGTTAGCAAAGGGACGACTTAATGTTGTCCTTTCAGTTGGAAGAGCTGCCATTATCTGCCCTTGAAGGTTTTTACGGACAAGGACACATTCTCTGCAATTATGGATATGTGTTTTGATAAGATTTTTCAATTTAGGTATCCAACATTCAAGCCGAACTGTAGCTACCATTAGCCGTATACCTCCGTGCAGGGTCAGCTTGTGTATGAAAGCAATATAAAGTTTTGCGAGTCTGCTTTTGTGGGACAGAATGACAGGGTGCCTCTCACTATACGACAGAGACAATGTAGATCCTAAACGACCATTCGCTCTGATAATCTGGTCTTTGTCTAGGAATGGAGTAAGGGACAAGAGGCTACTTTTCGGTCTGATCGGCCTTTTCTTGATCAGACTTTCATATTCGTCAGAAAAGTGAATTTTCTGAGACATTACCATAAGACGGTTTCGAGCGAATGCTAACTCTTCGCTTGACAATCTGACCGTTTGGAAAGTGCCTTTTTCCTTTGAGCTCTGTCGTGTGGCTCTATAGAAACGGAAAATATAACCAACTACGTGAATGGCTCGAGAAAGACATGAAAATTGGTCTAGCAAGTCTTCGATATCTGCTGATCTAGCTACATAAACTTTTACGGGTTTTGCTTCCAAACTAGTTTCTGGAATATCTGTTTTAGAGGGCCAGAAAGTATGATTTTGCTTTAACCAAGGTGGTCCATACCACCAAAGATTATTCTCCTTTAGCTCTAAAGGAGTCAGCCCCCGGGTTGCTAGATCAGCGGGATTATCATTTGTGGAAACATGTTTCCAATTATTTTCTACCTTTTCGTGGATTTTCGAAACCCTATTTGCCACAAATGTCGTCCAGCTATGAGATGGTTTTTTCAGCCAGGCCAACACAATTGTTGAGTCAGACCAGAAAAATTGCGAACTCTTGTCTACTTGCACTTGGGGCAGAAAAGCATGAACTAACTCTGATAATAACAAAGCTCCACATAACTCCAGCCTTGGTAGAGAGACTTTTTTGATTGGTGCTACTCTCGATTTGGAAACCAATAGACTGGTGAAAACTTTATTTTCTACCTCAATTCTTGCATATAATACAGCGGCATAAGCTAGCTCAGACGAGTCACAAAACCCGTGTATTTCAATCTTACACCGTGGCGAATATCGAATCCATCTTGGAATATGAATGAAGTCAATCTCTTTGTATTTCTCGACAAATTCTTTCCACTTTATAAGGGTCAGAGGTTTAAACTGGTCGTCCCACTTTATGTCGTCAAGCCATAGTTGTTGCATCAACACTTTCGCTGTTATTACAACTGGCGCTAGCCAACCTAACGGGTCAAATAACGTGGCAATTACAGACAAAACTTCTCTTTTTGTGAAACATGCTTTGTTTTGTATTTTTTCTGTTACAAAGTAGAAAGAGTCAGAAACTGCATTCCACCTAATGCCCAAGGTTTTCGCTATGCTTTTATCATCGAAATCTAAAAATTCGCAATTTAATAAGTGTTCACGGGGCAGACCATCAAGTATTTTCTTGTTGTTTGATGTCCATTTTCTAAGCAGGAAACCCGCTGACATCAGTATGGCCTCTAATTGTTTTCTAGCCTCTATTCCTTCTGAGACAGAATGAGTTCCTACTAACGCATCGTCAACATACATGTTTTCTCTTAGAATTTTTGCCCCTAGCGACTTTCTTCATCTTCTGCCAATTGCAGTAAAGTTTTCAGGGCCAGGTATGGGGCACAGTTTACGCCAAAGGTAACTGTGCGCAACTGGAAATCTTTAACTTCCTCATCTTGTGACGATCGGAACAGAATTCTTTGATATTTGGCATGTTGAGGATTTATCAGAATTTGTCTGTACATTTTTGAAATGTCAGCATTAAAGACAAATTCATACAAGCGCCAGTTCAAAATAAGTGATATTATATCTTTCTGAAGAACTGGGCCAACAAATAAAAAGTCATTTAGACTTTTCCCATTAATTGATGGGCAAGAGGCGTTAAAAACAACCCTCAGCTTAGTTGTAGCGCTTTCAGGTTTAAAAACGCCATGATGAGGCAGATAAAAATAATCCTCTGAGCTTCCATTTGGGGCTTCTACTTGCTCCATATGTTCTAGAGTCAGATATTCATTTATTACCTCGTCATACATTAATTTAAAATCTGGTTTTCTAGACAAAGATTTCTCGTTTCTGAGAAATTGGCTCAAAGCCACGAATCTATTCGATCTAAGTGCCATATTCAATGGCGGGGCAGATTTGAATGGTAAGTCCACGACGTACCTTCCATCTGGCTTACGAACAGTTGTTCGTCTATATATTTCTTCGCATCGCTTATCATCTTCCGAGACAGTGTGCTCCCTTGGAACTTCTTCTATCTCCCAGAACTTAGCCAGTTGATCATTGATCGAAACCCTTGTACAATGAGAGACTCGAACTATACGCTCCGAAGTCCTATTGTTCGTTGGGCCAGTCACAATCCATCCAAAGACTGTCTCCTGAGCCACAAGCGAGCCAAGAATTCCATGTTCTACTCCATTAAGTAGAATTATGGGATACAAATTACCCCCTATAAGAAGATCTACTGGGCCAGTTTTATAAAATCCTGGGTCAGCAAAGTTTAATTTCGGCAATTGATAACTCGAAATATTATCAAACGAATGTGTTGGAACATTCCCCGTTACGTCTTGGACAACTAGCGCATCTATATCTATCGAAAATGTTGGTGTTTCTATTGAACCCAAAGTGAAACATGCTACTGACGAACATCTCGCTAAAGTTTCTCCACCTAAGCCTGTGATGTCGGCTGCAATTGCTTTTGTTGGCAATTTCAAAAGTTTCTGAATTCTCGCAGAAACGAACGTATCATCTGAGCAAGGATCGATTAAAGCCCGAAGTTTATAGGACTGACCTTCTTTTATAATTCTAACCCAAGCTGTAGCTAACAATGTTTTATTTGAGACCGAAGTATGAAATGTATTTACATTTGCTGACGTCGAAGGTGAATCAGAGGACTGTACATTCTGATTCTGCGAACTTTGAGTCAGATTACTTGTCTCATTTGATTCTCTTGTCTCACTTTTCTGAACAACGTTGTTTCTATGGAGAAGGGTATGATGTTTCATATGACATTTTGAACAAGTATTTTTGCTTGTGCAAGCGGCAACCTTGTGACCCTGGGCCAGACAATTGAGACAACTATTTACTCTTCTAACCGAAGCAAGTCTGTTCTTGAAGTCCATCCTCAGAAACTTTGGACAAGATTTTAAAACATGTGCCCCTTTACACAAAATACACTTCTGGCCGTTTACTTTTGTGTGATGAACCCTAAACTGTTTTGATCTATCAAAGTTAGGTTTCTGACGAGGGCCAGAATCGTTAGTGCCCATCATATCAGACACACTTTCTAAAGCTTTGAATCGTTCGGTTAGAAATTTATCCATTTCATCCCACTTAGGCAGCTCAGTCTGCTTCGAAATTGATTGTTCCCATAGGGACAGAGTCAGTTTTGGTAATTTCGATGAGCATTGGTAAACAAAAATTGGATCCCAAGATCCTATATCGATTTTATAAAGCCTTAGGACAGCCATACAATTAGAGATTTCTCTCTGAAGCTTTTTGAGACAACTCGCTGATTCTTGAGTACACTGAGGCAGACTGAATAATGTTCTCAGTTGATTATTTATGAGAATACGCTTATTCTCGTACTGATTTTTCAAATTTTCCCATGCTATCTCAAACCCTTCTGCAGTTAATGGGATATTTCTATTGATTTCCCTCGCTTCCCCCGCAGTCTTTTGAAAAAGGTGATATAATTTTTCAACTGAGCTTAATCTTTTATTATTAACGTATATTGCTGTGAATAAATCCCTGAAGCTGGGCCAGTTCACATAGTCACCATGAAAAATTTGCGTATCACACGGAGGGACAGAAATCGAGGAACTACTCTTTTGGCCTGATTGGGTTGTAGGAACTTTTATGCTATCCTTCCATTCCCCAATAATCGAAAGACATTTTATGTAACTATCATGTACTTCTAGTTTCTTATTTTTGATAGTTGTCTTATCTGTTTTCATGCAGTCCGGGTCAGTAATACATTTTTTGTATATTTCCTTCCAATCTGTCCACAAATCTTGAATTTCTTGCTTTTCTCCCTCTAGTGACATTTCATTGTATTTAGTGGCATCAGATTCTTTCAGTTGCTTCTCATAAGCAAAAATTTCCTCACATTGAATTAAATACTGCTCTAAAAGTCCCATTGTAGTGTTAGACACTGGTTGCAAAACAAAAAATTTTGTTCACCAAAATATTTTATGGAGCCACTGTTCAAGCTAAATGGGGTCAGATTGTTTCCAGTACAGGAAAATTTAAAATTTTGCTGAATAAAATTCCCAGAATTCTCTTAACCTTTTCGAAATAATTTCTAATAGAAATTATGGAAAGAGATTCTATTATTATAGGGAAAGCAAAACGTTTCTTTGAAATAATTTCAACGAGTTTTTCAGAAAATTTTGCTTTGGGCCACTGTTTCAAATTTTTGCCTTTCCTTTTTCTTCAATCCGCCCAAAAGGTCAAACAAAATATTGCGGAAACTTCCAATATCGTTCAAAAATTATTTTCCAATACCAGCCAAAAATTTTCCAAATTTATAAATAACTCCAAAATTTTCCAATAATTTTCTCAAAATTTTCAAAATATTTATCCCATTATTCAAAATATTTTTCAAGATTTTCAAAATATTTTTCCTTATTTTCAAAATATTTTTCAAAATATTTTTCCTTCAATCCACTGTGTGGAAATGACACCGAGGCAGGACTTCAATCAAATAATTTTAAATAAAAAGAATATATCTTTATTTTTCGTTACCAATGTGAGACAGACTTTTTCCAACAAATTCAGAATTAAATATTCTCAGATTTGAGACAGATTTTATAAAATTCGAATATTTGCAAAAATCAAAGTGGGGCAAATTTATTTTCCTTTAACCAAAATATTCTTTTTGTCGATATAATTTTTGTTTACGACCACTGTGTTTTTTACACTTTGCCAGCCGCTCTAACAAAAAAGGGAACAAAGCCTATCGCTTTTACCGGCGGTGCCACGACGGTGTAACAACGGCCGCAGACGAGACAGCTGACTGAATTCACTGGAGAGGGGACAGGAACGTTTACACTCAATAATGTCAAAGACGGTGCCAGGGTTGGCACACCAGTGCGGGCAAACTGCCTTTGAGTGCAAACAGTCGGCTTAATGCTATTTTGGTCCATATGACATTTTTGTGTTTTTTGAGTTAGGAGTTGATAATATGGGTTCCAAGCATGCTCTTTCGGAATCTGCAATCATTTTTTTCCTATCTCGTCTAGTTTTCGAGATATTGGTAGTGTAAATTTGTTTTACTCTGAACAACAGGAAATAATTTCGATATTTTTGTTCTATGTCTCAATTTTTATATCGCCCTATATTTTTCACTCAGTATTTTACGTTCTTTCGATCACAATATGTAAATTAGTGTCCATCCATACCGACCCTTTTTGTGGTCCATGTAATACAAATACGAACAAATAGTAAAATAAAAGTGGATATGGACCAAAATGCCAAGTACAAAAATTGTTATAACTTGCTTATTTTTGGATGTAATGGCATAGAAATGCATGAGAATCATACAAACACTCTTGGGAACCCTATGAAATAAAAAGTGTGTAACTCTTCAGTCCCGTTTTTACTCAAACAATAAATTGCGTTTTTCTCCGATCATACAAAATGGCGTATGGAACAAAATAGCATTGAGCCGACGATATGTAGATGACCCGATCGAATTAATTTATAAACAAATTTTCATCAATAAATTAATTTATAAACATAAAATGTTTATTAATAAATTAATACATATTTTGTTAAAAAAAAAAAAAAAACCAAAAACAAGTAATAAATTAATGTTTAAAATGTTTATAAATAAATATTATTAAAGCATAATATAAATTAATTTGCTAAAATGAACACAATTTTTTGTGTATTTACAAGCTTTTATAAAAAATGTAACGTCACGGCTTTTTATAAAAGACGACACCATTTTTAGCTGCAGAAAAGTTTTTTTTTTTAAATTCTCCTACATACTCTTTCTTTTAGGTATTCGATTTTCTATGGTTTAGTATGCAAAATTTGCCTAGCATTACGAAAACACACTTGGACTGTTAAAGTTACTTCCAATTTATGTAGAGTGCGTCTCAAAACTTTTTGATCAATTATTTCTTGACAAATACCCGTTAAAAAAATAGGGTTTTGCTATGAATAAATTGTGGTTATTTTTATCTGAAAACGTGTACGAATGTAAGTACTTACCACTCAACAAATTTTCTTCAAATTCGGCAGTTACCGTCTTTGGATTAAGAAATTTCACTCACCAGAATTTAAAATCTAAATCTGAATAGATTCAATTGAATTTATATAAAATAATTTTAGCGTTAAAAAGCCAGATCGGAAGGAACATATCTTGACAGCTATGTCTAAATCTATTCATTTGAAATTTAACAACATACTTGCTTAGTAAAAATGATGACTTCATGACGAATTTTTTCTAGTCGGTTGATAAATGTAGCTTCTATAGTTTTTAGATTTAAAATGGGAGGTAAATATGTATATATTGGGACTTTAACTAAATCTGCTCCAATTTTTATCAAACTTATTATAATCGCCTGTACCATGGAAGAGTGTACTGTAGAAAACGATGTAAATGGAAAACCCTATATAGATTAAGAGATCAATGGACTGCTCTGTCATTTTCCGGAATAAGGAAATCCAAAAATGTTACGTTAAAAAATTTTCAAAGAGAATATCACTGAAACACTTGAAAGATTATTTGATAAGTGATTTTTTACCGATAAAAAAAAACACATAAACATATATAATATGTTTGTTATTATCACTGACGATTTTAAACGACTAACATTTGAATTACTTTACAGACCATTTATGTCAAACCATACGTGTAACAGCGTCTACCAAATCCCCAGGAGATGTATAATTTTGTTGGAAGCACCACACTTGTGATGGTGTATGAATGTATGTTTCTTCGATACTCCGTCGGTTTTTGAATTGCGTTTTTGATTTTTCATCCTAACTAATTTTCGCTTACATAAAAAATACGCCAGCAGGAGGTGTGGTACAATTTGCAAGCAATTTTTGTCAATGTGTTAAAAGCACAGTAAGCTTTTAATGTACCACTTTTGCTTAAAATATTATTTTCCGGAGAATGAAAATTTTCATAGGGGAAATGTTGTGTTTTTTAAAATCTTGATATACGGTGGGTGATGATGTAAGAAGATTTCATTACAAATGGGTATAGTGGATATGGAGAATAAACCGACCAAGTCCAATTTCTTTCAATTTTGTTGTAGAGATCTCTAATCTCTATCTATAAGACTAAATATCACTACATGGTTTTATGACTTTATATATTTGTTTGTAACACACGATGGAAGAAGAAATAGACCCATTATTTATTATACCGATCGACATGTTATGTCCGTCTGGCAGCATATTATTATTGTAATCAAAGTCGCAATTATGCTCCTACAACTAAGAAATTTGGCAATAACTTCTTATTTGGCGCAAGGACGATCAGTATTGTGTGAAAATCGCTTCAGATTTGAATACAGCCCCCATATATATCTCCGATATAAGCGCTTAGAAGCCAGAATTTTTATCCAAAAGTATGAAATTTTACACAAACAGGTCCTTAAACTAAGCATAAATATTGCCGAAGTTTAAATAACTGGATTGTATCTAGCCCACTCCCGATAAAGTCTGTATTTTATTTCCAATCAATTTAAATTTTGGCATAGAGCAGTTCTGCATTCAGGAAAGAACACTGATTTTAAAGCGCTATCTATGCGCTATAGATGTCGTATTCTTCACGGGGGTAATCGTATTTTTTGATATAAAATATGTGTTTAAATACAAATAAAACTCTAATTTAGGAATTTCGCCACAAATATTTTATTTAAGAAAGATTTTCAAAACTTTGTTGACTTTTTCTATTTTCAATTTTAGTTTTTCCTGGATTTCGAATTATATCATACAGTTAAAAATGGCATATGTGGCATAAAATTTTGTTAAAAGATCCAATTTTTAATTTATAAATATGCTAAGTTATCATTTAAAGACAGACAAGAAGTACTAGACGTAACGTTTGCTACTGACCGGCTGTCAGACAAAATTATTGGGTGGAATGTACTGGACGACCACTCATTCTCAGATCACCATTATATTGAGTTCAAACTCGCTGAAAAAGCGCCTGAACCTGCCGTCCAAAGAAATGTGAGAAAGACAAAGTGGCACCTGTATGAAAAGAATTTCAGGAAAGTCCTCAACTCCAAACTTCTGTACGAACCGAATGACAAAACCGGTCTGGATAATCTGGTCGAGCATATCACCACATCATTCAATAGTTCCCTTGAAGAAGCCTTACCAAAAACAAGGTACAAGGGTAAAACTAAATCCCAATGGTGGACTTCTGAGCTAACGGCTATGAAAAAGACCTGCAACAAGCTATTCAACAAGGCTAAGTCTACTGCGGTCGCTAATGTTTGGGATGCCTGTAAAGAGCAACATGATCTATAAGAAGGAGCTTAGAAAGGCGCAAAGACGCTCTTGGTATACCTTCTGTGGCGAAGTGGAAAAGGTCTCCGACGCCGCAAGGCTGAGGAAAATACTATCAGCTTCACCATGTACAGGATGAGGCAAATAATTGGACCAAAAACAGCGAGCAGTCGCTCAGTGTACTACTCGACACACATATCCCGGGGAACTCTCTAACAGAACCAGAGGATCAGCAGGACCAACAAGAGTGCGAGTGGACTGCGAGCGTCGCTAGCTTGTTGACTGAGAGATCCAGAATAAGCTGGGCTATTATTAATAGCTTTGAGCCCTTGAAATCACCTGGACCCGATGGCATCACTCCAGCAGAAATGCAGAAAATGTTGATGTACATTATCCCTGGCTAGAGAAAATTTATGTAGGCTGTATCAGGCTTTCATACATCCCGAAACGATGGAGGCATACCAAAGTGGTATTCATACCTAAAGCGGTAGGCCAAAAGACTTCAGACCAATTAGCCTATCCTCCTTCCTATTGAAAGGTCTGGAAAGACTTTTAGATCATTTCATTAGGGAAAACCTGGATACAAAACTCCTGTCGGGGAACCAACATGCTTACAATAAGGGCAAGTCTACAGAATCAGCCCTGCACGAACTTGTGAGCACTATCGAATCGTCCCTGCATTTCAAGGAATTCACCATGGTGGCATTTCTTGATATAGAAGGGGCTTTTAACTACATACACTCAGATGCAGTAATTGCGGCACTGTCACATCTAAAAGTTAACTCTAGTTTGATTATACTAATTCAAAGTCTGATCAACAGAAGACGCATAACAGCATGTCTTGGGTCCACAACTCTAACAAGGTTTGTAAACAGGGAGACCCCACAAAGAGGAGTACTGTCTCCACTAATTTGGAACCTAGCGGTGAATGAAATCCTGCTAGATCTAGAACGTTGTGGCTGCAAGGTCGTGACATATGCGGACGACGTTGCAATCGCAGTGAGTGGCAAATTCGAAAACGTCCTCCGAGATATTCTACAGGTGGCTCTAAACAAATTGGCTAGATGGGCCATAAGCAGCGGTTTGGGCGTAAACCCAAACAAGACAGAATTGGTTCTCTTTACTAGGATGAAAAAAGTCCCAAATGTGGACCCTCCACCTCGGATAAATGGAACAGATCTAGTCTTTTCTGAAAGTGCAAAATTTTTAGGAATAATTCTAGATACAAAACGGTTATTTAGACTTAACGTATTGGAACGTGTAAGGAAGGCCAACTTCGCCTTATATTCCTGCAAAAAGGCTGTAGGGTCGCGGTGGGGCCTCTCTCCTAAAATCGTCCACTGGATATATAAAGCAGTAGTTCGTCCTATACTGCTATACGGCATTGTGGTATGGTGGACGGCAACTGACAAACCGATGATTTTTTACAAGCCGGCGGCGCCGCCGATTTTAGCGGCTCATATCGGCTGAAACTCAGCCGCCGAATTTTATTTGGTGAGTCAAGAAGATTTTATTTTTGCAACCATGAAAATTTAGAAAGCGACTACTAAGTGATACCTTAGGTTCGGAATTTGCAATATTTAGAGTTAAGTACAAAGCGTAGCGTACAAAGTTTATAAAAAGTTGCTACTGTTTATATAAGATATGGCTATCTTTTATTAAAAAAACGAAAATTTCAGCTGAACCGATTTTTTCAAAGTCTACGTTAAAAAAAGTTTGAGTTCCAAAAAAATTGTTTCCCTCGATTTTTTTTCAAATTTTCACAGAATATTCGCAAGGGCGTTTAAAATTCATATGTGCAGAAATAGAAGAAAAGCGCCAAAATTAAGAGACCAACCTTAGTATTTCGTCCATAACTTTTAAAAATACTGAGGCCCAAAACCATCGAATCAAAACTCCGGAACGACCCAATTCCTTTTGGCCAAGGATTGTCAACTTAATAACAAATGTATCAACCATTGAAGATTTATTAAACCGATTTTCAATATTATATCAAACTTCCATAACTTTGTGTTAATTTTAAGATTTTTCCTCTAACGCTAAATATCAAAAAAAAGCCACTTTTGCAGGATAATTACATTCGTATTCGTGCGCTTTCGATTGTGGAAAATTTACCGGCTCAGCCGAATGTTGAAAATTGATCGGCTCAGCCGATCAGCCGCCGCCGCCGAAAATTTTGGTCGGCTTCATTGTCTGGTCGCAACATAGTAACCAACACTGGCGTTGTCATTTACTCGGACAGCCAGGCTACCATCAATTCTCTGGAGGCAACATACCAAAATTCACAAACAGCCCTCGACTGCCGCAGATCTCTTAACGAGATGGCTGAGCAGTTTAATATACACCTCATATGGGTGCCTGGGCATAGGGATATCCCGGGGAACTGCAAAGCCGACGAACTTGATAGGAAAGGAGCGACATTACAAATTCTCGAAGAATTTGCATATATATTGGTGCGCCACTATCCACGTGCAAGCTTTGGCTTAGGCAAGAGGCAGTCAGGTAGTCCAACGAAAGATGGACAGAAATCGGCACCTGCAGGAGATGAGGAAGAAGTGGAGAGCATTGAGCACTTTCTATGCGACTGGTCGGCTTTTCTAGGCGGCCTAACAGATCTTTTCAGTACCGATATTCGTACTATCGATAAATTTGTATATCAAATAGGTTGGTTTCGGTGAGGGGCATTTCAGCCCGTGGTAACACTAGGGACCTAAACTGGTCTATGTGAACTTGTATAAAAAAAATACGGCTGCCACCCTAACCTAAACCTAACCTATCATTTGTTGCGAATTTATCGTTATTCTAGATTATACGGTTTAAACTATAAAGGACTTTTGAGAACATTAACAATTTCTTAAAAGTGGACTGTGAATTACTGAAAAACTTAAGACAACCAAAACAATTTTAATAACATTTAAAATTTCTAATTAAATTACCGAAAAAACTTTAAACTTCACGCTGAAAAAAAATCGCATCTGTAGTATATTGCCCCAAACATATTCGGCTTGAAACATATATATGTTCAGGGAATACTCTAAACATATAATAATTGGTACACACAAAGGTTATATGTTTGGGAAGATGGTGTTATAAACAAATCTTTGTTTACTCCCAATTTGTTATTATTTGGGACTATTACTTCCGAAACAAATAAAAAATTCAGAAAATACCTAAATTGTGTTATATTGTTCAGTAATTGAAAGTAATTTTTTAGAAATTTTTTAATGTTCGTAAAAATAATAATTAAAATCCTATAATCTTGGATCAAAATAAATTTTTTGGTGGATTGACAACTGCTGCATATGGTATCATAACTGGGAGGTACAATTGGGAACCAAGAAACAATTAAAAATGAAATTCGAAAAAGCCAGCAAAAGATTTGAAAATCTTTTTTAAACAAAATTTATTTGAAGAAATTCCTAAACAATAATTTGTTTTGTACTTAAACACATACTTTATTTGGGAAATTTAGTTTGCAAATATATATTGTTGTAATATATTAATATATGCGTTCCAAATATATTTTATTGGTTTTCAAATAAAATTTATTTGTTCAGAAATATATAATATTTAAAAATTTGGGTTCCAAATATATTTTCTTTCCATTCAAACATATCAAAAAAGGCGATTTTGCCCCGTGTTGGCATACAATCGTAATATTAATATTTTCTGAATTTTTGAACGCAAATAAATCTTTGTTTCAGTAATAATAGTCCCAAATAAAAAAATATTAGGACGGAAACAAGGATTTGCTCAAAACATCAACTTCCCAAATATATAATATTTGTCTGTTCCAAATATGATATATTTCGAATGTATCCTAAACATATATTTGTTACAAATATATTTAGGACAATATACTACAGATGCGATTTTTTTTCAGCGTGTATATTAGCATTACTAAATATGAGCATTACTAAATATGGTACAAACGAATCTAGTGATTCAAGAATGAACATTGCCAATATTGAAAAAATCGGTTCATATTAATATATATCCCCCCTAAGTATAGCTTCCAATTTGGTAGTCATAGAATTTTATTTTCTATATGTACATTTTTATATTTGTTAACCCTTCTGTGACATCCTTCCCCACACCCCTTCTAATGACATCTAAATAAAATACATCCTTGTACATTTTTGCATTTAATATTTAGATTATAGTCCAGGATGTATGATGAAATAGTAAACTAAAGTCTTGAAATGTTTTTATATGTATAGAGGATCATATTTTGAGAATTTATCACTGCGATCACATCTTCAATATCTAATTGTATTTCTTCTTGTTGCACCTCCATCTGAGCCCAGATATCGATAAGGATTAAAAAAAGTAAACTCATAATAAGCAATCGTATGTAAAAAAATCCACTATTTGAAAGAAATTGGAAAACCACAATATTATTTCACTGCGTTTATAACACTGACGTAAAAAACACGTGAATTTAGAAAAAAATACCAAGGATGGCAATGGAGGCATAGATGTGCTTTTACTCCGCCCACCGATGTATAACAGACAACCACCCAAAATAAACTTTATAATTTCATTGTAAAATACATACTTGAGGATATCATGAAGTTTCAGATCTGAAAATTCATAAATACATATTTATAAAGAACGGCACTCTCGCCAATTTCAAAAGGTTGCTTATATGGGCGATAAGCAATGGTCCGATTCCGCTCATTTTTGGAAAGCCAAATAATCTGATACTAAATGCATACACACAAAATTTCATCACTCTAGCTAAAAAATTTTCTCAATATCAAAATTTGACCCATATGGGCGAGTCCACGCCCACTTGATATATCGAAAATTCAAGTACCCTATTTTCACCACCCCCCACACATGTACATTCTGTGAAAATTTCAAGAAGATCGGTCCAGCCGTTTAGACGCCTATACGGTACAAACAAACAAACCAACAAACAAACCAACAAACAAACCAACAAAACAACAAACAAACACACATTCTTCTTTATATAGATGTTAAAAGTCAAAATTGGTACACCTGTACCAAGGATGGCGCAGAAGGGTTAAACGAAGATTTTAATCTGAGAATCGGTTAACTTTTATGGTGATCTCGATTCTGAAAACAGTGTGGCCCCGTTGTCGCGAAATTCAGACAAAAATTTCCCTTTTATGTGGAACTGATAAAATCCCTCGAGTAAAACTTACCTCTTACTTAAAACTTCCAAAAAGTGGCATAAAAGTTAAGTTTTCGGGGAAAGGGCAGCGAAAATGTTGCACTTTTTTGTAGCAACGAAATCGCCATTAAACATTGACTCTCTCTCTCTCAATTTTCTATCTAATATAAAAAAACAGTAAGTAAAGGCAGAAAGTTGAGCGGGTCGACTTTTTAACTCCCTACACCTCCCTAACAATGAGAAAAGTACGAGTATAATAATAATAATGAAATAATTTTGAATAATAGGTTTCGTTCCCGTTCAGAACATATTTTGCTCCACCGCCATATCAAGGCTTATTTCTAGGAGGAGCTGAAGATGTTGATCACAATTATCTAAATCTGAAATGCTATCCTTAAAACTAGCAGTATATACGTAGATGGGACTATAGATAATCTAAACAGAATTTCACCAACTTGGATCAGAAACCACATTTCTGCCAATTATATAAATATCGAACATAAAATATAGTTCCATATATATATGAGGGCTGTATCTAAATCTGAACCCAATTTCCCCAAATTTAGCAATATTTGTTCTGCCAAATTTTGTAATGATCGGAAATAAAGTAAAGTTTCTAGAGCACTTTGGTACAAAATCGGTAGGAACCGACTGACCTCAAATTGGGCAGTGTTAACTCATGTAATAAGATATATCCTTCTGCCGAATTTTGTTGCGATCGGATATATAAAAAGTTACTTAAGCGCTTACATAACAAGTAAGGTAGGTATACCCTCACTTTGTGCGTAATGTAATGTATACAAGTAAGAAAGTTTCAGTCGGGTAAACCGACTAAGGTATACCCTCATTTCGTGAGTATTGTAATATGGAATATTACACGAATTAATCTTTCAATTTCTATCTGTCAATTTCTCTAAATACAAGATTCTTTAAATACATTGCGCTGTGCCCATGGTTACCATAACCTTTTTTCGGAAAGGAGGACTTTTGTGTCAGAAAAGGAGGACATTTGTAACATTTACAAAGAGAGTTTGAAACTTTCGGAGGACATTTAAAAAATACAATTTCCTATGATAATGCTTTGCACAACAATTTGTATTTTGTAGCGCTTAGATGTCAAATCGGAGGACTATATCGAAATCTGAACAAATTTTCTTCAAATTTGGCAAGGTTTGTTCTTGGGTGCTACATTTAAATCTGAGCAGATTTACACCAAATTCGACAATGTGGACCCTTGGATCAAGAAACTCCATCCTGCTTAATTTCAAAGTGATTTGATATGAAAAAGCTTCTGTGGCGCTAAAAGGCCATATCGGAAAGAAAATTTATATAGGGCCTATATCTAAATCTGAATCGACTTTGACCAATTTCTTCCCAGGTATGAAATAGCCCTTATTGACAAATTTCAAGAAGATCGGAATGAAAGTGCGACCTGTGCTTAAGGAACAATTTTAAATAGACAAAAAGACAATCGGTGTACTTTAAAGTGGCTAGACCCACTTTATTTTTAGGTGTTTATTATAATAAATAAGTGAAGCGGCGTTAAGATGTGACAAGCCGAATTTTGCATACCCTACACCATAGATTGCATATCAAATGGTTTTTGATTCTTTGAAATTTGTTGCGTTAAGAAGTAAAATCTTGAGGTACCTTTGTGTGGGGGCTATATCACAACATGGACCTATGATGACCATTGTTCGCCTGAAGGGTTCTGGATATACATACTCCAAAATTACCAATTTCAGTTCGTTCAGTTGAAATTTGCAGTCTCTATGGCATTAATATTGCCCAATTTGTATCCTATATTACCTGCAGCTATAAGAAGTATATGTAACGGGTGATCCAAGTAGAGATACTTTTTCAATAGCCTTTTTTGACAGATCACGGGTGAGTCGCTCTAACATTTCATATAATTGTTAGAATTTGTGTGAGAGGTACTAGAAAGGGCGGGGCAGTAACGCCCGCTTTGTGCTGGCCTGTATGTGCTATAAAAATATTACACTGCACAAAATTTCAAGTATTTTTATGCACTGGTATTAATGTTATAAGCTGTAAACTTATTTTAAAAATTGGTCCCTTTGTGTAGGAGGTACCAAAAGGGGCGTGACATTTTCGCCCATTTTTGTTCAACTTATAAATACGGTGAAATAATTACTATGTATGAAATTTCATTGGATTCCCATGAGTAGTACAGAAGTTATAACAGTTTTAATATGTCACAAAATTTTAACCTTTTGTGAAGGAGGTACCACAACGAGGGGTCCGAAATGGGCCACTTCAAAACACTAAGTAGGTTTGAGGAAAATATTACCACATACTAATTTGTAAGTCATTCGGTCACTCCTTTTCAGAGATATCATTGGCATAAACCAGTCAAACGGACAGACAGACGGACATTAAATAAGTCATATCTTTTGAACCCATTGAGCACCCATTCTTAAAATTTTATATTTTATGGAGCAATATGGGGTAATATTCAGAAATAAAATTTAAAAAATTGAAAATACTTTTTTCAGGATAATCAAGGATTAAGGACATTTTCGTCCTTTTGATATCCTTAATACACATATACTTATCCTTATGTGTATAATACATAGAAATAACGTTAATATCTTTAAGATTGTACTTATTTCAATTAAATCTGACTTTCCGTCCAAAAGTTATGGCGACTTGAACATAGCTTAATTTTTTACAAAACAATGTAGATGTCCTATTTTGGCACCCTATAAAATCTAAACCGCTACAAATTTGACATGCAAAATCAAAAATGTAAAATTTTCAAATCGTCATTTTTGGGTCGATTTTCTTTGGAATTACCCTATATACTTACATCCTGATTTGGCATTTAAGAGATATGTAAGCTTTATTTTCTGGCAGGTCTTTATGAAATTTAGCACAGGAAAGATATTCGAGACGTATACCATACGTCCACATATGTGTATGTACCACATTTAAAAAAATCAGTTCAGATTTCTATATAGCTCATATATAAATTTGCATTTCAGTGGTATATAAGCTTTATTTTCTGGCAGATCTATATAAAATTAAGCACATGAAAGTTCTATGTGGCAGTAATTACCCCTGCTAAATTTCATAAAAATCATTTCAGATTTATATACAGCTCCCATATATATGTACATCCCGATTTTACATTTAAGCGATGTATAAGTTTTATTTTCTGACTTATATTTACAAAATTGAGCGCAGGAAAGTTATATGGGACACTACTTATCTCCGCCAAATTTCATAAAAATCAGTTCAGATTTATATATAGCTCCATATATATGTTCATCCCGATTCGCCTTTAAGCGGTATATTAGCTTCATTTTCTGAGAGATCTTTATATCATCTGTCCAATTTATAGACACCGCAACTGATTTCAACTGATCAGGCTGGAAATTGGTAGTTTTAGTTTATTTATACCCAGAAACCTTTACACGAACAGCGGTCACCATAAGTCCAGGTTTTGATTTTACTTCTCAACGCAACAAAACCCATCTTTACTTGTTTATTTTTGGAATTTAGCTTCAAATATTTTGTATTGATTTAATAAATCAATTTTGTTATGCAGTCATAATTTACTTACATTCTCATAATTTTATCCATGTTCCAACAGCTGTAGGGATATAAATAATGTTACAAAATTGAACACACCCATTACAGTATTGGAATTGAACATAACCTACCCTTACCATGTGGATTATGAAACCTAACCTTTGTAGCGTTAGTTTGTAACGGGAAATCGAAATTGCTTCAGTTTTCAACATGGAGTGGTCAATAATGAGAGCCGTATCGCTGTTATAATGCGCTTTAAATATGGAATGAGAAAAGCAACATTTTCAAAACGCTCTGCCCGCTTGGGATTAGTCTCATGTTCATCTACCGGTGCATAAAACTATTTAAGGAGACTGCAGATGTCAAAGACCGCCACCGGTCGGGACGCCCTGGTACTATTCTAACAGGTCATCATATCAAGAATTCTGCGAATAGGAAAGAAAAATGCTAACGTCTTTTGGTGAAGCACGCTGATAACTTGCACAGAAAAATATTGTACAAAGATGAAACAAATGTTACCCTGCAAGAAAAATTTAACAAACGAAATGATATGGTGTATGCACGGTGGTCTAAGCAAGCATCTCAAGTGATTCCACTGGTCGAAAAGATCCATCATACAGGTCCAATCATGGTTTGATGGGGTGTCTCTTACGATGGGGTCACTGACTAGCATTTCTGTGAACAAGGAGTCAAAACATTGGAAAAAAATTATCAACAAACCATTTAGGAAGCTGTTGTGAAACCACTAAACCATTCCCTTTTGTAAAACCAGGCAAGGATTTTTCAGTATGATTCTGCGCCAGCACATAGGGCTAAAATGACTTTAAATTGCTTTAAAACAATTTGCCAGCTTTCATTTTTTCTGTTGAATGGCTCTCTCGCAGCCTTGTTTTAAACACACTGGATTACAAATTGTGGACAGTTTTAGAGGACAAAGTCTCCCACAAAAGATACCCCAACATCGATTCTCTTAAGACTGCTTTGATTCGTGCTGTGGCCACTTTCCCAAAGGGACGAGGTGCGTGCGGCAATAAATATATACAATAAATTTGGTCTAAAAGGATTTATTACTTTTAATGTTATAGAATAAAATGTGTGTAACAGTATTTGTGTCCCTACTAAGTACTTCCTCGCTTCTAGCCCATGTTTGAAGTGTAACAAGGTATTTCAACACTTTACTTCCATATAGAGTGCAAACATAGATCAATTATTATCTGCTATGTTCTCCTGCAAATGTTTGCGCAAGAATTATAAATCTCTTTATAACCACAACTTAAAAATTCTCGAAGAAAACTCCACTTTGTTTGAGCTTCTTGCAAAATTAACATCTTAATTATTCTCGGAAAAAATGCAAAACAAATGGAAGTTGTCCTTTTCTGAAATATTTAAGGTTATTAAGATAAAATTAACAATCTTTGCAGAGAGAAATTTTTATAATGACTTCGAAATGTAGTAACAAAGCAATGAGTAGATACTTATTAATTGGTAATATTGTAAAGAATAAGAAGATAAAGTTTTAGGGCCACAGTGAGTGTGTCATAAAGGATATATATGGTAACAGCGCCATATTTAAAAATTTTATGCGAATATCGAACATAGGATTGGGTAAGAAGCTATCTTTCAAAATTCGTACTTTAAAGGGTTCAGTGTGAGCAGAAGTGATAAATATCGTACCACTGTGCGTGCGGTAATGGTAGCTGTGGGTACATAAAGGGTGGTTACATTTTAAGGGTCGATGTTGATTTGGAAAAAAATTACAAATTATTTAGGAAATTAAAGTCATATCTTTTTATTATGATAATATTGGTATGGTTCAATTATGTATGGAGCAAAATATCGGCCAAATGGCCTCCGCGACCTCCTCTATCCGATGGTCCAAATTTTCGATGACGCTGAGGCATAATTGAGGTTCTATGACGTTAATGTGCCGAATTATCTCATCCTTTAGCTCTTGCTTATGACGTACACCTTTTCTTTCAAATAACCCCAAAGAAAGAAGTCCAACGGTGCCAAATCACAAGATCAATTGACATCGCCACGACGTGAGATAACACGGCCATTGAATTTGTTGCGCAAAAGAGCCATTGTTTCGTTATCTGTGTAGCAAGTGGCACCGTCCTGTTGAAACCACATATTGTCCACATACATATCTTCCAATTCGTGTCATAAAAAGTTGGTTATCATCTCACGATAGCGAACACCATTCACAGTAACTGCCTGACCGGCCTCATTTCGAAGAAGTATGGCCCGATGACGTCGCCAGCCCATAAGCCGCACCAAACGAACTGGGCGAGCATGCACAGGTGTTTTCACATCTCCTACAGACCCGGTTTGCTGAAATTTGCGCACAATTCTCCCGATTGTGGACACATTTGGTCGATTATGCTGATCAAAAAAACATCACGAAATTCAATTCAAAAAAACATCAAATTGAGTTAGTCTGAAATTGAGAAGTGTCAAATGAAATGCAGAAAGAAACTTGACGTTTAGGTGTGATTCACATTCAACATCGGCCCTTACAATTTAACCACCCTTTTCATTTAGGTTTAAAGATGGTACATTGAGAAAAATTTTAATTTTTAAATGAGAAATCGTTTCAAAAAACAAGTAATAAAATGTCAGTCGCGTAATTGACTAAGTTATACCCTCACCTAGCCTGAGATATATATATTAACACACACCAAATTTTAAGTCAATCGGTTGCTCCTTTCGAGAGTTATTGTGCCCACTAGCAGACAGAAAGATGGGCATTGCTTAAATAACTTAAAATTATCCAAAACGGATTTCCGCCGATTTACTTGGGGATCACTCCTTCGATGTGTTTAGACTTCATTAGACTAAAGTGTGGGTCTGTTTTTCTGTTTTCCCCTCTGGGTGTTACAAACAAAAGCACAAAGTGTATTGTAAATTGTTAATATAGTGGGATCAAAGAATTTTTATGCACCACAGTTACTTCGTGTGTTCATATTAAATCATTGACATAAATTTAACTTCAAATACCAAGTTTCCAAATAAACAAAACAAACCAATAATCTATATAGAAGTTAATACTTTTTGATAAATATTTCATATAATGACCGAGCTCGCAGTCAGTTTAAAATTGCAAAATTAGCCCTCACAAAAAAAATCAACTATCAAGTTTTCACCCTTCTATAAAGATTTGAAATATTGTTTGGCCAACTTTTCCAGTCAGTCAACCTTCAATGAACACATTTTCCCTTTCGAAGAACCCCAGATTGAGCTTATGTTTGTTTTTGTCAGTTGTGTAAATTTGCATCAACATATGCTGTCCTTATTTAAAGTTTTTTTGCAGAATGTCTGTATAATGGACTTTTAAATAATTTGACATTTTGCCAAGGCAACTTATGCCATCCTCTCCTCTTGTCATGCATTATATAGTTGGTCTGTGTCACCAATAAACATATGGGCATTAGGATTAGTTTTTGCTGCGTTCTTTTGTAAAAGTAGAAATAAATGAAACTGAAATGATTTGAACTCACCGACCCTGAAAACTCACCGACCCTGAAATTAAAAAAAGGGTTGGACATAACCTACAGCTTGAATGGAGGATGACTGTCAGAAAGACGTATGAACAACATTACCAGTTTTGCTGTGTACGAGTATACGTACAGTGGCTTTAAAAATTATAATAAATTTGTGTGGATAAATGCTTGATGGTCCTCCATGATTGACAGGAAGACCTATTTTCAACTATTGTAGAAATAAACCAGTAAGGAAAGGCTAAAGTCGGGCGGTGCCGACTATATAATACCCTACACCACTCTCGTAATATTGAATAACTCTGATATATAAATTTTGTAATTCATGTATAAATTGTTTACATAAATTTACTTTGGGACATTTTATACTTAAATAATACCATGTACCACAGTGTGGTGTAGGGTATAAAAACGATTGGATCTAAAGAGCCAAATCGGATGAAACATATATATGGGAGCTATAGCTAAATCTTTACCGATTTTCTTCAAATTCGGCAATGTTGGTTCATGAATCAAGCAACTCTACCATTCTAAATTTCAAAACGATTGGATGTAAAATATATCTTCTATAGAACTAAAGGGCCAAATCGGACGAAACATATATATGGGAGCTATAGCTAAATCTTAACCGATTTTCATCAAATTCGGCAATGTTGGTTCATGGATCAAGAAACTCTACCATTCTAAATTTCAAAATGATTGGGTGTAAAATACAGCTTCTTCAGGACTAACGAGCAAAATCGGACGAAACATATATATGGGAGCTATAGCTAAATCTTAACCGACTTTCTTTAAATTCGGCAATGTTGGTTCATGGATCAAGAAACTCTACCATTCTAAATTTCAAAACGATTGGATGTAAAATACAGCTTTTATAGGACTAAATGGCCAAATCGGAAGAAACATATATATGGGAGCTATAGCTAAATCTTAACCGACTTTCTTTAAATTCGGCAATGTTGGTTCATGGATCAAGAAACTCTACCATTCTAAATTTCAAAACGATTGGATGTAAAATACAGCTTTTATAGGACTAAATGGCCAAATCGGAAGAAACATATATATGGGAGGTAAAGCTAGATCTTAACCGATTTTCTTCAAATTCGGTAGTGTTGGTTCATGGATCAGGAAACTCTACCATTCTAAATTTCAAAATGATTGGGTGTAAAATATAGCTTCTACAGGACTAAAGAGCAAAATCGGACGAAACATATATATGGGAGCTATAGCTAAATCTTAACCGATTTTCTTCAAATTCGGCAATGTTGGTTCATGGATCAAGAAACTCTACCATTCTAAATTTCAAAACGATTGGATGTAAAATACAGCTTCTATAGGACTAAAGGGCCAAATCGGACGAAAGATATATATGGGAGCTATATCTAAATCTGAACCGATTTCAACCAAATTCAATAGCGATCTTAACAGCTGCGAAATACTCTAAACTGCAAAATGTCAGAACGATCGGAGTGAAATTGCGACCTGTAGTCGACGAACAACTTTACATGGACAGACGGACGGACGGACGGACAGACAGACATCGTTAAATCGACTCAGCTAGTGATTCTGAGTCGATCGGTATACTTTAAGGTGGGTCTAGCTGTGTTATTTTCAGGTGTTACAAACATCTGCCGTGAAACAAACTTATAATACCCTGTACCACAGTGTGGTGTAGGGTATAAAAAAACCAATAGAAATACAGCGGATTATTATACCCTACACCACACTGTGGTACAGGGTATTATAAGTTTGTTTCGCAACAGATGTTTGTAACACTTGAAAATAACACAGCTAGACCCACCTTAAAGTATACCGATCGACTCAGAATCACTAGCTGAGTCGATTTAACCATGTCTGTCCGTCCGTCCGTCCGTCCGTCTGTCCATGTAAAGTTGTTCGTCGACTACAGGTCGCAATTTCACTCCGATCGTTCTGACATTTTGCAGTTTAGAGTATTTCGCAGCTGTTAAGATCGCTATTGAATTTGGTTGAAATCGGTTCAGATTTAGATATAGCTCCCATATATATATTTCGTCCGATTTAGACCTTTACCCAGCAAAATTTGTCATTACCAAATAATCCGACGAGTAAGCAAAGTTCGATAATGGTAAGTACTTATTATTTAGCCACTTTTCTCATTATTTTAACATGGGGATGTCATTGGAGGAAAGTACTTCCCAAAAGCATAGAATAAAGTAGCATAATAAGTACTTATTTGTAGCTCGATTCTATGTACTTGAATAATGCATTACCAATAAGTTATAAAATAAGTAGTAGATATGTAGAAACGGCCATTTAAAATGATTTTTTGCATATTGTCGCGCATATTTCTCGAAACAAACAATTTTCTCATGTCAGATTCGAATTTCTGGTATTTTCATTCAAATCTGCACGTATTGTTTGAAAACATGTTGAAATATAAATAAATCTTGTACAATAACCCACATAAAGCCAAAATTGCGTAACTTATATTAAAATTTGCCAAAATGATTTTGATAACAAAAAATCACTTATTTCTGTTATTATTGGTAAGTCATTATTATAAGCCGAAAGTAATGCAGCGAATAATGAGATATGATTATTTGGTAATGCAGGGAATAATGACAGGTACTTACCAAGATTTTGCTGGGTAGTCCTATAGAAGCTGTATTTTACATCCAATCGTTTTGAAATTTGAAATTTTGATCCATGAACCAACATTGCCGAATTTGAAGAAAATCGGTTAAGATTTAGCTATAGCTCCCATATATATGTTTCATCCGATTTGGCTCTTTAGATCCAATCGTTTTTATACCCTACACCACACTGTGGTACAGGGTATTATTTAAGTATAAAATGTCACAAAAGTAAATTTATGTAAAAAATTTATACATGAATTACAAAATTTATATATCAGAGTTATTCAATATTACGAGTGTGGTGTAGGGTATTATATAGTCGGCACCGCCCGACTTTAGCCTTTCCTTACTGGTTTATTGAAAACATCGCGCAAAACGTCGAATGTAGCTTCGGCTGTGTCGCACGTAGCGCCGTCCTGTTGAAAGCAAATGTTGCCAATATCCTCCTCTTCAATTTTTGTGAACAAAAATTCGTTCAACATGGGCCGATAACGATTTCCATTGACTGTAACGGCCACTCCTTGCTCATTTTCGAAGAAAAATGGTCCAATTATGCCTCTGGACCAAAATCCGCACCAAACAGTGACTCGTTTTGGGTGTATCGGCTTTTCAATGTATACGTGCGGGTTTTCTGTGCCACAAATGCGACAATTTTGCTTGTTTACATACCCGCCAAGATCAAAATGAGCTTCATCTGAAAAGATGATTTTTTTGGCAAAATCGGCATCTTCTGTAAGTCGATCGCTCCCAGCGTGGTTCAAGCGTATACACAACCATATTCGTTCAGCGGAAGGATAAAACTAATTATCCGTCAAATCAGACATGAGCTAAGTGTTACCATTCACGAAATAAGCACTATGTAGTTGAAAAAAAAACGTTAGATAGCGGACCCTTTATATAACCCCAGTGTAATGCTTTTGTAGTACCCATAGTTCATTGAAAAATGGGCGTTATTGCCAAACCCCCTTTTGGTACCTCCTAAACAAAATTTTCAAAAAAAAACCATACGAAAATTTATTGTTAAAATTCCCTTACTTTTTCAATATACAAACAATATAACGTATACATTTATCCATAGTTCAAAAGGCTATATTTTGTTCGTTGCATGCTAGCTTTAAAACCAGTAAGGAAAGGCTAAAGTCGGGCGGTGCCGACTATATAATACCCTACACCACTCTCGTAATATTGAATAACTCTGATATATAAATTTTGTAATTCATGTATAATTTTTTACATAAATTTACTTTTGGGACATTTTATACTTAAATAATACCCTGTACCACAGTGTGGTGTGGGGTATAAAAACGATTGGATCTAAAGAGCCAAATCGGATGAAACATATATATGGGAGCTATAGCTAAATCTTTACCGATTTTCTTCAAATTCGGCAATGTTGGTTCATGAATCAAGCAACTCTACCATTCTAAATTTCAAAACGATTGGATGTAAAATATATCTTCTATAGAACTAAAGGGCCAAATCGGACGAAACATATATATGGGAGCTATAGCTAAATCTTAACCGATTTTCATCAAATTCGGCAATGTTGGTTCATGGATCAAGAAACTCTACCATTCTAAATTTCAAAATGATTGGGTGTAAAATACAGCTTCTTCAGGACTAACGAGCAAAATCGGACGAAACATATATATGGGAGCTATAGCTAAATCTTACCCGATTTTCTTCAAATTCGGCAGTTGTTGGTTCATGGATCAAGAAACTCTACCATTCTAAATTTCAACACGATTGGATGTAAAATACAGCTTTTATAGGACTAAAGGGCCAAATCGGACGAAACATATGGATGGGAGCTATAGCTAAATCTTAACCGATTTTCTTCAAATTCGGCAATGTTGGTTCATGGATTAAGAAACTCTACCATTCTAAATTTCAAAACGATCGGATGTAAAATACAGCTTCTATAGGACTAAAGGACCAAATCGGACGAAAGATATATATGGGAGTTATATCTAAATCTGCACCGATTTTCTTCAAATTCGGCAATGTTGGTTCATGGATCAAGAAACTCTACCATTCTAAATTTCAAAACGATCGGATGTAACAAAAAGCTTCTATAGGACTAAAGGGCCAAATCGGACGAAACATATATATGGGAGCTATATCTAAATCGGCACCGATTTTCTTCAAATTCGGCAATGTTGGTTCATGGATCAAGAAACTCTACCATTCTAAATTTCAAAACGATCGGATGTAAAAAACAGCTTCTATAGGACTAAAGGGCCAAATCGGACGAAACATATATATGGGAGCTATAGCTAAATCTTAACCGATTTTCTTCAAATTGGGCAATGTTGGTTCATGGATCAAGAAACTCTACCATTCTAAATTTCAAAACGATCGGATGTAAAATACAGCTTCTATAGGACTAAAGGACCAAATCGGACGAAAGATATATATGGGAGCTATATCTAAATCTGAACCGATTTTCTTCAAATTCGGCAATGTTGGTTCATGGATCAAGAAACTCTACCATTCTAAATTTCAAAACGATCGGATGTAAAATACAGCTTCTATAGGACTAAAGGCCAAATCGGACGAAAGATATATATGGGAGCTATATCTAAATCTGAACCGATTTCAACCAAATTCAATAGCGATCTTAACAGCCGCGAAATACTCTAAACTGCAAAATTTCAGAACGATCGGAGTGAAATTGCGACCTGTAGTCGACGAACAACTTTACATGGACAGACGGACGGACGGACGGACAGACATCGTTAAATCGAATCAGCTAGTGATTCTGAGTCGATCGGTATACTTTAAGGTGGGTCTAGCTGTGTTATTTTAAGGTGTTACAAACATCTGCCGTGAAACAAACTTATAATACCCTGTACCACAGTGTGGTGTAGGGTATAAATATAAATAATTTGTCATTGTTTTTTGTTATTCGATCTGTTGTGACTTTTCATAGTTTTGTTTTTGACAATTGAGTTCGAGATCGTTGTTTTTGTTTTCTGTTAAACAGAAAAACAAACCAAAAGAAGAATAATGAAATAAGCTGCTCTCATATTGTGCCAATTATTGACAGGGTATTTTGTCCAAGATGCCGATGAGGTTGCTTGGTAACTTCCGAAACGATATCGTCCACCAACAAGTGACCACCCTTAATACATTTCACATATTTCTTATTCTTCTTTTTCAAAGAAGGTTTGTTTTTCTGTTTAACAGAAAACAAAAACAACGATCTCGAACTCAATGGTCAAAAACAAAACTATGATAATTTGTTTAAAAATTTTTCTCTATTTTATGGACTAAAACTGACTGTTACTAAACCAAAGGTTCTACGTAAAAATGAATTTTGTAGCATTTGTAGCCTTTATATTTACCTTAAATTTAATGCATATCTATGCTCTATCGGAATTATATTTCATGTACATATATTCCAAACACTGGGACACCTTCCAATGTTTATTAGTTTGTGTGTTTAGGATATAAACACGTAAGAAAGTTTCAGTCGGGTAAACCGACTAAGGTATACCATCACTTTGTGAGTAATGTTATGTATATTATTACACGAATTAATCTGTTAACTTGTATGGGAGGTACAAGAAGGGGTTTAACAGATACACCTATTATACGGTAAACATTGGATTCTTTAAGTACATTGCACTGTGCCGAATTATAAGCGTTTATGTGTACTGGTATATATTTATATATTAACATTACGAGCTATTAAATTTTGGTAATTTTGTGTGGGAGGTACAAAAAGGGGCGTGATGATAACCTCCCTTTTTAAAAGCGTTACACTGTGTTAAATTTTGAAGTAATATCGTGCAGTGGTACTCACGCTATACGCTGTTAACTTTTTGTACAAAATTGTAACTTTGCGTGGGAGGTACCACAAGAGGCAGTACAATCAGACTTCGGAAAAAAACTCTAAGGAACGGTGCCTTAGCGTTCTGTACCGTTCCTTCGTCGCGAACAGAACAGTAACGCAACCCTTACAATAGAACAGAATACACTAAAATTTGTTTAAGTGTTACTGTTCGCGAACTGTTCCACTACGATAACGTACCGTTCTTAGAACACGACGAACGATATCACTACCATAACGTACGGTTCATAGAACAGTATCACAACGTCGTAGTGATACTGTTCTTTTGAACAGAGCACTAACAGTATCACTACGTTTAGCGTTCCGTTTTCTTTTATATTCGGTCGCAAATATGAAGCAGTCTTAATGAAAATTGGTACAGAGGCATTTCTTAGCCCAGGGACGATCCCTATTTAAAATGGGGCATATCGGTCCATACTTTGATATAGCCCCAATACGAAGGTTCCTTTCGATAAGATATATTTACGCAGTAGAGAGCGCATTTTTTAACCGATCTTGCTGAAATCTAAATATTTGTACTGTGTATTACATTCAATATCATCTAGTGAAAATTAGGCGTATCGGTCCATACTTTGATATAGCCCCCATACGAAATTCCCTTTCGATAAGACATATTTACGCACTAGAGAGCGCATTTTTTAACCGATCATGCCGAAATTTGGATATGTGTTCATTCTATTGCTTTCAATCATGCCCTGTGAAGCTGATGCATATCGGTCCATATTTTGATACAGCCCCAATACAAAGCTCCCTTTCGGCAAGACATATTTATGTTATAGAAGACGCATTTTTTATCCGATCATGCCGACATTTAAATATATGTGTTTTCTATTGCATTTAATCATGTCTAGTGAAATGAGGCATATCGGTACATACTCGAACATAGCCCCCATACGAGGGTCCCTTTCGATAAGACCTATTTACGCTCTAGAGAGCGCCATTTTTTCTACGTTAGTATCAGTTCTGACGGGTATTGACTCTAATGACTTCTGCAGAAGCTGTGGAGATGAGGAAGAAGTGGAGAGCATTGAGCACTTGCTATGCGACTGCCCCGCTCTGAGTAAACGACGACTGTACATACTGGGGTCGGCTTTTCTAGGCAGCCTGACAGATCTTTCCAGTACCGATATTCGTACTATCGACAAATTTGTATAACAAACAGGTTGGTTTCGATGAGGGGAATTTCAGCCCGTGGTAACACTAGGGGCCTAAACTGGTCTATGTAAGCTTGTATAAAAAATACGGCTGCCACCCTAACCTAAACCTAAACCTAATGGGGGCTATATCAAAGTATGGACCGATATGCCCCATTTTCATTACGATTGCTTCATATTTGCGACCTGTGGTGTCGAATATAACAAAGAACAGAACGCTAAACGTAGTCATACTGTTAGTGTTCTTTTCAAAAGAACAGTATCACTAAGACGCGCCGTAGTGATACTGTTCTCTGAACACTGTGTACAATAATGCCCATTTATTATCAGACTTTAGGCACTATAAAAACATTATACTGTACAAAATTTCAAGTATTTTCGTGTACTTGTATTAAACTTATAAACTGTTTACTTTTGGTGCAAAATTGTGCATTTGTTTGGGAGGTACCAAAAGGGACTTGGCAACTTCACCCATTTGTCTCAAGGTGATAGCGACTAATAAACTAATACTATGTGTGGAATTTTAGAAGATTCGAATAAGTAGTATAAAAGTTCTTAAATAATCAATATTTCACCACATTTTAACTGTTTGTGGGGGAGGTACTAGAACGAGTGGACCAGTCAATCGGTTGTTTCTTTCGAGATTTATCGTGCGCACCAGCCAGCAGACAGACAGGCGGACGGACGGACATTGCCCATTCGACCTAAAATGACCCAAAACGGATATCCGCCGACTCTTCGATGTGTTACACTTTTGGAAATGATATAGACACTCGTATCACTAAAGTGAGGGTATAAAAATACAGTAACAAAATGTTATGTACTTCCCTTCGACAAAACTTTTGTAAACTAGAGTTTTAACATTTTCAAAAATTGTGTTGTTGTTATTTATTGTTGGTCTGTGCTTTTGTGCATTTGTTTCAGTTACGTTCTGTCTATTGCAAAAATGTATAGAAACAAATACAAAAATTGGTAGAGAGTTTTAATGCTCGGTAGAATTGACTGCAGTTTCGAAAGACACCACTCTATCATCTTCAGAATTCAGTAGCAATAAGGTATGTATTTAACTTAAATCACTTGAAATACTTATGGGAGTAGTAAATTGAATGTAACAAGAACTACTAACCAAACCAGTATTTTCCCGAACTAAGTCAACATACTAAAACTCTCATACCAATAAATTTTTGTTTTTTGTTTGGGTTCGCTTCGCGAGCCACGAAAACAAATGTATTTTTCTCAACGGCTAATGCCGACGTGATCGTACATCATGTATTTGTATGTGTTGTTGTTATTTATTGTTGGTCTGTGCTTTTGTTATTCAGTCAGAATTTATTCGGTTTAAGACCATATGTTTCAGTTACTTTCTGTCTATTGCAAATTTGTAATTACAAATTTATTAAAAATGTCTTTGGGCAGAACGATAGCAACTTATTTCTTTTCATTAATAACTTATCTAATAATTACATAATATACAAATATTTTACAATTTTAATAAGGCGTTGATCTGTATTAACATTATATTTTTATTCTTCATAATCTGTTCAGTGACCAATGAGACTCATCCTTAATATTTCAAAAAAAAAACTTTAATGCAGTACTACCTAAAATTATCATATTCCTTCGGATTCGTAACTTCAAAACAGGTAAATAATTCGTTAAACTGCAGCTTTAGATAATAAAAAATCTTCTTGTTGAAATGCATATACGGCTGAACATAAGCCCTCACTACTTTAACGTCTTAGCGGAGTACCGCAAAAAAGCTCTGAATACCATTAATCTTAACAGCGCACAGTAGAATTAGAAATGAATTGAAATGAATAAAAGATCAAAATAATACGCCAAATCATGCCATCAAAAGGAGTTGTGACACTTTGGTAAGATATCCTGAATTGGCTCCTTAAGTCAGCAACATATGCTGCTACTTTAAAATACGAAGGAAACGGCACAAAGAGGAAAAATAAATCCTTTTATTTGTTGAACAAATAAAGCCTTGTATTTATTTTTTTCAAAACCCAATTTGATTCCTGTTTCCAGGCAGAAAGATGCAGACAAGTGTGCGTATTTGAATGTGTATGCCTGTTTTATTTTCAAGGATATTGAAAAATTGTATTGACATTATTTGAATGTACTTTGAACAAATTTATACGGCTGTAGTGTGTATTATATTAAGTAAGTAAATAAATCGGATATATAAATATGTTAGGGGTAACGCAAAGGTTACAGAAATGAAAAACTTAGAAGCAGCAAAGCAAAATGTGAATTTGTGAATAAAACGGTGCATGGTGAAAAATTGGTTCAGATTTTGATATTGCTCCATATATGTGTAGACCCTGTTTTAGTATTTAAGGGATTTACGTCCAGTATTATTCAACAGATCATTATAAAATTCTTCATAAATAAATTTATTAATATAAAAATGTATTCTGTCTTTATTTACCAAAATTAGGCAGCATATATTCTTTCCTATTTCATTTCCTTAATCCTTTAATACAAATTAAATGATTAAATACCAACTCAAATAGTGGTAATGGGCATTAACAGTCGGCTGCGTCCTACTTTTGTTTCTAAAATCATACTCTAATCGTAGACATTACAGAACCTTTTGAATATCATAAATGGAAGGAAATTCTTCTTCGGTAATTTAGAAATATTTTAAAATCCTACGTACTTAAAATTATTATAATAATATTTGTGTCAGTTAATCTTTTTTATCCTCTTTTGATGTAGTATTATTTCCCTCTTCGTATATTCTAGGCTTAAACATAAGGCAACCAAGCCACAAGTTTAACTAAACAACAATCAAAATAATAAAAAAATGGTAAATAACACTTGAGAAAATTTCAGTCGGGTAAACCGGCTAAGGCATACTCTCACTTTGTGAGTAATGTTAAATGATACTTCGGGTGTAGGTGTCAGATCGTTGTAAAGAAATTCTTGTAAAGTCATTCTTTGTCAGTCTATAGTCATTGGAAATGTTGTCTAAAATACGCAATATGAAAATATTTTGATGATTGCTGCAGAAGTTATGGGAATGTTGTGATCGAATGAACGTATCTGTAATTTGTGGTGGAGGTACTAGAAGTGGCTTGACGAATGTGCCTATTTTTTGCTGAATGTAGATACATCAAAGACACTGCACTATACCAAATTGTAAGTGTTTATGTGATTAAATTTTGGTATGATTTGACCATTTTGTGTGGGAGGGGCGTGACAATTTAAAAAAGTTGTTTATTAGTCCATAAGCTGATAGTACGAGTTGCAAGGTAATCGCTTCAAAATTAGATCAAGTATATGCGTGCTTACTCGGATCTATCACGGTGGTGTAGGGTATACAATGGTCAGCTCCGCCCGACTTTGTACCACACTGTGGTTGTACATGTATAATACAGTGATAAGACCATGTGCTTTTGTTTGTAACGCCTACTAAGAGACGAGATATACCCTACCTAACTTTTTGAGTCGATTCTGCCATGTCCGTTTCTGTCCGATTTTCTTGAAATTTTCACAGAATGTACATGTATGGGCGTGGTGAAAATAGGGTACCTGAATTTTCGATACATCAAGTGGGCGTGGCCCCGCCCACATTAGACAAATTTTAAAATTGAGATATCTTGCTAAATCTGTTAGTGAGAATGCTTTAATTTTGTACATATGTATCTGGTGGCAGTCTACGTGATTGGTCCAAAAATGGGCGGGATCGGACCCATGGGCGTGGCACTGCCTATACAAGCCTAATTTTAACCAGTAAGGAAAGGTAGAAATTCGGGCGGGGCCGACTATATAATACCCTACACCTCCCTAACAATGCGATAAAGGTCATTGCGATAATAATTTGAAATAATTGGTAAGTAGGCAGGAACATATCGTCGCTTGGATGACCAACCGACGTAACTGACCATTTTTCAGAAATTGAGTTAAGGCCACCATTCGATTTGTCTAGTCGAAGTACAACGTGTGTATAAATTTTGTGCATATATATATTACCGTTTTCTCAAAAAACGGTAAATGATTTTAGACGTAACTGACACAATGCAAAAAATTATTTTCACCAAGAGAAGTAAGTGCAATATGTCACTTAATAATTCGTTTGTCACTTAATAAATGTTTGTTCATTATTGCAAAAACTTATGGAGTACTTGGTGGACCCAGCCCACTCGTTGCTAATTTTTGGACCGATTACGGTCGAAACGGGATCACGGTCCAGTCCCAATCGTCAGATAACGACAGTAGGAATCTCGATAATCCAATCGTAGTAGGTAGGAACAGTAGGAATCACTAAGAAAATAACTCCAAATTGGCTTATTTGGGCGGGGTCACGCCTCCTCAATCAATAAATAATATAGCCTATGTCACCCGCTAGGATAATCTAAAGATTACGGTATTTAACCATATTCCGTTATGTGCCACTAAATGCCATTAAACCACAACTGTGCACCATTTAATCGTTTTTGCATCACAGTGCCACTATAAGTAGTAGAGAAAAACATACTGTATATTCCAAAATCTAAATTCGTACCCTTAGCCCTACTATAACATATTTAACCTACTATACCATATTTAACCCTTTTTGCCATATCGTACCATATTTTACCATTTTTGCACGACGGTACCATATTTAACCTTTTTTCCCCACTGTGCAATATTTAACACATTTTTGACCCACTGCACAAACTTAATTTTTTTCCCCCACTGTACCATATTTAACACTTTTTGCCCCACTGTACAATATTAAACACAGTTTTTTCCAACTCCACAATATTTAATTTTTCCATTACTGTACCGTACGTAACCTTAAAATCTTAACCATATTTAACCCATGTTGCCCCACAATATTAAACAAATTTTTGTGTGCCATATTTAACACATTTTTATCTCACTGCACAAATATAAAATATTTGCCCAACTGTACCATATTTAACCCTTTTTGCCGCACTGTGCCATATTTAACACATTTTGACCCACTGCACATATTTAAATTTTTTCCCCCACTGTATCATATTTAGAACTTTTTGCCCCACTGTACCATATCTAACATAGTTTTGCCCCACTGCACAATATTTATCATTTTTCCACCATTTTTGCCTAAAAAACTCCTTGTGTCTAGTCTACGTTCCAATGGCTACCCTCAAGCCAAATAAGACGATTCAAGCTCTTGCCATTTGGACTTGGCTTTTGTGCCATATTTATCCCTTTTTGTCCCAATGTGCGCGAAAATTTTTTAATTTCGAAATCTTCTTACCGAATCTTCCGCCCAATTCTAGCTCCAGCCGTTTGGATTTGGCTGTGATACCATATTTTTTTCTTTTTTGACCCATTGTGCGCCAAAAAATTTCGAAAAACACTTCTATATTGCACGTGTATATAGCAAGGACTACCATCCTACCAAATTTCATGACTCTAGCGTTAGCCGTTTGGGCTGGGCGGAAATCAGTCGTAACTGACATTAAGCATAATTTTTTTTCCCACAAAGTGACGTATCTGCATTGTTTATGAAAAACATGCATTATAATTAATTTATTTTAATTTTTTGTTAATAATATTGAAAAAGATGAAGTAAAGTACACAATGAGAAAAGCAAATTGGAAATATAATAAATATTACGCCGTGGGGAAGAAGGAACATTGTCTCAAAAACAGAAAAACTGCTCTCCTGAACAATTTTGAAAATGTCAGTTACTGCAGTTGGTCATCCAAGCGACGATATTATCTAATTCTGATCCGATAATCGCTAAATTAAGCAATATTCGTTCCTAAATTGAGAAACATCTTTCGGGAAAATTATTAATGATCGAAAGTAAAGTACAACTTCTATAGCGCTTTGATACCAAATCAGGAGGAACATATATATGGAGGTTATATATAAATCTGAACGGATTTTCCTTGAATACTCATTCATATAAAAAGAAACTTCTTTCTGTCAAATTTCGTACTGACCGGATATAAAATACAGTCTCTACAGCACTTACATGTCAAATCGGGGGTAACATATATATGGAGGCTATATCTAAATCTGAACCGATTTCAAATTTGGCAGTATTAATTCATGTAATAAGAAACATCTTTCTGGCCAATTTCGTACTGATCGGATTAAAAATACACTTTTTACAGCGCTTACATGTAAAATCGGGGGTAACATATATATGGGGGCTATATCTAAATCTGAACCGATTTTCTCCGAATTTGGTAGTATTCCTTCATGTAATAAGAAACCTCTCTCTGCCGAATTTCACACTGATCGGTTATAAAATAAAATTTTTACGGCGCTTACATGTGATATCGGGGGTAACGTATATATGGGGAACCGATTTCTTCCAAATTTAACAGTGTTCATTAATATAATAAGAGACCTCTTTCTGCTGAAGTTCATACTGATCGGATATAAAATAAAGTTTTTACAGCGCTTACATGTCAAATCGGGGCTAACATATATATGGGGGCTATATCCAAATCTGAACCGATTTTAACCAAATTAATCGTCCTTGGGCCAAAAAAAAATATATGTGCAAAGTTTCGTCAAGATCGGGCCATAATTGCGACCTGTACTTTGATTACAAGAATACATTTACAGACGGACAGACATAGCTAAATCGACTCAGAAAGTGATTACAAGTCCATCGGTATAATAAACAATGGACCTATCTCTTCTCCTTTTGGGTGTTACAAACAAATGCACAAAGTCATAATACCCTGTACCACAGTGTGGTGTAGGATATAAAAATGTGATATCTTCCACAATTAGTCAGCGAGAGAGCTGGAATTTTGTGTATATATATCCGTTGCCGATCTACGTGATTGGTCCAAAAAAGGGCGGGATCGGACCAATAGGCGTGGCCTCGCCCATATAAGCCAACATTTGAAACTGAGATATTTTGCATAATTTGTTATCTAGAGTGCTGTAATGTTGTACATATGCATCTGGTGGTAGTCTACGCGATTGGTCAAAAAATGGGCGGGATCGGACCAATGGGCGTGGCCCAGCCCATGTAAGCAACCTTTTGAAATCGAGGTATCTTTCACAATCAATTTGCGAGAGTGCTGTTATTTTTGTGTATATGTGTCTGGTGGAAGTCTATGTGATTGGTCTAAAAATGAGCGGGATCAGACCTAAGTGCGTGGCTCCGCCTATAGAAGTCAATTTTGCGAGAGTGCTGTTATTTTTGTGTATATGTGTCTGGTGGAAGTCTATGTGATTGGTCTAAAAATGAGCGGGATCAGACCTAAGTGCGTGGCTCCGCCTATAGAAGTCAATTTTGAGATTGAGATATCTTGCACAATTTGTTAGCCATAGTACTGTGATTCTGTTTATATGTATCTGGTGGCAGTCTACGTGATTAGTCCAAAAATGGGCGGGATCAGACCAATGGGCCAAAGCGAAATTTTGAAATTGAGATATCTTTACAATTTCTTAGCGAGAGTGCTATATATATATAAATGGATGTGTGTATGTGGCATATGGACTCCAAAACGGCTAGATCGGTTTTGATGAAATTTTCAGGGAATCTTCAGATAAGCTTAGATGGTGGCATAGGCTTTATAAGTTCTTGATTGAGGGGGCGTGGGTCCGCCCATATAAGACAATTTTTTGAAGTGATTCCTACTTACCGTACCTACGCATAGATTCACGAAATTCCTACTGTCCCTATCTACATGAGCCATGTTTTGGTAAATGGACGGGATCGGAAATCTGAAGTCTTTGGCAACGAAGTGGACCGGGCCTAGCTAGTTCGATATAAAAAGTAAACGGCTGTCATTCTATGTGCCAGATAAGCGTTTTGTCTTTGTTTAATAACCATTAAAAACAGTTTTGTAATTTAATCACTATGCAGCCTCAAGCAATTAAAATGATTTCGTTAGGGTTTTTTTATAATGTATAATGTTGCAATATCTCTAGTTTGTTTGTCATGTCAAGTAAGAATTTTTGCTATTTAAATATACACGCAACAAAATTATTTTCACAGGAGCGAAATTTTAGAGAAATTCCATTGTTGAAACCGAAAATAATTTTTTCAGCAATAATTCACAAAACAATAATGTACCTTCTGAAATCCATAGTGCAGATCCCTGAATTTTGGTCTTGTTGAAATAATTTTTATACCCTACACCACACTGTGGTACAGGGTATTATGACTTTGTACATTTGTTTGTAACACCAGGAGAAGAGATAGACCCATTGTTTATTATACCGATCGACTCAGAATCACTTTCTGAGTCGATTTAGCCATGTCCGTCTGTCTGTCCGTCTGTCTGTCCATGTATTCTTGTATCAAAGTGCAGGTCGTATTTATGGTCCGATTGTGATGAAATTTAGCATAGTGCTCTTTTTTGACCCAAGGACGATCCCTATTGAAATTGGTTAAAATCGGTTCAGATTTGGATATAGTCCCCATATATATGTTTCACCCGATTTGACGTGTAAGCGCTGTAGAAACCACATTTTACATCTGATCTTTATGAAATTCGGCAGAGAGAGTTTTATTATTACGTGAATGAACACTACCAAATTCGGAGAAAATCCGTTCAGATTTAGATATAGCCCCCATATATATGTTTCACCCGATTTTACATGTAAGCGCTGTAGAAACTGTATTTTATATCCGATCAGTGCGAAATTCGGCAGAAAGAAGTTTCTTATTACATGAAGAAATACTGCCAAATTCGGAGAAAATCGGTTCAGATTTAGATATAGCCCCCATATATACGTTACCCCCGATTTGACATGTAAGCGCTGTAAAAACTGTATTTTATATCCGATCAGTACGAAAATCGGCAGAAAGAGGTTTCCTATTATATGAATGAACACTTTTAAATTTGGATGAAATCGGTTCAGATTTAGATATAGCCCCCATATATACTTTACCCCCGATTTGACATGTAAGCGCTGTAAAAACTTTATTTTATATCCGATCAGTATGAAATTCTTCAGAAAGAGGTTTCCTATTATATGAATGAACACTTTTAAATTTGGAAGAAATCGGGTCAGATTTAGATATAGCCCCCATATATACGATACCCCCGATGACATGTAAGCGCTGTAGAGACTGTATTTTATATCCGATCAGTACGAAATTCGACAGAAAGAGGTCTTTTTACGTGAATGAGTATTCAGGGAAAATCGGATCAGATTTATATATAACCTCCATATATATGTTCCTCCTGATTGGTATCAAATCGCTATAGTAGTTGTACTTTACTTCCGATCATTAAAATTTTCCAGAAAGATGTTTCTCAATTTAGGAACGAATATTGCTTAATTTTGCGATTATCGGTTCAGAATTAGATAATATGTTCCTACCCATTTACCAATTATTCCAAATTCTTATCGCAGTGACCCTTATCGCATTGTTAGGGAGGCGTAGGGTATTATATAGTCGGCCCCGCCCGACTTTCTGCCTTTCCTTACTGGTTTTATTTTAATGTATGTAGTTGGGCAAAATATGCAGTTGGGAGAAAATCGGTTCAGTTTTAGATATAGCCCCCATATATTTGTAACATTAAAATTTTCCAGAAAGATGTTTCTCAATTTAGGAACGAATATTGCTTAATTTATCGATTATCGGTTAAGAATTATATAATATGTTCCCACCCATTTACCAATTATTCCAAATTATTATCGCTATGACCCTTATCGCATTGTTAGGTAGGTGTAGGCTATTATATAGTCGGCCCTTCAATGAAGTGGCGAAGGAGAGTCTAGTGATGGCTGTTATAGACAGAAGTAGTAAGGATGGATCCATCCTCAAGGACAAATGGAGTCATGTACAATCAGCCATTATGGCTCATTACCTCGATGTCCGTAGAGAAATGCCGGGCAAACCACCAATCTGCAACGATGCAGGATGGCATCAGGGGAGAGTAAAGCTCTTATATTTCGGTGATGCCAGATCAGTAGACCTGTATAAGGCTGCTCTGAGTCGAGCCGGGTGCCCAGTTGGATGTTGTCGAAAAAAACAACATCCCTAGTCACCCTAGAGCCATCACCTGGGTTACAGAAGAACCCTCCAACCCGGCTGACATCTTAGAAATAATAAAAGATTCCAATCCTGGTCTGCCGGCCCATAATTGGAGAATCAGCAAGGTGGGTGAGGCGGATGGTAAAAAGCGGCAGGTCAATCTTATCCTAAACGCTGAATCCACCTCCCATATACAAAGTGCGAGTGCAACCCTACAATATGGCTTCGAGACCTACAATATGGCTTCGAGAGACTTGAAGATCTACAAGCAGGATATAGCTCCCACTGAAGAAGGTGAGTCGTCCACCGTGGCACTTTCTGGAAGTGCGGAGGTACCCACGCCTATTATTTCTGGTGACTCCAACTCTAACAGAAGATCTGTAACGTCCTTCTCTGAGGACAAAAGCTCTACTTCGGACACAGAGAGGCTGAGGGGAGTCTCCGGACTCTTTGACGCATCTGGCGAGGACATGCTTCTCGACGATACGGACGAAGAGTTCGATAACACCCTTGTCGGGGTGGATGTTAATCTGTCAATTACCAATGATGGTAAGAATTCTACAGATTAACCTCCATCACGCTAAAGCAGCCTCAGCGGCTCTATTGCTGCGCCTGTCCACAGGCGCAGTAGACATCGTCCTGATACAGGAGCCCTACGTAGTGGGAGGAAGGGTGTGCGGTATTAGGACACCCAACTTTAATCTGCTTGTGGCCAACTGTGAAGGCACTCCAAGAACCTGCACTTTGGCCAGAAAAGATCTAAGTATATTTCTCCTGACTAATTTAAGTGGTAAAGACCAAACAGCTGCTAGCCTGGAGATCGGTAATCGCATATATTGGGTGGTCTCCAGCTACTTGCCTTATGAATCTGTAGTACCGACTGATCTATTCAGGGAAGTAGTAGAAGAAGCAACGTCTGACGAGCTCGAGCTGATTAGTGGCGCAGACACGAACGCTCATCATACTATCTGGGGTAGTACGGATATAAACAATAGGGGTGATTCGCTTCTTAACTTTATTCTAACTACCAACCTTAGTATTTGTAACATAGGTAATAAACCGACCTTCACAATTAAAGACAGACAAGAAGTACTCGACGTAACGTTTGCTACTGACAGGCTGTCAGACAAAATTATTGGGTGGAATGTACTGGACGACCACTCATTCTCAGATCACCATTATATTGCGTTCAAACTCGCGGAAAAAGCGCCTAAACCCGCCGTCCACAGAAATGTAAGGAAGACAAAGTGGCATCTGTATGAGAAGAATTTCAAGAAAGTCCTCAACTCTAAACTTCTGTACGAACCGAATGACAAAGCCAGTCTGGATAATCTGGTCGATCATATCACCATATCATTCAATAGATCCCTTGAAGAAGCCTGTCCAAAAATAAGGTACAAGGGTAAAACTAAACCCCAATGGTGGACTTCTGAGCTAACGGCTATGAAAAAGACCTGCAACAAGCTATTCAATAAGGCTAAATCTACTGGGGTCGCTAATGATTGGGATGCCTATAAAGAGCAACTCAAGATCTATAAGAAGGAGCTTAGAGAGGCGCAAAGGCGCTCTTGGTATACCTTCTGTGGTGAAGTGGAAAAGGTCTCCGACGCCGCTAGGCTGAGGAAGATATTATCTGCTTCACCATGTACAGTGGGATATTTACAGGATGAGGCAAATAACTGGACCAAACACAGCGAGCAGTCGCTCAATGTACTGCTCGACACACATTTCCCGGGGAACTCTGTAACAGAACCCGAGGATCAGCAGGACCAACAAGAGTGCGAGTGGACTGCGAGCGTCGCTAGCTTCTTGACTGAGAGATCCAGAATAAGCTGGGCTATTAACAGCTTTGAGCCCTTCAAGTCACCTGGACCAGATGGCATCACTCCAGCAGAAATGTAAAAAATGTTAAAGTACATTATCCCCTGGCTGGAGAAAATTTATGTAGGCTGTATCAGGCTTTCATACGTCCCGAATCGATGGAGGGATACCAAAGTGATATTCATACCTAAAGCGGGAAAGATATCACACACTAGGCCAAAAGACTTCAGACCAATTAGCCTATCCTCCTTCCTATTGAAAGGTCTGGAAAGACTTTTAGATCATTTCATTAGGGAAATCCTGGAAACAAAACTCCTGTCGGGGAACCAACATGCTTACAATAAGGGAATCAGCCCTGCTCGAACTTGTGAGCACTATCGACGACTTGGCAATCGCAGTGAGTGGCAAATTCGTAAACGTCCTCAGAGACATCCTACAGGTGGCTCTGAACAAGTTGGCTAGATGGGCCAGAAGCAGCGGTTTGGGCGTTAACCCCAACAAGACAGAATTGGTTCTCTTTACTAGGATGAATAATGTCCCACATGTGGACCCTCCACCTCGGATAAATGGAACAGATCTAGTCTTTTCTGAAAGTGCAAAATTTTTAGGAATAATTCTAGATAGGACAATGTTATTTAGACTTAACGTATTGGAACGTGTAAGGAAGGCCAACGTCGCCTTATATTCCTGCAAAAAGGCTGTAGGGTCGCGGTGGGGACTCTCTCCTAAAATCGTCCACTGGATATATATAGCAGTAGTTCGTCCAATACTGTTATACGGTATTGTGGTATGGTGGACGGCAACTGACAAACTAACCATTACCAACCTACTAACAAAGGTTCAGAGAACAGCCTGCCTGAGCATAAGCGGAACCTTAAGGACTACAGCGGCCGAGTCTCTACAAGCCCTACTCCATATACTGCCGATTAATATTGTGGCGAGAGAAGTTGCAACCAAAGCGGCAATAAGATTAAACTGCCTATCAATGTGGAGGTACAAAAACTATGGTCACATGAGGATATCAAAGTGTAGTGCTATGGTAACCGACCGAGTGGACTATATACCAACTGTGTACACCTTCGAGAGAAATTACATCACTATGATTCCCGCCAGAGATTAATGGGTCGGCAGAATACCAGGTAATAGAAACCATCTCCACTTTTACACGGATGGTTCGAAGCTTGATGAAAAGGTTGGCTTCGGAGTACACTGTGAAGAACTTAGTCTAGATATAGCTCACAGACTACCAGATACATGCAGTGTCTATCAAGCCGAAATAATGGCAATATGGGAAGTCGCCAAGTGGCTGAGTCGCAACATAGTAACCAACACTGGCGTTGTAATTTACTCGGACAGCCAGGCTGCCATCAATTCTCTGGAGGCAACATCCCTAATTCACAAACAGCCCTCGACTGCCACAGATCTCTTAACGAGATGGCTGAGCAGTTTAATATACACCTCATATGGGTGCCTGGGCATAGGGATATCCCGGGGAACTGCAAAGCCGATGAACTTGCTAGGAAAGGGACGACATTACAAATTCTCGAAGAATTTGCATATATTGGTGAGCCACTATCCACGTGCAAGCTTTGGCTTAGGCAAGAGGCAATCAGGCAGTCCAACGAAAGATGGACAGAAATCGGCACCTGCAGGGTAGCTAGACAAATCTGGTCAATGTATGACCTGAGAAGGTCAAAATATCACTAGAGAGGAAACGATTGTCTACGTTAGTACAGGTTCTGACGGGACACTGCTTGATCGGCGAACACGCCAAAAGATTGGGTATTGACTCCAATGACTTCTGCCGAAGCTGTGGAGATGAGGAAGAAGTGGAGAGCATTGAGCACTTGCTTTGCGACTGTCCCGCTTTGAGTAAACGACGACTGGACATACTGGGGTCGGCCTTTTTAGGCAGCCTAACAGATCTTTCCAGTACTGATATTCGTACTATCGATAAATTTATATATCAAACAGGTTGGTTTCGATGAGGGGCATTTCAGCCCGTGGTAACACTAGGGACCTAAACTGGTCTATGTGAGCTTGTAAAAAAAAAAAAAAACGGCTGCCACCCTAACCTATATAGTCGGCCCCGCCCGACTTTCTGCCTTTCCTTACTGGTTTTATTTGGGACTGTTATTTCCGAAACAAATATTTATTTGCACTTAAGAATTCAGAAAATACGTTAATTGTGTTAAATTTTTTACTAATTTAAATTTATTTTTTAGAAATTTTTAATGTTCGTAAAATTAATAAATAATAATACTTGTAATTGAAATCGTATAATCTTGGATCAAAATAAAATAATTGGAGGATTGACAAGAAATGTGACTTGGAATACTAACTCAGAAATTTGAAATGATTGATATAAAACATAAGTTAATGCTGCACAAGGTATCATAATTGGGGGTACAATTCGAAACCAAGAAAAAATTAAAACTGAAATTCGAAAAAGTCAGCAAAAGTTTGGATTTTTTTTAAATAAAATATATTTGGAAAAATTCCTAAATAATAATTTTATTTATTTTTAAACACATGTTTTATTTGAGAAATTTAGTTTGCAAATATAATTTGTTGTAATATATTAATATATGCGTTCCAAATATAAATATTTTATTGATTTTTAAATAAAATTTATTTGCTAAGAAATATATAATATTTAAAAATTTGTATTCCAAATTTGCTAAGAAATATATAATATTTAAAAATTTGTATTCCAAATATATTTTCTTTCGATTCAAACATATCCAAAATGCGATTTTGCCCCGTGTAGTTACTCGGAATGAAACTGAGCCCTATAAGAAAAAAATTATTCACAATGAACAAAAAGTATAACTAACCTCTGTCATTTCAACTCAAAAATAACCACGCAAGTAATATAATCCGAAAAACATCACTTATACGAGAAACCATTTGGGTATCGTTGCGCAAAAATGTCACAGCAACTTGTTGCACTATTGGTATTGCTATTGGTAGACTCTTAATGAGTGGAAAATTAACCTTCAATATTTTTATAACCTCACTTTAGTGTGACGGTGGTATGCATCATTTGCTACGGAAAAAAGTGTAACACATCGAAGGAGTGACCTAAGACCCCAAGTATGTTCGGCGGTAATCCGTTTTGAGACATTTTAAGTCCTTTGAGCAATGCGCGTTCGTCTGTATGTCTGTCTGTCTGTCCGTCTGTCTGTCTTGCTGGCTGGAGCGCACGATAACTCTCGAAAGGAGTAACGGATTGACTTCAAATTTGGTATGGGATAACATTTTTTTCTATCGCAGGCTAAGTTTGAAGATGGGCCATATTGGTCCACTCCTTCTAGTACCTCCCTCACAAAGGATTAAAATTTAGTGAATTATTGATTCTCTAATAACTTCTATACTACTTATCCGAATCCTGTATAATTGCACACATAGTAATAGTTTATCTGTCGCTATAAACTTGAGAAAAATGAGGGGTTATTTTCATGCCCTTTTGGTACCTCCCACACAAAGGTACCATTTTGTACAAAAAGTTAAAAGCTTATAGCGTGAGTACCAATGCACGAAAATACTACAAAATTTTGCACAGTGTACAGCTTTTGAAGTAACTATAGTTCTGTGAAAATGGGCGCTACCACCACGCCCCTTTTTGTACCTCCCACACAAAATGATCAAATTATACCAAAATTGAATAGCTCATAACGTAAACATATTAGTGAACATAAACGCTTATAATTCTGCACAGTACAATGTATTTGAAGTATCTACTGTTCACCGAAAAATAAGTGCATTTAATAAACCCCTTCTGGTACCTCCCGAACAAACTGACACATTAATTCGTGTAATATTCCATATAACATTATTCACAAAGTGAGGGCATACCTTAGTCGGTTTACCCGACTGAAACTTTCTTACTTGTTCAGTAGTAGTTATTTACATTTCAACCATTTGAAAATAACAATAGTTCATAATTAAACACATCTTCCTTTCGAAATAGATGCTTGTATTTACATTTTCTTATCGCAAAATTTTAGAACGAAACCCCAATTAGTGTTTCTCCTTTTACCCATTTACGTTTCACGAGACATCCTTAGTTATTATCCTTTTATCGGCTTACCCGGAAAGTTTGCAAGTAATCATTTAGTTTATATCTGGATTTTACCAACGAAATGATAATGATCACATTTTCTTTTAACATAGAACACAGGGAAATGTTGTTGTAAATTTCATATTATTTATCATTCTCTTCTCGGCAAGGGAAATTCTTATCTCATCAAAACGTTATTATTATATGTATTTTGTTTTGGTGCTGTATACAGGTAATGGTGACAAACGATATAAATGCGAGGGGTATCTACCAACAATTGTATTTATACTGTTCACCAGATGATGGCTGGATCTAAAAAATATAAACGTACGAATTTTTTTTATCGAAATGTTGATTTTGTGTTATAGCAATCAAAACAATTAATATTTAATTCTTGAATTTTTGTCTAAAAGCTAATATTTAACGAAATATAATGACAAATGTGTTTTGTTTTCAAAAGGAACGAAAACTAAGTTGCTCAGGAGCTTCAAGTCCGGCACTGATTCAGTGTTCTAGTTTCAAAAGTTCTACTCTATGACTAATTACACTGTGTGTGCTCAAAAATTTATCCTCGATGAAAACAACGCACTCCGCATAATTTTGACCTGCTAATTCGAATGACATTAACCGTTTTTTCTGTGACATCGCGTTTTTGAGATATTTAGCCACAAAATTTGGTGGGTGAACAAGGATATTAGTAAATTCAAACACAATTTTAATATGGAAACTTCGGAATATATGTTTCATTTCAAAGAATGAATGAAAGGGGACACTTCCAAAACACCCGTCACCCCTGCTCATACCCTTACCGCTGAAAATCTCCCTCCAAAATTAATGATATATCAAAATTCGTAGAACTCAATGGTTTTTTTTTGTGTGAAGTATTCGACAAAAAATCACTATATGTATCCACAATACACTTCTATGGCAACCAAATGGTTTTTATACCCTACACCACACTGTGGTACAGGGTATTATAAGTTTGTTTCACGGCAGATGTTTGTAACACCTTAAAATAACACAGCTAGACCCACCTTAAAGTATACCGATCGACTCAGAATCACTAGCTGAGTCGATTTAACGATGTCTGTCAGTCCGTCCGTCCGTCTGTCCATGTAAAGTTGTTCGTCGACTACAGGTCGCAATTTCACTCCGATCGTTCTGAAATTTTGCAGTTTAGAGTATTTCGCGGCTGTTAAGATCGCTATTGAATTTGGTTGAAATCGGTTCAGATTTAGATATAGCTCCCATATATATCTTTCGTCCGATTTGGCCCTTTAGTCCTATAGAAGCTGTATTTTACATCCGATCGTTTTGAAATTTAGAATGGTAGAGTTTCTTGATCCATGAACCAACATTTTTGAAGAAAATCGGTGCAGATTTAGATATAGCTCCCATATACAGTTTCGTCCGATTTGGTCCTTTAGTCCTATAGAAGCTGTATTTTACATCCGATCGTTTTGAAATTTAGAATGGTAGAGTTTCTTGATCCATGAACCAACATTGCCGAATTTGAAGAAAATCGGTTAAGATTTAGCTATAGCTCCCATATATATGTTTCGTCCGATTTGGCCCTTTAGTCCTATAGAAGCTGTATTTTACATCCGATCGTTTTGAAATTTAGAATGGTAGAGTTTCTTGATCCATGAACCAACATTGCCGAATTTGAAGAAAATCGGTTCAGATTTAGATATAGCTCCCATATATATCTTTCGTCCGATTTGGTCCTTTAGTCCTATAGAAGCTGTATTTTACATCCGATCGTTTTGAAATTTAGAATGGTAGAGTTTCTTGATCCATGAACCAACATTGCCGAATTTGAAGAAAATCGGTTCAGATTTAGATATAGCTCCCATATATATCTTTCGTCCGATTTGGTCCTTTAGTCCTATAGAAGCTGTATTTTACATCCGATCGTTTTGAAATTTAGAATGGTAGAGTTTCTTGATCCGTGAACCAACATTGCCGAATTTGAAGAAAATCGGTGCAGATTTTGATATAGCTCCCATATATATCTTTCGTCCGATTTGGTCCTTTAGTCCTATAGAAGCTGTATTTTACATCCGATCGTTTTGAAATTTAGAATGGTAGAGTTTCTTGATCCATGAACCAACATTGCCGAATTTGAAGAAAATCGGTTAAGATTTAGCTATAGCTCCCATATATATGTTTCGTCTGATTTGGCCCTTTAGTCCTATAGAAGCTGTTTTTTACATCCGATCGTTTTGAAATTTAGAGTGGTAGAGTTTCTTGATCCATGAACCAACATTGCCGAATTTGAAGAAAATCGGTGCAGATTTAGATATAGCTCCCATATATATGTTTCGTCCGATTTGGCCCTTTAGTCCTATAGAAGCTGTTTTTTACATCCGATCGTTTTGAAATTTAGAATGGTAGAGTTTCTTGATCCATGAACCAACATTGCCGAATTTGAAGAAAATCGGTTAAGATTTAGCTATAGTTCCCATATATATGTTTCGTCCGATTTGGCCCTTTAGTCCTAAAGAAGCTGTATTTTACATCCGATCGTTTTGAAATTTAGAATGGTAAAGTTTCTTGATCCATGAACCAACATTGCCGAATTTGAAGAAAATCGGTTAAGATTTAGCTATAGCTCCCATATATATGTTTCGTCTGATTTGGCCCTTTAGTCCTATAGAAGCTGTTTTTTACATCCGATCGTTTTGAAATTTAGAGTGGTAGAGTTTCTTGATCCATGAACCAACATTGCCGAATTTGAAGAAAATCGGTGCAGATTTAGATATAGCTCCCATATATATGTTTCGTCCGATTTGGTCCTTTAGTCCTATAGACTGTATTTTACATCCGATCGTTTTGAAATTTAGAATGGTAGAGTTTCTTGATCCATGAACCAACATTGCCGAATTTGAAGAAAATCGGTTAAGATTTAGCTATAGTTCCCATATATATGTTTCGTCCGATTTGGCCCTTTAGTCCTAAAGAAGCTGTATTTTACATCCGATCGTTTTGAAATTTAGAATGGTAAAGTTTCTTGATCCATGAACCAACATTGCCGAATTTGAAGAAAATCGGTTAAGATTTAGCTATAGCTCCCATATATATGTTTCGTCCGATTTGGCCCTTTAGTCCTATAGAAGCTGTTTTTTACATCCGATCGTTTTGAAATTTAGAATGGTAGAGTTTCTTGATCCATGAACCAACATTGCCGAATTTGAAGAAAATCGGTGCAGATTTAGATATAGCTCCCATATATATGTTTCGTCCGATTTGGCCCTTTAGTCCTATAGAAGCTGTATTTTACATCCGATCGTTTTGAAATTTAGAATGGTAGAGTTTCTTGATCCATGAACCAACATTGCCGAATTTGAAGAAAATCGGTTAAGATTTAGCTATAGCTCCCATATATATGTTTCGTCCGATTTGGCCCTTTAGTCCTATAGAAGCTGTATTTTACATCCGATCGTTTTGAAATTTAGAATGGTAGAGTTTCTTGATCCATGAACCAACATTGCCGAATTTGAAGAAAATCGGTGCAGATTTAGATATAGCTCCCATATATATCTTTCGTCCGATTTGGTCCTTTAGTCCTATAGAAGCTGTATTTTACATCCGATCGTTTTGAAATTTAGAATGGTAGAGTTTCTTAATCCATGAACCAACATTGCCGAATTTGAAGAAAATCGGTTAAGATTTAGCTATAGCTCCCATACATATGTTTCGTCCGATTTGGCCCTTTAGTCCTATAAAAGCTGTATTTTACATCCAATCGTGTTGAAATTTAGAATGGTAGAGTTTCTTGATCCATGAACCAACACTGCCGAATTTGAAGAAAATCGGGTAAGAGTTAGCTACAGCTCCCATATATATGTTTCATCCGATTTGGCTCTTTAGATCCAATCGTTTTTATACCCTACACCACACTGTGGTACAGGGTATTATTTAAGTATAAAATGTCCCAAAAGTAAATTTATGTAAAAAATTTATACATGAATTACAAAATTTATATATCAGAGTTATTCAATATTACGAGAGTGGTGTAAGGTATTATTTAGTCGGCACCGCCCGACTTTAGCCTTTCCTTACTGGTTTAAATATATAACTTTGGGGATAAATACGATATATTTGCATTGTGGGGACCTATAGTGATTTTTTACATGGAATCTTTTTGTCGAAAGTTTTCAAGGATTAACATAGAAAACCTTACAGTGTGAATAAGACCGGCGTCAGTTATGCTGTTTTTGGCTTGAATGTTAATTATATGTATTTGTGACATAATTTTTAAAACTTTTCTTAAACATACTATGAAAATGATAATCCAAGTGTAATTAGTTTATGTTAAAAAGAAAATTTTAATATACGAGTATATATTGAAGCGAAAAATTAAATGTTCGTATGAAATAAAAGATAATCTAATTTACACATCAATATGTATATACAATATGTATTCGTTGAACTTTTCATCAAGAAATTAAAAGTTGCGAATTACATCCTTTCATTGATGTTTGAGATATATTAAATCTTAACCGGGGAGAAAAGTAACCTCTGGTAATGATATTTTATTTACGATGAAAAATTTCATTTCCAAACTAATTGATTTTACCTTTTAATAATTGCCAATTCCAATCGATTTGAGCATTATTTTCTCCTACAGCTATTCTCGGTGTTAATAAATTCGCACTTAATAAAAAGCTTTGCACGCCACCCTTTGGATAATGAGAATTTGTTAATTAAACACTTTCAATTATCCACATTACTTGTTGTAATATCTGTACAACAAGTGGTATTTTATTAGATTTTATAGCAATTTCGATTGCCTCTAATGTAAGGTAGTAAATATACATAACATGGAAAGAAATAATGTTTGAAGATTACATACAAACGTTATTTTATTTTATTTTAGCAGACAAAGTTCTAGAGGAAAAGTTTGCTCCAAATACACAGTCCAAAAAATTAAGACTTTTGGATTGGAACAGAATAGCGACCCTATAATTCTGAAAGGGCATGTTGAGTAGATCATTTTTGTAGAATAAACTTATGGTCCAGCTGGTGTGAGTTTTTTTTACAGTGGGTCAAAATTTTCATTTTTTATACTAAATGGAAAAAATGATGTAGGTTAATGTCTGAGAGATTTCTCATTGTTAGAGTTACATAGTGGAATTTTCTGAGGATAATTTTTGTGGAAGATCTTAACCCTCTAGCTCCCCTCTTAATGGGTCAATTTGGCCGTTTTTCGAAAAATTAAAGAAAGTCCTTTTAAAAAGGGCATTTCAGGATTAAAATATTCTACGAACATTTTTGCCGGACAATTTTAGTGGGGGTCGCCAAGGACACAAAAGTTGTAATTATAGCTCTTTACGTTTAATTAGCATAATTACATGCCAACTTATACAAAAAATACTATAATGTAAATTGAAAGCCGTGATATCTGTGGAAATATTGGAGCAGAAGAGCGACTCTATAATTCTGAATGGGATTGTTAAGTAGATTATTTTTGTAGAATAAACTTATGGTCCAGCTGGTCTGAGTTTTTTTGTTACAGTGGGTCAAAGTTTTAATTTTTTGGTCGAAGGGAGCATTATACTAAATAACAAGTAAAAGCGTTAAGTTCGGCCTGGCCGAATCTTATATACCCTCCACCATGGATAGTATGTTATTGATTTCGGGCACATATAAAGTCATATTACAGAATTTCAGCCCGGTTCGTTGAAATTTGTGGTTTTTGTTGCGTTAAGAAGTAAAATCTAGAGGAAACTTTGTATGGGGGCTATTTTAAAACATGGACCTATGGCTACAGTTGTTCGTGTGAGGGTGCGGGTAAAAATTAACCCCAGTTAACAATTTTCAGACCGATCAGTTGATATTTGTGGTCTCTATGGCGTTAATAAGTCAAATGCTATACATGGGGGCTATAGCAAAATGTGGAGCGATATAGCCCATTCTCAATCCCAACTTACCTGCAGGTATAAGAAGTATCATTACCAAATTTCAGCATCCTAGCTCAAGTATTATAGATTGTAGCGTGATTACAACAGACGGACGGATGGACAGACGGACATGGCAAAATCGTCTTAGAATTTTAAGTAGATTAAGAATATATATACTTTATTGGGTCTTGGATCAATATTTAGAGGTGTTACAAACGGAGTGACAAAATGAATATACCCTCCATCCTATGGTGGAGGGTATACAAATATGGTAAATGTATAGTATATGAGAACAGTAGGAATCACGAAAATATTGTAAATGTAGAGTAGATGAGAACAGTAGGAATCACAATAAGTATGATGCTGTATATGGGGCTATATCGAAATATGGACCGATATTGTCCAAATACCAAATTTCAACAACCTAGCTCAAGTATTATAGATTGTAGCGTGATTACAACAGACTAAATCTTCTTATAATTTTTAGACGATTAAGAATATATATAATTTTTGGGGTCTCAGATCAATATTTAGAGGTGTTACAAACGGAGTGACAAAATGAATATACCCCCACCCTATGGTGGATGTTATACAAATATGGTAAATGTAGAGTAGATGAGAACAGTAGGAATCACAATAAGTAAGATGCTACATATGGTGGCTATATCGAAATATGGACCGATATTGCCCATTTCCCAATCCCAAGTTACCTGCAGCTATAAGAAGTATCTATACCAAATTTCAGTAACCTAGCTCAAGTATTACAGATAGTACCGTGATTACAACAGACGGACGGACATGGCTAAATCGTCATATAATTTTAAGACGATTAAGAATATATATACTTTGTGGGGTCTCAGATTAATATTTAGAGGTGTTACAAACGGAGTGACAAAATGAATATACCCCCATCCTATGGTGGAGGGCATAAAAAAAGCTGTAAGTTAATATCTGAGAGATTTCTGATTGTCAGAGTTACATAGTGGAATTTTATGAGGTTCATTTTTGCGGAAGATCTAAACTCTCTAGGTCCCATTAGTCAATTTGGCCTTTTTTCGAGAAAAGTCAAGAAAGTCCTTTCAAAAAGGACATTTAAGGAATAAAAATGTTCACTGGAAAATTTCAGTGGGGGTCGCCAAAGACACCAAAGTTGTAAATATAGCTCTTTACGATTAAATAGTAAAATTACAGGCCATCTTATACAAAATATGAATATAATGTAAATTTAAAGTCGTATTAAATTAAAGGTACCAGGTAAGACAATAACACCATTTTTTCAATAGAATATGGATTATAGTATACACGCATTACACTGTACAAAATTTCAAGAGTTTGTATTTTAATTTATCGCGACTTTAAAATGATAATCTACTCAAAATGCCGTTTCAGAATTATAGGGTCGCTATTCTGTTCCAAAAATGCTTTTGGACAGTGTTATCAAAAAGAACGTACACTTTCTGAATCGAACTTAATATACCCATTTGTTCATTTTTTCATGTAATCTCAGTACAGATCCCAATCTGAGAAAATTGTGATGTTATCTTAATCATTTATTGATTCATTACCAGGCGAATCTAAAATGATTTTTTTGACATATAGGAAACAATATAAGTTATCTCCTGGTCTAAATTTATTCATTTTAGCAATATTACTTCTTGGAAAAAACTCTATTTTAATTCCTATTTTAAAAGTATAAATAGGTCGTGCAGCTTCCGAAGAGTATCGTCATTGGCATTACTTTAATTTTAATTCTTTTTTTTTAATTCTTTTTCTAATTCTTTAAAATTAACATAAAATATTTAAATATCTCTCATGAAACACAAGTTATGAGCATTCGAAAGCAACCAATTTCTAATATTTAAATGTGCATATCTTCCATAGTTTTAAAAAATTTTCCAAAAAAAATATTATTAGACCATCATACTTAACATTTCCACCAAGTTTCATAAAAATCGGAGACCATAAGGAATTTCCCTTGGTCACTTAACGTGATTCTAGTCACAATTTAAATGCTAAGAAATATTCCCATAACTTTTATGTCAGTCGCTGTCGTTTGAATTAATTACAGCTGCAGCAAAACCAAACCGCAGACACATTAATTTAGCTTGACCTTACGTTGACCATTAATGAAATTTGTTAGCATCGTTATGGAATAATTCCCAACATTTATTTGATAATAATAATAATAATAATGAAAAAGAAACAAAAACTTATTGGTCTTCTTGTTAAGACATAAATAACACAAAACGTGGCGTCTACGATAAGGTAAAAGTAAAGTATTTACTTTAAGAATTCCAGACTGCAGATACATTAATATTGCTTGACGTTTCTTTAACCATACTACTAAATAGAGCCCAATATTTATTTAATAATAATAAAAGTAACAAATGTCCGTTTATGCTTATATTCGGACAGAAATATTACAAATGACGCCGTCTATGATAAATGGTTGTTAAAAAGGTAATTTTAAAAGACAATTTCAGAGGATGCAAATACAATAGAAACAACGGGTAACATCTTGCTCGCAGAAAATAACTTTTATTTCCTCCAAAAAGGGTCGGCGGTTCTTTATACCCTACACCAGGCTGTCGCCACTTGTATCGTCGGTTTTTATCCCCTCACCTTAGAGAGGACGGTATACATGGTGGCTGATATGTAATGCAACAAAGTAAAGCGCTATATTTATACCCTCACTTTAGTGTGACGAGGGTATATGTATATCATTTGCTACGCAAACAAGTGTAACACGTCGAAGGAGTGACCTAAGACCCCAAGTATGTTCGGAGGAAATCCGTTTTGGGTCATTTTAAGTCGAATGAGAGATGTCCGTCCGTATGTCTGTCTGTCTGTCTGCTGGCTGGTGCGCACGATAACTCTCGAAAGGAGTAACCGATTGTCCTCAAATTTGGTATGTGGTAATATTTTTTTCTGTCTCCGGCTAAGTTCGAACATGGGCCATATTGGCCCACTCCTTCTAGTACCTCCCCCACAAGGGGCTAAAATGTTGTGAAATACTGATTCTTTAATAACTGCTATACTACTAATTCGAATCTTTTGAAATTCCACACATAGTATTAGCTTATTAGTCGCTATCAACTCGAGAAAAATGGGCGAAGTCGACACTTCCCTTTTGGTACCTCCCACACAAATGCACCATTTTGCAACAAAAGTTAACAGCTTATAACATTAATAACAGTGTATAAAAATACTTGAAATTTTGTACAGTGTAATGTTTTTATAGTGTCTATAGCCCTGTGAAAAATGGGCGTTATATCCACGACCCTTTTTGTACCTCCCACACAAAATGCCCAAATCATACCACAATTTAATATCTCATAACGTTAATACCAGTGCACATTAATGCTTATAAGTCGGCACAGTGCAATGAATTTAATGTATCTAATGTTCAGCGAAAAAAGGTGTATTTGATAAACCCCTTCTGGTACCTCCCACACAAATTGACAGAATATTTCGAGTAATATTCAATATTACATTACTCACAAAGTGGGGGTATACCTTAGTCGGTTTACCCGACTGAAACTTTCTTACTTGTTTTTTAAATTTTTTTAAATTTTATTGTCCAAAAGCAAAAAATGTCGGAAATAACATACAATTTTATAAACAGTTTAGATTTGTTCGAATTGGCCACCTTTGGCACGAATTATGGCCTTCAAACGGCCGACAAAGCCATCACACGCTGCACGAAAGTGGCTCTGCGGTATTTTGGCCCATTCCCGGCAAAGTGCCGTCTTGAGATGATCGATACTTTGGTATTTTTTAGTGCGAACCTTACTCTCTAAAATGCCCCATGCGCAAAAGTCCAACGGATTGAGATCCGGAGATCTTGGTGGCCATTGTGCGGTAGAAATGAAGCGAGGAACCTGAGTCCTGTTGGAATGTCCATGGTCTGCGGCCGAAATGTTTGTCTGCCCAGGGCTTCAATACTGTCTTTAGGACATTTTCCCGATAATATTCGGCATTTATTTTGACCCCGTTCGATGGATACGAACGGGGAGCGACCATCGGCCGTTACGGCGACCCACACCAATGCCATCGGCGGCGCTTGAGTCCTGGTGGCCAACCGAAGTTGTAAATTTTCAGCTGACCTCTTTGGCAAGTAAACCCGATCATTTTGTTTGTACACAAACTGCTCAATTTGGAATGGCTTCTCATCGGAGAAAACCAAATTCGGTAACTGGCCACTTTCGTGCAAGCGAAGCAACTCCTTGGCTCTATCCAGTCTAACTTTTTTTTGTGCATCGGTGAGCTCTTGCACTTTTTGGAACTTCAATGGCTTTAGTCCAAGATCATTTTTTAATATGTGTTGTACCCGTTCTCTCGATATGTTCAGCTCACGAGCAATTTTTCTACCACTGCGGCGTGGATTTCGATCAAATCTGGCTCGGATCATTTCTGGTGTTGTTACCGTTTTTTTTGTCCACTTTTTGGACGCGATGCAACACTGCCAGTATCGCGGTAACGAGCAATGGTACGAGAAACAAAAGATTTATTCACATTTAAATGCTGGAGGGCTCTAACGATAGCCACTTGTGGTTTTCCACCCAAATATAAAGATGGCTCTTGAATGGACAATGGTCAAAATATTTTGATGTCCCTCCCATTTATTGATTCTCGACTGAAAGCCATATCAATTGATGTACATTTATTTGATTTCGTTCAGCGCCTTGGATGTACCTTTGAGTAGAATTAGTTTTCTTGAAATTTTCACAGAATGTATATATGTGGTGCGTGGTGAAAATAGGGTACTTGAATTTTCGATATATCAAGTGGGCGTGGCCCCGCCCACATAAGACAAATTTTAAAATTGAGATATCTTGCACAATTTGTTAGCGAGAGTGCTGTAATTTTGTACATATGTATCTGGTGGCAGTCTACGTGATTGGTCCAAAAATGGGCGAGATCGGACGAATTGGCGTGGCCCCGCCCATATAAGCCAAATTATGGAATTGAGATATCTTACACAATTTGTTAGCGAGAGTTTTGTACTTTGGTGCATATGTATCTAAAGGTAGTCTACGGGATTGGTCCAAAAAAGGGCGGGATTGGACCGATGGGCGTGGCCACGCCCACACAAGACAAATTTTTAAATTGCGATATCTTACACAATTTGTTAGCGAGAGTACTGTAATTTGGTGCAAATGTATCTGGTGGTAGTCTACGTGATTGGTCCAAAAGTGGGCGGGATCGGACCAATGGGCGTGGCCTCGCCCGAATTTTGAAATGGAGATATCTTCCACAATTTGTTAGCGAGAGTACTGTAATTTTGTGCATATGTATCTGGTGGCAGTCTACGGGACTGGACCAAAAGTGGGCGGAATCGGACCAATGGGCGTGGCCCCGCCCATGTAAGACAAAATTTTAAATTGAGATATCTTGCACAATTTTTTAGCAAGAGCGTTTAATTTTGTTTACATGTATCTGATAGCAGTCCACGTGTTTGGTCTAAAAAAGGGCGCGATCGGAGCAATGGGCGTGGCCCCGTCTATATAAGCCAAATATTGAAATCGAGATATCTTACACAATTTCTAAAAGAGACCGCTGAAATTTTGCGTATATGTATCTGGTGCAAGACTGAGTAATTGTATATGTATCTGGTGGACTTCTACGTGATTGGTCCAAAAATGGGCGTGGCCCCGTCCATATAAGGCAAATTTTGGAATTGAGATACCTTGAGCAATTTTTTAGCGAGAGTGCTGCAATTTTGTGTATATATATCTGTTGGCAGTCTACGTGATTGGTAAACAAATTGGAGGGATTTGACCAATGGTAGTGACCCCGCCCACATGAGCCATGTTTTGAAATTTATATATCTTGAGAAATTTGTTAGAGAGATTGCTGAGTTTTTTGTATATGTATTTGGCGGCAGTCTACGTTATTAGTCCAAAAATGGACGGGATCAGAAATCTGAAATCTGGGGCAACGAAGTGGACCGGGTCCAGCTAGTATGTTAATATATATGTATGTATAAGAAACACCTGAAAAAAAAAAAAACAAAAAGGTTAGAAAATGTAAGTATAAATGTAAAAAAGGGTGCAATCCTAAGAAGATCTTTTGACTTTTTACCTAAATTCTGTAGTTCAAAGAGCATAAGCATTTACCGATGAACTGATCTGATGGAAAAATCTGATCTGTGACTATAAGTTAAGTGCCTACGTTTCTGTGCTTGACCAACATGTGATCAGTCCCCGCTCAAAAGGTGCCGTCCAAGTAAACTCCCTGAATCTTTCGATTATTAAGGGCCCAGGACGGTTAGGGACTTAGTTTGGGGTACTGAGCTTAGTCCGATCTTACGGCAAACTTATAGGAGAGAGGAGATTAATAACAAAGGCAATCTGATAGAAAGCCGATGTCCCACCAAAATCATAATCGGAATAGATATAAAAATCAAGGATTGGGTAAGTCAATGGATGATACTTCAAGGAAGTGCACTGAATTGTATATTAAAAACAAGTAAGAAAGTTTCAGTCGGGTAAACCGACCAAGGTATAGTTGTTATTAAAGAATCAATATTTCACTAAATGTTAACCATTTGTGTGGGAGGTACTAGAAGGAATGGACCAATATGGCCCATCTTTGAACTTAACCGGAGATAGAAAAAAATATTACCGTATACCAAATTTGAAGTGAATCGGTTACTCTTTTCGAGAGTTATCGTGCGCACTAGCCAGCAGACAGACGTACGGACATATCTCATTCGACTTAAAATGACCCAAAACTAATATGCGCTGAACATACTTAGGGTCTTAGATCACTCCTTCAATGTGTTACACTTTTGGCCCGTTGCAAATGATATATACCCTCGTATTACTAAAATGAGGGTATAAAAAAACAAATGTATGCATGCATACCACTTTTCCTGTAATTACTTCGCACACTACAACTAGTATTGGTACAGCTTATCAACAGTTTCTAGTATTGGCACAACTTACCAACAGATTCAAGGCCGGACTCCCAGCACAAGCAGCCGCAAGCCACAGAAAAAGAAACAACTGAAAAGAAAAAAACAAAAACATCGTTTATATGTATGTATGTAGGTATTACGAAAGCACTTCTAACAACATATGTATGTATGTACATTTAACAGTATCAACGTCGCACAACAAAAAAAAAACTAACGTATGTATGTAGGGCGTAGCAGCCACAAGTGTTGAAACGAAAAGACAAGATGAACACATACGTACACATCACTTCTCTCCGTATGTTTGCTTGCTGCTGCATATACTTATGTACATACATTGTTGTTGGTTATTTTTTCATGCTCAGTTAATGCGACAGCGTGTACATATTTTTTTCCACTCTTAACCACTGAATTTCACAATTTTAATGGCATAATCACAAAAAATAATATTAATATTACATTCGCCTTTACTATAATTAAACAGGCACAAAACACTATTAACATTTTTAACACACATATTTTATTATTTCACTTTTTATATACACATAGCTGAGCCCGGTGCGCTTCGCTGCCCATGTCAAAATTCGCGCTGTAGAAACTGTATTTTATATCCGATCAGTACGAAATTCGGCAGAAAGAGGTTTGTTATTACATGAAGGAATACTGTCAAATTCGGAGAAAATCGGTTCAGATTTAGATATAGTCCCCATATATATGTTACCCCCGATTTGAAATTCAAGCGCTGTAGAAACTGTATTTTATATCCGATCAGTAAGAAATTCGGCAGAAAGAGGTTTCTTATTACATGAAGGAATGCCGCAAAATTCGGAGAAAATCAGTTCAGATTTAGATATAGCCCCCATATATATATGTTACCCCCAATTTGACATGTAAGCGCTGTAGAGACTGTGTTTTATATCCGATCAGTTCGAAATTCGACAGAAACAGGTTTCTATTTTACATGAATGAGTATTCTAGGAAAATCGATTCAGATTTATATATAACCTCCATATATATATTCCTCAGGATTTGGTTACAAAGCGCTATAGAAGTTGTACTTTACTTCCGATCATTACAAAGTTCTCCAGAAAGATTTTTCTCAATTTAGGAACGAATATTGCTTAATTTTGCGATTATCGGTTCAAAATACATTTACCAATTATTCCAAATTATTATCGCAATGACCCTTATCGCATTGTTAGGGAGGTGTAGGGTATTATATAGTCGGCCCCGCCCGACTTTCTGCCTTTCCTTACTGGTATTAGTAATAAATTCACTGAATGAAAAAATACCGAATTCAGTGGAAAGTCCAGAAAATAGAAATGTATACTTATAAAATTTCCAAATTCTTGTTTCATTGATATTGCATCACATTATCATATTGCGATTGTATTGGAGTGAGCAGCTGTAATTATCGCATACCGAGCATTTTTGTTCATGTATTTCCTATATAATACTTGCAAGATATATCAAAATATGGGCTGGGCCACGCCCACTGATCCTATTCCGCCCATTTGAAAGCCAATCACGTAGACTGCTACCAGATACATTTACGCAAAATTTCAACACTCTCGCTAACAAAATGAGCAAGATAATTCAATTTCAAAATTTGGCTTATATGGGCGGTGGCCCGCCCATTGGTCAGATCCCGCCAATTTTTGGACCAATCACGTGGACTGTCACCAGATACATATCTACAACATGACAGCACTCTAGATAAAAAATTGTGCAAGTTATATCAATTTCAAAATTTGGCTTATAAGGGCGGGGCCACGCCCATTGGTCCGATCCCGCCCATTTTCTGACCAATTACGTAGAATGCCACCAGATACATATACACAACATTGCAGCACTCCCGATAGCAAATTGTGCAAGATATAAAAATTTCAAAATTTGGTCAATGTGGGCGGGGCCACGCCTATTGGTCCGAACCCGCCCATTTTTGGACCAATCACGTAGATCGCCAACGGATATATATACACAAAATTCCAGTCTCTCGCTAACAAATTGTGCAAGATATCACATTTTTTAAATTTGGCTTATATGGGCGGTGCCACGCCCATTGGTTCGATCCCGCCCGTTTTTTGGATCAATCACGTAGACTGCCACCGTTTACATATACACAAAATTCCAGCACTCTCGCTAACAAATTGTGCAAAATATCTCAATTTCAAAATTTGGCTTATATGGGCGGGGCCACGCCCATTGGTCCGGTCCCGCCCATTTTTTCACCAATTACGTAGAATGCCACCAGATACATATACGCAACATTGCAGCACTCCCGATAGCAAATTGTGCAAGATATAAAAATTTCAAAATTTGGTCAATGTGGGCGGGGCCACGCCTATTGGTCCGAACCCGCCCATTTTTGGACCAATCACGTAGATCGCCAACGGATATATATACACAAAATTCCAGTCTCTCGCTAACAAATTGTGCAAGATATCACATTTTTTAAATTTGGCTTATATGGGCGGGGCCACGCCCATTGGTCCGATTCCGCCCATTTTTGGAAAATTCACATAATCTGCCATTAAATGCATACAAACAAAATTTCAGCACTATACCTATAATAGGAGCAGAAATATCGGATTTTTAACCTGCGATTTGTATGGGAGGTACCACGCCCCTTTGTCCAATTAATTTTTTTTTTTATATAAACCATCTCGTGAAAATTTAGAATCGAATAAAAAAAAAATCATCCAAATCGCTCCAGCCGTTCTGACGTGATGCCATTACACAGATGGACCGTTTCATTTTTATATATATATAGATATATATAGATAGATATGTACATACATACTTATGAATGTAGTTCTTTACAAAATGTTTTACTACTTACCTCTATATCAACAGCTTCCGACAACAGCACTAGTCCCATCGACTATTCAACACCAACTGAACTCCCGCACTCGATCAATCACCGAAGCTGGCATTTGGTGGTGTTTTGAATGAGCGAGATATATTCTCTTATGACGACAGTCGGATTCGTTTCAACTTCGTTTAACTTAATACTCAACTTCGTCTAACACAAAGCAGTTGAAAAACGTCGACCACAACAGAGCCGAATTGTTGTTTATCTCGCACATTTTTCTGCCTCTCTTTCAAAAAAACCAACCATATATAATGTTAACTTAACCATTTTTCATGTACATTTGAACTTATATAAGGTTATTTTTGTCTTCGTAATCAAACATTTACCATGAAAAATTTAACCAGACACATGGTTAAAAAAATCATTGTATTTTCGGCTCTGTGTAGCTCCCATCTTAATGGCTCAATTTGGCCTTCTTTCGAGAAAAGTCAAGAAAGTCCTTTCAAAAAGGACATTTAAGGAATAAAATATTCTACAAAAATGTTTACCGGAAAATTTTAGTGGGGGTCGCCAAAGACACCAAAGTTGTAAATATAGCTCTTTACGCTTAAATAAAAATATTGATATAATGTAAATTTAAAGTCGTATTAAATTAAAGGTACCAGGAAAGACAATAACACCAATTTTTCAATAGAATATGGATTATAGTATACACGCATTACACTGTACAAAATTTCAAGAGTTTGTATTTTAATTTATCGCGACTTTAAAATGATAATCTACTCAAAATGCCGTTTCATAATTATAGGGTCGCTATTCTGTTCCAAAAATGCTTTTGGACAGTGTTATCAAAAAGAACGTACACTTTCTGAATCGAACTTAATATACCCATTTGTTCATTTTTTCATGTAATCTCAGTACAGTTCCCAATCTGAGAAAATTGTGATGTTATCTTAATCATTTATTGATTCATTACCAGGCGAATCCAAAATGATTTTTTTGACATATAGGAAACAATATAAGTTATCTCCTGGTCTAAATTTATTCATTTTAGCAATATTACTTCTTGGAAAAAACTCTATTTTAATTCCTATTTTAAAAGTATAAATAGGTCGTGCAGCTTCCGAAGAGTATCGTCATTGGCATTACTTTAATTTTAATTCTTTTTTTTTAATTCTTTTTCTAATTCTTTAAAATTAAAATAAATTAAATATCTCTCATGAAACACAAGTTATGAGCATTCGAAAGCAACCAATTTCTAATATTTAAATGTGCATATCTTCCATAGTTTTAAAGATTTTTCTAACAAAATTATTATTAGAGCATCATACTTAACATTTCCACCAAGTTTCATAAAAATCGGAGACCATAAGGAATTTCCCTTGGTCACTTAACGTGATTCTAGTCACAATTTAAATGCTAAGAAATATTCCCATAACTTTTATGTCAGTCGCTGTCGTTTGAATTAATTATAGCTGCAGCAAAACCAAACCGCAGTCACATTAATTTAGCTTGACCTTACGTTGACCATTAATGAAATTTGTTAGCATCGTTATGGAATAATTCCCAACATTTATTTGATAATAATAATAATAATTATGAAAAAAGAAACAAAAACTTATTGGTCTTCTTGTTCAGACATAAATAACACAAAACGTGGCGTCTACGATAAGGTAAAAGTAAAGTATTTACTTTAAGAATTCCAGACTGCAGATACATTAATATTGCTTGACATTTCTTTAACCATACTACGAAATAGAGCCCAATATTTATTTAATAATAATAAAAGTAACAAATGACCGTTTTTGCTTATATTCGGACAGAAATATTACAAATGACGCCGTGTATGATAAATGGTTGTTAAAAAGGTAATTTTAAAACAAAGACAATTTCAGAGGGTGCAAAGACATTAATGACAATAGGTAGGTACTAAAGGACAACCAACTTAATAGACGTAAAGTGTTGCAGTGTAAAAAATATAAGTCGAATTTTAAAAATTAAAAATAAGGCTATGACTTAAGTATTTAGAAAAATAGAAAACTTGCAACTGGTAAAATCTTGCTCGCAGAAAATAACTTTAATTCATCCAAAATGGGTCGGCGGTTCTTTATACCATACACCAGGCTGTGGCCACTTGTATCATCGGTTTTTAGGGTATATATCATTTGCTACGAGCCAAACGTGCACCACATCGAAAGAGTGACCTGAGACCCTAAGTATGTTCGGCTGATATACCTTTTGGGTCATTTTAAGCCGAATGAGCATTGTCCGTCTGTCTGTCTGCTGGCTGCTGCGCACGATAACTCTCGAAAGGAGTAACCGATTGACTTCAAATTTGGTATGTGGAAATATTTTCTTCTATCTCTGGCTAAGTTCAAGGATGGGCCATATTGGTCAACTCCTTCTAGTACCTCCCCCACAAAGGGTTAACATTTAGAGAAATGTTGGTTATTTAATATCCTCTGTACTACTTATTTGAATCCTCTGAAATTCTACACATAGTATTAGTTTATTAGTCACTATTACCTCGAGAAAAATGGGTGAAGTTGCAACGCCCCTTTTGGCACATCCCACACAAATGGAAATTTTGAACCAAAAGTTAACAGCTTATAACTATATTGCCAGTGCATACAAAGATTTGAAATGTTGTACATGTAATAGTGCCTACAATACAATGAAAAATGGGCATAATTGCCACGCTCCTTTTGGTTCCTCCCACACAAATGGACCATTTTGTACCAAAAGTTAACAGCTTATAACTTTAATACCAGTACATACTTTAAAGTTATTAAATGCAATTTAAATGGATAAATATTTAATTAAAACAAAAAAATAAATAAATTTACTAATATTTTTTTGGGACTCAAGGTGAGGGGAATCAAAGTCGGTTTTAACACTCAAAAGGAGAATAAAGATCGCCGATACCTATTGAAGTTGGCTAAAATCGGTACTGGTTTAGATATAGCCCTCATATATGTATGTTCCTTCAATTTGGCATGTAGATATTGTAAATTCCAATTTTTTTATTCCATTTATTGTTTAATTATCATATATATTCACAATAATATAACATCTTACAGTAAAGAGATCAATTGATACTTAATTTTTCATCTTAAACATTTTAGTCATACTACTAATGTACATACATATATTAATATATGCGTTCCAAACTATTTTTTTGATTTTGAAACAAAATGTATTTCTTTCAATTCAAACATATCAAAAATAACGATTTCCCCGGTGTGCTATAAAAAGAACAACTTATGACCTTCAAAATGAGCCTTCGTTAGTAAATATCCGTAAATGCGTTCCAAAAATACATAACAGTTTTCTCAGATCTTAGATGCTAATATCATCTGGAAAAAAATTTTGTATTTCTTTTCGCGAACTATAAAATGTTTTATTTTGAGCAGAGAGTCGATATACAAATTTATTTTGAAATCGGGAGTGGTGACCCAACAAAGGTGTTCGGTTTGATATGGAATGAACGATATGTGGAATATTTAAATCTGATAGAATTTCCTCTCCCAAATTTCGCAACGAGGGACTGTAAAATTCAGTTTCTATATCGCATTGATGTCAAATCGGAATTAATATGTATATGGGGCTATATCTAAATCTGAACCGATTTCCACTAAATTTGGTAGTCTTTATTGATGGCTGAAGAGACCTATCTTTACCAAGTTTTGTATTGATCGGATATAAAATACAGTTTCTACGGCGCTTAGATACCATATCGGAAGAAACATATACATATATGGGGGCTATATCTAATATAGCATAGTATCAGGAGATTCCCCTTTGAATTTCGTAGAGATAGCTAAATTCCAAATCGGAGGAACATATATATGGGTGATATATATAAATCTGAACTGGGACCTAATTCCCGCATCCGTTTCGTATCGTAATTCCATTACGTGAGATCTAAAAACTCCAGCGTTTATGTGCATATGCTGATGAGATTTCAGCATATCGTTTCAAATGGGATTTATAACTTATTTATATAAGAATAAGTGAAAAGTTAGTTCCCCAATTACTCGTTTTATGCTGTCAAAAATTCAGATTACGATACGAAACGGATGCGGTAATTAGACCCCTGATTTTCCCCAATTTCAAAAAAATAGTGCTGAGCTAAATTTCATCACAATGGAACCATATTTACGACCTGGACTTTGATTACAAGGATACATCTAAAGACGGACGGATGGACATGTTTAAATCGACTCAGGATGTGATTCCAATTCGATCGGTAAAGGGTAATTCCAAAAGGAAACCGACCCAGTCCGAATATTTATATTTACTAGAATACCATGCAGACTTACTACCCTAGTTTGAAATGTTAAAACTATCTATTTATTTATATATTTACTTCAATAAGTTTCTCATTTTTTAACATTTCACAAAATTGATACCATTTGTGTGAGAGGTACTAGAAGGGTCGTGACAATAACGTCCACTTTGTACTGGACTGTAGGTACTATAAAAATATATGTACCACTGCACAAAATTTCAAGTATTTGTATGCTCTAGTATTAATGTTATAAGCTGTGAACAATTAAAACGTTATGAATTTGGAAACATCGGTAAAAGGTAATAAGTCTGCATAGTCTTATTATATACGCGTGCAAAATTTCATTGAGATCGAAAGGGTCAAATATTTAAATTGTAATTTTTGGGTGTTTTATTTTGGAATTACCCTCTGGTAAACCTTTTTTTTAACTTTTTTATTGTATTTGGACCATATTTTTGAAGTATAAGCCCTATAGAACTATTTTACCATTTGGATTAAGGAAAATTGTAAGGACTACAAAAATCACTTTCAAATATTGTGGTTTAGTACTGTCGTTAAATAATAGGAAAAACTTTGATTTTTTTTTTATAAAAAATCTTTTTTTCTAGCGGGAAATATAAAAAAAATCGAAAAAGGTGTTCCATTTTTGAAATCGAGTATCCTCGTAATATTGTAATATTATAAGTAATAGAAGCTCTTAAAAATAATTTATTTTCATTGTTTATTATGATCAGCAGACTATTGGTAATATAAAAGCATTAAATGAAATCGAAGCTATATGTAAGCATTTAACTTTATATGCAAAATGGTCAATTTGTATGGGAGCTTGGTACTTTTTGTTATTGTATTATCATTGTTTAATAATGAAATTTTCAATAATAAAAAGTCATGCAATAAAAAAAAAATTTAGTGAGGAAATCAGATTTTTTAGCACTTAGATGCAAAATCGGGTATATATCGGAGCATTTTATTATCCTAAGTGGATTTGTTTCAAATGTTGGTTCAGAGGACTGTTATCTGTCAAATTTTATAAAGATAAATTGGCAAATGTCGACTATAAATGCGATACTCTCTCCGGCTTGGTACTTTACACCCAATGTTTATCTAAAAGCGGGCCAATACTTTAGCCGCTTTTCGAGACTCAGATTTGCTCTTTTGTTTATTTAAATAATTTTTTTAAATTCCTTAAATACAACCCTCTGTTTTTAAATCGTGATTTTCCTTACATCTGCTTCTGCGAAAAACGTGCCCATTTGTCCTCCTTTTTCATCATTTATGCTTTCAGTACGCATTGATAATGTTAATTGTAAGAAATGTGAAATAAAAAACATAGCATATCTTGTATGTATTTTACTTACTTAACTGAAAAAGAAGAATGGCTGCTCTGAATGCTTTGACAATAATATTAATTATTAAAAAATTGTGGAATAAAAAAACATACCATATCTTGGATTTTCCTTACTAGTGGTAGGTCAACTGAAATGGAAGAATGGCTTTTCCGAACTGAAGATTATTCATTTATTCCTTTTCATTTAATAGCCGAAGAGTTAACACATCAGTTGTTTCAATAACCACACATTCTTTATACAAAAGGTTCTTAAGCAGCGAAAACAGTGACCTACTTCACTTAATTAAGAAACGGCCTAAAGCATCAGTTGTATTGAACAAGGAAATCTTGCAGCAAAAGAAATTCTTATATAAAATGTTAAACAAAAGATAAATTAAGAAAGAAAAATTGGGGCAATTAATCGATTTCCATTAACATAGTTACGAAGAAAGTTACTTATTATATAACGGGTTTTAATATAGTGAATTTATGCCAATGAAACGGAACTGATTTAAAAAATATATTTAAGCAATTAAGATGAAATGCTAAAGACAGGTGGAGCCGACTTAGTGCTACCCTACAACACCTTATAAGATCAGAGTTATCACAAATGCAGTTGGGCTAAATATGGTTTCTGTAAAGCGCAAATGCACAATCGGAAGATACACATATATGATGTCAATCTAAATGTTCATATATAAGGAGTCAATACCAAATTTGGGTCAGAATATTTAATATCGACCTATGTAGTTTATTTGTGGCTTAAATGTTTATAAGCAGTTACAAATAGGTAAAATAAGATCTCGCTATAATTTTCAATCAACATTTTTTTTTTATATTTTATGGGCGTTTCAAATTTTGAAAAAATTAAAAAATTAGTTTTTGGGTTTTACGAAATTTGTAATTGCTCTCGAATGTTTCAATGCGACATTTTTGTTCTAAAATTAAAAAAAAAAAAAAAATTTTAAAATTCCGCCCCCTCGGTTTACAGGATATTTGTCGCACTCTCACAAATTCGGAACAGTAACAAAATTTTGTGAGACTCAATATTTGTGAAAGTAATGGACGAAATACTAGGACTGTATGTGTGTGTCTACGAACTAAAAACATACTGATCCGGTTTGATTGTAATATCCGATCGTTTCGACATCGTACTTATTTTTATACCCTCCACCAACACTAAGTGTTGCCTGGCGCCATCTGACATTTCCATTGGAAAGTTTGAAATTTTTTGGCATAAACGTACTCAGAACGTTTTGACGTACGACCATAATTTGTGTTGTTTACAGTGACTTGAAAAAATCAATTTGAACATTTTCGTGCGATCATTTTTCACAACTTTCGACGTGGATTATCACGACGAGTGTGTATCGATGAACTTAAATCTTTGTATGGCGATGAAGCACCATCCTATAGCACTGTGAAAAACTGGTTTAATGAATTCAATCGTGGCCGCCGCTCGCTCTACGACGAAGGTCGTCCAAAAACGGCCGTTGTGCCAGAGAACATTGATGCCGTGCATGAACTAATAATGTAAGATCGTCATGTGACATACCGTGAGATAGAGGCATCCTTGAGCATTTCTTCCACAAGTATACATTCGATATTGCATGAACACCTGGCCGTAAAAAAGGTTTGTTCTCGTTGGATCCCGCACAATTTGACAATCACTCAAAAAAAGGCTCGTGTCGATTGGTGCAAAGAAATTTTGGAAAAATACGATCGCGGTGCTTCAGATGACGTTTATAAGATCGTCACAGGTGACGAATCTTGGATCTATGCGTATGAGCCCGAAACAAAACAGCAATCGACCGTGTGGGTCTTCGAAGACGAGCCAAATCCAAAGAAAGTTGTTCGTGGAAGAAGCACCTCGAAGCAAATGGTCGCCTGTTTCTTCGGCAAAACTGGTCATGTGGCCACTGTCCCGCTTGAGCAACGTAGGACGGTCAATTCTGAGTGGTACTCCACAATTTGTTTGCCTGAAGTCTTCGGAGAAATTCGAAAAACGAACAAGAGAAAACGAATCATTGTGCACCATGACAATACGAGCTCTCACACATCGGCTCAAACCAGCGCCTTTTTGACCGGCCAAAACGTCGAATTGACGGGTCATCCGCCGTACAGCCCTGATTTGACACCCAATGACTTATTCTTATTCACTCACTTCAACGTTTTTCGACGCCTGAAGCAGCTGTCGAAGCGTTCAAAAACTATGTTTTGGAGTTGAATTTTCAACACAGTGTAACCAACACAATTCGCGCTCAAATGACAAAACGATCTGAGTGAAGTTATGCTAAAAAAATGTCAAACTTTATAATGGAAATATCAGATTGCGCCAGGCAACACTTAGTGTTGCCTAGGCCATAAATATGTATAGCAACCCTCAAATAGATTTTGGCACCAATTAAACCTTACTCGCTAAGTATTTGGGCAAACGGTAAAAGGCCGAAAAGATAAGGTATCCAAATTGTAATTTTTAGGTTAAATGAGTTAATCGGCATTGGATAATATTTCAGCTATTTCCTTTTGGTCACTGGTAAGTTAGGAACTACTTCAGTTGGTAATTAACAACTGATGTAAATAATTATCAACTGAGTAGATTTGTGAGCTAAACAATATTCAATACACGTATTAATATTGGGTTTTTACTAAATATTGTATCCGTATCCTAAATTTATGCCACTAAAGTAGAATATATATTGAAAGTATCTAAAACCATGTGTTCCACATCGTTTTATTTATAAAACTTCACCATGGAACTGAATTGGTAATCTTTTCCTGCAGATTTCTTTGTCATTTTTCCCATTTTCTTACTACTTTTCAAACTTAACATTTAGAGGAGATACAAATTTAAAGAATAAGGTCCATAGAGTTTGTTAATGTTTTCAATAAAACTCAAATGTTTAATTAAATTTTTTAAATAATAACATTTTTACTTAATATGATAAGACATCAATAATCGTACTGAATTGAAAGCGACACAAAGGACAGGGACATATAAATACACGCTGAAAAAAAATCGCTTCTGTAGTATATTGTCCCAAACATATTCGGCTTGAAATAAACATATGTTTAGGGTACACTCCAAATATATAATATTTTACACACACAAATATTATATGTTTGTGAGGATATTGTTCTAAACAAAAATATGCTCCCATTCAAATATTTTTTATTTGGAACTAGTATTTCCGAAACAAGGATTCATTTGAAATTATTTATTTTGGTAATGTATTAAATGTCTTAACTTAAAGACAAGTTTTCTGTTTTTCAGATTTTCAAAGAGCAATTTTTTTATAAATTTTTAATGTTTGTAAAATTTAATCAAAACTTAAATCGAACAATCTTTCGTAAATATAAACGACATTGATGGATTGAAAAAAAGTGATGAATAGGAATATTTATAAATAAGGACATTTTTAGCTATAAAGTGTAACACGAAAACCAGGAAAAGCTAACTAAAATTCGAATAAGTCAGTAATGTTTTAAAAATCTTTTTAAATAAAACATATTTGGAAATCTTCTTAAACAATAACTTTGTTTGTGTGTAAACACATATTTTATTTGTGAAATTCAGTTTGCAAATAAATTATGTTCTAATATATTAACATATATGTGTTCCAAACAAAATTTCTTGATTTTCAAATAAAATTTATTTGTTAACAAATATATAATATTTAAAAAAATGGTTTCCAAGTATATTTTCTTTCGTTTCAAACATATCAAAAATGACGATTTTCCTCCGTGTATATGTACAGTTGAAGTGGTCACTTGGTAACAGAAATTCGTTGAGGAATTTACGGTTTTACATACAAATTTGGAGAAACTGATGAATAATTCAAATAACGGTTAAGTTTTAAACATTTTTTTTCGTTTAAATCGAGGTTTTTAATAAATCTTTCGATTTATACACGCTGAAAAAAAATCTCTTCTGTAGTATATTGTCCCAAACATATTCGGCTTGAAATACACATATATTTAGGGTACACTCCAAATATATAATATTCGACACACACAAATATTATATGTTTGGGAAGATATTGTTCTAAACAAAAATATGACCCCATTAAAATATTTTGTATACCCTACACCACACTGTGATACAGGGTATTATGACTTTGCGCATTTGTTTTTAGCTATGTCCGTCTGTCTGTCTGTCTGTCCTTCTGTCTGTCTGTAGATGTATTCTTGTATACAAAGAATTTTGTTAAAATCGGTTCAGATTTACATATAGCTCCCATACATATGTACCTCTGATTTGGCATATGTATATGCACTGTATAAGCAACATTTTTGAACCGATTTGTATAAAAATTGACAGAGAGTAGTCTCGTGATACACTTAGAGATAATACAAAATTTGGGGGAAATCGGTTCAGATTTAGATATAGCCCCCATATATATGTTATTCCCGATTTGACATGTAAGCGCTGTAGAAACTGTATTTTATATACGATCACAGCGAAATTCGGCAAAAAGAGGTTTCTTATTACATGCAGGAATACTGCCAAATTCGGAGAAAATCGGATCAGATTTAGATATAGCCCCCATATATATGTTAGCCCCGATTTTATATCTAAGCGCTGTAGAGACTGTATTTTATATCCGATCAGTACGAAATTCGGCAGAAAGAGGTTTCTTATTACATGAAGGAATACTGCCAAATTCGGAGAAAATCGGTTCAGATTTAGATACAGCCCCCATATACATATATGTTACCCCCGATTTGAAATTCAAGCGCTGTAGAAACTGTATTTTATATCCGGTCAGTACGAAATTCGACAGAAAGAGGTTTCTATTTTACATGAATGAGTATTCAGGGAAAATCTTTTCAGATTTATATATAACCTCCATATATATGTTCCTCCTGATTTGGTTACAAAGCGCTATAGAAGTTGTACTTTACTTCCGATCATTACAAAATTCTCCAGAAAGATGTTTCTCAATTTCGGAACGAATATTGCTTAATTTAGCGATTATCGGTTCAGAATTAGATATACCAATTATTTATTATTTACCAATTATTCCAAATTATTATCGCAATGACCCTTATCACATTGTAAGGGAGGTGTAGGGTATCATATAGTCGGCCCCGACCGACTTTTTGCCTTTCCTTATAGGTTTTTATTTGGAACTAGTATTTCCGAAACAAAGATTAATTTGTATTTATGTATTTTGGCAATGTATCAATGCCTTAATTTAAAGACAAGTTTTCTGTTTTTCAGATGTTAAAAGAGGATTCTTTTATAAATTTTATATATTTGTAAAATTTACGATTAATTAAATCGTATAATCTTTCGTAAATATAAATTGCATTGATGGATGGACAAAAAGTGATGAATTGGAATATTGATGTATAAATTAAGACATTTTTAGCTATAAAGTTTAACACGGCAACTAGGAAAAACTAACTAAAATTTGAATCGGTCAGCAAAGTTTTAAAAATAAAATATGTTTGGAAAACTTCTTAACTTCTTGGATTTCTGTATATATACATAAATATATATATATATATATATATATATATAGTGTAAATTCTGTGTGAGTGCCGCAAACAATGGAAATGATTTTCTTTGTCAATTACAAACAAAGATAATTCGTTCATTTAAGTTTAATGTACTACAGTTAATTGCATTAATTGTAATGGGCGACTAATAATCATTTCAATGACGTTACATGGAAAATCACATTTGCAAAAACGTTATATTAAATTTTCTAGTGGTAGGGTATTACATACATACTTGTAAAAAATTAAGAAACCGACTGGAGTATAAATGCATTTAAAATTAATTAGGGTGATTCCACGTAAACTGACCCCATCACGTATAAAAAAATAAATCAGATTTTTGCAAAAAAAATGCCATAACGCACATCACGAACAATTGAAATTTTAGAAATTCATGAAGAGTTGATGAAATTTAGAAATCGTTTTTTTCCTAGCAATGAGTTTTCTATAGGTTATTACAAAATTGTTGGATGCACTAATATTACTGTTGAAATGACATGAGCTATTTTTCGACATATTTTTTATTTTCTGAAATTTTTCTTTTGACTACAAGAATGTACGCATCCTTAAGAGTAGTTTAGGTTTAGGTTAGGGTGGCAGCCGTATTTTTTATACAAGCTCACATAGACCAGTATAGGTCCCTAGTGTTACCACGGGCTGAAATGCCCCTCATCGAAACCAACCTGTTTGATATACAAATTTGTCGATAGTACGAATATCGGTACTGGAAAGTCCTCAGTATGTCCAGTCGTCGTTTACTCAGAGCGGAGCAGTCGCATAGCAAGTGCTCATTGCTCTCCATTTCTTCCTCATCTCCACAGCTTCTGCAGAAGTCATTATAGTCAATATCCAATCTTTTGGTACCCAATTACCTAAACCTAAGAGTAGTTTAGTGTAAAATTCGAAACTTTTGGAAAATATTCAGTGCCTGCAAACGGTTTTGTATCTTGGAGTATTTTGTTTGTCACACCCGATACCGAAAATATACAAAAAGTTAAATTTAATACATTTTATATACATAGATATGCATAGAAATGTGTAAGTTGGGTCAAGGGGCGTAGTTGCTGATCAGTCGTAGTGAACGGACGTGTTTAGCACAGAGCGGATAGTTAAAATCTATTACGCAGTACCTATTACGCAATCGCAAAACAAAATATGTACATAGTCTGGAAGGCCCACATCGTAGTACCTATTACGGGCTAATACAGACAAAAAATTAATTGACGGGGATGCCTTCGCGTTCCGATGGAGCGGGGTTCCCCAATCGTCCTACTGTCCGTCCGTTGGTCTTGGTCAAAGCCGACCACACCAAACATGGTGAAAATTTCCACCCAGGCTGCTCTGAGTCGAACGGGTGAGGTGTGGCCGGGTGCCCAGTTGGATGTTGTCGAAAAAACAACGTCCCTAGTCACCCTAGAGCCATCACCTGTGTTACAGAAGAGCCCTCCAACCCGGCTGACATATTAGAAATGATAAAAGATTCCAATCCTGGTCTGCCCGCCCATAATTGGAGAATCAGCAAGGTGGGTGAGGCGGATGGTAAAAAGTGGCAGGTCAATTTGATCCTCAACGCTGAATCCACCTCCCATATACAACGTGCAAGTGCAACCCTACAGTATGGCTTCGAGACTATAGTCTTGAAGGTATACAAGCAGGATATACATAATTCCCACTGCGGAAGGTGAGTCGTCCACCGTGGTTGATACACAGCTTTCTGGAAGTGCGGCGGTATCCACGCCCATTATTTCTGGTGACTCCAACTCTAACAGAAGATCTGTAACGTCCTACTTTGAGGACGAAAGCTCTACTTCTGACAAAGAGGGGCTGAGGGCAGTCTCCGGACTCTTTGACGCATCTGGCGGGGACACGCTTCTCGATGATACGGACGAAGAGTTCTATAACACCCTTGTCGGGGTGGATGTTAATCTGTCAATTACCAATGATGGTAAGAATTTTACAGATTAACCTCCATCACGCTAAAGCAGCCACAGCGGCTCTATTGCTGCGCCTGTCCACAGGTGCAGTACAGGAGCCCTACGCAGTGGGAGGAAGGGTGTGCGGTATCAGGACACCCAACTTTAAACTGCTTGTGGCCAACTGTGAAGGCACTCCAAGAACCTGCATTTTGGCCAGGAAAGATCTAAGTATCTTTCGCTGGCTAATTTAAGTGATAAAGACCAAACATCTGCTAGTCTGGAGATCGGTAATCGCATATATTGGGTGGTCTCCAGTTACTTGCCTTATGAAGCTGTAGTACCGACTGCTCTACTCAGGGAAGTAGTAGAAGAAGCAACGTCTGACGAGGTAGAGCTGATTGTTGGCGCAGACACGAACGCTCATCATACTATCTGGGGTAGTACGGATATAAACAATAGGGGTGATTCGCTTCTTGACTTTATTCTAACTACCAACCTAAGTATTTGTAACATAGGTAGTAAACCGACCTTAACGTTTGCTACTGACCGGCTGTCAGACAAAAATTATTGGGTGGAATGTACTGGACGACCACTCATTCTCAGGTCACCATTATATTGAGTTCAAACTCGCTGAAAAAGCGCCTGAACCTGCCGTCCACAGAAATGTGAGAAAGACAAAGTTTCACCTGTATGAAAAGAATTTCAAGAATCAGGCTTTCATACATCCCGAATCGATGGAGGGATACCAAAGTGGTATTCATACCTAAAGCGGGGAAAATATCACAAACTAGGCCAAAAGACTTCAGACCAATTAGCCTGGAAAGACTTTTAGATTATTGCATTAGGGAAAACCTGGATACAAAACTTCTGTCGGTGAACCAACCTGCTTACAATAAGGGGAAGTCTACAGAATCAGCCCTGCACGAACTTGTGAGCACTATCGAATCGTCCCTGTATTTCAAGGAATTCACCATGGTGGCATTTCTTGACATAGAAGGGGCTTGTAACAACATTCACTCAGATGCAGTAATTGCGGCACTTTCACATCTAAAAGTTAACTCTAGTTTGATTAGACTAATTCAAAGTCTGCTCAACAGAAGACGCATAACAGCTTGTCTTGGGTCCACAACTCTAACAAGGTTTGTAAACAGAGGGACCCCACAAGGAGGAGTACTGTCTCCACTAATTTGGAACCTAGCGGTGAATGAAATCCTGCTAGATCGTTGCAATCGCATTGAATGGGCCAGACGCAGCGGTTTGGGCGTAAACCCAAACAAGACAGAATTGGTTATCTTTACTAGGATGAATAAAGTCCCACATGTGGACCCTCTACCTCGGATAAATGGAACAGATCTAGTCTTTTCTGAAAGTGCAAAATTTTTAGGAATAATTCCACTGTGCTCGAAAAGGACACTTTAAAAATGTAACAGAAAGGAGACCCTATGGATATACCTATTTCGACCTTGCTGAATCCAATGGAGCTAACCGTTTTTCTAGGTTAGCTCTTGTTTTCGCGATATTCGACCACAAAGTTTGCAAAAAAATCAGTGAGGTTAGTTATCTCGGAGGGGATTTTGAAGTGCAAGACTTCCGAAAACGCTTCTGTCCAAAGAACGAAATAAAGGAAACCCTTCGAGTATTATTTCTCTCAAAATAGTCAACCTCGCTAACGAAAAAATAATTTACAAAAAATTGAAGTCAAAAAATTTTATTTCAAATATTTTCAGCTATGAGCAGAAAAATACACAAATTATGTAATGATAATATTATGTAATGATTATTGCCAAAACGGCAATAAGATTAAACTGCCTATCAATGTGGAGGTACAAAAACTACGGTCACATGAGGATATCAAAGTGTAGTGCTATTGTAACCGACCGAGTGGACTATATACCAACGGTGTACACCTTCGAGAGAAATTACATCATGATTCGCGCCAGAGATGAATGGGTTGGAAGAATGCCAGTTAATAGAAACCATCTCCACTTTTACACGGATGGTTCGAAGCTTGATGAAAGGTTGGCTTCGGAGTACACTTCCCAGAGCTTAGGTTGGATATAGCTCACAGACTACCAGATACCTGCAGTGTCTATCAAGCCGAAATAATGGCAATATGGGAAGTAGCCAAGTGGCTGAGTCGCAACATAGTAACCAACACTGGCGTTGTCATTTACTCGGGCAGGCCAGGCTGCCATCAATTCTCTGGAGGCAACATCCCTAAATTCACAAACAGCCCTCGACTGCCGCAGATCTCTTAACGAGATGGCTGAGCAGTTTAACATACACCTCATATGGGTGCCTGGGCATAGGGATATCCCGGGGAACTGCAAAGCCGATGAACTTGCTAGGAAAGGGACGACATTTAAAAGCTTCGAAGAATTTGCATATATTGGCGCGCCACTATCCACGTGCAAGCTTTGGCTTAGGCAAGAGGCAATCAGGCAGTCCAACGAAAAATGGACAGAAATCGGCACCTGCAGAGTAGCTAGACAAATCTGGCCAAGGTATGACCTGAGAAGATCAAAATATCTCCTCGCACTAGAGAGGCAAATATTGTCTACGTTAGTATCAGTTCTGACGGGACAGCGAACACGCCAAAAGATTGGGTATTGACTCTAATGACTTCTGCAGAAGCTGTGGAGATGAGGAAGAAGTGGAGAGCATTGAGCACTTGCTAATCGACTGCCCCGCTCTGAGTAAACGACGACTGGACATACTGGGGTCGGCTTTTCTAGGCAGCCTAACAGATCTTTCCAGTACCGATATTCGTACTATCGACAAATTTGTATATCAAACAGGTTGGTTTCGATGAGGGGCATTTCAGCCCGTGGTAACACTAGGGACCTAAACTGGTCTATGTGAGCATGTATAAAAAATACGGCTGCCACCCTAACCTAAACCTAAACCCTAGTTCAAGGTTATATAGTATTGTGAATCAAAATGTTTCAGTATCATTGCAATATTTACGGAAGAATTTGTATGAAATTAAATAATAGAAAGCAGAAATTTCGGTATAAATTGAAAAAATAAATAGATGATATAGGGGCAATCATTAAGAGAAGGATGTGTGCTGCAGTGAAGGTCCATAAGGTAATTTTAAATCAGCCCTTTCAATGATACAAGGTTTTGATTGGTTCTGGAATAAAAGGCATGCGAATACTTCTCAAATGGAGTTAAAAAGTATCAATATATTTTAGAAAATAGGTGGAAAACTAAGAGAATCAAGAATAACCGACCTAAACATTATTTTGAGAAGATTTCTGCTTATAATATTCTAGCAGGACACACAGCGTATTCTAATTCAGAAGCTAATTCTTTATAGAAAATGAAAAAATAGCATTGTCATAAACATTGATACAAAAGAGAAAGAGTTTCTAAGATGTCAAAACTTGTTTTTGGCAACGAATTTTTTATTTGTAAGTTTTTACTCTATGTGATAAAGAAAGTCGGCAATATGAATATGATTTAGTGAATAAAACGACTTCGATTTTGTTTTTCGCAGAAAAAAAACTAGTTTAATAGATGCATGCTGCTAATAAATCCTGGACAATATTTCGATCTACTTATTACTCCTCCAGATTGAGACTATGTCACACCCGTTACATTGGCTATTTATTACAAATGGAATAATAATTTAAATTATTTGGAATGAAGTCTACAATATACACTATACTCTCGAGATACCTTTTTTTTGTTGGCAGTACAAAGAAAAATTTTACAGTATGCAATAAAGAAAGTGGCTGATCAAGATTTTATCAAAAACCTAAGGTCACACCCGTTACGGTAATATATCAACCATATTTTTTGTATAAAAAATATTATTTAATTTCCTTGCATGTCAGTAGGTAACACTTATGAATATCTACATAAACCACCCATTGTGAGTTGTCGGTATAATTATATTGATCAAAATCAGGAAAATACTCAGTAACAATGTCACACCCGTTCCGTTGGAATCACCCTTTATCAAAGTATTAAGCTTCTTCATTTTTGGAATGATTTCGGATTCTACATCCAAAATAGCACAAAGCAACATGTAAATATCTCAAATCCAGTCCCTGCGATATGTTCTTCATTTCACAAAACTGCGTTGTTTGCATTTCTTTCATGTTAATGCAAAAATTGCCTAATTAAAGACATTCGTCCAAAGCCCGAGTACGCACTAAAATTAACAGTTATTTGGGATACAAAAGCCATTCCGAATTTCCTTTGCACAATTTGAATTTAATGAGTACATTGGGTTGTGGTTAGACGACCACAAACATCCAAATCTGGCCTCACAAAGGAGCTACTCGTATTACCACTAATGCACTCGTCAAGAAGCAAAAACACCCCTCCGGACTGTTGAGTGTGTTTAACTGAGCCACTCGAATAGCGGATATAGTCAAATCATTAAATCGCAACACCGACAAGTAGTTGCCGTGTTATCGTGGAGGGCAGGACATCGAAAAAAGTCTGTAGTTGTAGGACAGTATGCAACATTAAACCAAACTGACATCTGTGAACGTACAGAATTTTAAAAGGCAACATTTTGTATTCTTCTGCTACTGCAACAGTCAGTAGTTGTTATCCCTATTGAAGCCAATTCTCACTGCTACTGTAGGCGTCCGTATCGTCATTGAAGCATTTTTTTGCATTTGAATATTGTTGGCATTGCAGTTGAAAGCGGGCAATTTTATCCTCCTTCTGCAAACATTTGTTGGTTGTCTGCAGAAACATGACTCCAACGTCATTAGGAATTCATGAATCGTTCAAAAGTGGTTGAACTTCTAGTTACATTGGAATGAGGAAAATTTTTTGGTCAAGCGCTCCGAAACAACTGAAACATTTTGAATTGAATAGGGGTTTGAAGAAGCAATTTAATGTTCAACAAAGAAAGAATGCGTTAAGTCCGGCCAGTCCGAATCTTAACATAAAATTCCACTGTGTAATAAAAAGTGTAATTATAAAAAAAATATTTCATAAACGGGATATGGGAGCTACGAACGTTTTTCGGGTGAATGGTCTGGGTATAAATAAACTAAAATTACCAAATTTCATCCCGATCTTTTTGGTTTTTACATGGGGATAGAACTTCTCCACAGAATATATATGGGTAATTCCAGCAAAAGATCTAACCTGCAAAAGATCTAACCTCTAAAAAAAATAGTGATATAAAATCTCAAAACTACAACTTAAAAATTAAATTAAAAACAAGTAAGAAAGACAGAAAGTCGGGCGGGGCCGATTATATAATACCCTACACGTCAATGTGAAAATGTGCATTGCGATAAGGATTTGACAGTGTTCATACATGTAATAAGAAAACACGATTTATACAGCGCTTATATGTCAAATTGGGTGAAACATATACATATATGGACTATATCTAAATCTGAACGAATTTTCTCCGAATTTGGTAGTGTTCATTAACGTAATAAGAAAACTCTCTCTGCCGAAATTGGTATAGATCGGATGTAAAACACGGTTTCTATAGCGCTTACATGTCAAATCTGGTAAAATATATATATTGAGCTATATCTACATCTGAGCGGATTTTTTCCGAATTTGATAGCGTTCATTAACGTAATATCAAAACCCTCTTTGCCGAATTTCGTACAGATCGGATTTAAAATACTGTTTCTACAGAGCTTATATGTCAAATTGGTGGTAACATATATATGGAGACTATATTTAAATCTGAACCGATTTTCCCCGAATTTGGCAGTGTTATTTCATGTAATAACAGAACTCTATCTGCCAGAATTCGTACCGATCTGATATAAAATACAGTTTCTACAGCGCTTACATATCAAATTGGGGGTAACATATATATGGAGGCTATCTAAATCTTGACCGATTTTGACTAATTTCAATAGAGATCGTCCTTGGGACAAAAAAGAGCACTGTGCTAAATTTCGTCTCAATCGGACCATAAAAAAGACCTGCACTTTGATTACAAGAATACATGGACAGACCGACGGATATGGCTAAATCGACTCAAAAAGTGATTCTATGTCGATCGGTATAATAAACAATGGTCTATCTCTCTAAACTGCATTGCCACACAGGTTCTAAAATAAGCGCCTACAAGTATGCCACGGGAACAAGATAATACGCCGACAACATCAAACACAGTGGAGCAGAATGCTAAACGCAAACTGGTTGAAACCTCTCCTGAGTTCCCAACTGCATCAGGTGGAAAAACATTAGTTGGGAATTTATCCGTAACTGATCTGATGAAGATGGTGGAGTCTGTCATGGATGACAAATTAAAAATCCTTTCGACAAAATCTGACATAGAAGGTATAAAAGAACAAATTGATAACGTCAATGGAAAGTTCGAAAAACTTCAAAAGGAAAATGAATTGGACAAACTAAAAGCGGACCGACAAAAAGACCACATACTATGCAAAGTGGATCACCAAGAACATCAGCCTTTAATGTCTGTAAGAATGTGTTGAATTTACCGGATATTCGTATTAATGCGGCTAGGGTACTTTTCAAAAATAAAGATAAAACCAGTAAGGAAAGGCTAAAGTCGGGCGGGGCCGACTATATAATACCCTACACCACTCTCGTAATATTGAATAACTCTGATATATAAATTTTGTAATTCATGTATAAATTGTTTACATAAATTTACTTTTGGGACATTTTATACTTAAATAATACCCTGTACCACAGTGTGGTGTAGGGTATAAAAACGATTGGATCTAAAGAGCCAAATCGGATGAAACATATATATGGGAGCTATAGCTAAATCTTTACCGATTTTCTTCAAATTCTTCAATGTTGGTTCATGGATCAAGAAACTCTACCATTCTAAATTTCAAAATGATTGGATGTAAAATACAGCTTCTACAGGACTAAAGAGCAAAATCGGACGAAACATATATATGGGAGCTATAGCTAAATCTTAACCGATTTTCTTCAAATTCGGCAATGTTGGTTCATGGATCAGGAAACTCTACGGTTCTAAATTTCAAAACGATTGGATGTAAAATACAGCTTTTATAGGTCTAAAGGGCCAAATCGGACGAAACATATATATGAGAGCTATAGCTAAATCTTAACCGATTTTCTTCAAATTCGGTAGTGTTGGTTCATGGATCACGAAACTCTACCATTCTAAATTTCAAAATGATTGGATGTAAAATACAGCTTCTACAGGACTGAAGAGCAAAATCGGACGACACATATATATGGGAGCTATAGCTAAATCTTAACCGATTTTCTTCAAATTCGGTAGTGTTGGTTCATGGATCAAGAAACTCTACCATTCTAAATTTCAAAATGATTGGATGTAAAATACAGCTTCTACAGGACTGAAGAGCAAAATCGGACGAAACATATATATGGGAGCTTTAGCTAAATCTTAACCGATTTTCTTCAAATTCGGCAATGTTGGTTCATGGATCAAGAACTCTACCATTCTAAAATTCAAAACGATTGGATATAAAATACAGCTTCTATAGGACTAAAGAGCAAAATCGGACGAAACATATATATGGGAGCTATAGCTAAACCTTAACCGATTTTCTTCAAATTCGGTGGTGTTGGTTCATGGATCAAGAAACTCTACCATTCTAAATTTCAAAATGATTGGATGTAAAATACAGCTTCTACAGGACTAAAGAACAAAATCGGACGAAACATATATATGGGAGTTTTAGCTAAATCTTAACCGATTTTCTTCAAATTCGGCAATGTCGGTTCGTGGATCAAGAAACTCTACCATTCTAAATTTCAAAACGATTGGATGTAAAATACAGCTTCTATAGGACTAAAGGGCCAATTTGGACGGAACATATATATGGGAGCTATAGCTAAATCTTAACCGATTTTCTTCAAATTCGGCAATGTTGGTTCATGGATCAAGAAACTCTACCATTCTAAATTTCAAAACGATTGGATGTAAAATACAGCTTCTATAGGACGAAAGGTCCAAATCGGACAAAAGATATATATGGGAGCTATATCTAAATCTGAACCGATTTCAACCAAATTCAATAGCGATCTTAACAGCTGTGAAATACTCTAAACTGCAAAATTGCAGAACGATCGGAGTGAAATTGCGACCTGTAGTCGACGAACAACTTTACATGGACAGACGGACGGACAGACATGGTTAAATCGACTCAGCTAGTGATTCTGAGTCGATCGGTATACTTTAAGGTGGGCCTAGCTGTGTTATTTTCAGGTGTTACAAACATCTGCCGTGAAACAAACTTATAATACCCTGTACCACAGAGTGGTGTAGGGTATAATGATGAACCACGACAAATCACTACAGTCAAGGCAGAAAAATTTAAGGATTATTTTGGGAACTTACTCAATGCTTGTCAAAATGAAGTACAAATTCAATATGCATACTTTTTCTCACGAAATCTGATAAAGAAATAACTCTTGCGGAGGTGAAGGAATCCCTTAAAAAAGCCAAAATAAACAAAGCTCCTGGTGAGGACAGAGTATCAAATGAGTTCTTAAAAAACGCAATGTATTGTTCGACAGAGGCTATTTAGACGATTCTTTTAAACTCAGCGTAATTTTCCCGATCCACAAAAAGGGCGATGTGTCTGAACCCAGTAACTACCGCAGTATATCATTTATTAACTGTCTGCCAAAAATATTAATGGGCGTAATAAATGAAAGATTAGCAAATTGGTCGGAAACCAACAAAAATCTCAACGAATTTCGGGCGGGGTTTCGAAAATGTTATTCGACAGCTGGTAATATTTACAATTTAGCATCAAATGTCCACATTAATTTCTACAACAAGAAGAAAGCGTACGCTTTTTTCGTGGATTTCAAGGTAGCATTTGATAAAATATCAAGGCATGCGTTAATATACAAATTACATGTAAAGTTTATAGACAGTCGAATAACATATATTTCTACTAAGACGTGAGTTCATGTTGTTGATCATGTTCAGTTGACATGAAATCGCCCATACATATTAGGCTCTTCGCGATTTTAAAAATTTAAAATCCAAGGTTGTCTAAACGAGTGCACAATGACCTCTCCACGATTTGTGGATTGTACTATATATTTTTATTTACTATCTTATATTTTGGCATGTTCGGTGTTGTTTTCTGATATGTATCCCCTCACCTTAGAGGACAGGGTATATATCATTTGCTACGAGCCAAAAGTGTAACACATCGAAGGAGTGTCCTAAGACCCCAAGTATGTTTGGCGGAAATTCGATTTGGGTCATTTTAAGACATTTGCGCAATGTCCGTCCGTCTGTCTGTCTGTCTTTGTGTCTGTCTGCTGGCTGGTGCGCACGATAACTCTCGAAAGGATAAACCAATTGACTTCAAATCTGGTATACGGTAATATTTTTTTCTATCTCCGGCTAAGTTGGAAGATGGGCCATATTGGTCCACTCCTTCTAGTACCTCCCCCACAAAGGGTTAACTTTTAGTGAAATATTGATTCTTTAATACCTTCTATACTACTCACTAGTTTATTAGTACCTAACACGTCAAGAAAAATGGGCGAAGTTGCCACGCCCCTTTTGGTACCTATCACAAAATGGACCATTTTGAACCAAAAGTTAACTGCTTATAGTTTTAATAACAGTTCATACAAATGCGTAAATTTTGCACAGTGTAATGATTTTATAGTACCTAGAGGCCAGAGAAAAGTGGGCGTTTTTGCCACGCCCCTTTTGGTACCTCCCACACAAGTATACCATTTTGCACCGAAAGTTAACAGCTTCTAACTTTAATACAAGTGCTTGGAAATACTTGCAATTTTGTACAGTGTAATGTTTTTATAGTACCTAGACTCCAGATAAAAGTGGGCGTTATTGGCACGCCCCTTTTTGTACCTCCCACACAAATGGACCATTTTGCACCACCAGTTAACAGCTTATAACTTTAATACAGTACACTAAAGTTATTTAATGTAATTTAAATTGATAATAGTTTAATTAAATCTGAAAAATAAATAAATTTTAGAATATTTTTTGGGACTCAAGGTGAGGGGATTCATAAGTCGTTTTACCCGACTGAACTTTCTTGCTTGTTTAAGTTATTTTTAGTGTTCCGCGAATTTTGAAAACATATAATTCTTTTCAATATAAAAAACCACCGTGATTATTTTTCGATTTAATGGAGGGAAAATTAGTTATAAAAATGTTTTTCATTACACCCTTTTCAGAAGTAATTGAGAAGTTTCTCATTGTAATTGAGAAAATTTTACATGGAATTCAGATTTTACATTTGAAATTGGCTAAACTGCATTTGAAATTGAGATTTTCCATTTAGAATTGACTACATTTCAATTGAAATTGAGATTTTCCATTTGAAATTGACTAAATTTCAATTGAAATTGAGATTTTCCATTTGAAAATGCCTAAATTTCAATTGTAATTAGGATATTTCCATATTGAATTGAGAAAATTCCATTTGCAATTAGGATATTTCTATTTGAAATTCAGAACATTCCGTTTGAAATTAGGATATTTCCATTTGAAATTGAGAAATTGTTTTGAATTTATGAACCTAACTTTGATTTTGAAATACATATTAAAAGCTGGGAAAATTAATGAAGTTGGCATTGAAATGTAAATTATATATACATGACCACATTATAATATAAAAGTCTCGGAAGACAACATGGAGTTGAAGGATAAATGCGCAATTTGCTTGGTAAATATGACCCATGGAAACGTAAACCGTTTTGTCGTCATTTGTTCCACGCCAAATGTTTGTCATCTGTCAATTCCACATGTCCGCTATGTCGAGGAGAAATCGATGGTAAGTATATTTTTACCGTCGATTTCTCCGATATTATATTTGTTTGTATGTGTGTAAATTAAATTATTATTCCTGTAGGTTCAGAACAAATTGCAAGAAAAACATACAAAAAGCATACTGATCAAGATTGGAATCGATTGCAGGAAACAGCCAGAGGCGGGAGCAATTGGTCCGAACTTGCAGCTTCGTTAGGAATTTCGTAAAAAACCGCACATCGTTGGGTTAATTTATGTGAAGAAACTCTATCAAAAAGGGGCGGCAATAAGCCACATGTGCTAAATACAGTGGAAATAAGCAGCGCATTGTCATGGGTGGAGGAAAAGCCAGATTTTACACTTCGTGAACTGAAAGAAAAGGTGTTTGTCGAATACCAAAAACGAATTGCCCTGTCGACATTGGCTAATACGCTTCATGGTAAAATGTACACAATAAAAGCTGTTCATACCCAGTCTGTACCCATGAATAGCAATGTGAATAAAATCGCCCGTTCATCATACGTCTCAAAATCGGTGGATTGTATTAGAGCAGGGAAACAGTTAGTTTGGATTGACGAAATAAACTTCAATTTGTTTTGCCGAAGAGGATATGGCTGGTCCCGCGCGGGTATATTAGATTATTATTTAACTTTATTATTTGTTACCATAATATTATTTCTCAATTACAAATAAAATTTTCTCATTTTAAAATGGAAATATCATAATTTCGAACGGAATTTTCTCAATTTAAAATGGAAATATCCTAATTTCAAATGAAATTTAGTCATTTTCAAATGGAAAATCTCAATTTCAATTGAAATTTAGTCAATTTCAAATGGAAAATCTCAATTTCAATTGAAATTTAGTCAATTCTAAATGGAAAATCTGAATTTCAAATGAAATTTTGCCAATTTCAAATGTAAAATCTCAATTTCAATAGAAATTTAGTCAATTTCAAATGGAAAATCTCAATTTCAATTGAAATTTAGTCAATTCCAAATAAAAAATCTCAATTTCAAATGAAATTTAGCAAATTTCAAATGTAAAATCTCAATTTCAAGTGACATTTTCTCAATTACTGTTGAAAATGGTGTAGTAACTGAAGCATTTTAAACTATGATTTGAATTTGTGGCATACAAATGTAATATTTTTTTAATTGTACTATCTAAAATGTCATTTACCAAAAATGTGTCTTCACGAAATTTAGTGAAATGTATACATCGTCCGCAAACTCATCGACACACATTACTACCACTTTCAATTAAGTCTTCTAGCAACAAAAACTCATTTCCCCTTTCGACAAAACAGTGATATATATCAACCATTTTTGTCACATAACAAGTAAGAAAGTTTCAGTCGGGTAAACCGACTAAGGTATACCCTCACTTTGTGAGTAATGTAATATTGAATATTACTCGAATTATTCTGTCAATTTGTGTGGGAGGTACCAGAAGGGGTTTATCAAATACACCTTTTTTTTGCTGAACATTAGATACTTTAAATTCATTGCACTGTGCCGACTTATAAGCATTTATGTGCACTGGTATAAACGTTATGAGACATTAAATTGTGGTATGATGTGGGCATTTTGTGTGGGAGGTACAAAGAGGGGCGTGGCAATAACGTCCATTTTTCACAGGGCTATAGACACTATAAAAACATTACACTGTACAAAATCTCAAGTATTTTTATACACTGGTTTTATTGTTATAAGCTGTTAACTTTAGGTGCAAAAAGGTACCTTTGTGTGGGAGGTACCAAAAGGGGCGTGACAACAACACCCATTTTTCCCTGGACTGTAGGCAATATAAAAGCATAATTCTGTACAAAATTTCAAGTATTTTTATACACTGTTATTATTGTTATAAGCTGTTAACTTTTGGTGCAAAATGGTGCATTTGTGTGGGAGGTACCAAAAGGGACGTGGCGACTTCGCCCATTTTTCTCGAGTTGATAACGACTAATAAGCTAATACTATGTGTGGAACTTCAAAAGATTCCAATAAGCAGTATAGCAGTTATTAAAGAATCAATATTTCACAACATTTTAACCATTTGTGGGGGAGGTACTAGAAGGAGTGGACCAATATGGCCCATCTTCGAACTTAGCCGGAGATAGACAAAAATATTACCACATACCAAATTTGAGGTCAATCGGTTACTCCTTTCGAGAGTTATCGTGCGCACCAGCCAGCAGACACACAGACAGACGGACAGACAGACAGACAGACGGACGGACATTGCTCATTCGACTTAAAATTACCCAAAACGGATTTCCTCCGAACATACTTAGGGTCTTAGATCACTCCTTCGATGTGTTACACTTTTTTCCGTAGCAAATGATATATACCCTCGTCACACTAAAGTAAGGGTATAAAAACAAAAATTTATGACAAGAGTGAACGATGCCACTGGCAACAGAATATTAATGTCAACGCTTTAAGGATCATATTCAATATTTAAATGCTCCATCGATCTGACAACGGAAATTGTTAGAACATTCCAAATGTTTTGAATCGGAAAATCTGGTCTATCAATCATAGTTTATTTTTGTGCAATTCTATTGCCATATGAACTTAATGGAACATTCATCGTGCCCGCCAGACATCGAAATGGAATACGGTTATGATTCTTTTTGATTGAGTTCGGATTTTATGTACTTTCGTTGCTCCATAAATATCAGGCCCAATTGTTTGTTCCATATCGAGGGCTTATTTATATTCAAAAATAACTATGAACAAAAGCGAAATTTTTCCTTAGTTTTAAGAGTAATTATTAATTATTCTTCTACAGTGTAATCTAAAGATGAATACTAACTGATCGAATAAAAAGTTTTCAAAATTCCCTATTATTCGAGCTTTTACGGTTCATAGCCACTTTTACATTTTAAATATGAGCACTATGAAAGTTCAAATCAGCAGATAGCCTTTATTGCACAAAAACATAAATAAGATTTATTGTAAACTCGTTAAAATTTTTTAATAAAATTTTGCAAATTTTTATACAATTCAACATACAACAATCGTATTAATATTATAAAATCGTTTGTCTGTTTGCTAGTTTCTTCATCACGCCCAAACGGCTGGACCGATTTTCTTGAAACATTGTGGACAAATAGACCAATATATGGTAAGTGTCGGAGTCTACTTTGACCAGCGCTACCAGAAACTTTAATATTGTTATTGTCCTCTCGAAAACCTTTTATACAACACTCGAAAAATAATGACTGACAGTGGTCACTCTAGCAGTGACCAGAAGATTTATGTATTCTTCATCAAAATTCACTTTATATTTTATATTACCACATGGATAGACAGGGATTTTACTTGCGATATTGTCGTGTCATTTTTTCCTCGACCAGTTCTAATGATTGTAAAACGAATAAGCTTTCCATAGCGATAGTCTTTAAAGAAAGAAAATAAAAGAAAATTAATTGCAATACGTTCTAGGATATTATAACCCCCGGTTTTAAGCTGCTCCTTTTTAACCCTCACTTAGTGTGACTAGAGTACATATCATTTGCTACGGGCAAAAAGTGTAACACATCGACCTAAGATCCCAAGTATGTTCGGCGGAAATCCGTTTTGAGCATTTTAAAGTCATTTGAGCAATGTCCGTCCTTCTGTCTGTCTGGCTGGAGTTCACGATAGCTCTCGAAGGGATTAACGGATTGACTTCAAATTTGGAATTGGATACTATTTTTTTCTATCTCAGGCTAAGTTTGAAGATGGGCCATATTGGTCCACCCCCTCTAGTACCTCCCTCACAAAGGGTTTACATTTAGTGAAATGTTGATTATCTAATAACTTCTATACTACTTATTCGAATCCTCTGTAATTCCACACATAGTAACAGTTTATGTGTCGTTTTCAACATGAGAATAATGGGTGAAGTAGCCCCGTCCCTTTTGGTACCTTCTCCACAAAGGGACAATTTTGTACAAAAAATTAACAACTTATAGCATTAATACTAGTGAATAAAAATACTTGAAATTTTGTACAGTGTAATGCTTTTGTAGTGCCTACAGTCAAGAGAAACACTTTGTACAAAAAGTTAAAGGCTTATAGAGTGAGTAACAATGTACAAAAACGAAACTTTCATACTTGTTTTAACTATTTATCATTTCATTTTATTTTTATGTTCATAGCCACTTTAACATTCACAAACTAACGTTTGAATGTATAGCCAAATCAGAAATATTAGAAAACAAGTATGAATGTTCAGTCGGGTAAACCGACTAATGAATCCCCTCACCTTGATCTCCAAAAAATATTGGTAAATTTATTTATTTTTTTGTTTTATTTAAATTATTATCACTTTAAATAGCATTTAATAACTTTAAAGTATGTACTAGTATTAAAGTTAAAAGCTGTTTACTTTTGGTACAAAATGGTCCATTTATGTGAGAGGTACCAAAAGGGGTGAACCAATAACGGCCACTTTTCTCTGGACTCTAGGTACTATAAAAGACTTACACTGTACAAAATTTCAAGTAATAAATTTTGTACAGCACTGGTATTAAAGTTATAAGCTGTTTGATGTAAAATGGTCCATTTGTGTTGGAGGCATCAAAAGGGGCGTATCAATAACGGCCACTTTTCTCTAGAGTCTAGGTACTATAAAAGCATTGCACTATACGAAATTTTAAGTATTTGTATGCACTGGTATTAATGTTTTAAAATGGTAAATTTTGGTACAAAATGGTCCATTTGTGTGGGAGGTACCAAAAGGAGCGTGGCAATAATGCCCATTTTTCACTGTATTGTACGTACTATTAAACCATTAGACTGTACAAAATTTCAAGTTTTAAAATGCACTGGTAATAAAGTTATAAGCTATTAACTTTTGATTCAAAATTGTCCATTCCTGTGGGATGTACCAAAAGGGGAGTGGAAACTTCGCCCATTTTTCTCGAGGTAATAGTGACTAATAAGCTAATACTATGTGTAGAATTTCAGAGGATTCAATTAAGTAGTATAGAAGTTATTAGATAATCAACATTTCACTAAATTTAAACCCTTTGTGAGGGAGGTGCTAGAAGGAGTCTACCAATATGACCCATCTTCGAACTTAGCCGGAGATAGAGGAAAAAATTACCACATACCAAATTTGAAGTCAATCGGTTACTCCTTTCGAGAGTTATCGTGCGCACCAGCCAGCAGACAGACGGACGGACGTACATAGCTCATTCCACTTAAAATGGCCAAAACGGATATCCGCCGAGCATACTTAGGGTCTTAGGTCACTCCTTCGATGTGTTACACTTTTGGTTCGTAGCAAATGATATATACCCCCTCTCTAAGGTGAGGGGATAAAAATAGTCTTAGACAAATATTTTCGTTTCCAAATTTATTTGCCACCCACACACTTCTGTAGGGGAGTGATATCAAATGTATGCCAAATTTGATAGACTTAACTCTATTTCGGACTGTAGCGTGATTTCATCAGACATAAGGACATTCAGGCAGAAGGGGCTAAATCATCTTAGAATTTTAGGACGATCGATAATACACATTAGATAGATTTCTACCGATTAATCGTCTTCTGCTAAAAACTAGTAATCAGCTTGCATTCGTTTCCTTATATTCATAAACAATTTTATTTTTTCCTTAAAAAATGTTTTTTTTTTTTTCAAAAAAAAAATTTTCTTCGTTTGCTGCTTTAAAATTATCATTTACATATAAAATATTCATGCACTAAAAAGGTGTACTGAAATAATTGAAATTTTCTTCACTTTTAAGATTTGTTCTTTGATTTGGCTTCAAAGACAAAGTGCGACAATTAAAGTCATTAATCATCTTTAAACCAGGATGTCTGCAAATCATTTTTAAATCAGGACTTTTGTGTGCGAGGTACCAAAAGGGGGTGGTAACTTCGCTCATTTTTATCTGGACTGTAGGTACTATCAAAACATTACACGATACAAAATTTCAAGTATTTGTATGGACTGATATTAAAGCTGTAAGCAGTTAAATTTTGCTGCTAAATTGTCAATTTGCGTGGGAGGAACCAAAAGGAGCGCGCAATAACGTGCACTTCTCATTGGACTGTATGTACTATAAAAACATTACAATATACAAAAATTTCAAGTATTTGTTTGCACTCATATATATGTTATTAGCAGTTAACTTTTTGAACACACTGCTCCCTTTGGTGGGAGGTATCAAAAGGGGCCGGGCCACTCTCAATTTGCTCATGCTGATAGCGACAGATAAACTATTACTATGTGTGGAAGGTACTAGAAGGAGTGGACCGAACATGGCCTGAGATAGAAAGAAATATTATTTCATATCAAATTTAAATCAATCCGTTACTTCTTTCGAGAGTTATCGTGTGCTTCAGCCAGACAGACAGATTGACAGACGGATGGGCATTGCTCAAATGCCTTAAAATGTCCCAAAACGGATTTCCGCCGAACATATTTAGGGTCTTGGGTCACTCCTTCGATGTGTTACACTTTTTGCTCGTAGCAAATGATATATATATACCCTCCTCTCTAAGGTGAGGGGATAAAAAGAACGCTGCAATTTTTAGGCCGCAAATTCTATGGCCAAACTTCACCTGAAAAATGTAGTGTTTGTGCCTTGAAATAGATTTTTTGAGAGCTAAAAATAAAATGTTATTTGTATAAATTTTATTGAGATAAATTCTTGGCAAAATAGAATACAAACTGCAAAGTTTCAGCTTCATTTCTTAGAAAATGTGGTGTTTATGGCTTAAATAAGCCTTTTTGGGAGCGACATCTATAGGCGGACTGTAATAGAATATGAACTAATTAAAAAAATTTTACTACGATGAATTCTTGTCTTAATTAAATACAAACTGCAAAGATTCAGTTAAAATGCTTAGAAAAAATGGTATTTATGGCTTGTGTTTAAGTTCGCGAATTTGCCGCGCAACTTCCCCAGCTTGTGCATTACCTTCGTTGATTGGCAACCCTGTCGGGACGATATTCGCTTGTACGGATTGTGACGAATTCGACTCTCTTGGGACGAATACGCTCAGCACGCATCGCAGTGACGTTTAAAAGAATTTCTCTACAAACTCTCCCAAGGCGATATTCGCATGGCACGGATTGTAAGGAGAGACTTCCAGCGCTGTATCTCTCTCCGCCTCTCCCGGTACGATATTAGCATACAGGGTTTTCAACAAGAGGTGTTTTTTTGAATCACCCGGTATTTCGGTAGCTGTCACTTTTGAAGCTTTTATTCTTTGACATTTGACAAGTAGAAACTACGCCATTACTAAAAATGGAACGATACACGATTCAACAACGCATTGAAATTATTAAAATTCGAAAAATCGAAAATCATCGAAAAATCATCTTGACTGATGTGGCCCATTTCCACCTCGGTGGCTACGTCAACAAGCAAAATTGTCGCATCTGGGGCTCGGAAAACCCAAGAGTTATTGTTGAGAAGCATCTCCATCCTCAACGTGTGACTGTTTGGTGCGGTTTATGGTCCGGCGGGGTCCTTGGACCTTACTTTTTCGAAAATGAGGTTGGATCAACAGTTACGGTGAATGGATTGCGCTATCGAGAGATGACTAATGATTTTTTATGGTCGGAGTTGTATGGTATTGATCTGGACAACGTTCACTTTCAACAAGACGGCGCTACGTGCCACACAAGCAACGAAACCATTGCTCTGTTACGGGAAAAGTTTCCGGACCGTGTTATCTCTTGAAGAGGTGATCACAATTGGCCTCCGAGATCTTGTGATTTAACACCTTGCGACTTCTTTCTTTGGGGCCACGTAAAAGATAAGGTCTATGCCAACACCCCAGCGTCGATTCAAGACCACAAAGATAGAATTCGTGAGGCTATCGAGGACATAGGGCAGCCATTTAGCGATTTGGTTATGAAAAATTACATGGAAGGATATTGTCCTCTAAGCGTGGTCGTGCTGGCCATTTGGCATACCTTCCTCTTTATTATGAAATAAACATCCCATCATTTATCTCAAAAAATTTCATTTTTCTTTGAATACCAAAATAACACCTCTTGTTGGAAAACCCTTTAGTACGGATGTATAGAGGGACTTCCCGCAAGCAGAGGTTGTTGCAGTTGACACCTTGATTCTTCTCGGCTCTCGTATTTATGTACACTTGTCGTTTTGTACTCAAGCTGAGCGCTCGCGTTTACCTCCAGTTCAATTCTCAATTCAGTCCCTCAATTGTTATTAGAAAAAATAAAGATCCCCCAATATTTGAATTAAACAAAGTACTGAAACACGATTGTGTTTTTATTTCTCTTATTTATTTTTTGCGCCGTACGCTAACAGCTTGAATACATATATTTTGGAGCAACCTCTATAGGGTGACTATAACAAATATGAACCGATTTGTAAAATTTTTCTGTGATGAATTCTTGTCAAAATAGAATACTAACTTCGAAGTTTCTGCTAAATTGCTTTAAAAATGGCTCAAAACCCGTATTTTGGAGCGACCTTTATAGGGGAACTATATCAAAACATTGACCGATATGGCCCATTTGCAATCCCAAACAACCTGCAACTATAAGAATACAACATAGCTCTATTATTACGGACTGTAGCGTGATTACAACAGACGGACGGATGGACTCGGACTTAGAATTTTACGACAATTAAGAATATATCGATACCTCCATTCGACTTAGCAGACTTAGCATAGTTTTAAGGAAATTGCATTTTTAATTTCTAAATATTCTAAATTATATTCAGTAAAAATTTGGTGTTTATACGTCAACCCTGAAAAACTAGCTTGTTGCACTTAGCATAGTTTATAATGGAGGTATCGATATATACTTCATGGGGTCTCAGATCAATACTTAGAGGTGTTCAAACGGAGTGACAAAATGAATATACCCCCATCCTATGGTGGAGGGTATACAAATTTAGATACATACGAGTATATTTATATTACAATAAAATTACTTACATCCAATGACATCCTCGCTCGAATATTTTTGCTGAAGATGATTTTTATTCCTCCAATTTGCAGTAACACATTCCCTCGGGACCAGTTACAAGAATATTTAGAAAAAAATATATATTAATATCAAATTTAAATTCGAAATTTAATATTTAACCTAGTTCTCCTTCTGGTACCTCCCACACAAAGGGCTAACATTTAGTGAAATATTGATTCTTTAATAACTTCTATACTACTTATTAGAATCTTCTGAAATTCTACCCATTGTATTATTTTATTAGTCACTATCACCTCGAGAAAAATGGGAGAAGTTGCCACACTTTTTTTGGTACCTCCCACACAAATGGACCATATTGCATCAAAATGTATATGCTTGTAACTTTAATACACTTGTATTGCGTAAAAATACTTGAAATTGTGCACAGTATAATGGGTCTCATGCATAAAACGTGAGCTTGAGCTCGGACTCGATTTTTTGAGTAAAAGGTGCTTGTCGTATGCATAATAAAATTTGATGTATTTGCTTTTACTCACTGCTCACGTTTGATCTCTTCTTGCTCAGTTTGAACTTAGAAGTTGAAGTTAGATGAAATTGTTCTCATTTTCATATGCATAAAAACAAGCTTTTGCTTACTTTTGTGAGCTCTTGCTTAAATTTTGTGGAGCATGCCTTTTAGTTGACTCGCGTACACTATAAAGGAATCATGGCTGAATATTTTGTACCACAAATAAATAAAAAATGTTATCAACAGCGTAAGACAAATTTAGCAAGTGAGGATAAAAAATTATACAGGTTTGTAATCTTAATTATTATTATTTTTTATATAATTAATAATAAAACAAGTAAGAAAGTTTCAGTCGGGTAAACCGACTAAGGTATACCCTCACTTTGTGAGTAATGTAATATTGAATATTACTCGAATTATTCCGTCAATTTGTGTGGGAGGTACCAGTGTGGGAGGTACCAAATACACCTTTTTTCGCTGAACATTAGATACTTTAAATTCATTGCACTGTGCCGACTTATAAGCTTTTATGTGCACTGGTATAAACGTTATGAGACATTAAATTGTGGTATGATTTGGGCATTTTGTGTGGGAGGTACAAAAAGGGGCGTGGCAATAAAGCTCATTTTTGACAGGGCTATAGACACTATAAAAACATTACACTGTACAAAATTTCAAGTATTTTTATACACTGGTTTTAATGTTATAAGCTCTTAACTTTTGGTGCAAAATGGTACCTTTGTGTGGGAGGTACCAAAAGGGGCGTGGCAACAACACCCATTTTTCCCTGGACTGTAGGCAATATAAAAGCATAATACTGTACAAAATTTCAAGTATTTTTATACACTGTTATTAATGTTATAAGCTGTTAACTTTTGGTGCAAAATGGTGCATTTGTGTGGGAGGTACCAAAAGGGACGTGGCGACTTCACCCATTTTTCTCGAGTTGATAGCGACTAATAAGCTAATACTATGTGATAGCGACTAATAAGCTAATACAAAAGATTCGAATAAGTAGTATAGCAGTTATTAAAGAATCAATATTTCACAACATTTTAACCCTTTGTGGGGGAGGTACTAGAATTAGTAGACCAATATGGCCCATCTTCGAACTTAGCCGGAGATAGAAAAAATTATTACCACATACCAAATTTGAGGTCAATCGGTTACTCCTTTCGAGAGTTATCGTGCGCACCAGTCAGAAGACAGACAGACAGACAGACAGACAGACGGACGGACGGACATTGCTCATTCGACTTAAAATGGCCCAAAACGGATTTCCTCCGAACATACTTGGGGTCTTAGGTCACTCCTTCGACGTGTTACACTTTTTTCCGTAGCAAATGATATATACCCTCGTCACACTAAAGTGAGGGTATAATGATAAATACATAGATTTGATTGTAGTAGCATTTGCTGGTTAGCGAATTATTTTTTTGAGGAGTCAGAAGAAAGACGTGGTGGTGCCCTCAGCAACATTGATAAAATTCGACTCTATTTAAGATTCTGTGCAGATCCTGGATTCCAAAATGGTATAGCCACAGATATTGGAGTCCATCAATCAACTGTGTCGCGAACAATTGCGGAAGTTGCAAAACTTATAACTGCCAAAGCAAGCGAGTGGATAAAATTCCCGAAAGATGCAGATCAAATAAAAGATGGTCAAATGAAATGGCAGGCAAATTATTTCTTTCCATTTGCAATTGGAGTTATTGATTGTACTCACATAAAAATTAAAAAACCCACAAATCAAAGCGATGAGTACATTTGCAGAAAAGGCTTTCACTCTATAAATGTGCAGGCAACTTGTACTGGAAATGAACTTTTTACAAGCGTCGACATATCGTGACCTGGTTCAGTACATGACTCACGCATCTTACGAAATAGCGAGGTATGCAGAATAATGCAAAATGCAACGAACGATGCATTACTTCTGGGAGATGAGGGTTATGGAATATGCCCATGGCTAATGACACCATTCCGAACCCCAACAACTGATATAGAAAAAACCTTCAACAAAGTGTTTACAAGGGAACGTGTCATTATAGAACGGTGTTTTGGGCAATTGAAGCAAAGATTTTCGATACTTCAATATAAAATTCGTGTATCGACAGAGCTAGCGCCCCACGTAATAGCCAGTTGTTTCATTTTGCATAACATAGCTAAATTTTTAAAAGACGAGTATATCCTTATCAGTGACGATAACAACAATAATGATGAATGGCAGTTAGGAAATGATATCGAACAACAATCAGCAAGAATTTCAGAAGCTGGAAAAAACAAAAGGAGGATGATCGCGAATTTGATGTCAAATTAGTTTATAATAAAAATACTTTAAATGAATATATTTATTTTTTATTATTTTTTTTTTTTTGGTTTATAAAAGTAAAAAACATAAATAAAATTCACTTTTTAATACAAAAATAAAATATGTGTAATTCACTATTAGGCATTAAATATTAATTAATTACATACTAATAAAATTCAAAATTCATGAAACTCCAAATTTCTTTCCACAAGTTTTTCTTGCAAAATCTGCATCTTTGCAGAAAGTACTTTATTTTGCTTTAACAAAACAAGCCTCTGCAGACTTTGAAAATTCAACTCCCTTGTCTCATCAGTTTCATAACGACTAAAAACTGCTGTTGACTTTTTGTTAACCTTCAAAAATAAACAACATATCGAGAGCTTATATTCAAAACCCTCTATCTTAAATTTTTGCAAAAATGAGATTTTTATGTTAAAATATTCGGTAAAATAAGGCGCATCATGGTACTAATTTGGAAATAAAAAAACCAAAAATTTAGATTTTATGGTCATTTTTGTAATTTCTCTATCTTACACACTTATTTTTTCTGAATGCAATACTTTCTATCTCTTCATATAATTTGGAACTATTTTTTTTTTGTTTTTTTTTTCTTCTAAAAGATGGTTCTTTGGTGAAAAGAGTATGCTAAACCCGAATTTGGTTAAATTTTTTTAGTCGAAGCTTTAGTTTTCAAATTATGACTATTTTTATACCCTCACTTTAGTGTGACGAGGGTATATATCATTTGCTACGGAAAAAAGTGTAACACATCGAAGGAGTGATCTAAGACCCTAAGTATGTTCGGAGGAAATCCGTTTTGGGTCATTTTAAGTCGAATGAGCAATGTCCGTCCGTCTGTCTGTCTGTCTGTCTGTCTGTCTGCTGGCTGGTGCGCACGATAACTCTCGAAAGGAGTAACCGATTGACTTCAAATTTGGTATGTGGTAATATTTTGATCTATCTCCGGATGAGTTCGAAGATGGGCCGTATTGGTCTACTCCTTCTGGTACCTCCCACACAAAGGGTTAACATGTAGTGAAATATTGATTCTTTAATAACTTCTATACTACTTATTCGAATCTTTTGAAATTCTGCACATAATATTAGTATATTAGTCGCTATTAACTCGAGAAAAATGGGTGAAGTTGGCATGCCCCTTTTGGTACCTCCCACACAAATGGACCATTTTGCATCAAAATTTAACTGCTTATAACTTTAATACAAGTGCATAAAAATGCTTGAAATTTTCTACAGTATAATGTTTTTGTAGCGCCTATAGTCCGGTAAAAAATTGGCATCATTGTACAGCCCCTTTTGGTACCGCCCACACAAATGGCCCGTTTCGTACCAAAGTAAACGGCTTGTAACTTTAATACCAGTGCATACAAATACTTGAAAAATCGTACAGTGTAATGCTGTTGTAGTGCCTATAGTCCTGTAAAAAGTGGGCGTTATCACCCCGCCCCTTTTTGTACCTCCCACACAAAATGACCAAATCATACCAAAATTACATAGCTCGTTACTTTAATATACCAGTGCACACAAACGCTTATAGTTCAGCACAATGCAATGTATTTAAGAATGTACTGTTTACCGAAAAATATGTGTATTTGGAAAACCCCTTCTGGTACCTCCCACACAAATTGACAGATTTATTGGTGTAATGTTATATATTACATTACTCACAAAGTGAGGGTATACCTTAGTCGGTTTACCCGACTGAAACTTTCTTACTTGTTATATCTAACCTGTGATTCCACAAGAATACCATTTTTATACCCTCACTTTAGTGTGACGAGGGTATATATCATTTGCCAAGTATGTTCGGAGGAAATCCGTTTTGGGTCATTTTAAGTCGAATGAGCAATGTCCGTCCGTCTGTCTGTCTGTCTGTCTGTCGGCTGGCTGGTGCGCACGATAACTCTCGAAAGGAGTAACCGATTGACCTCAAATTTGGTATGTGGTAATATTTTTTTCTATCTCCGGATAAGTTCGAAGATGGGCCATATTGGTCCACTCCTTCTAGTACCTCCCCCACAAAGGGTTAAAATGTTTTGAAATATTGATTCTTTAATAACTGCTATACTACTTATTCGAATCTTTTGAAATTCCACACATAGTATTAGCTTATTAGTCGTTATCAACTCGAGAAAAATGGGCGAAGTCGCCACGTCCCTTTTGGTACCTCCCACACAAATGCACCATTTTGCACCAAAAGTTAACCGCTTATAACATTAATAACAGTGTATAAAAATACTTGAATTTTTGTACAGTATTATGCTTTTATATTGCCTACAGTCCAGGGAAAAATGGGTGTTGTTGTCACGCCCCTTTTGGTACCTCCCACACAAAGGTACCTTTTTGCACCAAAAGTTAACAGCTTATAACATTAAACCAGTGTATAAAAATACTTGAAATTTTGTACAGTGTAATGTTTTTATAGTGTCTATAGCCCTGTGAAAAATGGGCGTTATTGCCACGCCCCTCTTTGTACCCCCCACACAAAATGCCCAAATCATACCACAATTTAATGTCTCATAACGTTTATACCAGTGCACATAAATGCTTATAAGTCGGCACAGTGCAATGAATTTAAGTTATCTAATGTTCAGCGAAAAAAAGGTGTATTTGATAAACCCCTTCTGGTACCTCCCACACAAATTGACAGAATAATTCGAGTAATATTCAATATTACATTACTCACAAAGTGAGGGTATACCTTAGTCGGTTTACCCGACTGAAATTTTCTTACTTGTTTCTATGACAATTTGAAAATGGATTCAAAAATGAACCCCAAGAAATAGATAATACTTAAATAAAAAACCAGTAAGGAAAGGCAGAAAGTCGGGCGGGGCCGACTATATAATACCCTACACCTCCCTAACAATGCAATAAGGGTCATTGCCATAATAATTTGGAATAATTGGTAAATGATTTGAAACATATTATCTAATTCTGAAACGATAATCGCTAAATTAAGCAATATTCGTTCCTAAATTGAGAAACATCTTTCTGGAAAATTTTAATGATCGGAAGTAAAATACAACTTCTATAGCGGTTTGATACCAAATCAGGAGGAACATATATATGGAGCTTTAATATAAATCTGAACCGATCTTCCCTGAATACTCATTCATGTAAAAAGACCTCCTTCTGTCGAATTTCGTACTGATCGGATATAAAATACAGTCTCTACAGCGCTTACATGTCAAATCGGGGGTAACATATATATGGGAGCTATATCTAAGTCTGAACCGATTTTCTCCGACCTCCGCTTACAGGTCAAATCGGAGGTAACATATATATGGGAGCTTTATCTTAATCTGAACCGATTTTCTCCGAATTTGGCAGTATTCCTTCATGTAGAAAGAAACCTCTTTTTGCCGACTTTCGCACTGATCGGATATAAAATAACATTTTTACAGCGCTCACATATCAAATCGGGGGTAACGTATATATGGGGGCTATATCTTAATCTGAACCGATTTCTTCCAAATTTAAAAGTGTTCATTCATATAATAGGAAACCTGTTTCAGACGAATTTCATACTGATGTGATATAAAATACAGTTTTTACAGCGCTTACATGTGAAATCGGGGGTAAGATATATATGGGGGATATATCTAAATCCGAACCGATTTTCTCCGAATTTGGCAGTATTCCTACATGTAATAAGAAACCTCTTTCTGCCGAATTTCGCACTGATCGGATATAAAATACAGTTTTTACAGCGCTTACATGTCAAATCGGGGCTAACATATATATGGGGGCTATATCTAAATCTGAACCGATTTTTTCCGAATTTAGCAGTATTCCTTCATGTAATAAGAAACCTCTCTTTGCCGAATTTCGCAGTGATCGGATATAAAATAACATTTTTACAGCGCTTACGTGTCAAATCGGGGGTAACGTATATATGGGGGCTATATCTAAATCTGAACCGATTTCCTCCAAATTTAACAGTGTTCATTCATATAATAAGAAACCTCTTTCTGCCGAATTTCATACTGATCGGATATAACATAAAGTTTTTACAGCGCTTACATGTCAAATCGGGGCTAACATATATATGGGGGCTATATCTAAATCTGAACCGATTTTAACCAAATTCAATAGGGATCGTCCTTGGGCCAAAAAAAAGATATGTGTAAAGTTTCGTCAAGATCGGACCATAATTGCGACCTGTACTTTGATTACAAGAATACATGCACAGACAGACAGACGGACAGACAGACAGATGGACAGACAGACAGACAGACGGACAGACGGACATAGCTAAATCAACTCAGAAAGTGATTCTAAGTCGATCGGTATAATAAACGATGGGTCTATTTCTTCTCCTTTTGGGTGTTACAAACAAATGCACAAAGTTATAATACCCTGTACCACAGTGTGGTGTAGGGTATAATGAATCATTAATTCATTGTTATTATTATTTATGATAATATGTATAATTATATATTAAAAAAATTTGTGGAATTCATAAATAATTTTTTTTTACTATGCAAAACCCTCTATCTTTTTTTATACATGAAGAATTTTTGAATAGCAATACACTCTATGTTCCATAAAATGGCTCGTGGTGCAAATATTAAAAAAAATATTATTTAGTAGTTCACGTAGTTAGGTGTAATAAACATTGTAGAACAAACAATTTTAAATTTCTTTAAAATTAGGGATATAAACGGTTTTTTGGATCTACTGAACAATTGTGGTTTTTAAGATAGAGGATATTGAATATAAACTGTCGATATATTTCAGTTTACAAACGATATAGTAAACTGAAATAAAAAAAAACTTACAGGGTGATCATTATCATCAGCGAAACGGCGCTTTCTTTGCTCTTTAGCTAGTGATGTTGCTGTTGTTCTTGTTTCTGATATTGTTGTTGCTGATGTCTCTTCTAATGTTTCAAACGTACAGTTGTCATCATTGGTTCCAAGAGAGAGATGAACTAGAAAAAAATAAATAAACGAAAAGCGAAATCAACACCACAATATGAATTTGATGGCGGTACACTTACCTGGAAGTTTGATTGCTGAGGAATTAGAATTAGCACAAAGCAATTGTGACAAATCAGATTCCCAGTTTTTTTATTGCCTGTTTTACTCAAGTCTATTTTATTTTTTATGCGACATTTCATGTTAGCTATTTTTTTATTATATTTTTTCCCGTTATTTCTATTCCAAATGTTTGCTTCATTTCTTTGACACATGTTTCTATTGTTTCTTTTTTCTTATTTTTAATGCTTGGTAACTGACTTTTTTCAAGTAAATATTTATTTTCTTTCATTTTTTGTACTAAAAATTTAGATATATCGTCAGTTTCTATTTAATTATTATTATTTGCTTCTACTTCTACTTCACTTCCACTTGACGACATGTTTGCACTTCAATAACAATTAGACGTTTGATCTCAATTTGCTCAAGTAATTGCAATTTGTTTGAACTCATTTTTATGCATACGAAATTGGGCAAAAGCTGTTGCTGTTCGATCTAACTCAACTTACGAGCAATTGCTTACTTGACTCAACTCATCGCTTTTACTCGTTTTTATGCATGAGACCCAATGTTTTTGTAGCGCTTGTAGTCCGGTAAAAAAACGGGCATTATTGTACAGCCCCTTTGGGTACCTCCCACACAAATGGACCGTTTTATACCAAAAGTTAACGGCTTATAACTTTAATACCAGTGCATACAAATACTTGAAATTTTGTATGTACAATGTGGGCGTAATCACCACGTGGGCGTAATCACCACGCCCCTTTTTGTACCTCCCACACGAACTGACCAAATCATACCAAAATTGAATATTTTGTAACGTTAATATACCAGTGCACATAAACGCTTATAGTTCGGCACAGTGCAATATATTTAAAGAATCTACTGTTTACCGAAAAATAGGTGTATTTTATAAACCGCTTCTGACACCTTCCACACAAATTGACAGATTAATTAGTGTAATGTTATATATGACATTTCTCACAAAGAGAGGATATACCTTAGTCGGTTTACCCGACTGAAACTTTCTTACTTGTTAAATGTTCTATCTATCATTCTATACTGAAATCTAAATTTTCATAAAATTGAATTTAGCATATTTGCATTTTTAGCTTATTATATTCTATTTAATGAACAAAATAAATGTTTATTTATTCATTATGAAAATATTAGCAATTTACTTCGACAGCGGAAAACCATTTTTAGGAAAAAGTGTTACAAACTATCAAAGGTATACTTAAGTTAAAGACTGTTGTACTACAATACTTTTTTTTCTTAATATGTTATGTACATCTTATCATTGAAATGAGGAATTTTACTTAAAACGAATGTTAATTGTAATGATTGTAATTTTATTTCAAAAGGTATATATAGTATTTTGAAGATTTAGAGGAAAATAAAAACGAAAATATTGAGATATTTAGGATTAGACGAAAAATGCGAATGTTACACGCGCTTGAATATTTGTTCGCCCGAGGTGGCCAACTGTAAGACCCGTAGTTCCGCCCTTGTAAGGGGGACCAAACGTAAAACCTAAGTTCTCTAATACATCTTCTACAAGCATGCCAAATTTTGTCGCAATAAGTTGTCTGCCCTTTTATTCCCTTTTTCCTTTTTATACCCTCCACCAAAGCATGGTGAGGAGGATAGCCCCCATACAAAGGTCATATTGTAATCACGTCACAATCTATAATACTTGTGCATTTCAGACGAACAACGGTAGTCATAGGTCCATGTTTCGCTATAGCCCCCATACAAAGGATCTTCTAGATTTGACTTTTTACGCTAGAACAACCACAAATTTCAAAGAAATTTTGTAATATGAGTTAATTTTTTACCCGAAACATTCATATGCGATCCATGGTGGAGGGTATATAAGATCCGAACTTAACACCGCTGTCAGTTGTTTTTAATTAATTAAGCTCAAAGGAATTATCTTGTACCTAAAATGGATAGCGCATGTCTTTAAATTAAGTAAAGAGAAATCCTGCAATTTTATACAGTGTAATGCTTTTGCTACACATATATATAACCAAATACTGAATCAGATAGTTTTTAGAATTTCATAAAACTTTTATTGCAACATTTTTATTTAGTGGCATTTTTGTGAGTTTATACATTTGATTAAATATTACACTGATTATTTTAAACATATTATTAACTGTTCTAGATACTCTTTTACGTTGAAATTTACATATTTTATTTTTCTGTGTATAGTTCACATATTAATCATAATGTGAGGGTATAATTAAGATGGTTTACTTGACTGTAATCATCTTAATTATTTTTAATTTATCTATCTCTTCCCCTTTTGGGTGTTACAAACCCTTTCTGAAAAATTAGAAACTTATTAACATAATTAGTTTTTATTGTCATAATATATACAAGAAATCTGTAAACATGACCGTTTTACCATTCTAAAGAGATTGTGTACTCGTATATTACCTCCAGTCCAAAAGTCAAGTCTTTTGCCTTCAACTGCCATTAACCCTGTAATAGATGCACAGCTATTCAACAATTTTGTATAGAATGTTGAGTTAGAAACCAACATTGTATAAGAATATCTTTTTAATGGTTTTCTTCCTATAGCTTCTTCATTATGTTCCTTCTAAGTGTTACGAATTAGTTTCTTTTTTGTTAGACTCCCTTTGTTTGGTTTTACTTTTTATATTAAGATGCAGTTCTGAGAAACGTGAAAGAAAATCTTAAAGCTTTGTATGCGGTTCTAAGATGTCTGGAGTTTTCAATTGAATACATTTTTCTAATTACATTTCATTTATATATTGTAAACATTTTTTGTTTTTTTTTTTTTAATATTTGAATGAATGGTGATTATTACACGCTGAAAAAAAGCTTCTGCTGTATATTGCCCCAAACAAAATGATGGAAAAGTGATGAATTTAAATATTTTTATACCCTACACCACACTGTGGTACAGGGTATTATAACTTTGTGCATTTGTTTGTAACACCCAAAAGGAGAAGAAATAGAGAAGAGATGAAACCCCCAGGAGGTTCCAGGGGGTGTGCCACTGGCATGGGTGGGTCGGGCCTCCAAAGTTAGTGGGGGTCGGTCATACATTTGGACTCGATTGGAGCACTCTAAATGGGTCAAAGTGGGATTTCTTCCGGGACATCAGAATTCGTTTTAGAGGTATGGTTCCTTCGGCAAAGTTTCTTATTTTGATCCCTAGAATACGATTTTCACTGAGCACTTCACTGAGTGGGGGTCAGTCATACATTTGGACTCGATTGGAGCACTATAAATGGGTCAAAGTGGGATTTTTTCCGGGACATCAGAATTCGTTTTAGAGGTATGGTTCCTTCGGCAAAGTTTCTTATTTTGATCCCTAGAATATGATTTTCACTGAGCAATGGGCGATTTTTAAATCGACCCGCCCTAATGTTCCTCCTGATTTGGTATCAAAGCGCTATAGAAGTTGTACTTTACTTCCGATCATTAATATTTTCCGGAAAGATGTTTCTCAATTTAGGAACGAATATTGCTTAATTTAGCGATTATCGGCTCAAAATTAGATAATATGTTCCTGCCTACTTACCAATTATTCCAAATTATTATCGCATTGTTAGGGAGGTGTAGGGTATTATATAGTCGGCCCCGCCCGACTTTCTGCCTTTCCTTACTGGTTTTAATTTTTGTTTGTTATGGGCTAATGTGGTCAGAATTTGTTGTTAAATAAAACAAATCAGTTTAATTTTTAGCTCTCAACGTTTCGTTGGTTGTTTTTACCAACTTTATCAGGAGAAAATATTTTATTGAAGTTTCTGTCGATATATGGTTTCATTGTTATTTAATTTATATTATTCACTAGTATTGCATTTAGACTTACGATTAATTTTACATAATGGTGGTGTTTAGGTAGGGATGGGGGTTTCGATTTCCGTTATGTTTTAATCTTGACTTCGTTTTGTTTGATTTAATTTTGTTGTTGATCTAATTAGTTTTCACTTGTAGTTATGTGTACCGTGTTTTATCTTTCCTTTTATATAATAACAAGTGAAGCAGAAAACCAGATTTGCCAATGATAACAGAATTATAAACAACAACGCGCACTCCGTTGCCTATGCGATGATCATAGGCAGACGAGAGTGTTTGCTGCTTTGAGTGCAGCAGAGAAATATGCAAAGGAGAGACAACACAACAGAGGTAATTTTCTTATGATTGATATGTATTTATGTATGTATATATGTCTATATATACAAATGTAAATAAAAAGAAAGGAATGAAAATAAAGAATTAAGGAATGATGAAGTCTGGCAATGAATGTACAAAAAGTGTATATGGGTCGTTCCATATGTTGTTTATATATAATGTCTTAAGAACTAGATGTTTGATAAAAAATTTAGAATTGTTTAATGTCGTTGATCATTAAACAGGTGGTATCACTTATATTATTATAAAAAACTGGACTTCACGACACAATTAAATAATATTACAAATAACACTATGCAACAAAATGTTTGTCCAAGGGATAACAGTTTCTGGTGCAATTAGGTGTCACAAACACGAAAAAATATAAAAAAAAATTTTATGGTAATTTTTTTTTAAAACTCCAGCTTTCATGGAAAGTATATTCAGTATATGGACCATAATTTCAAGTATAAGCCTGACTGAGCCGTGTTATACCTCAAATTAAAGGGAATTATGAAGGCTACATATGCTGCAAATATCGCTTTCACGTAGAATCTTTGGTTTAGTAACAGTCGACAAAAATATGAGAAAAAAATATTTTTTTTTAAAAAAAAAACACTTTTTCCGGGTACAAAGAAAACCATAAAAAATAGAAAAAAAAATCGAAAAAATTATTTTATCACATTTTTAAGCCAACATGCTAATGAAGAAAATACTCTATTTGAAATCTATGGATAGATGTAAAAGTTATGAGCCATTATGTAAATGTTCGGGAAATTCAAAAAAATCTTGTTTCTTATTTTTTCGTTTTTAATGATGTTTTTGCTTATATTGAATTCGCCATATGTGAGAGAGTCATATAAGAGACATTGCACTTGCATTTTATTTTATGAGGATTGATGTCAGACATAATAAAATTATAGAGAGTACGAGGTTTTATGGCCGTTCGTAACCCTCCATAAAACATGATATGCAATGTGAGAGCTATATTGGATGAGATCTGCTCAGATAGAGGGTCATTCAACAATATTTTTGAGACATCATACACACACATAGACATCACAGTCGTATATACAGGTAGTAAAATTATATGTACCCAATACAAAGTGGTACGCGGCAGTCTTGAATATATTGGGTGTCTACTTTCGAAGCAAACTATGTCAGCTACAGGTACTGCAACTTATGAACCTTAAACCCGAAATTTATGAATGAAATTTCTTATTAATAAATTAGTGTAATTCAGCGCCTTAAATAGATAAGTCGATTTTCTGAAAAATATTACTGTTTAACTCCGCGCCAGAGTGGCGGGATTTAAAAAAAGAACAAAAAAACTTTTATTTTTATTTAATTTAATTTATTTTAATATATTATTTTTGGCCGTGAGACTGGCGGTTTGGCAGTGTGCCAAAAGCGGGTGAGTTGACAACTAACTCAAGAAATAAGTCACAGTGACGGCGTTACCATCACTGCGATTTCAGGTTTAATAGATGTCGATAGGTGGCGATGTTGACGCTTCAACAATTACAAAGTTATATTGCGAAGTATGAGTAAAATGCAAAGAACTTTTCATGTGTAAATGATCCCGACAATTTCTGCTACATCTGCGGAAAATATGTAATTAAAAAAATCGACGTGCGTTTAGTAAAATAATAGAAGAAATATATGTGTAATATTTTGGTATACGAGCTAAAATTATGAACGAACCGTGGACACCTAGTATTTTATGTACTTCGTGCCATGTAAATCTTACTCGGTGGACTAGTGGAAGAATGTGGTAAGTACTTTACAATTAATGTATTACAATGTTTTGTGGAATAAAACGTTTTAATTTTAGACATAACGTGCAATGGAATGCCAATGATTTGGAGACAACCATTCATTCACGATACGGACTGCTATTTGTGTCCAAGTAAACAGATTGGAGTCGGAAGGAGCATTCGCTGGAATTACGGTGAAGTAAAATCTGTCACTTTGCCAGTTGCGCATTCGGAAATAATACCAATTCCCAAGTGTCCAAGTATAGCTAACAGCCTAATTACGGAAACATCATCAAGTTCAACTGAGTACTCAACTCTGAGCGATTCAAGTTTGAGTCAGAAGTCATCGCTTTTAACTCAGTTTCAACTCACTGATCTAGTGAGAGATTTGGAACTGACCAAAGATAAGGCAGAACTATTTGCATCTGGGATGAAACAGTATAATATTTTTTGTGCCCCAGATGTTAACATATCATATTATAGAGTCCGTGATATACTTTACAAACAATTTTATACAACTGAGGATAACAGATGCTTTTGCAAGGACATTCCCGGATTGTTCGAGGAACTTAATCAAACATAAAATTCAAAGGAATGGCGGTATCTTGTTGACAGCAGTACTTTTACACAACGGAAATCAGAAACCGTCTGCTGTCAACACTAAGGAATCATACGAAACAATGGCTAAATTGATAAAATACATAAAATATGAACATGGCTGGAAAATTTGTTGCGATTTAAAAGTAGTAGTAGTTTATTTAATAGTCTTTCTTTTCAAAAAATCGAAGAAGGAGTTTTTGGTGGGTCTGAAATAAGTAAACTGATGAAAGATGTGAATTTCGAATCATATTTGACGTCGGATGAAACTGCAGCATGGAGGTCGTTTAAGCTTGTAGTTTCAAATTTCCTTGGATCCAATAAAAGCCCGCAATATTAAACAATGATTCTTTAAAAAATTATGAAAAAATTGGTTAGAAATATTTTTTTTATATTTATGTATATAACACATATGTATGTAATAACACATATGTATGTATTCTTCCAACTTATTTTTCGCTTTATGTATTCCAACAGGTGTAAATATGTCCCTCAAAATTAATTTCTTTCATTCTCATTTAAACTTTTTCCCCGAGAATCTTGGCGACGTATGTGACGAACATGGCGATAGGTTTCACCAAGAAATGAAGTCCATCGAGCGGCGTTACCAAGGGCAATGGAAAGAATGATGGGAGATTATATTTGGTTCCTCATTAGAGAAACCGATTCCGAAATCTACAAACGTCAATAAAGAACTCACAATTATTTCTAATGAAACTTGTTCAATTAAATAAACTCAAATGTACACAATATAAATAAAAGTGATAAATAAAATCGCTATTTAAACAGAAATTAAAAAAAAAAAGATTTTTTGAAATTCTCTTACCTCTACCAAAAGGGCTATAATTTCTACATTTATCCATAGATTTTTTTCAAATATGCATTATTTTCTTCGCTAGGGTGCAAACTTTTTCGATTTGCTTCTATTTTTATGTTTTTTTGTCCCAAGATTTTTTTTTTTGAAAAAAATCTACTTTTCCAATTTGTTTAATGACTGTTACTAAACCACTGTTTCTAAGTGAACGAGATATAACATTAGTAGCCTACATTAATAGCGTCAATTTAACGCATAAGTCGACCTGATCGGGCATATACTCCAAAAATTATAGTGCAAATACTAAGGGTTCCTTCGACGATAATAGCATTTTTAATAAAAAAAAATAAAAAAAAAAATTTATCCATAAAAAAATTTTTGGTTTTGATTTTATATAACAGTATGCCACAATCTATACAAAAAAATAATTTTTAGGTCTAGGACACAAAAAAATTTTTTGTTGCGTAGTGTAATTACTCGAATAAAATAAATCGAAAACTAAACTTAACAACTAGTATCACAGAACGTTCCTTTTCAAGTTATTGCGATGGAATATTGCAGATTGGTGTTATCTCTGTCTACTTTGGTGTTAATAGATTTGTTGACTCTCTGTTGAATCCGTAAGCTCTCCAATGTGTATCTTTTGTTCCCATTTTTCTCTCTGTCAAATACTCTCACTTCTTCGAAGTTTAGCTCATGACCACTCTCTTTAATATGCTGAGTCAGTGCTGTCGTTTCTTTTCCTTTTCTTATATCGATACCTCCATTCTAAACTATGCTAAGTGCAAAAAGGTAGTTTTTCAGGAGAGGCGATCAAAGTTTGATGAATTTTTTAAATTTGTGTGGAATTCCTATAATGCAAATCGAATGACCTGTACTGTTAAATATCTTTTGATTGGGTTGACGGATAAATACCAAATTTTGACTGAATATAATTTGGAATATTTAGAATTTAAAACTGCAATCGCCCTAAAACTATGCTAAGTCGACTTAGCATGTTATGTTGTTCTAGACAAATCTTTGTTTCCGTCCCAATATTTGTATACCGTACACCACACTGTGGTACAGGGTATTATGACTTTGTGCATTTGTTTGTAACACCCAAAAGGATAAGAGATAGACCCATTGTTTATTATACCGATCGACTTGTAATCACTTTCTGAGTCGATTTAGCTATGTCCGTCTGTCTGTCTGTCCGTCTGTCTGTAGATGTATTCTTGTAATCAAATTACAGGTCGCAATTATGGTCCGATCTCAACGAAACTTTGAACATATCTTTCTTTAGGCCCAATTCCCTATTCCCTATTGAATTTGGTAAAAATCGGTTCGGATTTACATATAGCTCCCATATATGTGTACCTCCGATTTGGCATATATGCACTGTATAAGCAACATTTTTGAACCGATTTGTACAAAAATTTACAGAGAGTAGTCTTTTGATACACTTAGAGACAATACAAAATGTGGGGAAAATCGGTTCATTTTTAGATATAACCCCCATATATATATTACCCCCGATTTGACATGTAAGCGCTGTAGAAACTGTATTTTATATCCGATCAGTGCGAAATTTGGCAGAAAGAGGTTTCTAATTACTCGAATGAATACTGCCGAATTCGGAGAAAATCGGTTATGATTTATGAATAACCTCCATATATATGTTTCTCCTGACTTGCTATTAAAGCGTTATAGAAGTTGTACTTTACTTCCGATCATTAAAATTTTCCAGAAAGATGTTTCTCAATTTAGGAACGAATATTTCTTAATTTAGCGATTATCGGTTCAGAATTATATAATATGTTTCTCCCCATTTACCAATTATTTCAAATTATTCTCGCAATGACCCTTATCGCATTGTTAGGGAGGTGTAGGGTATTATATATCGGCCCCGCCCGACTTTCTGCCTCTCCTTACTGGTTTCTATTATTATTATTTTTGTTATTTACCAAAAAAGTACTTACTTGCATTTAAGTATTCAGAAATATACCAATAACTTATTTTACGACAACTTTTAAGTTTTCAGTAATTCAACACATATTTTCAGAATATTCAAGTGTTCTTTAATTCCCTTTATAATTGAAATGATCACTTTTTTCAGCATAACTTCCGGGGACTCGTAATTTTTCACTAACAATGCTTGGCAAAATTGTAGCCAACGTAAATCTGAACAACTTTTGTGAACATATTAATACAATCTGAACGTGTCTAGTCACCATAAATAGCTCAAAAAACCATATAGTACCCCAAAAATGTAAGTATTTCACTGTTATGTAACAAAAATATATTTTGTTGTACAGCAACTTTATAGAAAATATTAAGGCCAATATTTTTGTGGAACATTTTAACCCTCTAGCTCCCCCACATAGCTGTAATTTTTGGCCCCATTTTAACAAATCGTAAAAAACACCCCTTAAAATGGGGAGAGAGGGGATGAAAAGTTCTACAAAAATATTGGCTTTAATCTTTTCTATAAAGTTGCTGTACATGCCCTATACCAAAAAAGTATATTTTTGTTACATAACAGTGAAATACTTACATTTTGGGGGTACAATGTGGTTTTTTGAGCTATTTAGGGTACCTAGACACGTTCAGATTGTATTGATATGTTTACCAACAATTTTCAGATTTACGTTGGCTACAATTTTGCCACGCATTGTTAGTGAAAAATTACGAGTCCCCGGAAGTTATGCTGAAAAAAGTGAAAACAAATAATTTTGTCCTTAACTTTTTCAAAAAAAAAGTACCGGAAAATTTTTTTTTTCGCAAAAAATGCTAAGAAACTTTATTCAGTATATTCTTAGCTACATTATTGGCAAACATAGTTAAGCGGTATCGCCAAGTCGGAATTAGTTGTTGGACAAAAGCTTATGACACCTTTTTCGAGAGGCCCACTGATTTTCAGAAATTTTGGGGGCCCATAAAAAAAATTGGTCACCAATTTCGCCAAACCGATTATAGGCTTATACTACCCTTTGATAGTATAATCGACATGTTGCATAGTGTTATGTAATACCTCACACCTCCCTAACAATGCGAAAAGTGGCATTGCGATAATAATTTGAAATAATTGGTTTCGTAACAAAGTACATAGCTCCACCTCCTCATCAAGGCTTATTCCAAGGAGGAGTTGAAGATGTTGATATTATACTAAATCTTAAACGACAACATTAAAATGCGCAGTATTGTATTATAGATCAAGAATCAAAAGGAACAAATCAATGGGACTATACACAATCTAAACAGTTTTTCAGCAACTTCGATCAAAAACTTTAGTTCTGCCAAATTATAGAAAGATCGGACGCAAATTATACAAAGATCGGTCGCAGGAACGTATACACGAGTATGTGGCTATATCTAAATTTGAACCGATTATCCCAAAATTAAGCAGTATTCGTTCCTAAATTAAGAAACTTCTTTCTGTCAAATTTTGTAATGATCGGAACTTAAGAACAACTTCTATGGAGCTTTGATACTAAATCGGCAGTAAGATAGGTCATATATTAATCTGAACCGATTTCCACCTAATTTGGCAGTGTTCATTTATGTAATAAGAAACCTGTTTCTGCCGAATTTCGTATTGATGGGATATAAAATACAGTTTCTACTGCGCTTACATGTAAAATCGTGAGTAACATATATGGGGGCTATATCTATATCTTAACCGATGTTCCATAAATTTTGCTGTGTTCATTTATACAATAAGAAACCTCTTTCTGCCCAATTTCGTACCGATCTGATATAAAAGGCTCTATGAAATAAAACCCAATGAAATAAATCCCAATGAAATAATCCCAAAAAAAAATATTAAAAAATATTAAATAACTCCCAAAACAAAAACTGAAATTTATCGCAAAAAAAAGTGAAATAACTCCCCCAAAGAAAAATTAAATAAGTCCCAGATATTGGGATTTATTTCGCAACGAAATAATGCCCACGAAAAAAATGAAATAAACGCCAATGAAATAATTTCCAAAAAAATTAAATAACTCCCAATTGATATTCTTTTATAAAATTACATCAACACACGCCGAGGATGATATAGTATTTCCACTAAACAGTTCTTGTGTGGCCGCCTAAATTTCTCACTCTTATCCACCAATATACGAAGTTTTTATGTGTTACATAAAGATCCGCAACTATTAGCAAGTAGATCTAATTGAATGGATCATGGAAATGGCGAAGTAAGTTCGTGTAATATATAAAATAAAATTTTGTATGATAACCATTTGTATGCTGTAGGAAATGCTGTAATGCCCGAGGAAAAAAACATTTGAAAATCCTTTACACGAATTTGTATGAGGGATATATCTGCACATCCTAAATCATTGAAATGATTAAAGCATACTATACAATTATCTCTAATTATGTCTTGTAGGCAAAACAATATTAGAAAATTGTACATGACGAGTCGGATGTGATCTAAAGCGCCGCAGGCAAATATATGTATTATCCACCATACAAAGTAAGATTTTCAAATCAATTTTTCCTGCGTCTCATTAAACCATTCCCAATAGTATATTGGGAATGGTGTAATATTGTAGTATATTGTCCCAAACATATATATGTTTAGGGTAGACTCTAAGCATGTAATATTTGGTACATACAAAAATTGTGTATTTGGGAAGATGTTGTTCTAAACAAATATTTGTTTACATCCCAATGTGACTGCTATTTGAGAAACAAATATTTATTTGCATTTAAATATTCATAAAATACATAAATTGTGTCAAATTTTTCAGTAATTCAAAGTTAAATTTTTAGAAATTTTTAATGTTTGTAAAAAAAATAATAATTGAAATCATATAATCTAGGGTCAATATAAAGTACTTAGAGAATTGACAACTAATGATGGCTTGGAATACTCAGAATTTTTAAATGATTGATTTAAAACAGAAGGTAATGCTGCATATGGTATCGTACAATTCGAAACCAAGGAAAATTTTAAACTGAAATTTGAAAAACTCAGCAAAAGTTTTGGAAATCTTTTTTAAATAAAATATATTTGGAAAAATTCCTAAATAATAATTTTATTTTTATTTAAACACATATTTTATTTGAGAAATTTGGTTTGCAAATATAATTTGTTGTAATATATTAATATATGCGTTCCAAATATATTTTATTGATTTTCAAATAAAATTTATTTGCTAAGAAATATAAAATATTTAAAAATTTGTGTTCCAAATTTATTTTCTTTCGATTCAAACATATCAAAAAAAAGCGATTTTGCCCCGTGTACCAATGATTAATTCCTGCGCGTTTTTCATTTGCAATTGTATGGTATTAAAATAAGTATTAATTTGTATTTAAGACATAACTATTTTTTTAAATACAGTATATTAATGGAGAATATTTGTTTATTTACTTATTATTGAACTTTTTATTTTATTGACGTTGTTCAATTGTGTTCTGTTCCATTTTAAATTCCACAAGTCTTTTTTATTTAATACTAAAAAGAAATAAAAAAGTTATAAGGATTTCAAACCACTTCATGGATAAAAATAAATTAATAATTATGTCTTAAATAAAAAGTTATAATAAACTCAAACCCCATTGGTCATTTTGGGTCACCCTGTATAATATTTTCTGATCAACATGTTATTTCTTACACATACATACTTCCTTCAAAATTTAAATAATGAAATAACTACCAAAAAAATTAAATAAATACCAAAATTTTTAAGAAATGAAACAAGCCCCAAATTTTTTTTATTAGGGAATTATTTCATTGGACCTTTTTTGGGTGTTTTACAGAAACGAAATAAACCCCAAGTAAAAAATTAAAACCCAACATTTTGGGATTTATTTCACGAAGAAATAAATTCCAAAATGTATGAATTTTGTTGGGGTTTATTTCATTTTATTTTTGGGTGTTATTTCATTGTGGTTTATTTCATAGAGCCGATATAAAATACTGTTTCTACAGCCCTAACATGTAAAATCGGGGGTAAGATATATATGGGAGAAAATATCTACACGGAGGAAAATCGCCATTTTTGATATGTTTGAATTGAAAAAAATGTATTTGGAAACGATTTTTTTAAATATTATATATTTGTTAACAAACAAATTTTATTTAAAAATCATGAAACATTGTTTGGAACGCATATATTAATATATTAGAACAATATATGTATATTTGCGCACTGACTTTCACAAATAAAATATGTATTTACCCACAAACAAAGTTATTGTTTAAGATGTTTTCCAAATATATTTTATTTAAAAATGATTTTTTAAACTTTGCTGAATTTTTCGAATTTGAGTTAGTTTTTCCTAGATTATAGTTAAAATGTCTTTAGCAGCATTAGCTGTTGTTTTACATCAATTAATTTTAATTTATAAGTATTCCAATTCATCACTTTTTGTCAATCCATCAATGCAATTTGTATTTACGAAAGATTATACGATTTAAGTTTTAATTAAATTTTACAAACATATAAAATTTAAAAAAAAATTCTCTTTGAACATCTGAAAAAAAGAAACTTGTCTTTAAGTTAAGGCATTGATACATTGCCAAAATACATAACTACAAAATACTATTCCAAATAAAAAAAATATAAGAATGGGAACATATTTTTGTTTAGAACAATATCCTCCTAAACATATAATATTTGTGTATGTCAAATATTATATGTTTGGAGTGTACCCTAAACATATGTATAATTCAAGCCGAATATGTTTGGGACAATATACTACAGAAGCGATTTTTTTTCAGCGTGTAAATATGAACCGATTTTCCTCAAACTGAGTACTGTTTCTAAGTGTGTCAAGAGACTTCTCTGTTTATACAGTGCATATATTCCAAATAGGGGTACGTATGTATGTATGGGAGCTATATGTAAATCTGAACCTTTAACCAAATTCAATAAGGATCGTTCTTGGGCCAAAAGAAAGATTTGTGCTGTTTCATTGAGATCGGACCATAATTGCAACCTGTACTTTCATTACAAGAATACATGCACAGACGGACGGACAGACAGACGGACATAGCTAAATCAAATCAGAAAGTGATTCTAAGTCGATCGGTATAAGTAATAAACGATGGGTCTATTTCTTCTCCTTTTGTGTTACAAACAAATGCACAAAGTTATAATACCCTGTACCACAGTGTGGTGTAGGGTATAAAAAGGCGATTTTGCATAATACTTATGCAAACGCGTGGACGGAATTTTACAAATGAAGGCTCGTTTGTAAGGCCGTGACTTGTAATTTCAAGTACATATTTTAATGATGGTTAATTTAAAGTTTTTTTTGCATCCTGTACATCAATGACACCAACTTAAAATTCTGAGAAAAATATATGTATGTAGCCATATTTGTCCTAAACTGACCCTACATATTTCAAGATGGTGTTCAGGCTCGTTCTTTTTATCCCCTCACCTTAGAGAGGAGGGTATATATTATTTGCTACGAGCCAAAAGTGTAACACATCGAAGGAGTGACCTAAGACCCTAAGTATGTTCGGCGGATATCCGTTTTGGGTCATTTTAAGTCGAATGAGAAATGTCCGTCCGTCTGTCAGTCTGTCTGTCTGTTGGCTGGTGCGCACGATAACTCTCGAAAGGAGTAACCGATTGACTTCAAATTTGGTATGTGGTAATATTTTCTTCTATCTCCGGATAAGTTCGAAGATGGGCTATATTGGTCCTCTCCTTCTAGTACCTCCCCCACAAAGGGTAAACATTTAGTGAAATATTGATTATTTAATAACTGCTATACTACTTATTAGAATCCTATGAAATTCTACACATAGTATTGATTTATTAGTCTCTATTACCTCGAGAAAAATGGGCGAAGTTTCCATAGCCCTTTTGGTACCTCCCACACAATTGGACAATTTTGAACCAAAAGTTAATAGTTTATAACTTTATTACAAGTGCATACAAATACTTGAAGTTTTATACAGTGTAATTGTTTAATAGTAGCTACAATACAGTAAAAAATGGGCATTATTTCCACGCTCCTTTTGGTACCTCTCACACAAATGGACTATTTTGTAACAAAAGTTACCGGCTTATAACTTTAATACCAGTACATACAACTACTTGAAATTTTGTACAGTGTAATGCTTTTATAGTACCTAGAGTCCAGAGAAAAATGGGCGTTATTGACAACCCCCTTTTGGTACCTCGCACACAAAAGAACCTTTTGTTAACAGCTTATAACTATAATACCAGTACATACTTTGAAGTTATTAAATGGAATTTAAATGGATAATAATTTAAATAAAACAAAATAATAAATAAATTTATATATATTTTTTTTGGAATCGAGGTGAGGGGATTCCTAAGTCGGTTTACCCGACTGAACTTTCTTACTGGTTTAAAACAGTATTTACTAAAAATGCCAATGCCAAAATGCCTTTATAAACTACACGCTGCAAAAAATTCGCTTCTGTAGTATATTGTCCCAAACATATTCGGCTTGAAACATATATATGTTTGGGTACACTCTAAACATATAATACTGGGTACACACAGAATGTATATATTTGGGAAAATGTTATTCTAAACAAATCTTTGTTTGCCTCCCAATATGTTTATACCCTACACCACACTGTGGTACAGGGTATTATAAGTTTGTTTCACGGCAGATGTTTGTAACACCTGAAAATAACACAGCTAGACCCACCTTAAAGTATACCGATCGAATCAGAATCACTAGCTGAGTCGATTTAACGATGTCCGTCCGTCCGTCTGTCCATGTAAAGTTGTTCGTCGACTACAGGTCGCAATTTTACTCCGATCGTTCTGAAATTTTGCAGTTTAGAGTATTTCGCGGCTGTTAAGATCGCTATTGAATTTGGTTGAAATCGGTTCAGATATAGATATAGCTCCCATATATATCTTTCGTCCGATTTGGCCCTTTAGTCCTATAGAAGCTGTATTTTACATCCAATCGTTTTGAAATTTAGAATGGTAGAGTTTCTTGATCCACGAACCAACATTGCCGAATTTGAAGAAAATCGGTTCAGATTTAGATATAGCTCCCATATATATGTTTCGTCCGATTTGGCCCTTTAGTCCTATAGAAGCTGTATTTTACATCCGATCGTTTTGAAATTTAGAATGGTAGAGTTTCTTGATCCATGAACCAACATTGCCGAATTTGAAGAAAATCGGTTCAGATTTAGATATAGCTCCTATATATATCTTTCGTCCGATTTGGCCCTTTAGTCCTATAGAAGCTGTATTTTATATCCAATCGTTTTGAAATTTAGAATGGTAGAGTTTCTTGATCCATGAACTAACATTGCCGAATTTGAAGAAAATCGGTTAAGATTAAGCTATAGCTCCCATATATATGTTTCGTCCGATTTGGCCCTTTAGTCCTATAGAAGCTGTATTTTACATCCGATCGTTTTGAAATTTAGAATGGTAGAGTTTCTTGATCTATGAACCAACATTGCCGAATGTGAAGAAAATCGGTTAAGATTTAGCTATAGCTCCCATATATATGTTTCGTCCGATTTTGCTCTTTAGTCCTGTAGAAGCTGTATTTTACATCCAATCATTTTGAAATTTAGAATGGTAGAGTGTCTTGATCCATGAACCAACACTGCCGAATTTTAAGAAAATCGGTTAAGATTTTTTCTGTAGCTCCCATATATATGTTTCGTCCGATTTGGCCATTTAGTCCTATAAAAGCTGTATTTTACATCCAATCGTTTTGAAATTTAGAATGGTAGAGTTTCTTGATCCATGAACCAACATTGCCGAATTTGAAGAAAATCGGTTAAGATTTAGCTATAGCTCCCATATATATGTTTCGTCCGATTTTGCTCTTTAGTCCTGAAGAAGCTCTATTTTACATCCAATCATTTTGAAATTTAGAATGGTAGAGTTTCTTGATCCATGAACCAACACTACCGAATTTGAAGAAAATCGGTTAAGATTTAGCTATAGCTCCCATATACATGTTTCGTCCGATTTGGCCCTTTAGTCCTGTAGAAGCTGTATTTGAAATCTAATCATTTTGAAATTTAGAATGGTAGAGTTTCTTGATCCATGAACCAACGCTGCCGAATTTGAAGAAAATCGGTTAAGATTTAGCTATAGCTCCCATATATATGTTTCGTCCGATTTTGCTCTTTAGTCCTGTAGAAGCTGTATTTTACATCCAATCATTTTGAAATTTAGAATGGTAGAGTGTCTTGATCCATGAACCAACACTACCGAATTTTAAGAAAATCGGTTAAGATTTAGCTATAGCTCCCATATACATGTTTCGTCCGATTTGGCTCTTTAGTCCTGTAGAAGCTGTATTTGAAATCCAATCATTTTGAAATTTAGAATGGTAGAGTTTCTTGATCCATGAACCAACGCTGCCGAATTTGAAGAAAATCGGTTAAGATTTAGCTATAGCTCCCATATATATGTTTCGTCCGATTTGGCCCTTTAGTCCTATAAAAGCTGTATTTTACATCCAATCGTTTTGAAATTTAGAATGGTAGAGTTTCTTGATCAATGAACCAACACTACCGAATTTTAAGAAAATCGGTTAAGATTTAGCTATAGCTCCCATATATATGTTTCGTCCGATTTGGCCCTTTAGTTCTATAGAAGCTATATTTTACATCCAATCGTTTTGAAATGTAGAATGGTAGAGTTTCTTGATTCATGAACCAACATTGCGGAATTTGAAGAAAATCGGTAAAGATTTAGCTATAGCTCCCATATATATGTTTCATCCGATTTGGCTCTTTAGATCCAATCGTTTTTATACCCTACACCACACTGTGGTACAGGGTATTATTTAAGTATAAAATGTCCCAAAAGTAAATTTATGTAAACAATTTATACATGAATTACAAAATTTATATATCAGAGTTATTCAATATTACGAGAGTGGTGTAGGGTATTATATAGTCGCCACCGCCCGACTTTAGCCTTTCCTTACTGGTTTTATTTGGGACTATTATTTCCGAAACAAATATATATTTGCACTTAAGAATTCAGAAAATACGTTAGTTGTGTCAAATTTTTTACTAACTCAAAGTTATTTTTTTGTAATTTTTAATGTTCGTAAAAATACAAATAAAAATAAATGAAATCGTATAATCATGGATCAATATAAATTACTTGAAGGGTTGATATACATGATGACTTGGAATACTAACTCAGAAATTTGAAATTATTGATTTAAAAAGAAGTTAATGCTACATATGGTATTGTAACTTAAAGGTACAATTCGAAACTAAGGAAAAATTTAAACTGAAATTCTAAAAAGGCAGCCAAAGTTTTGAAAATCTTTTTTTAAATAAAATATATTTGGAGAAATTCCTAAACAATAATTTTATTTCTACTTGAAAACATACTATATTTGAAAAATTTAGTTTGGAAATATATTTTGTTGTAATATATAAATATATGCGTTCCAAATATATTTTATTGATTTTCAAATAAAATTTATTTGCTCAGAAATATATAATATTCAAAAATTTGTGTTCCAAATATATTTTCTTTCGATTCAAACATATCAAAAAAGGCGATTTTGCCCCGTGTATGAAAAATGTTGAAATCACAAAATAGACAGAATGATTCCAATAAAAAACAACTTAGAGTAGTGGCATTTTTAACTAAAAATGCTATTATATAGAAACTGAAGAAAACACCAGATTGAAATTTATAGAATCAGATTATGTAGGACTACTCGCTGAAAAAATCGCTTCTGTAGTATATAGCCCCAAACATATTCTGCCTGAAACATATATATTTTTAAGGTACACTCCAAATATATAATATTTAACACATACAAATAATATATGTTTGCGAGGATGTTATTCTAAACAAAACTATGTTTACATCCTAATATTTATACCCTACACCACACTGTGGTACAGGGTATTATGACTTTGTGCATTTGCTTATAACACTTAAAAAGAGAAGAAATAGAAACATTGTTTTTATACCGATCGACATGGAATCACTTTTTGAGTCGATTTAGCCATGTCCGTCTGTCTGTCCATGTATTCTTGTGATGAAATTTAGCACGGTGCTCTTGTTTGGCCAAAGGACGACCCCTATTGACATTGGTCAAAATCGGTTCGGATTTAGATATAGCACTCATATATATGTTACCCCCGATTTGACATGTAAGCGCTGTAGAAATTGTATTTTATATCAGATCAGTACGAAATTTAACCGAGAGAGTTTTCTTATTACATGTATGAGCACCGCCAAATTCTTTAAGCAATGACCATTTTCGCATTGTTAGGGAGGTGGTTCCTTACTGGTTTTTATTTGGATTTATTATTTCCCAAACAAAGATTTATTTGCATGAAAATATATCGACACTTCAATTGTTTTAAGTTTTCCGCAATTGAAAGTTTGTAACAGGCGTATTAAAATGAATATCTTATTTTTATATTATGACTGGATATAATTTATTTTCGAGTACATGCATTACTTTTAATTTGATCTCTGTACTTAAACAATTCTCGCACTCTGTAACTTACACTCAATTATTATTTTGCACTCAATTGTTAATGTAACTTCTCTTTGTTTGTTTGTTCTGTTTCACTCATTTATTTACATGTAATTACATTTAGCTACTCATTTAAATCATTTTTACAACAACAATAGTATGTTTCAATTCATTTCTGTTACATACTCATGTTTATAACAACAAAATCTTGTTTCAATTCGTTATGTTACATTGTCTTATTTATTCCGTTAATCCTAATTTTGTTGGTTCCCAAAACTTCTTTTAAATATGAGTACGCAAAGAAGATTTTTGTCATTCCTATTCTGGCATTTGCTCAATAAAGATCTAAAGGAAAAATGATCGCTGAGTTTTATTTTGGCAACCAGTGCCAAAAGGAAAATAAATTAATACAAAAATAAATATATATTAACTGAAAGTGGTCCAGATTTGACGGGAAACGTCTGTTTGGGACCCTTTCACATAAATAATAGTAGGCGAATTTGACGAATTGCGTCTGTTCGGCCTCTGATAAAACATCACCTTGCAAAGAAGCAAATAATTTCTTTAAAAAACACTCTTCTCGTCTCATGCTGAACATTCGACACACACTTCGGTGTAATCCCTCTACAAGTTGATTTTTAGAAAATTTTAATGTTTGTTAAATTTATTTATAAATGAAATCTTGTATAACAATAAATTGGTTGAAGGATTGACAACAAATGATGATTTGGGATAGTAAGAAAATAAAAATAAGAGACTGCAAACAGAAGTCAACGCTATGTACGAGTATGTCATCTTAAACGTGAATGCATAAGTAGTTCGAATACAAGAACAAAATAAAACTTAAGTTCAAAAAATTCAGCAAAGTTTTGAATTTTTTTTTTATAAATAAAATATATTTGGAGATAGTGAGCGCCCCAGTAGGCGAGTTGGTAGCGTACTCGACTATCAGTTTGGGGTCGTGGGTTCGATTCCCACCAGAGGCTCTGGTCTGTCGCTGCAAACTTTTAGCCATATGGTCTTAGTAACCTGGCCTTTCCCTAGACCTTAAAATTGGAATATAAATTTACTTTGTATTTAAACACATATTTTATTTCAGAAAATTAGTTCGCAAATACATATATTTTGTTCTAATATATTAACATATGCGTTACAAATACATTTATTGATTTTCCAACAAAATTTATTTTCTCAGAAATATATAATATTTAAAAATTTGTGTTCCAAGTATATTTTCATTGGACTCAAACATATTAAAACAGGCAATTTTCCCCGTGTACATGCCTATATATATTTGTTGGTGTTTTCCTGGTCCAGTGGACAATTTACAACATAGGAGGAAAAATATATAACGATATATGCAAATATTGAAAAATTTTCGCATATATCTAGGGTGTCCAAGTCAATACCTTTAAGATGAGCTTTAATTTGTACACGGAGGAAAATCGTCATTTTTAATATGTTTAAAACGGAAGAAAATATTCTTGGAAACGATTTTTTTAAATATTATATATTTGTTAACAAATAAATTTTATTTGAAAATCAAGAAATTTTGTTTGGAACGCATATATTAATATATTAGAACATAATTTATTTGCAAACTGAATTTCACAAATAAAATATGTGTTTACACACAAACAAAGTTATTGTTTAAGAAGATTTCCAAATATGTTTTATTTAAAAAGATTTTTAAAACATTACTGACTTATTCGAATTTTATTTAGCTTTTCCTAGGTTTCGTGTTACACTTTATAGCTAAAAATGTCCTTATTTATAAATATTCCTATTCATCACTTTTTGTCAATCCATCAATGTCGTTTATATTTACGAAAGATTGTTCGATTTAAGTTTTGATTAAATTTTACAAACATATAAAATTTATAAAAAAAAATTGCTCTTTGAAAATCTGAAAAACAGAAACCTTGTCTTTAAGTTAAGGCATTTTATACATTACCAAAATAAATAATTACAAATGAATCCATGTTTCGGAAATACTAGTTCCAAATAAAAAATATTTGAATGGTAGCATATTTTTGTTTAGAACAATATCCACACAAACATATAATATTTGTGTGTGTAAAATATTATATATTTGGAGTGTACCCTAAACATATGTTTATTTCAAGCCGAATATGTTTGGGACAATATACTACAGAAGCGATTTTTTTTCAGCGTGTATCCACAAACGCGTTCTTAAACTATAACAAATGCAATATTCGCATCTGAGGAATTTTGTAATAATTATTTTTTAGAAAAGAATGGGGCTGAACGCCATCTTAAAATTGTTAGCGCTAGTTTTGAATTTATGGGGCTACATAATTATATTTTCCACAGAATTTTAAGTTCATATTTGATGTCATTGATGTGCAAAATGCAAATTAAATTTGCAGATGCATCGGATGCATTTAAAAATGTTAAGGACGCTAAAATTAATCCCAACTATATAAAGAACAATGAACGACATTTAAAATGAGTCTTCATTTGTAAAAATCCGTCGACGAGTTCCGAAAATACACAATTCGAAGCGTACGCCTTTTCTTTCAGATGCTAATAACATCTGGAAAACATTTTTGTATTTTTTTCGCCAACTATAAAATGTTTTATTCTGAGCAGAGAATCGATATGCAAATTCATTTTAAAATAGGAAATGGTGACCCAAAAAAGGTGCTCGGTTTGATATGGAATGAACGAAATGCATTCCATACAAAATTTCTTGATTTTGAAATAAAATGTATTTGTTCACAAGAATATAATATTTAAAAAAATTGCTTCAAAATATATTTTCTTTCAATTCAAACATATCAAAAATGTCGATTTTCACACTTACATTAGTGAAGAAAGGTTCATTATAAACATTAATAACATTAAAAAAAAGTTTAAATAAAATATTTTTGGGTCAAAATATTTTTTATTGATTTATCACTAGGACATTCTCCGGGCCTTACACCATCTTTGCCTCTATTATGTATTATAAGGGGTGGTTAAGTTTTAAAGTCCGATGTTGATTTTGAATAAAACACAAATTATTTAGGAAATTATTGTCATTTCTTTTTATTATGATAATATTGGTATGGTTCAATTATGTATGGAACAAAATATCGGCCAAACGGCCGCCTCGACCTCGGCGGCACACCTTCATCCGATGGTCCAAATTTTCAATGACGCTGAGGCATAATTGAGGTTCTATGCCGTTAATGTGCCGAATTATCTCATCCTTTACCTCTTGCATTTTTGCTGGCTTATCGACGTACACCTTTTCTTTCAAATAACCCCAAAGAAAGAAGTCCAACGGTGTCAAATCACATGATATTGGCGGCCAATTGACATCGCCACGACGTCAGATAACACGGCCATTGAATTTTGCGCAAGAGAACCATTGTTTCGTTAGCTGTGTGGCAAGTGGCACCGTCCTGTTGAAACCACATATTGTCCACATCCATATCTTCCAATTCGGGCCATAAAAAGTTCGTTATCATCTCACGATAGCGAACACCATTCACAGTAACTGCCTGACCGTCCTCATTTCGAAGAAGTATGGCCCGATGACGCCGCCATCCCATAAGCTGCACCAAACGAACTGGGCGAGCATGCACAGGTGTTTCCACACCTCCTACAGACCCGGTTTGCTGAATTCTCCCAAATTGCGTTAGTCTGAAATTGAGAAATATCAAATGAAATGCAGAAAAAGTGTGGTTCACATTCAACATCGGCCCTTACTATTTAACCACCCTTTAGAATACAAAGTTTTTTAAAAACGGTGAAGCAAACACAATTAATTGACAGCTCAGCTGCTCGTATAGCTATTTCACGGATGCTATTCCGATCATTCAGCGAGATTTAGCAGTGTTGATTCGGTCATAAATCCAGCTCTAAGAGGCGTAGCTTCTTCCAAACAAATAATAATTATTCCTTACTTCTGTTATTTCAACTCGAAAAAAACAACGCCAAGAAGCGATTTTTTGTTTCAAATTACTACAGTGTACTTGTTCATAGTGCCCAGAGAAGGGGATGTTCAACTCAAAAAATATCTCTTTTACTATCTTCAGTAATACGAAATAATTTTTAACTGAATGCTAAGTAGAATAATTTCTTCTTCTAATGATTTAAAAATAGTTAACGAGTGGTTATTGGTTAAAACTCAACCCAATTTTGTACACATATGAGTTATAGATTATTGTTTAACGTTGCTTATATATCCCCATGAAATGCGTCGCTTAGCATTTTCTAAACGCATACACGCAGTTGCCTCTGTTTCATAAAGGCATACCATAACTAATGTTTCTACCATAATGAAAAAGTCATAACTCACACTCTAAGCCAACGACTATATATATCCTGCCTCTCGGAAAACAAGCAAAAATGAACATATTTGTTTGCGGACATGGAGCACATAAAGGTCATGATATGATTTGTGGCAGTAGGTTACTTTATCGCATGTGTATGGACATATTAAAGCCCAGGGTAACACATGGTCTGGTCTTTTTTGTGCTCATGTTTGTATACAACTTTTCACAGTGTTCAGAAAATGAATTTTAGTTTTGTTGAAACGATTTTTTTTGCTTAAACGAAGTTTCGTGTTAGGAAAAACAAGTAAGAAAGTTTCAGTCGGGTAAACCGACTAAGGTATACCCTCACTTTGTGAGTAATGTAATATTGAATATTACTCGAATTATTCTGTCAATTTGTGTGGGAGGTACCAGAAGGGGTTTATCAAATACACCTATTTTTCGCTGAACATTAGATACTTTAAATTCATTGCACTGTGCCGAATTATAAGCATTTATGTGCACTGTTAAAAACGTTATGAGATATTAAATTGTGGTATGATTTGGGCATTTTGTGTGGGAGGTACAAAAAGGGGCGTGGCGATAACGCCCATTTTTCACAGGGCTATAGACACTATAAAAACATTACACTGTACAAAATTTCAAGTATTTTTATACTCTGGTTTTAATGTTATAAGCTGTTAACTTTTGGTGCAAAAAGGTACCTTTGTGTTGGAGGTACCAAAAATGGCGTGGCAACAACGCAAATTTTTCCCTTTACTGTAGGCAATATAAAAGCATAATACTGTACAAAATTTCAAGTTTTTTTTATACACTGTTATTAAGGTTATAAGCTGTTAACTTTTGGTGCATTTGTGTGGGAGGTACCAAAAGGGACGTGGCAACTTCGCCCATTTTTCTCGAGTTGATAGCGACTAATACGCTAATACTATGTGTGGAATTTCAGAAGATTCGAATAAGTAGTATAGCAGTTATTAAATAATCAATTTTTCACAACATTTTAACTCTTTGTGGGGGAGGTACTAGAAGGAGTGGACCAATATGGCCCATCTTCGAACTTAGCCGGAGATAGAGAAAAATATTACCACATACCAAATTTGAAGTCAATCGGTTACTCCTTTCGAGAGTTATCGTGCGCACCAGCCAGAAGACAGACAGACAGACAGACGGACGGACATTGCTCATTCGACTTAAAATGACCCAAAACGGTTTTCCTCCGAACATACTTGGGGTCTTAGGTAACTCCTTCGATGTGTTACACTTTTTTCCGTAGCAAATGATATATACCCTCGCCACACTAAAGTGAGGGTATAATAAACTGCTGTACTTGTCATGTAGTCTGTCATTAAGTTTTAATTGTATTAGAGTTTTGTGAAAATTGAGTCCATTTACAAATTTTATTGAAGTCTACCCACTGTGCATATATTCAAACTTTAATACATTTGTTTTGCATCCTCATACCACACGTCTGAATTTTTGTGTCCCTGTTAGCAAAGTTGTTTGCATCAACAACTTCGACTCTTGATTTGGTGTCTATGACAGGATTTCATATATCACCTGCCATTCTTCGTAATTTTACAATAAAGAAATGGACTTTTGCTATAGGCTAATGTGTGAATATGCCTTAGGGAGATGTTCAAGAGCCAGAATTGGCGTTTTGCAAAATGTCGGAAATTATTTTAATTTTCTTTTGACAGTTCTTTTACTCCGTGACATGGGTATTCCTTAATAGAAAAGGCACCACTTCAAAATTAAGTTATTCAAATTATTTTTTGCGGAAAGTATACAAAAAAGCAGCTTTGGTCAGTCTGTTAGTTATACACTTTTCAAAATAGATCTCGTTCTACAAAAAAAAAAAACTGGTGAGGGATGGATGACAAGGATGTTTATACCTGATACATTACTGTTAAAAATATTGTCAATTTTAAGTTATTTAAGCCGTCTTTGACTTATAATAGGATCAGAATTTATTGTACGGTACGCCATTAAATCTTTGTTTGTGGTGTTTGTACTATTTTTCTCGGTATGGAACAGGCGATCCTTATGGATCATTTTGTGACTGGCTTCCTCTGATAAACAAACTTATATTAAAATGTTTTCGGAAATAAAATGTTCAATATTTATTGGCCTATTGGCAAATTAAGGTAACTAATAACATACCAGCATATAATATCGTTGGAAGCGCATCAAGTTATAATCCTTAAGAATTATGTTATTAGGCGCAACAAAATGATTGGTTTGTTTTACAAGTTGAGCGTTGGAGACTGTTTTTGAAATACCACCAGAAACATTTTAGACCTAAAGCAATATTACTTTATCGAAATTTTGAGCGCGAATAATTTGAATTTTTATATTTTATGTTTAAAGAGGCGAAAAAATTAGGGATCTTTACTAATTTTTTTCCGATGCCATTCAATATTTAATATTTTTTAATTTTCGACATAAATGTACCATATTAAAAGCAATTTTTCTAGATTTTTCTCAAAATATTTTTTAAGTATGAATTTTTGTATTTTAAAGAATTCTGTCAGCTATCCGGCACAAAAAAATATGGGGTTTGTCCACAATTTAAGCGTTGGCGGCTGATTGTGGAATACCCCTACAAATTATATTTCAAAATTATGTTTTTAGACAATAAACCAGTAAGGAATGACAGAAAGTCGGGCGAGCCGACTATATAATACCCTACACCTCCCTAACAATGCGAAAATGGGCATTGTGATAAGAATTTGTTCATACATGTAATAATAAAACTCTCTCTGCCGAATTTCATACTGATCGGATATAAAACACCGTTTATACAGCGCTTACGTGTCAAATCGGGTGAAACATATATATGGGGGATATATAAAAATCTGAAAGGATTTTCCCCGAATTTGGTAGTGTTCATTCATGTAATAAGAAAGTTCTCTCTGCTAAATTTCGTACTGATAAGATATCAAATACGGTGTCTACAGCGCTTACATGTCAAATCGGGTGTAACATATATATGGGGAATATATCTAAATCTGAACCGATTTTCCCCGAATTTGGCAGTGTGCATTCATGTAATAAAACAACTCTGCCAAATTTCGTTCTGATCTGATATAAAATACATTTTCAACAGCCCTTACATGTCAAATCGGGTGAAACATATATATGGGGGATAAAATTAAATCAGAAACTATTTTCTTCGAATTTGGTAGCATTCATTCACGTATCGGGTGTAACATATATATTGGGACTATGTTCAAATCTGAACCGATTTTCCCCGAATTTGGCTGTGTTCATACATATAATATGAAAACTCTCTCTATTGAATTTCGTACTAATCTATATATATATAAAAATGAAATGGTGTTCGTTGGTACGCGATGGACTCGAAAACGGCCGAACAGATTTTGCTGAATTTGCATGAGAATATCTTTTGGTGTGTGGAAGGTTCGTAGATATATTCGGTTTTGATTGGACAATGTGGCGTGGCACCGCCCATACAACGTAAAAATTAAAAGTGGAATATCTTGGGAATTAATGGTTCAAAATACTCGAAATTCGATATGTGTGACCTTGGTATCAGTACATATCATGGAGCCAAAAACAGGTGCGATAGTGACAGTGGGCATGGCACCGCCCACACAACCTAAAATTCAAATATGAAATATTTCGAATACTATAGTAGCAAAATTCTCAAAATTGGGTATGTGTGACCTTGGTGCCAGTACGCGTTATGTAGCTGAAAACTAGGGTGATAGTGTTAGTGGGCGTGACATCGCCCACCCAACCTGAAATTTAAAAATGCTTTATTACGAGTAATATTGCGGTAAGGGTTTCCAAATTTGGTATATGTGACATTGGTAACAGTATGCGTGATGGAATGATAAACTGGTTTGACAGTTATAGTGGGTGTGGCACCGCCCACACAACCTGAAATTTACAAATACTATATTTTGAGTACAATTGCAGTAAGATCGGCGATATTTAGTATTTGTGCCTTGGTACGCGTGTTGGAGCCAAAAACAGGTGTGATTATTGACAGTTGTCGTGGTACCACCCACACTACCAGAAATTCAGAAGTGCAATATTTTGATTGCTATTGGCCCAAAATTCTCGAAATTTGGTATGTGGAACCAGATCGAGTGCTGGAGCAAGACTCTGGCGTGATAGTAACAGTGGGCGTGGCACCACCCACACAACCTGAAATGTGAAACATGACATCTGAATATATAATATTTCCTGCACTATTTTGGTGTGTAACCATCGAACTACAGCCATAATTGAACCAAAAAAATATGAATATATAATATTTCCTGCACTATTTTGGTGTGTAACCTTCGAACCACAGCCATAATTGAACCAAAAACTGGCATCGTATTAACAGTGGGTACTCCACAACCTGAAATTTCAAAATTCAATATTTCGATCACTATATCAGCCATGGTTTCGAAGTTTGGATGTCTGGCCCTGGTAGCAGTAGGGGTGATGGAGCTACAAACAGGGACGATGGAAACAGTTGGCATGACACCCCCATATAAATAAAAAATGTAGAACGCAATATTTGAAATAGTATTGCAGTGATATCTTTGCAAAAGAGAGTGATAAGGGCGTGGCGCCGACCATACAACCCGAGATGTGAATTTGAAAAATTTCCAATATCATTGCAGGACAGTTTCGAAAATTTGCATGAAAATAGTGTCGATGGACAAAGTACTCAAAACGAAATATATAGAGGCGTTGCACTCATCGTCTTGAAGTTTATAGTGGATGTTGTTGATAGAACTCTACGGAATCTGATTAAAAAGCTGATCTGTGGAAGTATCTGTGCATACGACACGCTTGCTGAAAACGAAATAACAGGAGCCCATAATATCTAGATTGACGCTTGACCAAGTGTGTTTAGTATTTAAGTGCAATATGGATGACCCGAAAACACTGCCGTAATATCAAGAGTGTCCACATATCATATGGTTCTATTTCACAGAAACGCACTTTGAGGGCAGCGAAGCGCACAGGGTCAGCTAGTCGGATATAAAAAACGATTTCTACAGCGCTTACATGTCAAATCGGGTTAAACATATATATGGGGGATATATCTAAATCTGAAAGGATTTTCTTCTAATTTGGTAGTGTTTATTCGCGTAATAAGAAAACTCTCTCCGCCGAATTTCGTACTGATTACATACAAACCAGTAAGGAAAGGCAGAAAGTCGGGCGGGCCGACTATATGAAACCCTACACCTCCCTAATAATGCGATAAGGGTCATTGCTATAATAATTTGATATATATGTGGCTATATCTAAATCTTAACCGATTATCGCTAAATTGAACAATATTCGGTCCTAAATTGAGAAACATCTCTGCCAAATTTTGTAATGATCGGAAATAAAGTACAACTTCTGTAGCGCTTTGATACCAAATCAGGAGGAACATATATATGGAGGTTATATCTAAATCTGAACCGATTTTCCCTGAATGCGCATTCATGTAATAAGAAACCTCTTTTTGACGAATTTCGTACTGATCGGATATAAAATGCAGTCTTTACGCCGTTTACATGCCAAATCGGGTGTAACATACTTATGTATCGGGCCTATATCTAAAACAGAACCGATTTTCCTCGAATTTGGCGGTATTATTTCATGTAATAAGAAACCTCTTTTTGCCAAATTTCGTACTGATCGGATATAAAATACAGTTTCTACAGCGCTTACATGCGAAATCGGGGGAACATATACATGGGGATATAACTAAATATGAACCGATTTCCTCCAAATTTGACAGTGTTCATTCGTGTATTAAGAAACCTCGTTCTGCCGAATTTCGCAATGGTCGGATATAAAATACAGTTTCTACAGCGCTGTCAAGTCAAATCGGGGATAACATATACGAGGAATGTTCAAAAAATATCGGGAATTTTTAATTTCCGCTGGCTACCTGTATTTAATTTTTTATATTTTTGTAGCGTTATGTTGGTACTCATGTCCCTTACTTATGCTGACAAGGTCGGCCATTTTGAATGTTTAGTTAATTTTTGACAGCTGTTGTGATTGAATGTGTTATAACTTGTCATCGATTTTTATCTATTTCAGAAAATGGATCAAAGAATCTGCATCAAATTGTGTGTGAAAAACAAAATAAAGTGCGCTGACGCATTCCGAATGAAAACCAGTAAGGAACGACTAAAGTCGGGCGGTGCCGACTATATAATACCCTACACCACTCTCGTAATATTGAATAACTCTGATATATAAATTTTGTAATTCATGTATAAATTGTTTACATAAATTTACTTTTGGGACATTTTATACTTAAATAATACCCTGTACCACAGTGTGGTGTGGGGTATAAAAACGATTGGATCTAAAGAGCCAAATCGGATGAAACATATATATGGGAGCTATAGCTAAATCTTTACCGATTTTCTTCAAATTCGGCAATGTTGGTTCATGAATCAAGAAACTCTACCATTCTAAATTTCGATAAACGATTGGATGTAAAATACCGCTTTTATAGGACTAAAGGGCCAAATCGGACGAAACATATATATGGGAGCTATAGCTAAATCTTAACCGATTTTCTTCAAATTGGGCAGTGTTGGTTCATGGATCAAGAAACTCTACGATTCTAAATTTCAAAATTATTGGATGTAAAATACAGCTTCTACAGGACTAAAGGGCCAAATCGAACGAAACATGTATATGGGAGCTATAGCTAAATCTTAACCGATTTTCTTCAAATTCGGTAGTGTTGGTTCATGGATAAATAAACTCTACCATTCTAAATTTCAAAACGATTGGATGTAAAATACAGCTTCTATAGAACTAAAGGGCCAAATCGGACGAAACATATATATGGGAGCTATAGCTAAATCTTATCCGATTTTCTTCAAATTCGGTAGTGTTGGTTCATGGATCAAGAAACTCTACCATTCTAAATTTCAAAATGATTGGATGTAAAATACAGGTTCTTCAGGACTAAAGAGCAAAATCGGACGAAACATATATATGGGAGCTATAGCTAAATCTTAACCGATTTTCTTCAAATTCGGCAATGTTGGTTCGTGGATCAAGAAACTCTACTATTCTAAATTTCAAAACGATTGGATGTAAAATATAGCTTTTATAGGACTAAATGGCCAAATCGGACGAAACATATATATGGGAGATATAGCTAAATCTTAACCGATTTTCTTCAAATTCGGTTGTGTTGGTTCATGGATCAGGAAACTCTATCATTCTAAATTTCAAAATGATTGGATGTAAAATACAGCTTCTACAGGACTAAAGATCAAAATCGGACGAAACATATATATGGGAGCTATAGCTAAATCTTAACCGATTTTCTTCAAATTCGGCAATGTTGGTTCATGGATCAAGAAACTCTACCATTCTAAATTTCAAAACGATCGGTTGTAAAATACAGCTTCTATAGAACTAAAGGGCCAAATCGGACGAAACATATATATGGAAGCTATAGCTAAATCTTAACCGATTTTTTTCAAATTCGGCAATGTTGGTTCATGGATCAAGAAACTCTACCATTCTAAATTTCAAAACGATTGGATGTAAAATACAGCTTCTATAGGACTAAAGGGCCAAATCGGACGAAAAATATATATGGGAGCTATATCTAAATCTGAACCGATTTTAACCAAATTCAATAGCGATCTTAACAGCCGCGAAATACTCTAAACTGCAAAATTTCAGAACGATCGGAGTGAAATTGCAACCTGTAGTCGACGAACAACTTTACATGGACGGACGGATTTGACCCTTTAGTCCTATAGAAGCTGTATTTTACATCCATCGTTTTGAAATTTAGAATGGTAGAGTTTCTTGATCCATGAACCAACATTGCCGAATTTGAAGAAAATCGGTTAAGATTTAGCTATAGCTCCCATATATATGTTTTGTCCGATTTTGCTCTTTAGTCCTGTAGAAGCTGTATTTTACATCCAATCATTTTGAAAATTAGAATGGTAAAGTTTCTTGATCCATGAACCAAAACTACCGAATTTGAAGAAAATCGATTAAGATTTAGCTATAGCTCCCATATATATGTTTCGTCCGATTTGGCACTTTAGTCCTATAAAACCTGTATTTTACATCCAATCGTTTTGAAATTTAGAATGGTAGAGTTTCTTGATACATGAACCAACACTGCTGAATTTGAAGAAAATCGGTTAAGATTTAGCTATAGCTCCCATAAATATGTTTCGTCCGATTTGGCCCTTTAGTCCTATAAAAGCTGTATTTTACATCCACTCGTTTTGAAATTTAGAATGGTAGAGTTTCTTGATCCATGAACCAAAACTACCAAATTTGAAGAAAATCGGTTAAGATTTAGCTATAGCTCCCATATATATGTTTCGTCCGATTTGGACCTTTAGTTCTATAGAAGCTATATTTTACATCCAATCGTTTTGAAATTTAGAATGGTAGAGTTTCTTGATCCATGAACCAACATTACCGATTTTGAAGAATATCGGTAAAGATTTAGCTGTAGCTCCCATCCGAATAGCTGTTTCATCCGAATTGGCTCTTTAGATCCAATCGTTTTTATATCCTACACCACACTGTGGTACAGGGTATTATTTAAGTATAAAATGTCCCAAAAGTAAATTTATGTAAACAATTTATACATGAATTACAAAATTTATATATCAGAGTTATTCAATATTACGAGAGTGGTGTAGGGTATTATATAGTCGGCCCGCCCGACTTTAGCCTTTCCTTACTGGTTTTTGTATGTTTCCAGGCATTAGGAAAAGTTGATTGTGCCAGGATTGTGTTAAAAATGAATGTGAAGTACGGGAGACATTTCGGGAGTAACAGCTTGATGAATTTGGGATTTAATGAATCCATTCCTTCCGCATTTGATTTTATTGTCAGAATACTACTCAGAACTTCTTCTTCATCTACGCAACGAAATAAAAAGGTATACCCTTCAATTGCATCGCTGTTCGTGGACTGGGATCTTGAAAGGAGATGTTCGGTGGGCCGACCATTGTTGACAAAAGCTTCATTAAGAACGTTCACATCAACTTCGATAGGATTTGTTGGTTTTTTAGCAATGCCAATATTCCTAATAACTTTCCATTTAGCTCCACTATCAATAGCAGCGGTAAACCGTTGACGGTGGTAATTAGATTTGGACTGTTTTATCTGATCAGAAACTTCACGTCTTGCTTTTTTAAATTGCTCATAGAGGAATGTGGTTTTATATCTTTTCCATCTCTTGTATTTTTCATCACTATCTTTTATTAATCTTTTAATTTCATGGTTGAACCAGGGTTGATTTTTTGGGTTTCACTATTCGACTTCTCGGAGGGACACACATATTAAATAAGGTGGTAATGTGGTTCTGCATGAAAGATAATTGGTCTTCAGGAGTTTCGTTGTTATAAACATCATTCCACTCAATATTATCCGTCAAAACACCAAGAAGGTTGTACTCAATTCTGCGAAAATCTCTGTAGGAGAAAGAAATTGGTCTTTGTTTACATTTAAACCATATTTCATGAATAGAAGGTCGTGTTTTGAAAAGTTAGGCGCTGAAAGCTGCTCATAGAGTTGGACTTTGTTTTTACAGTTTACAAAAAACACATCAACATTGTCTGTATTGGTGAAATGGGTAGGATTTTCGGTATTAATTGAATAAAGGCGGAGAGTATTCATAGACTCCAAAAATGTTTTTCTATCAGTAAATTGCTATTAATATCCCCAGCAATTACTACATCATTATAGTAAACTGCTTGCTCTTCAATTGTTTCAGTTAAGTCTTTAGTAGTTATATTTTTATTTGGTCTATAGACTGTACCAATAAGAATTTTTTCGTTGTTTGAGGCTGCTATTTCCATATATATATACTCCATGGCGTTTGTGTATTACGACTTTAGTTTTACGGAACATCGCAATTCTTTACGCACATACATACAAACACCGCCTGCGTGCGATTTTCTGTCTGATCTGAATAAGAAGTATCCTAATAGTTCGTATAGAGAATCTTGGATTTCAACGTGGAACCACGTTTCAGAAACGCATATGATATCAACACCAGAGTCAATAAATATATTGCGAAATTCATCAATTTTAATATTGAGGCTCTGTGCATTTAAATGTACTATGCATAAGCCAATTTTTTGTTTCGCCAGGATCCTAACCATATTATAAAGACCGCCAGCGGAACTGTAGCCATTATGAAACGTCAAAGCTTATTAGAAAAAAGCAACGCATATACAAAACAAATTCATAATAAAACCAGTAAGGAAAGGCTAAAGTCGGGCGGTGCCGACTATATAATACCCTACACCACTCTCGTAATACTGAATAACTCTGATATATAAATTTTGTAATTCATGTATAAATTGTTTACATAAATTTACTTTTAGGACATTTTATACTTAAATAATACCCTGTACCACAGTGTGGTGTAACCGATTTTCTTCAAATTCGGCAATGTTGGTTCATGGATCAAGAAACTCAACCATTCTAAATTTCAAAACGATCGGATGTAAAATACAGCTTCTATAGGACTAAAGGACCAAATCGGACGAAAGATATATATGGGAGCTATATCTAAATCTGCACCGATTTTCTTCAAATTCGGCAATGTTGGTTCATGGATCAAGAAACTCAACCATTCTAAATTTCAAAACGATCGGATGTAAAATACAGCTTCTATAGGACTAAAGGGCCAAATCGGACGAAAGATATATATGGGAGCTATATCTAAATCTGAACAGATTTCAACCAAATTCAATAGCGATCTTAACAGCCGCGAAATACTCTAAACTGCAAAATTTCAGAACGATCGGAGTTAAATTGCGACCTGTAGTCGACGAACAACTTTACATGGACAGACGGACGGACGGACGGACAGACATCGTTAAATCGACTCAGCTAGTAATTCTGAGTCGATCGGTATACTTTAAGGTGGGTCTAGCTGTGTTATTTTAAGGTGTTGCAAACATCTGCCGTGAAACAAACTTATAATACCCTGTACCACAGTGTGGTGTAGGGTATAACAAGTAAGAAAGTTTCAGTCGTGTAATCCGATATGAAATATTACACGAGTTAATCTGCCAATTTGTATGGGTGGTATCAGAGGGGGTTTAACAAATACTCCTATTTTTCGCTAAACAGTAGATACTTCAAATATATTACACTGTACCGCATTGTAAGCGTTTATGTGAACTGGTATATTAAAGTTATGATTTGGCAATTTTGTTTGGGATGTACCAAAAGGAGCGTGTTGATAACGCCCATTTTTCAAAGGGCTATAAGTTCTTTAAAAATTTACACTGTGCAAAATTTTGTTGTATTTTCGTGCATTGTGTAGAGTTATTAAAGAATCAATATTCCACTAAAAGTTAACCCTTTGTGGGGGAGGTACTAGAAGGGGTGGACAAAAATATCCCATCTTCGAACTAATCCGGAGATAGATACAAATATTACCACATACCAAATTTGAAGTCAATCGGTTACTCCTTTCGAGAGTTATCGTGCGCTCCAGCCAGCAGACAGACAGACAGTCAGGCGGACGGACATTTCTCATTCGACTTAAAATGACCCAAAACGAACATACTTGGGGTCTTAGGTCACTCCTTCGATGTGTTACACTTTTTTCGGTAGCAAATGATATATACCCTCGTATCACTAAAGTGAGGGTATAAAAACGATTTAGGAACAAACATAATTAATATAATCGCAGTAGATTTCATCAGAAATATATAATATATTATAGGATCTAGATAAGTATTTAATTGACATATTGTTCTCGAAATTCTTGACTGCCAGGGTCATCATCGAAGTTGACTGTATCAACGGCATGATATGTCGAACGAAAAAATTTAGTTAATTCCTCTGCAGATTCGGTCATTGGGTTTTTTATTGCTTCATCGATTTTTGCAGTTAATATTTCAGTTTGTTTCATGAGTTTCTGTACAATTAGTTGTATTATCTTAGGCGATTAATTTTTAGACGATATCGAAGTATTTTCCCCTTACGTTTTTTTAAAATTAGGTGTTGAAACTAGTCCTCTTCGTAGATTTGACATTATTGGTCGATTGATTGGACGATTAATTGTATTTAAATTTATGGCAATGCTTTTATTGCACGATAGCGAGTTACCCTATTATCACGGACAATTACCAATAACACTTTTCTGATGCAATGTAATCGTGGAGTAATCGATAACAGTTATCGATCGATTTGCCTTCACTTGGTTTGATAGACAAGGTCAGCTGTTTTGTTTTGTTTCAATTTGTTGTGTGTTGTGTGACCACTTTCCAGTCAAAACAAGTAAAAGTAAATAAATGATGTTTTAAGTTTACTTTTAAACAAAGAAAAATTACTTTTTATCACTACACAAAATGCTGCCTTCAACTTCACAAGAAGAAACTGGCCTGCTCTACGGATTTCCGCGGTTTAAGTATCTGCGGTTACGTGCGAGGATTTAGCCGGGCAAAAACAATGGAGCACAGAAAAAACACGTCTAAACCGAAGTAAGTTTTTGCTGTTCTAGCTACCTTGGACCAAAGCAACGTTTATCGGTGGTACAAAATGTTCTTAGAGGGCCGAGAAGATGCGAAGGACGAACAGCGTGCCGGATGCCCGAGCTCACAGTTTTCTCTGATTGTCGGGGCGTGGTGCATTATGAGTTCTTGCCACAGGGTAGTACGGTCAATAAAGAATATTACCTGCAAGTTATGGCATCTCCTAAATACCGGTGAATGCGTCCTGCGTCTGTCAAACTCGACTTCAAATGTATGGAAATGTACTACAGCTACCCAAATACGCATGCGGATACGCCGGATAATTTAAAAAATCCGAATTTGACAGTGCGCTTACCACTACAACGAAAGAAATCAAAACAACAACAACAGAAAACATAAACACAAACAGATGACAAGCATTTAATTTTTTTATTTTGGAACAGTGCACGAAGTAGAAAAATATTAAATGTTGAATTTGCTGGAAATACTAAATACAAACAGGTAAGAATTTAATATTTTACTATTATAATTTATATTAAAATGTGCTTTTCAGATTAACAGCGAAGAAATGATTGAAATAGCTGGGACACTGCCCACTTCTGGAATACAAAGGAGCCTCTCCACAAATGTGTAAAAATTAAGGAGGGCACATGGCAAGCAATTTCTCTGGAGTTGTCAACACCAAGTAAATTCCAAAACTTTAAAATATGTACCAGCATTTTTGTCTTAATGTTTATTCAATCAACAGAAACATGGGGAACCTATTCATGCTGATTGGACGCCAGGAATCCATTTTCAAGAACACATTTTGATTCCGGTCGGATCGAACCCAAGAAAATCGTTAGTCTAGGTGATTGTTTTTCCTGCAATGAAGCAGGAAAAACAACAGTTTTTATTTCCATAGTTTTACGATGCTGCAACGCATTTGAATTCCATGTTCAAAGAGGACATTTGGAAATATCAATTGAAACTGGCCAATAAACAATTCTCTACTTGAGGCATGATTATAAAACAGAATTTGATTAAATAGCGATACTTTCATGTGAAATAAAACACGATTTAGTGCCAACATGGCAAGTGCCACAAGGGAACTGACAGCTTCGATAGATTTGGATGGCGTTTACAAAGTCAGGAGGAGAATTACAGGTCTTTACATTTTGCACAACCAATAAAGAGTTTAAGAAACATAATTTGACTTCGGTGGACAAAACCAACGTCTTAAGATACTCCACGATTACTAATATTTCCATTCTTCTCTAATGAAAAACAGCATCTTGAATAACAAACACATTAAAACATATAACTGCAATGCTATGGAAATAGTTAAAAACGTTATGTCATTGGGGTGTATACACAATAATACTGCTCAAATGTAAACTATGAAATTGCTTCGGTGCAGTCCGGTTTCTACAATCTTTCCGTACGAAAACATAGTTAGAAAGTTGAGAAGGCGAAGAAAAATGAATTGCTCTCTCTGCAAAATGTTTTAAATACGAATGTCTCCTGGTTTTGGAGTATATTTCTATTCCCTCTTCTTTGCGGTCTGTCCAGAATATTTTCAAAAATATAAATCATCCATAATATCGATATTGCTCTAAATATCCACTCCAAATGTAGAAAAACAAAATTTTTCTGGAATGGGGATGAAAAGTCAGCTGTTTTTTGTTTACTGCGTATTTGGGTGCAGCGCACGTTAAAATTTATCCATAGTGCACAAGCAACGATGTGTGTTCGACTTAGAATCACTTTCTGAGTTGATTTAGCTATGTCCGTCCGTCCGTCCGTCTGTGCATGTATTTCTGTAATGAAAGTACATGGTCCGATCTCGAAGAAACTTTACCCATATCTTTTTTTTTGCCAAGGACGATCCCTATTGAATTAGGTTAAAATTGGTTTAGATTTACATATAGCTTCCATATATAGGTACCTCCGATTTGGCATATATGCACTGTTTAAGCAACATTTTTGAACCGATTTGTACAAAAACTGACAGAGGAATCGGTTCAGATTTAGATATAGCCATCATTTATATGTTACCCCCGATTTGACATGTACGCGATGTAAAAACTGTATTTTATATCCGATCAGTACGAAATTCGTCAGAAAGAGGTTTCTTATCGGTTCAGATTTAGATATAGCCACCATATACGTAGTATGTTCAAAAAAATTTGCGAATTTTGTATTTTTTCAAAAAGTATTTATTTTTTCATGAATATCTAATTTGCCCCCTTCAAAGTAATTCCCCTCGGATATAATACACTTCTGCCAAAAGTTTTTTCCAATCCTGGAAGCACTTCAAATAATCATTTTTTGTGATCTTGTTCAGCTCCTCCTTCGATGCCGTCTTTATCTCCTCAATCGTGGCGTAGCGTCGTCCTTTCATGGGCCTTTTCAGTTTTGGGAACAAGAAATAGTCACAGGGGGATAGGTCAGGGGAATATGGTGGCTGCGGCACCATTGCTGTGTTGATTTTTGCCAAATATTCGCGCACAAGCAACGACGTGTGTGCAGGGGCGTTATCATGGTGCAAAACCCAGTTTTTGTTCTTCCACAGATCCGGGCGTTTTTGGCGGATTGCAATTTGCGCATAACTTGCAGGTAATATTCTTTATTGACCGTACTACCCTGTGGCAAGAACTCATAATGAACCTCGCCCCTGTAATTAAAGAAAACTGTGAGCAAAACCTTTACGTTCGACCGAACTTGGCGCGCTTTTTTCGGTCTTGGTTCATGCGGCAGCTTCCATTGGGATGATTGAGCTTTAGTTTCCACGTCGTAACCATAAACCCATGATTCGTCACCAGTTATGACCCTCTGGAGCAAATTTTGGTCGTCACGGACCGAGTTCAACATCTCCTGAGCAATGTTAACGCGATGCTGTTTTGGTCCAAAGTGATCAATTTTGGCACGAATTTAGCGGCGACACGACTCATGCCCAAATCATTGGTTAAAATCGAATGGCACGAGGCAATCGATGTGTTTAGATCCTCAGCAACTTCTCTAATGGTAATTCGTCGATTAGCCAATATTATCTTCTTCACTTTATCAATGTTTTCGTCTGTTGTTGACGTGCTCGGGCGTCCGGCACGCTGTTCGTCCCTTGCATCTTCTCGGGCCTCTAAGAACAATTTGTACCACCGATAAACGTTGCTTTGGTCCAAGGTAGCTTCACCATATGCCACAGTCAACGTGTGTAATGCGTCAGCGCACTTTATTTTGTTTTTCACACACAATTTGATGCAGATTCTTTGATCCATTTTCTGAAATAGATAAAAATCGAAGACAAGTAAAAACACATCCAAGGACAACAGCTGTCAAAAATTAACTAAACATTCAAAATGGCCGACCTTGCCAGCATAAGTAAGGACCATGAGTACCAACAGAACGCTACAAAAATATCAAAAATAAAATTCACATAGCCCGCGGAAATTAAAAATTCGCGATAGTTTTCGTACATACTACGTATACATATATACTCGTATGTGGGCTCATAGCTCTCAAGGGACATTTTATACCTTCCAAATATTGATTTGCGACCCTATAAAGAGTATAATCTTGATCATCGTAAAATTCTAAGGCGATTTAGCCATTTGCGTCTGACTGTGTGTCTATCTGTTGAAATCACGATACAGTCCATAATAGTTTGTAATCTTTCTAGACAATAATTCACCACAGGAAAAATTTGAGTATTCTGTATTTTGTTGTAGTCCCCCTACAGAGGTCGCTCCAAAATACGCTTATTTAAGCCATAAATACCACAATTTATATGTAATTTTGATGAAACTTTGCAGTTTTTATTTTATTTATACAAGAATTTCTTACAGAAAAAATTATCCAAACCGGATCATACTTTGTTACAGTCCCCCAATAGAGGTCTCTCCCAAATACGCTTATTTAATTAATAAATACCACATTTTCCAGATGATTAGGATATATTTTTTGAGGTTGGTGCATTACATCTTCATAAATTCGGCACAGCGAAATTTACCTCATCGGTCTATGTTTCGGTATAGTCTTCATATATAAGTCGCTCTAAATAACTTTGATTAAGGACTCCTTTTCTGAACAAAGTGGCTAAACATTTTCAGCATTTGTTTTAATTTGCTAAATCCAAAAATAACCGTTCCATAATTTGCTTCTTTTCCAAAATTTTTTTCCGGTTATAAAATTGGTCGCAAACCATGATTGAGGGTATATACATAAAATGCGGCCTGGCCGAACTTACTACCGTTATTACTTGTAAAGTACTGAAAGAGAGGAAATTGCTTTGGTCACTGCTACAGTGACCACAGACTGAGAATTGACCGAATTGACAACGTTAGTTATGTTACCACACGCTGCAAAAAATGCTTCTGTAGTTCAAACATATTCTGCTTGAAATAAACATATGTTTAGGGTACACTCCGGATATATAATATTTGACACACACATATATAATATGATTGGGAGCCCTAACCGCCCAAAAAAATGAATCGACAAAATTATCGATTATCGTTTTTGATGAAAATCGATTAAGAAGCACAATTCCCATCACCTGTAAAAATTTCGCTGGTGACAAATGTATAGACCTCGGATTTTTGCATATCTTACAATTTTCATCCGATTTGAACCAAAATTTGTATTTAGACGTTTCATCACTCAAATTTAAATAATTTGAGTACATAACAAAAAAAAATGCAAAAAATATGCAAAAAAATATGCAAAATAAATGCACAAAATATGCAAAAAATATGCAAAATATGCCAAAATAAAATTGGCGATATATAAGTCAAAAATGCAAAATATCAGAAGAATGTCAACACTATTTAAAAAATCATGAAAAAATGAAAAATGGGTGATTTCAAAAATCATCCAAAAAAATTGCCTTAATATATGAAAAGTATGGGGTAATTCCACATGAAACCGATCCATTCTGAATATTTATGTATATATTTAGATTTGGTTGCAATTTTACATGCGTATACTAACGACAATGCGGAATTATGGCCTTTTACCGTTTGACTGATTTCATAGTGGTTTAGATTTGATAGGGTGCCAAAGTTGGTCATCTACAATATTTTGAACGAAATATCAGATTTGAATGATATAAGTACCATTTGAAAGATTTTAACATCCCCTCTAAGATAAAGTTACCAATTTTTTTACTCAAAAGGACGAAAATGTACTTAAACCTTGATTATCCTTAAAAGCGTATCTTAATTTGTTTTGTTATATTTATCAAAATTACCCACATATTTTCTTAAAAAATGTGAAAATTTCAGCATTAGTCTCTATGGGTTAAAAAGAGTGAATTAATTAATGTCCGTCCGTCTTTCAGTTCGACTAAAAGGTTCTAACGATAACTTTGGAAAGGAGTGACCGAATGACTTAAAATTTCGTACGTATATGGGAAGTTTTTCTCAAGTGTGACCTGTGACAAAACTAGATCTTTTCTCAAATTCTCAGAAAATGTTGCCCTAGTATGTAGGAGTAATGAACCAAACTATTAAAAAAATTAAATGAAAATTGGAGGCAGGGATGAAATCAAACAAAGTTCAGAAAAGTTGATTTTTTCCTTTGTAATGGTTTTTTGAAGTTAATTTTAGTGCTACAAAGGATAAGAAATTAAAAAAAGAACATATAATTTCTTGAAGCTTTTTCCGCGTACTTTTCATAAAAAATACAAATTGTATCTAAAACTGTTTATTTCGGTCACTTTTCACGGAAATAAAAATATAAATTGCGATATCTCAGAATCGATCTAATTTTTATTCGTTAAATGTTTTATAAAAAACATTTTACAAAATTGTTACCATTTGTGTGAGAGGTACTAAAGGGGCTTGAAAATAACGCCTACTTTGTACTGGACTGCAGGTACTATAAAAAATTGTATGCACTGGTAATAATGTTATAAGCTGTTAACTTTTTTACCAATTGGTCCCTTTGTTTGGGCGGTGCCAAAGGGGCGTGGAGACGGTAAAATGATTATTTGTGCAGTATAAAAGTTATACGAGTTTTAACATGCCCAAAAATTTTTACCATTTGTGGGGGGGTACCACAAAGAGTAGGCAATTATGGTTGTCCATCAAACATAAACTGGGTTTGAATAAAATATTACCCCGTACGAAATATATATCATTCGGTCACTCCTTTCCAGATTTATCATTAGCACCATTCAGTCGAACTGATAGACGGACGGACATTTATAAATTCATATTTTTTTAAGCCATGGAGATCCAATGCTGAATTTTTTAAATTTTTTGGGAAAATGTGAGGGTAATTTTTATAAATAAAACGAAAAAAATTGGTGATTCGCTTTTAAGGATAATCAAGGATTAAGGACATTTTCGTCCTTTTGATGTCCTCAATACACAAAAATTGGTTACTTAATTTATAATTCTTAGAGAAGGTGTTAAAATCTTTCAAATGGTACTTACAGCATCGGAAAATACATATTGGAATAAGTCCATACTTCTGTTCCATCGCCAAAATCTGAAAAACTATCAATGATATATTCCAAAAAATTTACCTATTTATTATCTAAGAAATTGCATCAATGTACCAACAAATCGCAATTTGGCTGCTTAAATTATATGAAATTAAAAATTTATTTGACAAAAAGGTCAAAAATTCACACCAAAAACATATTTAACTATGCATTTCTACTAAGATTTTGTGGAAAAACATTTATTATCAGGGATGGCGTTGATTCTTCTTGCATGGAATCAATAAGATTGCTTGTTATCTTTGTACCTATGGAGTTCCAAGCATATGCAAGAGCCTGAAATAGCTTATTTTTATCTCCCCTTCTAAAATTTCGCATATTTGGTTCATATCTCGAATTTTTTTTTGGCATATTTTGCATATTTTTTGAATATTTTGCATATTGTTTGCATATTTTTTGCATGTCACAAATATGCAAAAAAATTAAAAATATGCATCTGTTTTCCGATTCCTTTTTCTTTGAAACGAATTTTGGTCCAATCAGAATTGTTCTATTAAACCGCAAAAAAAATATAATCCGAGGTCTACAAATGTACTATTACGAAGAAAAAGTCAAAACAGAAATAACTCAAACGACATTTACTTTTTGTTTTCAAATTGCCTGACCGCGTAGTGTCGTTTAAGTTAAATTTTCATTCTGAAGTTGATTTGAACGGCGTTAAAAAGTTAGCATTTTTGCGTTGATTGTTTGCTAATATTTGTTAAAATGGCATCTGGCGAAAGAAATGTAAATATGTTTTTTTTATTATGGAAATTTCTTCGCGTTTGACCAGATTTGCAATACACATGTGATGTGTCCAATAAGAAACAAATGCGAATCTTTTTTGGCTGCTTTTTCCTAAATGTGATTTTTTGCACTACACCCGACTGTGGTCTAGGATATTATAAGTTTGTGCATTTGTTTGTAACACCCAAAAGGAGAAGAGATCCATAGTTTAATATACCGATCGACTTAGAATCACTTCCTGAGTCGAATTAACCTATTCCGTCTATGCGCCTGTATATGTATCGTTGTAATGAAAGTTCGGGCCGTATTTGTGGTCCGATCGTGATGAAATTTAGCAGAATGCCAAATTTGGCCCAAGGATGATTCCTATTTGTTTGTAACACCCAAAAGGAGAAGAGATAGATCCATTGTTTATTATACCGATCGACTTGTAATCACTTTCTGAGTCGATTTAGCTATGTCCGTCTGTCTGTCCGTCTGTAGATGTATTCTTGTAATCAAAGTACAGGTCGATATTATGGCCCGATCTTGACGAAACTTTAAACATATTTTTTTTTTTGGCCCAAGGACAATACCTATTTAATTTGGTTAAAATCGGTTCAGATTTGGATATAGCCCCCATATATATGTTACCCCGATTTGCCATGTAAGCACTGTAAAAACTTTATTTTATAACCGATTTGTATGAAATTCAGCAGAAGGAGGTCTCTTATTATATTAATGAACACTGTTAAATTTGGAAGAAATCGGTTCAGATTTAGATATAGCCCCCATATATACGTTACCCCCGATTTCACATGAAAACGCCGTCAAAAATTTACTTTATAACCGATCAGTGTGAAATTCGGCAGAGAGAGGTTTCTTATTACATGAAGAAATACTGCCAAATTCGGAGAAAATCGGTTCAGATTTAGATATAGTCCTTATATATATGTTACCCCCGATTTTAAATGTAAGCGTTGTAAAAATTGAATTTTTAACCCGATCAGTACGAAATTCGGCAGAAAGAGGTTTTTTATTACATGAATTAATACTGCCAAATTTGAAGGAAATCGGTTGAGATTTAGATATAGCCCACATATATATGTTACCCCCGATTTGACATGTAAGCGCTGTAGAAACTGTATTTTATATCCGATCAGTAAGAGGTTGGCAGAAAGAGGTTTCTCATTACGCGAATTAACACTGCCAAATTTGAGGGAAATCGATTCAGATTTAGATATAGCCCCCATATATATGTTACCCCCGATTTGACATGTAAATGCTGTAGAAACTGTATTTTATATCCGATCAGTGCGAAATTCGGCAGAAAGAGATTTCTTATTATTCAAAGGAATACTGCTAAATTCGGAGAAAATCGGTTCAGATTTAGATATAGCCCCATATATATGTTACCCCCGATTTGACATGTAAATGATGTAGAAACTGTATTTTATATCCGATCAGTGCGAAATTCGGCAGAAAGAGGTTTCTTATCACTCGAAGGAATACTGCCAAATTCGGAGAAAATCGGTCCAGATTTAGATATATCCCCCATATATATGTTACCACCGATTTGACATGTAAGCGCTGTAGAGACTGTATTTTATATCCGATCAGTACGAAATTCTACATGAATGAGTATTCAGGGAAAATCGGTTCAGATTTATATGTAACCTCCATATATTTGTTCCTCCTGATTTGGTATCAAAGCGCTATAGATGTTGTACTTTACTTCCAATCATTAATATTTTCCGGAAAGATGTTTCTCAATTTAGGAAGGAATATTGCTTAGTTTAGCGATTGTCGGCTCAGAATTAGATAATATGTTCCTGCCTACTTACCAGTTATTCCAAATTATTATCGCAATGACCTTTATCGCATTGTTAGGGTGGTGTAGGGTATTATATAGTCGGCCCCGCCCGAATTTCTGCCTTTCCTTACTGGTTATACATATTTTTATGTTATCGTTTAAAGTTGGTATCAAAGTGCTGTAGAAAGTTTATTTAATGTTTATGAAATTTGGCGGAGTGTAGTTTAACTATCGACCACATATGTAAAATATATATCTCAATGTTGTAAATTTGATTAGTTTTGTACTTATTCTGTTATGAAAATGGGGTAGGGTATCATATAGTCGACAACGCCCAACTTTAGCCTTTCCTTACTGGTTTTTATTACATTTAATTTTATTGTATTTCCATTGCTTTGAGTCGTTCAAATTTCCAAAATAAATTTAAACAAGTAAAAGCGTTAATTTCGGCCGTGCCGAATCTTATATACCCTCCACCATGGAATGGCTGGTTACGGATACTAATAAACTCATTATACCAAATTTCAGCCCAATTCGGTTTTTGTGGCGTTAAGAAGGCCAATCTAAAAAGATCTTTGTACGGGGGATATATCAAAAACATGGACCTATGACTACCGTTGCTCATGTGAAGGATACCGGTTATATAAAAACCCCAGTTACCAACTTTCAGCTCGATCAGTTGACATTTGTGGTCTCTATGACGTTAACAAGTCAAATCGGGGAGATGCCATATATGGGGGCTATATCCCAACATACCTGCAGATATATGAAGTATATGTACCAAATTTCAGCCACCTAGCTCAAGTATTATAGTTTGTAGCGTGATTACAACAGACGGAAGGACGGACGGACATGGCTATATCGTCTTCGTATTTTACGACGAATAATAATATATATGGTGAAATTCATGAAAAATGTCCTGCCTAAAAATAAAGGTTGTCCAATTTTGTTCAAATTTTGTTTATGAATGGTGCTATATACAAATAATATATCCGCCAAGATTTGGAAATTTTCGTTGAATTTTGGTAGCATGGGCGGTGGTCCAAAATTTACTCTTCAAGCCAAGGTGTTGTTGTTTGATTATTTCTTGTGCTTCATCCACCAAATATAAGAATATTTTGTGACACGAATGTTGAAGATTTTTTCATGGGCTTTCGAATGGTTGAATCGTTTTTCGCAAAAATTTGCAATCTGACCTCATAAACGCGAAAATAATCACAACAAATTAATTTTCGCGGATTCGGATATAATTAATTTTTTTTGAAATATTTTTAGATTAATAAGCTGATTTCCCCCCACATGTGTGCAGATTTTCAAGATGACGTTTTTTGAAACTCCTGAGGAAATAATTTTTAAAAATTTCTATATCTAAAAACATTGGGTTTAAACATTTTAATGTTTATATTTTGTTGTTTGATCGTTATTAGATGTTCAGCTTTTGCATAAAAGTAACTTATGATACACTAATCTTTTGATTTTATACGCTTCCTTCCAAATTTACTCATTATTGCAAAAATAAATAAACAATGGATTTTTACGGTGTTGGTCTTCATTAGATAATGAGTTTAAAATTTAATCACAATCACAGTCTAGTGGACTTGATTTAAAAATTATTTCCTCAGGAGTGTCAAAAAACGCCATCTAGAAAATCTGCACACATATGGGGGAAAATCAGCCAAATTCGGGGTAAATCGGTTCAGATTTAAACATAGTCTCAATTTATATGTTACACCCGATTTGAAATGTAAGCGCTGTAGAAACCTTACTTTATATCCGATCAGTATGAAATTCGGCAGAGAGAGTTTTCTTATTACATACACTGAACACTGCCAAATTCTCATCGCAATGCTCATTTTCGCATTGTTAGGGAGGAGTAGGGTATTATATAGTCGGCCCCGCCCGACTTTCTGTCTTTCCTTACTGGTTTTATATAAAATATATTTGGACAATTTTTCTAAACAATAACTTTGTTTGTGTGTAAATATATATTTTAATTATGAACGCAAATGTACTTTGTTCAAATATATAAATATATGCGTTCCAAACAAAATTTCTTGATTTTCACTCCTGAGGAAATAATTTTTAAATCAAGTCCACTAGACTGTAATTGGGATTAATTTTTAAACTCATTTTCTAATGAAGACCAAAACCGCAAAAATCCATTTTTTATTTTTGCAATACCACGTTAAATGAGCAAATTCGGAAGGAAGTGAAAAAATTAAAATAATAGTGTATCATAAGTTACTTTTATGCAAAAGCTGAACATCTAATAACGATCAAACAACAAAATATAAACATTAAAATGTTTAAACCCAATGTTTTTAGATATAGAAATTTTTAAAAATTATTTCCTCAGGAGTTTCAAAAAACGCCATCTTGAAAATCTGCACACATGTGGGGGAAAATCAGCTTATTAATCTAAAAATATTTCAAAAAAAATTAATTATATCCGAATCCGCGAAAATTAATTTGTTGTGATTATTTTCGCGTTTATGAGGTCAGATTGCAAATTTTTGCGAAAAACGATTCAACCATTCGAAAGCCCATGAAAAATCTTCAACATTCGTGTCACAAAATATTCTTATATTTGGTGGTTGAAGCACAAGAAATAATCAAACAACAGCACCTTGGCTTGAAGAGTAAATTTTGGACCACCGCCCATGCTACCAATATTCAACGAAAATTTCCAAATCTTGGCGGATATATTATTTGTATATAGCACCATTCATAAACAAAATTTGAAGCAAATTGGACAACCTTTATTTTTAGGCAGGACATTTTTCATGAATTTCACCATATACTTTATGGGGTCTCAAATCAATATTTAGTTGTGTTACAAACAGAGAGACAAAATGAATATACCCCCATCCTACGGTGGAGGGTATAAAAAAAACTTAAGTAACAAAAATCTTACTTTTTTGTTAAAAAAGACTAATGCAATTAGTAATACTAACACTGCACAGTGGGCTAAAATGGAAAAAATTTACATAATTCTGCCATCTCAAAACCACTTATCGTATGGCGATGAAATTTTAGGTGTGTACACAAGAGGTGTTAGAGAGTTTAAGTTCGGAACTTTGGCCCCCTATCTCATACAGGGGCGGAGCTACAGGGCCCTAAAATTGACTACCTCGGGTATACAAAATTTTCATCGGCTTCTAACTTTTGAATGGATTGTCCGGTTTTAGTGGCGTGGATTTTAAATTTGAATTTTTCATTTAGTCGCCGGCTTTGCCTTGGAATTTAGCCAATATCTCAGTCAAAAGTTTACCGATTTTGTTCGCGTGTTTTTTTTATGGATTGCCAATAAAATTTACAATATCATGAAAAAAAGAATCGATAAGATATGTGAAGAAGTAAGAATGTTATGGCCCTATAAATCAAATTTTTGAAAAAATTTCATTTTTGCAGATTTTTTGGCGAAAAAAGTCCAATTCGTATTTAGGTCTTGTAAAAAAAGTTTGTTACACAAAGTATATCAAATTTATACTCATTTTAAAGGAGACGTCTCACAGAATATGTTAGAGAAAATCCGAAGCCAACATTTTAATTGGTGTGGTTCTCCGATTTGGACTTTTTTTTACATAAATTTCAAAAGTTTGATCGATTTTCTCCAATCGCAAAGCTAAATTGTTAAATTTTTCTTTTTATTTAATATTAGGGTGTAACAAAGTCGACTGCAAAGGGATTTTTGATGTATTTTTTGGGAATTGAGGGATTTTCCATTAGAAATTTCCAAATGTTGCGTTTGATTATTATTTCTAATATCAAAATAAAGAACTTTAAAAAAAAATTCATCGAAATATATACATTTTTGCCGTATTTACGTTTCTGTCTATATGTAAATTTTTTTTTAAATTTGCCTACCTTCTTGTACTTATAAGTTATTATATCAGTCAATATGCACTGATATCTTGTAGATCACATGTTTTTATCAAACAATAATAAAATTTATTAAGATTTACCATTCAGAAAACATTGTTTTGTGGCACTATTTCTAGGAAACCCTTAATCATTGACAGGTATAACCAGTAAGGAAAGGCAGAAAGTCGGGCGGGGCCGACTTTATAATACCCTACACCTCCCTAATAAAGCGATAAGGGTCATTACGATAATAATTTGTAATAATTGGTAAATGGGTAGGAACATATTATCTAATTCTGAAACGATAATCGCTAAATGAAGCAATATTCGTTCCTAAATTGAGACTTGTTTCTGGAAAATTTTAATTATCGGAAGTAAAGTACAACTTCTATAGCGCTTTGAAACCAAATCAGGAGGAACATATGTATGGAGGTTATATATAAATCTGAACCGATTTTCCCTGAATACTCATTCATGTAAAAAGACCTCGTTCTGTCGAATTTCGTACTGATCGGATATAAAATACAGTCTCCACAGCGCTTACATGTCAAATCGGGGGTAACATATATATGGGGGCTATATCTAAATCTGAACCGATTTTCTCCGAATTTGGCAGTATTCCTTTATGTCGAAAGAAACCTCTTTTGCCGAATTTCGCACTGATCGGATACAAAATAAAATTTTTACAGCGCTTACATGTTAAATCGGGAGTAACGTATATATGGGGGATATATCTATATCTGAATCGATTTCTTCCAAATTTAAAAGTGTTCATTCATATAAAAGGAAACCTCTTTTTGCCGAATTTTATACTGATCGGATATAAAATACAGTTTTTACAGCGCTTACATATCAAATCGGCGGTAACATATACGAGGGTATATGGGGGCTATATCTAAATCTAATCCTTTTTTCTCCGAATTTAACAGTGTGCATTCATATAATAAGAAACCTCTTTCTGCCGAATTTCATACTGATCGGATATAAAATAAAGTTTTTACACCGCTTACATGTCAATTCGGGGTAACATATATATGGGGGCTATATCTAAATCTGAACCGATTTTAACCAAATTCAATAGGGATCGTCCTTGGGCCAAAAAAAAATATGTGTAAAGTTTCTTCGAGATCGGACCATAATTGCGACCTGTACTACATGCACAGACAGACGGACAGACAGACAGGCGGACATAGCTAAATCAACTCAGAAAATGATTCTGAATCGATCGGTATAACAAACGATGGGTCTATTTCGACTCCTGTTGGGTGTTACAAACAAATGTTAAAAATACCCTGTACCAAAGTTATAATACCCTGTACCACAGTGTGGTGTAGAGTATAATTAAAACCAGTAAGGAAAGGCTAAAGTCGGGCGGTGCCGACTATATAATGCCCTACACCACTCTTGTAATATTCAATAACTCTGATATATAAATTTTGTAATTCATGTATAAATTGTTCACATAAATTTACTTTTGGGACATTTTATACTTAAATAATACCCTGTACCACAGTGTGGTGTAGGGTATAAAAACGATTGGATCTAAAGAGCCAAATCGGATGAAACATATATATGGGAGCTATAGCTAAATCTTAACCGATTTTCTTCAAATTCGGCAATGTTGGTTCATGGATCAAGGAACTCTACCATTCTAAATTTCAAAACGATCGGATGTAAAATACAGCTTCTATAGGACTAAAGGACCAAATCGGACGAAAGATATATATGGGAGCTATATCTAAATCTGAACCGATTTTCTTCAAATTCGGCAATGTTGGTTCATGGATCAAGGAACTCTACCATTCTAAATTTCAAAACGATCGGATGTAAAATACAGCTTCTATAGGACTAAAGGACCAAATCGGACGAAAGATATATATGGGAGCTATATCTAAATCTGAACGGATTTTCTTCAAATTCGGCAATGTTGGTTCATGGATCAAGAAACTCTACCATTCTAAATTTCAAAACGATCGGATGTAAAATACAGCTTATATAGGACTAAAGGGCCAAATCGGACGAAACATATATATGGGAGCTATAGCTAAATCTTAACCGATTTTCTTCAAATTCGGCAATGTTGGTTCATGGATCAAGAAACTCTACCATGCTAAATTTCAATACGATCGGATGTAAAATACAGCTTCTATAGGACTAAAGGGCCAAATCGGACGAAAGATATATATGGGAGCTATATCTAAATCTGAACCGATTTCAAATTCAATAGCGATCTTAACAGTCGCGAAATACTGTAAACTGGAAAATTTCAGAACGATCGGAGTGAAATTGCGACCTGTAGTCGACGAAGAACTTTACATGGACAGACGGACGGACGGACGGACAGACATATCGACTCAGCTAGTGATTCTGAGTCGATCGGTATACTTTAAGGTGGGTCTAGCTGTGTTATTTTCAGGTGTTACAAACATCTGCCGTGAAACAAACCTATAATACCCTGTACCACAGAGTGGATATAGGACTAAAATTAAAAATGGGATTTTTAATTTTAGTCCTATATCTTCGATATGAAAAGCCGCGCTCGGGATTTCCTTTGCAGTCGACTTTGTTACACCCTAATACAAATAAATAAAAAGAAAAATTCAACAATTTAGCTTTGCGATTGTAGAAAATCGATCAAACTTTTGAAATTTATGTAAAAAAAGGTCCAAATCGGAGAAGGGTGGCAACCACACCAATTAAAATTTTGGCTTCGGATTTTCTCTAGCATATTCTGTGAGACGTCTCCTTTAAAATGAGTATACATTTGATATACTTTGTGTAATAAACTTTTTCTACAAGACCTAAATACGAATTGGTCTTGTAAATTCTGTGAGACGTCTCCTTTAAAATGAGTATAAATTTGATATACTTTGTGTAATAAACTTTTTCTACAAGACCTAAATACGAATTGGATTTTTTTCGCCAAAAAATCTCCAAAAATGAAATTTTTTCAAAAATTTGTCTTTATAGGGCCATAACTTTCTTATTTCTTCACATATCTTATCGATTCTTTTTTCATGATATTGTAAATTTTATTGGCAATCCACAAAAAAACACGAGAACAAAATCGGTAAACTTTTGACTGAGATATTGGCTAAATTCCAACAGAAAGGAGACCCTATGGATAGACCTATTTCGGCCATGCTGAATCCACTGGCATTAGCCGTTTTTATATGTTAGCTCTTGTTTTCGCGATGTTCGACCACAAAGTTTGTTGGGAAATCAGAGAGGTGACTTATCTCTTTGGTTATTTTGAAGTGGAAGACTTCGGAATATACGCCTTCGCCCAAAGAGCGAAGAAAGGGAACATTTGGACAATTATTTATCTCAAAACAGTCGTCCAAGCTTCTCACCCCCGTACCCCTGAAAAATCACCAAAGAGATAAGTCACCTCTCTGATTTCCCAACAAATTTTGTGGTCGAATATCGCGAAAACAAGAGCTAACCTAGAAAAACGGCTAGCTTCAGTGGATTCAGCAGGGTCGAAATAGGTATATCCATAGGGTCTCCTTTCTGTTACATTTTTAAAGTGTCCATTTCGAGCACAGTGTAATTAATTGCTCCAAAAAAGCTTAACTAGAAAATTTCATGTTAATACCTGCACTGAGAATAGAGAAAACTAAAAAAACTTTCTCCTGAAACATTTACTTTTTGTTGCTTAAATTCTTTGGGCTGTTAGGGCTCGTTATGTTCTCATTCTGAAATTTTTTATTTGGAACTAAAATTTCCGAAATAAAGAATAATTTTTATTTAAGTATTTTGGCATTGTACTAATGCCTTAAATTAAAGGCAAATTTTCTGTTTTTTAGAAGTTCAATGTGGATTTTTTTTTTGAATTGTATATGTTTGTAAAATTCTATTAAAATATTAATCCTATAATCTTCTATTACTATAAACTACGTATAAATTGCATTGATGGATGCACAAAGAGTGATGATTTGGAATATTTATAAATTAAAAATAAGTGCTAATGCAGCTTATGACATTTTTAACTATAAATTATAATTCGATATCCAGGAAAAATTCAAACTAAAATTCTAAAAAGTCAGCAAAGTTTTAAATATATTTTTAAATAAAATTTATTTGGGAAAATTCTTAAACAATAACTTTGTTTGTGTGTAAACACGTATTTTATTTGTGAATGTTAGTTCGCAAATATATTTTGTTCAAATATATTAATATATGCGTCCCAAACTAATATATGCGTGATTTTCAACTAAAATGTATATGTTTACAAATATATAATATTTAAAAAAATTATTTCCAAATATATTTTCGTTCAATGTAAACATATCCAACATGACGGTTTTCCCCCGTGCGTAGTATGTGGTGACTTATATATTTTGTAAAGGCCTTAGAAATTTCAAAACGCGGTTTTATGTTCGGTTTGAACTTTGGCTGGACATCGAATGGTTGTTTCGCAACACCTATGTGGTCAGAATGTACTCTAGATAGGGTCATAAAAAAAAGTTGCGTTTGTCGCCCCATAGATTTGAAGATTATTCAAAGACAATTTCAGAAAAAAAATTAATTTTAGTCTTCTTTTAGTTTTCTTTATCCTGTGTTGCTATTTGTTCATGTTCATGTATTGGAAAGGGCTATATTTCTTCCACTGACCATTTTTGACCCCGAGGTCAAATTCGATAATTGACCTCTGTTATCTCGTTTTCTACCCCCCTAATGTGGACTTATTTTGAAACAATAATAAATGCAATTTAAAATAATGAAACTTTTGTCTTTGAAGTACTCAGTTTTATTTATAAACAAAAAAGTTACCTAGGATTCAAAATTGTGAAATATATGCTGAGGTAAAATTCGACTAGTTTCTTTTGGTCTCGTTTCTGTCTCACTCTCTCTCACAGACGCATGAATAACCCAATGCCACAAACACACAACTACTATGGCGGTTCTTTACAGCATCAACAAATTAAATTTGTGGGATTCTCCAACCAATTTTGAAGCTTTTTAAGGAAGAATTTAAGAATAAAATGACTTTGTTTTCCCATTCACCAAAATCCACCAAAATAGTATTTTATCCACTAATTCCTGATTTAATCTAGTATGATCTTTAAGTATAATACGTCGATGATCATCTCTTGACAATGACAACACTTCTTTCATACTTCAGTTTGGAATCCGAGGTAAATATTTACTAGTGACTTCAGTTATTTGATTTTAAACACCCGTAAATGATACTTATTTTGAAACACGTCGAAAGGCATCCGTATGCTAGTTAAATATGGTGTTCAAACAAATGAGTCATGACTATAACATTTTATTTATAATTCTATATAAATTATTTGCTTACGAATACAAATGCAAACGGTAAAAGGAAAGTAAAGGATGAGCCATTTAAAATTTGAATCGGCTATAAAAAAAATGAACTGATAGTTTTTTCAAATTTCTGGTTTTATTGGAAATGTTTAATTTTGTCATTTAACAATGCAAACAATATCATTCATATGACTACCAAAACAGGCTCGGTAGTAACTCATCCGCTCAACCGAATTTTCAGCACATATTCTATTGTTTCGAGTCGAATCTATTCAATAGCAACTTATGGTGATTTCGTTTCTGAAGAATAACATCACCACATCATGTTGCTACATTTTAAAAATTCGCCCTGCACACACTGCTAATTTCGCATTTTGCATGCGAACAATCGAACAAAAATCGTGCGGTGAGTAAAACCCATACCTAAATATAGCGCAACCATTTGATAGTGCATTAAGAATGTACGCTTTCAATTAGGTTTGGTTCTGAAGATTGCTTTTTGACGGTACAAGACTCCACACCGTGGACTGGGCTGAGTGTGGAAAATGCGATATTTTCGTATTTGTGGAGGGTAATAATTTTACAAACGAAATCAAAACCCGTTCATACGGCTGCACCATTTTTACAAACGAACCTAAAAATGCGGTTTCAGTGTGAAATGTAGAAACCATTTTAAATTTTTTTGCACAAACGAAATCGCCATTAGATTTCATGTTTCACCGCTTTAATTATCTCTGGATGCTTTGCATAACATTTATTCTTAATTGGTTTCACAGAAAATAATCCAAATTGCCGTTTATAATACTTCATATTTACAAAGTTTTAACCTTGTATCTTATGAGAGGCTTCTGAGAGGACAAAAACAATATTTTGATAGCGCGAGAACTGACCACGAGCAAAATATCAGCCTTTCCTTCTTTAATTTCCGAGTATTGGAATATCTGTTAACAAAGTCTCAGGAAAATCGGTTTAGCCGTTTAAGCGTGATGCTGGATCAGACAAACAAACGATTTTATAATATATAAATGGATAATCTGCACCAAAACTCCGAAAAATATTCAAACATTTTCTACAGTATGTAAATATTAAATTCATAAGACCAAAGATTTTAGTATTTCAATATTATGACCATCGACAGGTCCATTCCATGAATTCCTGAAGGAGTTAATTGACATCACAACTACTACTTTAACGCGTAAATCGAGTGATGCAATTATTGTTCATAACATAGAAACAATCGGAAACCGTCCCGAAGACTTTCTGGAGAGAAACTTGCAGCTGCTAAAGCTAAAATTGACTACCTCTTGGACAATGGTGTATGTGGTCCCTCCAAAAGTCCGTGAGCTAGCCCGCTTCATATGGAGTCGAAAAAAGGTGTTGGCTGGCGAGCGTGTGGAGATTACCGAAAGCTGAGTGCGAAAACTGTACAAGATCGATACCCACTTGCCAACATCAACGATTTTTGTGAGAAATTATATGGTAAGTCAGTTTTTTCTACACTCGACCTTGTTGAGGCCTATTACCAAATACCAATGGTGAGGAAGACATCGAAAAGACAGAGGTATGCACCCCTTTTGGACTTGTGGAATTGTTATATATGCCATTCCGGTTGAGAATCGCCACACAAACCTTTCATAGGTTTATGGACTCCGTTTTGAGAGGTCTCAATCTGATTTGTCACCAGGATATTATTCTGGCTATAGACCATGTTTGCCTCTATTTTGTATTATACTAGCTGGACCCGGTCCACTTCGTTGCCCCAGACTTCAGATTTCCGATCCCGTCCATTTATCAAAACATGGCTCATGTAGATAAGGACAGTAGGAATCACAACAAGTTAGATGCTATATATGGGAGCTATATCTAAATATGGACCGATATTGACCATTTTCAATCCCAAGTTACCTGCCGATATAAAAATATCTATACCAAATTTCAGCCACCTAGCTCAAGTATTATATATTGTAGCGTGATTACAACAGACGAACGGAGGGACGGACAAAGGGTGGAGGGTATAAAAAGAGAGAAAAAGGTACCCCCGTTGAATTCCCTTCACTTCCCGAAAAAACCACACCTAATCCGACGTTTAAAGTGATCTCAACGTCCGACCCAAACAAGACCTTAGACGAATACTCTTGTTTCGCTATCTAAAGAGCGCTACGTATTGTCAGCAAAGAGATGGGGACTATATCTAAATCTGAACCGATTTTCTGCGAATTTGGCAGTATTCCTTCATGTAATAAGAAACCTTTTTCTGCCGAATTTCGTACTGATCGGATATAAAATACAGTTTCTACAGCGCTTACATGTCAAATCGGGGGTAACATATATATGGGGGCTATATCTACATCTGAACCGATTTTCTCCGAATTTGTCAGTATTCCTTCATGTAATAACAAACCTCTTTCTGCCGAATTTCGTACTGATCGGATATAAAATACAGTTTCTACAGCGCTAATTTTGACATGGGCAGCGAAGCGCACCGGGCTCAGCTAGTTTGTCTATAACAGTTACAGTTCTATCATTGTATATTTCCCCACAAGATACAGTGACAACAAGCCACCTTGATAATTTAAAAAGATCCAGTTGGGATACAATAAATGATCTCTACAATAGCGATCATTTTCCTACTAAACAATGTATAAATATTGGAGCCAACAAACCATACAACATTCAACCAAAATATATTACTTGTAAAGCTGACTGGACTTTATATAAAAATAACTTAACAATGTTCTCTAATAACATTCCCATCTCACAAAATGTTAATAAAAAATCAGCTAACAACTCTGTCCCCCAAACTCGAAAAGCGAATAAACTGGTTCCCTGGTGGTCACGCGAACTCCAGATATTACGCTCAGAGAAACAATGTGCTTGGAGACTTTTCTGTCGAAATATGTCAAACTATAATCTAACAGATTACAAAAAGAATAACGCTATATTTAATAGAGCTAGAAAAATGGAAAAGAAAGGGCATTTCTTGAATTTACTCAATATTTTAAATGACCCGCTAATTCAAAGAAACACCGTCAGTTCACGTTACAATATTATATGGCTTCGTAAATTCCTATGAAACCCAAATGTTAATTAAAATCTCGGAATTTAATTTCACATTCGACCTCTGTCCTTGTGCGACTGTTAATGTATCTGGCCACAAATAGGTCACACAGGACTTACACAGCACAGTAATCAATATATTGTTTTCTGTTGAACTGAAGTACTCCTGTCAATTCACTGAATACAAAAATTGCAGCGATGACACAAAGAATGGCAATGACAGGATACAAGCAAGATTGTAAAAAACTATTCAACTGTGTGAGGTATGCAATAAATGACATCAAGGGAAGCACTGCTTGAGGATGTCACATAAATTAATCTCACCTTTATGTATGTGTAAATACATAATTGCATACAGCTACGCGCCAACAAGTATATACATAGTGTACTCATATGGTAAGTATTTAAATGCAATTGTATTGGACGCTGCTATGGTAATTGTTAAGGACATACGAGGTATGTTAAAAAAATATCGCGAATTTTGTATTTTTTCAAAAAGTATTTATTTATTCATGAATATCTATTTTGTCCCCTTCAAAGTAATTCCCCTCGGATATAATACACTTCTGCCAATAGTTTTTTCCAATCCTCGAAGCACTTCAAATAATCATTTTTTGTGATCTTGTTCAGCTCCTCCTTCGATGCCGTCTTTATCTCCTCAATCGTGGCGTAGCGTCGTCCTTTCATGGGTCTTTTCAGTTTTGGGAACAAAAAATAGTCACAGGGGCTAAGTCAGGGGAATACGGTGGCTGCGGTACCATTACTTTGTTGTTTTTTGCCAAATATTCGCGCACAAGGAACGATGTGTGTGCAGGGGCGTTATCATGGTGCAAAAGCCAGTTTTTGTTCTTCCACAAATCCGGGCGTTTTTGGCGGATTGCCTCGCGGAATTTGCGCATAACTTGCAGGTAATATTCTTTATTGACCGTACTACCCTGTGGCAAGAACTCATAATGCACCACGCCCCTGCAATCAAAGAAAACTGTGAGCAAAACCTTTACGTTCGACCGAACTTGTCGCGCTTTTTTCGGTCTTGGTTAATGCGGCAGCTTCCATTGGGCTGATTGAGCTTTAGTTTCCACGTCGTAACCATAAACACATGATTCGTCACCAGTTATTTCCCTCTGGAGCTCTGGAATTTGGGTCAGACCGAGTTCAACATCTCCTGAGCAATGTTAACGCTCAGGAGATGTTTGAACATACCCCTTATATACTTAAATATGTAACGGACATATTTAAAACAAGTATAGGGTGATCCATTTCGAGGTTCCCTACTTTTTAAAGCAAAAAACACAGAAAATTGAATGGGGAATTTTTATTATCATTTGAAAGAACATTCTTTATTTTCTTTCATTTATTTTTTGAAGATTATGTCTATGTTGGCCGCGGCTACGTCTCAGATGGTCTATCCGTTGAGTCCAATTTTCGATGACTCGTTCGAGCATTTCGACTGGTAACTGGCGAATGACACGCCTAAACGTTGTTCAGGCGTAAGTCTTTCCATGATTAATTGCCAAACAATACTTAACAAAAATAACATGACAGCAAGATACGACTCACACGTGATCTGTCAAAAAAAGGCTATTGCAAAAAAGTATCTCTACTTGGATCACCCGTTATAACATTACACTAATTAATCTGTCAATTTGTTATCAAAACGTTGTAAACGATGTTCAGGCGTAAGTCTTTCCATGATGAAATGCCAAACAATACTTAACAAAAAAAACATGACAGCATGACACGACTCACACGTGATCTGTCAAAAAAGGCTATTGAAAAAAGTATATCTACTTGGATCACCCTATAAAACAAGAAAAAATGGCGTTAAGTTTGTCCAGGCCGAATCTTATGTATCCTCCACGTACATGAATGTATGACGACCTTTGTTCGTGTGCAGGGTTTCGGGTACATATAGACAGCTGTTACCAATTTATTCCGGGCTATAAAAAAAGCAGTAAGGAGAGACAGAAAGTCGGGCGGGGTCGACATTATAATACCCTTCACCTCCCTAACAGTGCTAAAAGGGCATTGCGATATTAGTTTGGAATAATTTGTTTCGTTTCAGTTAAGAAAGTACTTAGATCCATCAAGGCTTATTCCAAGGAGAAGTTGAAGACGTTGTTCATAATGAACTATATCTTAAACGATAACCTTAAAATGTGCAGTATTCTTTCATAGATCAAGAATCCGAAGGAACAAATAGATGGGATATACATAATCTAAACAGATTTTCATCAAATTGTATCATGTACTTCGTGGCCCGGCCCCTATAAACCAAATTTTGAAATTGAGATATCTTGCACAATTTGTAAGCGAGGGTGCTTCAATTTTGTGTATTTATCTCCTGTCAGTCAACGTGATTGGTCAAAAATGACGGGATCGGAACAATTTGTTAGCGAGAGTGTTATAATTTAGTGTATAGTATTTGGTAACAGTCTACGTGATTGGTCCAAAAATGGGCGGGATCGGAAATTTGGGGCAACGGAGTGTACCGGGTCCAGCTAGTTGGTAAATATATCTAAATCTGAAACGATTTTTCCAAAATTTAGCAGTGTTCATTCATGTAATAAGACACTTTCTGAAGAATTTCGTACTGATCGGATATAAAATACAGGTTTTACAGCACTTATATGACAAATCGGGGTAACATATGTATGGAGGCTATATCTAAATCTGAACCGATTTTCCCCAAATTAAGCAGTGTTCATTCATGTAATAAGAAACCTCTTGCAGCCAAATTTCGTACTGATCGGATATTAAATAAAATGTTTACAACATTTACATATCAAATCGGGGGTTACATACAAATGGGGATATATCTAAATCTGAACCGATTTTGCCAAACTTTCTGAAGAATTTCGTACTGATCGGATATAAAATACAGGTTTTACAGCACTTATATGACAAATCGGGGTAACATATGTATGGAGGCTATATCTAAATCTGAACCGATTTTCCCCAAATTAAGCAGTGTTCATTCATGCTATAAGAAACCTCTTTCTGCCGAATTTCGTACTGATCGGATTTAAAATACAACGCGTACATGTCAAATCGGGGGTAACGTATATATTGGGGCTATATCGAAATCTGATTCGATTTCTTTCAAATTTAGTAGTGTCTCTATCAAGAGACTTTTCTCTATGTATTTTTATTCAGATCAGTTAAAAAATGTTGCTTATATGGTGCACATATGCCAAATCGGAGGTACGTATATGTGGGAGCTATATGTAAGTGTGAACCGATTTCTACCAGATATAAATCGTCCAATAGGGATCGTCCTTGGGCCAAAAGAAAGATATGTGCAATGTTTCATTGAGATGGGACCATAATTGCGACCTGTACCTTGATTACAAGAGTACATGCACAGACAGGCGGATATTGCTAAATCAAGCCAGGAAGTGATTCTAAGACGATAGGTATAATAATCGATGGGTCTATTTCATCTTCTTGGGGTGTTACAAACAAATGCACAAAGTTATAATACCCTACACCACAGTGTGGGAGAGGTCTGAATATAAATACAATGGGAGAACCTTGTTTTTCTTAACGAAACCATGGCAGAAAAAAGGTACTACCACACGGAGACAAAAAACGGCAATAAAATATGTTTGAGAGCAAAATGGAAATAAAATGTATTGTTGTGCATACTGATTTTCTAATAACTTCTATATTCCCTATGAGAATCTTCTGTAATCCTGGTACCTCTCACACAGTGGCACCTTGTACAAAAAGATGTTGCTTATAACACTGTAGTAACAGTGTATATAAATACTGGGGAATGAAATGGTATTATAGTACCTACAGTCCGGTAAAAAACGGGGCAATTAAAGAAAGCCCAAGCCGAAAATGAAATAACCCCAACAAAATTCAATGTGGGGTTTTGGGTGAGATTTCAATAACTTCGGGTTTTATTTTATTTTGTAAAGATTTTTTTTTTAATTTTTGTAACTACGACCAAAATGAAATAAACACCAAAATAGAATGATTTTGGGATTTGTTGCAGTAGATTACAGAAAATATCGTAAATGTTTACGTTTGCAATAGTATTATGCTATTAATAAGCTTCGAATATTTGGAAAGGGTAAGTAAAATTAATTTTGCGACCGAAAGAGCCGATCAGTAACCGAACTGATTGGGTTTGTTTTCTTTCAACAATTTTCGAATGACTACTGCTGTAAGAGACAAATAGGCCTAATTTTCTTCTGCACTACTATTTCTTCATGTCAGAAAATTTCATTTGTGAAATATGGAAGTAGTAGTGGCTTCAATGTACTGATTGGTGGGAATAATGTGTACGAGTGCAATTCACTGCAGTACTTAGGACTCCATATGCAGTCTAATTTGGCATGGAACACACACATCCAACATATTACGCGTAAAGTAGCTCCTGCGGTTGGGATTCTTCAAAAATTTAGACACAAATTCGATGAGAAAACAAAACTTCTAATTTATAACAGCCTTATCAACAGTCACTTAAATTACTTGCCTGTAGCATACGGATATAAGAAAAGTAACGAGTTTCGAAGCTTACAAAGAATTCAGAACAGAGCGCTAAAAATTGTCTATAATCTTCCTGTGACATTCCCATCTGTTCAATTGTATGAAGACATATGTAAACATATTTTGCCATTACACGGACTTTATAAAATGCAACTACTAGTCTTCATGTATAAAACACTGAATCATATTGGTCATCACGCGATTGCATTTTCGAGAAACAAGGTCGCATTCAATACACGGAATAATTCCAATCTTAGTGTAAAAAGGTGTAGGCTTGAAACAACAAAGCAGAGAGTTGAATATATTGGCTGCCTGGAATACAATCACTTACCTCAGGCTTTTAAAAATATTACAAGAATTTCAATATTTAAATCTAATTTGAAATCATATTTGCATCAAAACATAGAAATGCTTCTATTGTAATATTAAATTAAATCCACCAACCAGTGACCACCCTTAATACATTTCACACATTTCTTATTCTTCTTTTTTAAAGAAGGTTTGTTTTTCTGTTTAACAGAAAACAAAAACAACGATCTCGAACTCAATAGTCAAATACAAAACTATGAAAAGTCACAACAGATCGAATAACAAAAACAAAAAACAATGATTAAATTAAATATATAAAAGATATAACATATAACATATAAAATATGTACTCTATTGAAAATATCAATACTTTTTTTTGTTAAATAATATAGTATTATTGCCAACTCGCCCCAATAATGTCCAAGTGGCGCTGGGGCACTTATGTACTTGCTAATTAATAATCAATTGAAATAAATGAATTATATAAAAAACCAGTAAGGAAAGGCTAAAGTCGGGCGGTGCCGACTATATAATACCCTACACCACTCTCGTAATATTGAATAACTCTGATATATAAATTTTGTAATTCATGTATAAATTGTTTACATAAATTTACTTTTGGGGCATTTTATACTTAAATAATACCCTGTACCACAGTGTGGCGTAGGGTATAAAAACGATTGGATCTAAAGAGCCAAATCGGATGAAAACTCTACCATTCTAAATTTCAAAACGATTGGATGTAAAAATATAGCTTCTATAGAACTAAAGGGCCAAGTCGGACAAAACATATATATGGGAGTTATAGCTAAATCTTAACCGATTTTCTTCAAATTCGGTAGTGTTGGTTCATGGATCAAGATACTCTACCATTCTAAATTTCAAAACGATTGGATGTAAAAATATAGCTTCTATAGAACTAACGGGCCAAATCGGACGAAACATATATATGGGAGTTATAGCTAAATCTTAACCGATTTTCTTCAAATTCGGTAGTGTTGGTTCATGGATCAAGAAACTCTACCATTCTAAATTTCAAAACGATTGGATGTAAAATACAGCTTTTATAGGACTAAAGGGCCAAATCGGACGAAACATATATATGGAAGCTATAGCTAAATCTTAACCGATTTTCTTCAAATTCGGTAGTGTTGGTTCATGGATCAAGAAACTCTACCATTCTAAATTTCAAAATTATTGGATGTAAAATACAGCTTCTACAGGACTAAAGGGCCAAATCGGACGAAACATGTATATGGGAGCTATAGCTAAATCTTAACCGATTTTCTGCAAATTCGGTAGTGTTGGTTCATGGATCAATAATCTCTACCATTCTAAATTTAAAAATGATTGGATGTAAAATACAGCTTCTTCAGGACTAAAGAGCAAAATCGGACGAAACATATATATGGAAGCTATAGCTAAATCTTAACCGATTTTCTTCAAATTCGGTAGTGTTGGTTCATGGATCAAGAAACTCTACCATTCTAAATTTCAAAATGATTGGATGTAAAATACAGCTTCTACAGGACTAAAGAGCAAAATCGGACGAAACATATATATATACATATAGCTAAATCTTAACCGATTTTCTTCAAATTCGGCAATGTTGGTTCGTGGATCAAGAAACTCTACCATTCTAAATTTCAAAACGATTGGATGTAAAATACAGCTTCTATAGGACTAAAGGGCCAAATCGGACGAAAGATATATATGGGAGCTATATCTAAATCTGAACCGATTTCAACCAAATTCAATAGCGATCTTAACAGCCTCGAAATACTCTAAACTGCAAAATTTCAGAACGATCGGAGTGAAATTGCGACCTGTAGTCGACGAACAACTTTACATGGACAGACGGACGGACGGACGGACGGACATCGTTAAATCGACTCAGCTAGTTATTCTGAGTCGATCGGTATACTTTAAGGTGGGTCTAGCTGTGTTATTTTCAGGTGTTACAAACATCTGCCGTGAAACAAACTTATAATACCCTGTACCACAGTGTGGTGTAGGGTATAAAAAAGGAAATAATGAAGACGAAACATTTTTCCTTTTTATTATTTCCTCTTCATGTTTTCTCTTCCAACATATTTAACACATGAAGTTTCAGTACTCGTCCAACAGTTTGTAAACCTGAAGAAATAGTAATGCAGACGACAAATAGGTAAAAAAGCGATTTTTCTTCATGGTTGAAGAAATTACATTACTATTTCTTCATGTTTGAAAACTTTTTATTTTTCTTCATGTATTCTCTTACAAAAGTTTTCAAACATGAGGAAATACTAATGCAGTAACAAAATCGCGGGGATTTTTTATAAATAAGTTTTCGTCTGGATTACTATTTCTTTATGTTGCAAAGCAGTTGAAAAACTGTTTTTATGTCCATTATTAAATTTGCAATTCCATTAGTCTTTATTCTATTGAACAAAGGGCATTTGTTTCGTCAGCCTGTAGTTTTTGGAAAAATTTATGAATTATGTATATTGCACAAAAAATATTTTTCTACACGAATACATTTAATATGCAGTTTATTTCATTTGTTTGGTGCTTTTTTTCATTGGGGGTTATTCACATTTTTTTTTTGGGGAATTATTTTGTATACCCTGGTAATTCCAAAGAATGAATCAAAAACACAATTCATTCTTTGAACACACAAATGTGTGTTAATTATACCCTACACCACACTGTGGTACAGGGTATTATAAGTTTGTTTCACGGCAGATGTTTGTAACACCTGAAAATAACACAGCTAGACCCACCTTAAAGTATACCGATCGACTCAGAATCACTAGCTGAGTCGATTTAAGCATGTCCGTCCGTACGTCCGTCCGTCTGTCCATGTAAAGTTGTTCGTCGACTACAGGTCGCAATTTCACTCCGATCGTTCTGAAACTTTGCAGTTTAGAGTATTTCGCAGCTGTTAAGATCGCTATTGAATTTGGTTGAAATCGGTTCAGATTTAGATATAGCTCCCATATATATCTTTCGTCCGATTTGGCCCTTTAGTCCTATAGAAGCTGTATTTTACATCCAATCGTTTTGAAATTTAGAATGGTAGAGTTTCTTGATCCATGAACCAACACTACCGAATTTGAATAAAATCGGTTAAGATTTAGCTATAGCTCCCATATATATGTTTCGTCCGATTTGGCCCTTAAGTTCTATAGAAGCTGTATTTTACATCCAATCGTTTTGAAATTTAGAATGGTAGAGTTTCTTGATCCATTAACCAGCATTGCCGAATTTGAAGAAAATCGGTTAAGATTTAGCTATAGCTCCCATATATATGTTTCGTCCGATTTGGCCCTTTAGTCCTATAGAAGCTGTATTTTACATCCAATCATTTTTAAATTTAGAATGGTAGAGTTTCTTGATCCATGAACCAACACTACCGAATTTTATATAGTCGGGCGGTGCCGACTATATAATACCCTACACCACTCTCGTATTATTGAATAACTCTGATATATAAATTTTGTAATTCATGTATAAATTGTTTACATAAATTTACTTTTGGGACATTTTATACTTAAATAATACCCTGTACCACAGTGTGGTGTAGGGTATAAAAACGATTGGATCTAAAGAGCCAAATCGGATGAAACATATATATGGGAGCTATAACTAAATCTTAACCGATATTCTTCAAATTCGGTAGTGTTGGTTCATGGATCAAGAAACTATACCATTCTAAATTTCAAAACGATTGGATGTAAAATACAGATTTTATAGGACTAAAGGGCTAAATCGGACGAAACATATATATGGGAGCTATAGCTAAATCTTAACCGATTTTCTTCAAATTCGGCAGTGTTGGTTCATGGATCAAGAAACTCTACCATTCTTAATTTCAAAATGATTGGATGTAAAATATAGCTTCTACAGGACTAAAGGGCTAAATAGGACGAAACATGTATATGGGAGCTATAGCTAAATCTTAACCGATTTTCTTCAAATTCGGTCGTGTTGGTTCATGGATCAATAAACTCTACCATTCTAAATTACAAAACGATTGGATGTAAAATACAGCTTCTATAGAACTAAAGGGCCAAATCGGACGAAACATATATATGGGAGCTATAGCTAAATCTTAACCGATTTTCTTCAAATTCGGTAGTGTTGGTTCATGGATCAAGAAACTCTACCATTCTAAATTTCAAAATGATTGGATGTAAAATACGACTTCTTCAGGACTAAAGAGCAAAATCGGACGAAACATATATATGGGAGCTATAGCTAAATCTTAACCGATTTTCTTCAAATTCGGCAATGTTGGTTCATGGATCAAGAAACTCTACCATTCTAAATTTCAAAACGATTGGATATAAAATACAGCTTTTATAGGACTAAATGGCCAAATCGGACGAAACATATATATGGGAGCTATAGCTAACTCTTGACCGATTTTCTTCAAATTCGGTAGTGTTGGTTCATGAATCAAGAAACTCTACCATTCTAAATTTCAAAATGATTGGATGTAAAATACAGCTTCTACAGGACTAAAGAGCAAAATCGGACGAAACATATATATGGGAGCTATAGCTAAATCTTAACCGATTTTCTTCAAATTCGGCAATGTTGGTTCGTGGATCAAGAAACTCTACCATTCTAAATTTCAAAACGATTGGATGTAAAATACAGCTTCTATAGGACTAAAGGGCCAAATCGGACGAAAGATATATATGGGAGCTATATCTACATCTGAACCGATTTCAACCAAATTCAATAGCGATCTTAACAGCCTCAAAATACTCTAAACTGCAAAATTTCAGAACGATCGGAGTGAAATTGCGACCTGTAGTCGACGAACAACTTTACATGGACAGACGGACGGACGGACGGACGGACATCGTTAAATCGACTCAGCTAGTTATTCTGAGTCGATCGGTATACTTTAAGGTGGGTCTAGCTGTGTTATTTTCAGGTGTTACAAACATCTGCCGTGAAACAAACTTATAATACCCTGTACCACAGTGTGGTGTAGGGTATAAAAAAGGAAATAATGAAGACGAAACATTTTTCCTTTTTATTATTTCCTCTTCATGTTTTCTCTTCCAACATATTTAACACATGAAGTTTAAGTACTCGTCCAACAGTTTGTAAACCTGAAGAAATAGTAATGCAGACGACAAATAGGTAAAAAAGCGATTTTTCTTCATGTTTGAAGAAATTACATTACTATTTCTTCATGTTTGAAAACTTTTTATTTTTCTTCATGTATTCTCTTACAAAAGTTTTCAAACATGAGGAAATACTAATGCAGTAACAAAATCGCGGGGATTTTTTATAAATAAGTTTTCGTCTGGATTACTATTTCTTTATGTTGCAAAGCAGTTGAAAAACTGTTTTTATGTCCATTATTAAATTTGCAATTCCATTAGTCTTTATTCTATTGAACAAAGGGCATTTGTTTCGTCAGCCTGTAGTTTTTGGAAAAATTTATGAATTATGTATATTGCACAAAAAATATTTTTCTACACGAATACATTTAATATGCAGTTTATTTCATTTGTTTGGTGCTTTTTTTCATTGGGGGTTATTCACATTTTTTTTTGGGGAATTATTTTGTATACCCTGGTAATTCCAAAGAATGAATCAAAAACACAATTCATTCTTTGAACACACAAATGTGTGTTAATTATACCCTACACCACACTGTGGTACAGGGTATTATAAGTTTGTTTCACGGCAGATGTTTGTAACACCTGAAAATAACACAGCTAGACCCACCTTAAAGTATACCGATCGACTCAGAATCACTAGCTGAGTCGATTTAAGCATGTCCGTCCGTACGTCCGTCCGTCGGTCCATGTAAAGTTGTTCGTCGACTACAGGTCGCAATTTCACTCCGATCGTTCTGAAACTTTGCAGTTTAGAGTATTTCGCAGCTGTTAAGATCGCTATTGAATTTGGTTGAAATCGGTTCAGATTTAGATATAGCTCCCATATATATCTTTCGTCCGATTTGGCCCTTTAGTCCTATAGAAGCTGTATTTTACATCCAATCGTTTTGAAATTTAGAATGGTAGAGTTTCTTGATCCATGAACCAACACTACCGAATTTGAATAAAATCGGTTAAGATTTAGCTATAGCTCCCATATATATGTTTCGTCCGATTTGGCCCTTTAGTCCTATAAAAGCTGTATTTTACATCCAATCGCTTTGAAATTTGGAATGGTAGAGTTTCTTGATCCATGAACCAACATTGCCGAATTTGAAGAAAATCGGTTAAGATTTAGCTATAGCTCCCATATATATGTTTCGTCCGATTTTGCTCTTTAGTCCTGAAGAAGCTGTATTTTACATCCAATCATTTTGAAATTTAGAATGGTAGAGTTTCTTGATCCATGAACCAACACTACCGACTTTGAAGAAAATTGTTTAAGATTTAGCTATAGCTCCCATATATATGTTTCGTCCGATTTGGCCCTTTAGTCCTATAAAAGCTGTATTTTACATCCAATCGCTTTGAAATTTGGAATGGTAGAGTTTCTTGATCCATGAACCAACATTGCCGAATTTGAAGAAAATCGGTTAAGATTTAGCTATAGCTCCCATATATATGTTTCGTCCGATTTTGCTCTTTAGTCCTGAAGAAGCTGTATTTTACATCCAATCATTTTGAAATTTAGAATGGTAGAGTTTCTTGATCCATGAACCAACACTACCGACTTTGAAGAAAATTGGTTAAGATTTAGCTATAGCTCCCATATATATGTTTCATCCGATTTGGCTCTTTAGATCCAATCGTTTTTATACCCTAAACCACACTGTGGTACAGGGTATTATTTAAGTATAAAATGTCCCAAAAGTAAATTTATGTAAACAATTTATACATGAATTACAAAATTTATATATCAGAGTTATTCAATATTACGAGAGTGGTGTAGGGTATTATACAGTCGGCCCCGCCCGACTTTAGCCTTTCCTTACTGGTTTTATGGCGTTTTTACTTTTTCAAAAGTCATTGCAGTCTTTGTGTTACAGAGCTCCAAAGTTACCTATCAGAAGGATTTTTCTCAAAATTACCATTTGTTGAATCGCCATGTCTTCTCAACCGCTTCACGTATTTTGAAGATAATAACACCAAAGCTCTGCTACTCCTCTTCAATGTAACGGAATGAAATATTTATGTCCTTTAGTAGAAGGATGTGTATACTAGCAATTTTGTAACAACATTACTACAGTGCCACCCCTTGGATCTAGATACAGTTACGCGTACTCACATTGATAATATAAATATAATGTGTAAAAATAACATCAATCGGTCAAGCCGTTTAAAAGTTACACTAGTCCCGTCGACAAATCTAAAATTCTATATGAAAATATATAAGAAAAACCAGTAAGGAAAGGCTAAAGTCGGGCGGTGCCGACTATATAATACCCTACATTACTCTCGTATTATTGAATAACTCTGATATATAAATTTTGTAATTCATGTATAAATTGTTTACATAAATTTACTTTTGGGACATTTTATACTTAAATAATACCCTGTACCACAGTGTGGTGTAGGGTATAAAAACGATTGGATCTAAAGAGCCAAATCGGATGAAACATATATATGGGAGCTATAGCTAAATCTTAACCGATATTCTTCAAATTCGGTAGTGTTGGTTCATGGATCAAGAAACTATACCATTCTAAATTTCAAAACGATTGGATGTAAAATACAGCTTTTATAGGACTAGAGGGCTAAATCGGACGAAACATATATATGGGAGCTATAGCTAAATCTTAACCGATTTTCTTCAAATTCGGCAGTGTTGGTTCATGGATCAAGAAACTCTACCATTCTTAATTTCAAAATGATTGGATGTAAAATACAGCTTATACAGGACTAAAGGGCTAAATAGGACGAAACATGTATATGGGAGCTATAGCTAAATCTTAACCGATTTTCTTCAAATTCGGTAGTGTTGGTTCATGGATCAATAAACTCTACCATTCTAAATTACAAAACGATTGGATGTAAAATACAGCTTCTATAGAACTAAAGGGCCAGATCGGACGAAACATATATATGGGAGCTATAGCTAAATCTTAACCGATTTTCTTCAAATTCGGTAGTGTTGGTTCATGGATCAAGAAACTCTACCATTCTAAATTTCAAAATGATTGGATGTAAAATACGGCTTCTTCAGGACTAAAGAGCAAAATCGGACGAAACATATATATGGGAGCTATAGCTAAATCTTAACCGATTTTCTTCAAATTCGGCAATGTTGGTTCATGGATCAAGAAACTCTACCATTCCAAATTTCAAAGCGATTGGATGTAAAATACAGCTTTTATAGGACTAAAGGGCCAAATCGGACGAAACATATATATGGGAGCTATAGCTAAATCTTAACCGATTTTCTTCAAATTCGGTAGTATTTGTTCATGGATCAAGAAACTCTACCATTCTAAATTTCAAAAGGATTGGATGTAAAATACAGCTTCTACAGGACTAAAGAGCAAAATCGGACGAAACATATATATGGGAGCTATAGCTAAATCTTAACCGATTTTCTTCAAATTCGGCAATGCTGGTTAATGGATCAAGAAACTCTACCATTCTAAATTTCAAAACGATTGGGTGTAAAATACAGCTTCTATAGAACTTAAGGGCCAAATCGGACGAAACATATATATGGGAGCTATAGCTAAATCTTAACCGATTTTATTCAAATTCGGTAGTGTTGGTTCATGGATCAAGAAACTCTACCATTCTAAATTTAAAAATGATTGGATGTAAAATACAGCTTCTATAGGACTAAAGGGCCAAATCGGACGAAACATATATATGGGAGCTATAGCTAAATCTTAACCGATTTTCTTCAAATTCGGCAATGCTGGTTAATGGATCAAGAAACTCTACCATTCTAAATTTCAAAACGATTGGATGTAAAATACAGCTTCTATAGAACTTAAGGGCCAAATCGGACGAAACATATATATGGGAGCTATAGCTAAATCTTAACCGATTTTATTCAAATTCGGTAGTGTTGGTTCATGGATCAAGAAACTCTACCATTCTAAATTTCAAAACGATTGGATGTAAAATACAGCTTCTATAGGACTAAAGGGCCAAATCGGACGAAAGATATATATGGGAGCTATATCTAAATCTGAACCGATTTCAACCAAATTCAATAGCGATCTTAACAGCTGCGAAATACTCTAAACTGAAAAGTTTCAGAACGATCGGAGTGAAATTGCGACCTGTAGTCGACGAACAACTTTACATGGACAGACGGACGGACGTACGGACGGACATGCTTAAATCGACTCAGCTAGTGATTCTGAGTCGATCGGTATACTTTAAGGTGGGTCTAGCTGTGTTATTTTCAGGTGTTACAAACATCTGCCGTGAAACAAACTTATAATACCCTGTACCACAGTGTGGTGTAGGGTATAATTACAATATTAATTCAGTAATATTGTTATACCTTTTAGGCCCATCACGGTTCTATTTTGAGTTTTTCATAATCAGTTCATAATAGTTTGTGGAATTTTAGTGAATTAGTACGTTTTTAGAGTATTCAAGGATTAAGGATCTATTCCATATTTTCGCATCCTTCCACCAAAAGGACAAAAAAATCATTGAGATTGATAAATTTGGAGCTATGTGCCACAAAAACTACAAGAGTTTTGAAAAACTACCCAGCAACAAAAAAAATTATATACAAAGAAGAATATAACTAACTAATATAGCTAACTTATCATGTTTTTGAGAGATAGCATTTTTAATTTCTAAATATTCCAAATTATATTCAGTGAAAATTTGGTGTTTATCCGTCAAACCAATCAAAAGTTATATCACAAAACAGGGCATTCGATTTCCATTGTAAAGGAATTCCACACAAATTTAAAAAAATCATCAAACTTTGATCGCCTCTCCTGAAAAACTACCTTTTTGCACTTAGAATAGTTTAGAATGGAGGTATCGATATAAAAGAAACTTTGCACATAGCTTTATTTTTGCCCAACGATAATCCGTATTGAAACTGGTAAAAATCCGTTCATATTTAGATATAGCTCTTACGTATATCTACCTCTGAATTGACATATATGTACGCACTATATAAGAAACCTTCTTATCGATATGTAGAAAATTTAGCAGAAAGTTGTCCTTGATCTACAAGCTGGCAATACTTAATTTTGAAGAAAATTGTTTTAGATTTAGATATAGCCACCCACCATATTTATATTTCTTCCGATTTGGGCCTTTAGCACTATAGAAGCATTCAATCATTTTGAAATTTAGTAGGGTGGAGTGTCTTAATAATAGGCCCTACATTGGTTTATTTTACATCCAATCACTACAATCAAGCGTTAATAACACAGTGCGACAAAAAAACATGAAGTTGAAAACCATGGGACGCGATATTATTTTTCTTGTAGGTCTTGTTGAGTAAGAAGCAAGAATCTGTTTTTGGGGACCCCCAAAATCCGGACTTACGTGTAAAAAAACAGGTTTTCGTACCTTTGCACACTATTACGCATATAACTTCGTTAATTGTCAACCAATTTTTAAACTCTAAGTGGATTTGAAAAGAAAATTCTTCATTTGAATGATATATATCGAGAGCTTATATTCAAAACCCTCTATCTTAAATTTTTGCAAAAATGAGATTTGTATGTTAAAATATTCGGTAAAATAAGGCGCATCTATGGTACTAATTTGGAAATAAAAAACAAAAATTTAGATTTTATGGTCATTTTTGTAATTTCTCTATCTTACACACTTATTTCTTCTGAAAGCAATACCCTCTATCTCTTCATATAATTTGGGACTATTTTTTTTTTCTTCTAAAAGATGGTTCTTTGGTGAAAAGAGTATGCTAAACCCGAATTTGGTTAAATTTTTTTAGTCGAAGCTTTAGTTTTCAAATTATGACTATTTTTATATCTAACCTGTGATTCCACAATAATACCATTTTCTATGACAATTTGAAAATGGATTCAAAAATGAACCCCAAGAAAAAGATAATACTTAAATAAAAAATTAATCATTAATTCATTGTTATTATTATTTTTATTGTAATATGTATAATTATATATTAAAAAAATTTGTGGAATTCATAAATAATTTTTTTTACTATGCAAAACCCTCTATCTTTTTTTATACATGAAGAATTTTTGAATAGCAATACCCTCTATGTTCCATAAAATGGCTCGTGGTGCAAATATTAAAAAAAATATTATTTAGTAGTTCACGTAGTTAGGTGTAATAAACATTGTAGAACAAACAATTTTAATTTTCTTTAAAATTAGGGATATAAACGGTTTTTTGGCTCTACTGAACAATTGTGTTTTTTAAGATAGAGGATATTGAATATAAACTGTCGATATGATGTTTATTTAAAAATGTTGGAATATACATATGTGTATTTGTCCTGCAAACACATTTGTTCGCCATTTTCTATTTTAGACAAAGTTTTTACAAATTATAATGTGAGATTACCGCACGATTAATTGATTTACATAAATAGTATATATATTGAAAGGAAAAACACGCAACAAGTCTCTTAAAAATCCGTTGAGATATTGGAAAGCGGTTGATAATAAGTTAAGTTACAAGCGTAAAGGTGCGCAAATTCACGAAACCCGTTTTTTACCCGTAAGTAAAGATTGGGGGGTATACGGCAAATTTTATAGATCAAACGTTGTTTTACTCGACATTACCTACAAGAAAAATAATATCTCGTCCCAGTGTTTTTGGACTGTGTATTTTATACTCCACAATTACATTTTATTTATTTATTTAAACAAGTAGTTTGAAGCCTTATGGCCAATGCAGTACAATACAGTTGAGATAAGTTAGGGTAAGTTATTGTATGAGTTGAGTTGAGGTAAGTTATTTAGAAGAACTTCATTAACCCATTAACGCCTGACCCCCGATTCCGTTGTCCGATTTTGACGAAATTTCACACAGTTAGTATTTAGGACATTTATATTGCGGTGGTATTTTTTAAAAATTTTTATCATTCACACACGAGCCTGTGGCCTTTGGGTATTTTTCTACCCACTTAGGCATTAACGTGTTCTAAAATATATGAAAACAGTAGCAATAAACGTATTTTTTGTATGTTTTGATGACAATCTAGTGTTTATCTATTTTTAACTATGTGGCATGAAAAAATGTGTGTGTGGTGCGTTTATGTAGTGTGTGTGTGGTGTGTTAGAAAAAGAATTTGGGACTTCCCCGTTTTTGGCTAGAGCTGCAATGCAATAAAAGTGTTCGATATAGTTTGTTGTATAAAGTGGTACATTGTGAGTTGTGGTTGCGACAGATATTCTGTAAATATTTGACATAGTAATACTGTAGTGATTTTTAAATTTTGTGAAAATGTTTCGACGTCGTAAAGTTTTAACTGTAACTGAATTACAAGCAGAAATCGATGGATGGATTAGTGACGAGGAAGAAAATGTCGTGGGTCATAAAGCAGATAAAATAAATTTTGTTATTACTCCACCGGATAAGGTTGACAATATTAGTGATAATGAAGACATAGATGATAATCTACCAATACTTCATGATAAAACTCAATTTCCTAATGAAATGCCTGGCCAGTTTGAGATTGAATACATTTATGACGATAATAATGTGAATCTACCAGTGGTTTCTGAATCTATGGAAACAGACTATGATCCATTGGATGCAGACAATGATCCTCAACCATCTACATCGAAGGCAAAAGGGCGTGTCTCAGTGGGAAATAAACCTAAATGGAGTAAATCGCATAAATACAATTTTGACAAACAACCTTTTGACAATGAAGTGAACGCCCAAAAAACATTGTACGAGATAATTGGTAAGTTGTGTGGCGTTCCTTCGTTGTATACACATCCTGAGAGCTATTTTTAGTTTGGTAGGTTCGTACACACCATTGCAATTATGGGAATGCTTTTTTGATGAAGAAGTCATGAATATGATCATCGAAAGTACGAATGAATATGCTGGACAAGAAAATGTTGCTGGTTTCGCTACTTCAATTACAGAAATGAAAACATTTTTCGGAATCTTGTATCTTACAGGATATAATACTTTGCCAACCATCAGATCATACTGGTCAAATCAAGCATCTCTAGGATGTCAGATTGTGAAAGATGCGATGAGTCGAGATAGATTCGAACTAATAAAACAAAACATACACGTTCGTGACAATCAAAATCTTGATATAAATGATAAATTTGCCAAAATTACACCGTTAAATGATGCCTTAAATAAAAAATTCATGCAATTTGGTGTATTTACTCACAACCTATCGGTGGATGAACAGATGATTGCATACTACGGTCGCCACTCTTTGAAAATGTTTATTAGAGGCAAACCGATACGATTTGGTTACAAATATTGGGTTTTAGCTTCAGCGACAGGATATTGTTACTTTTTTATTCCGTATACTGGTGCTTCTGCCAACAATAATGCCGATTATGGTCTTGGAGAAAATGTGGTCTTACGATTGTTGGAAAATGTAACAGATCCAACCCAACACAATGTTACATTTGATAACTTCTTTACTAGCCATAAGTTGTTGTGTACACTGACTCAAAAAGGATATTTTGCAACTGGTACCGTTCGCGACAATCGTACAAATCATGCACTATTGGATGATCCCAAATTGATGAGAAGAAAGCCGCGAGGTTCATCAGATTTTTGTTTTGACAAAAACAACTAAATAATCGCTGTTCGTTGGAATGATAATTCGGTAAATATATCTTATTCACTTTATTCGTCCAATACTGACTATTTTTGTTTTAGGTGGTGACTGTGATGTCAAATTTCTTGGGTGTAGAGCCGATGTGCCTAGCCAGAAGATTTGATCGGAAAAATCGGAAGATGGTATCTCTCGAGCAACCACATCTTATACATCAATACAATCAGCGAATGGGTGGAGTGGATTTGTTCGATAATGCTATGAACAATTATCGCATTCAAGTTCGTGGAAAGAAATGGTATTGGCCGTTACTCACTAATGCTATGGATGCTGCTATGGTGAATGCTTGGAAGTTGCACTGCATCTGTAGAAAATCTGAAGGCGCGCCGCTAATGAGTCAACTTGATTTTCGTGTAAGTGTTGTTGAAGCATTGATAACAATAACGGAAAATCGTGGCCATGTTTATAGAAATGTCACTAACGCGCAAATAATGACAAAACGGATGGATAAATTTGATCACATAATTGGAAAGATTGGTAAACGCGGACGCTGTGGGCAATGTGGGGGTAAAACAGAGTATGGATGCAAAAAATGCCATGCTAACTTACATCCAAAGAACTGTTTTGCACAATTTCATGATGGCACTCCAAAAAACATTGATAACATTAAAAAATCTAAATAGTTATAAATCTTATATATGACATGTATCTCACTATAAATGTAATAAAATGTTTTTTTTATGAATTCCTACCAAAAAACATTACAAAAAACCCATTTTTAATCGGAAATTAAAATTCGCCTTTCATGTGTTTTAGAACTCTTTAACGCCTAAGTGGGTATTTAAATACCCATGCCATAAAATCGTACCTGTATCTCAGTGATTTTTTTTGTAAGATAGGGGACATCTAGGGCTATAAGGCATCAAGAAGTTTTTTGCTAAGTCTGCTCCACAAAATTTTTAAAATTAAGGATTTTTGACCCGTGAATTCCCCCCCAAGATATGACCCTATATGAACAAAAAAAAAATAGTTCCTTAGTTCCATCCTTTCTTTATCTGTTAGTAAACACGGATTTGCGATACCTCTCACACGACTCTAGCTAGAATTTTTCTAATGTAGCTCTATTTTTGGGTATTTTTCTACCCATTCGTCGTTAATGGGTTAAATGCCGAAAAAATTTGCATACTTACGATTTGGAAGTACTTATAATGTTAATCTTTTAGAAGTACTTCTTTTATTTTTTGCTGGGTAAAAACGCCCTCGCACTAGGAGAATTATTGTGCCAAATGATAATTTATGAAAATTTAAAGGAGTAATTTATGGTCGAACTGCTTTGAAATTACCCAACCTACACTACATACATTGTGGTACAGGGTATTATCATTTGTGCATTTGTTTGTAACCCCCAAAAGGACAATCGTTTATTATACCGATCGGCTCAGAATCACTTTCTGTGTTGATTTAGCTACGTCCGTCTGTCCGCCTCTCCGTCTGTCCATTCCGTCCGTCTCTCTGTCTATGCATGTATTCTTGTAATCAAAGTACAGGTCGCAATTATGGTCCGATCTAAACAAAATTTTACACCGTATAAACAACATTTTTTAACCGATCTATATAAAAGAGAGAAGACTCTTGATACATTTAAACACAATACTAAATTTGAGGAAAATCGGTTCGGATTTAGATATGGCCCCATATATATCTTACTCCATTTGATATGTAAGCACTATAAACCTTATTTTATGTCTGTACGAAATTCGAGAGAAAGAGGTTTTTTATTACATTAATGAAAGTTTCCAAATTTGGGGAAAATAAGTTCGGATTTAGATATAGCCCCCATATATATGTTACCCTCGATTTGTCATGTAGGCGATGTAGAAACTGTATTTTATATCCCATCGGTATAAAATTCTGCAGAAAGCGGTTCCTTATTACATGAATGAATACTACCAAATTTAGGGAAAATCAGTTCAGATTTATATATAGCCCCAATATACAGGGTGGCTGATATGTATTGCAACCAACTTCAGGTTGCTATCATTTCTAAACCGCTAGTCTGATAGCTGACAGATTTTTTTCAGTGACAGTTCATTTCATTGTTTACAAGCTTACAAAAGCATTTTGATCTATTGCATTCAGAAAAAAGTTATTCGTGATGGAATTCAAGCGTGATAGTGTGATTGCTTTATATTTGGGTGGAAAAACACAAGTGGCTATCGTTAGAGCCCTCCAGCATTTAAATGTGAATAAATCTTTTGTTTCTCGTACCATTGCTCGTTACCGTGATACTGGCAGTGTTGCATCGCGTCCAAAAAGTGGACGAAAAAAACGGTAACAACACCAGAAATGATCCGAAAAGTGAAGGCCAGATTTGATCGAAATTCACGCCGCAGTGGTAGAAAAATTGCTCGTGAGCTGAACATATCGCGAGAACGGATACAATACATATTAAAAAATGAGCTTGGACTAAAGCCATTGAAGTTCCAAAAAGTGCAAGAGCTCACCGATGCACAAAAAAAAGTTAGACTGGAAAGAGCCAGGGTGTTGCTTCGCTTGCACGAAAGTGGCCAGTTACCGAATTTGGTTTTCTCCGATGAGAAGCCATTCAAAATTGAGCAGTTTGTGAACAAACAAAATGATCGGGTTTACTTGCCAAAGAGGTCAGCTGAAAATTTACACCTTCGATTGGCCACCAGAACTCAAGCGCCGCCGATGGTAATGGTGTGGGCCGCCGTAACGGCCGATGGTCGCTCCCCGCTCGTATTCCTCGACCATGGGGTCAAAATAAATGCCAAATATTATCGGGAAAATGTCCTAAAGACAGTATTGAAGCCCTGGGCAGACAAACATTTCGGCCGCAGACCATGGACATTCCAACAGGACTCAGCACCATCGCACTCAGCACGCGTCAACCAAGAATGGCTTAAAAAGGAGGTTCCTCGCTTCATTTCTACCGCACAATGGCCACCAAGATCTCCGGATCTCAATCCGTTGGACTTTTGCGCCTGGGGCATTTTAGTGAGCCACTTTCGTGCAGCGTGTGATGGCTTTGTCGGCCGTTTGAAGGCCATAATTCGTGCCAAAGGTGGCCAATTCGAACAAATCTAAACTGTTTCTAAAATTTTATGTTATTTCCGATATCTTTTTGCCTTTGAACGATAAAATTAAAAAAAAATAAAAAAAATATAGTGCTTTACTTTGTTGCATTACATATCACATTTAAGTGCTGTAGAAACTGTATTTTATATCCGATTAGTACGAAATTCGGAAGAAAGAGGTTTCTTTTTACATGAGTAAACACTGCCAAAATCGTAAAATTATCATGAGATGTCTCATCAAGTACAGAAAAAGAAAAGCCCACAATAATGTTACTAAAACGCGGTACCTATTTGCCAGAAAGAAGCACCAGTCTTACTGTCACAACAGAAAATTAGAGTTCTGTAACGAAAATCTAAATCAACTGAATTTCGTCTCTTCGAGTAAAGGTGGAAATTATCAAACAAGTTAAAAAACGACACATAGAGAAAAGAGGCGAGCTAAATGCAGACGGTTACAGCAGCTGGTCTTGACGGCATCAGCTATGAATTTTATAAAAATGGCCCTAATTGCTTTGTCAATGAGATAAGAGCTATGAGTAAAGAAAAAATTCCCTCTTGTTTCCGTAAATCTATTTTGATTCTTCTTTTTATAAAGGGAGACAGACCTTAATTGTCCGAATAATTATCGCGGATTATCATTAATTGATACTTTTTGCAAGATTTTCAATAACATACTCCTGAACCGACTTAATTATTGGATCGAAAAATATAATATACTCAATGAATTTTAAGCGGGTTTCTGGAAACGTTATTCCACTACAGATAACATATTTAATCTTGTGAACATAGTTCACTTAAACAATTTCATGGGTAAAAACGCTTCGTGTGATCCCCATTTGACATGATCCCCTGGAACTCTCTATGTTTATAAGAAAGAAAAGAGATAGATACTGCGTAGAGAATAACGAAATTGTACTTCAAATTGTTCTCTTTTGACTTTGTCCTTTTTCATCACAGATAAAAACTACTACTTACACCAAATTGATTGTCAGAGGAGAAATGTGATAATAATAACCGTGCCTTAATCAGATTATGTTCTTTGATTTTTGTGATTATAGACTGTTCTCCAAATTGTCATATTCCCTCAGAATTAGCTGTCACTTGCGTGTTTGTTGGCCGCAAACCTTATTATCACGCAAGCTATTCCAGAATGGAAAATTTTTGAGCTCATGTAGGTATGATTGATAGGTATATTCAATAATGAGTTCGTAATGTGCGATGTTATTACAATATGTAATTTTGAACTACGGAACTTATTATTATGTATCTATGTGAAAGAACTCAGTTTGTTTCTAGTGGTGCTGAATCTGATCTGCTTCCACTTTACTCTGGAGTGCCACAAGGGTCTGTGTTAGGCCCTCTTTTGTTCGTTCTTTATGTTAATGATCTTCAGCGATATACTAGTTCCAATATATGTAAAACATTATTATTTGCTGATAATATTTTCTTATTATTTACTAGTAGTCAATCTTCTACAGAGACTTATGAAAGCGACATAAACTCTTGCCTTCGTCGTTTCTTAAATTGGGCGTCAGTGAATTCGTTATCTGTGAATCCACTGAAGTCAAAGGCTTTAATGTTTGGTCCTGTAACCCGTGTCTTGCCACATCTATCTATATATATAAAAGAGAGTGTCTGTTTGTTAATTTTGGTCCTGGCTTTAATGTTTGGTCCTGTAACCCGTGTCTTGCCACATCTATCTATATATATAAAAGAGAGTGTCTGTTTGTGGGTTTGTATGTTTGTTTGTTCCGTATAGACGTCTAAACGGCTTGACCGATCATCTTGAAATTTTCACAGAATGTACATGTGTAGGGGGTGCTGAAAATAGGGTACTTGAATTTTCGATATATCATGTGGGCGTGAACCCGCCCATATGGGTCAAATTTTGGTATTGAGAAAAATAGCTAGAGTGTGTGTGTATGCATTTAGTGTCAGATTATGTGAATTTTCAAAAAATGGGCGGAATCGGACTAATGGGCGTGGCCCCGCCCATATAAGCCAAATTTTGAAATTGAAATATTTTCCACAATTCATTAGCGTGAGTTCTGCAAGTTTGTGTATATGTATCTGGTGACAGTCTACGTGATTGGTCCAAAAATGGGCGGGATCGGCTCAATGTGCGTGGCCCCGCCCACATAGACCAAATTTTTAAATTTCGATATCTTCCACAATTTGCTAGCGAGAGTGCTGCAATGTTGTGTATATGTATCTGGTAGCAGTCCACGTGATTTTTCCAAAAATGGGCGGGATCGGACCAATGGGCGTGGCACCGCCCATATAAGCCAAATTTTGAAATTGAAATATTTTCCACAATTTATTAGCGAGATTTCTGTGGTTTAGTGTATATGTATCAGGGAACAGTCTACGTGATTGGTCCAAAAATGGGCGGGATCGGACCACTGGGCGTGGCCCCGCCCACATAGACCAAATTTTAAAATTTCGATATCTTCCACAATATGCTTGCGGGAGTGCTGCAATGTTGTGTATATGTATCTGGTACGTAATTGGTCAAACGTAATTAGTCAAAAAATGGGCGGGATCGGACCAATGGGCGTGGACCCGCCCATATAAACCAAATTTTAAAAATGTGGAATCTTCCACAATTTGTTAGCTAGAGTGCTGTTATGTTGTACATATGTATCTGGTGACAGTACACGTGATTGGTCCAAAAATTGGCGGGAGCGGACCAATGGGCGTGGCACCGCCCATATAAGCCAAATTTTAAAAATGTGATATCTTGCACAATTTGTTAGCGAGAGACCTGGAATTTTCTGTATATATATATCCGTTGGCGATCTAGATGATTGGTCCAGAAATGGGCGGGTTCGGACCAATAGGCGTGCCCCGCCCATATAAGCCAAATTTTGAAATTGATATATTTAGCACAATTTGATAGCGAGAGTGCTGGAATTTCGTATATATGTATATGGTGGCAGTCTACGTGATTGGTCCAAAAATGGGCGGAATCGGAACAATGGGCGTGGCCCCGCCCATATAAGCCAAATTTTGAAATTGAGATATATTGAACAATTTTGTTACCGAGAGTGCTGTAATTTCGTGTATATATATCTGGTCGTAGTCTAAGTGAGTGGTCCAAAAATGAGCGGCATCGAATCAATGGGCGTGGCCACGTCCATATAAGCCAAATTTTGAAATATAAATATCTTGCACAATTTATTATCGAGAGTGCTGCAGTTTTGGGCACATGTATCTGATGACAGTCTAGCGATTCGCCCAAAAATGGGCGGGATCAGACCAATGGACGTGGCCCCGCCTGTAGAAGCCAAATTTTATAATTGAGACACATATCTTGCACAATTTTTAGCGAAAGACATGTCTGGTGGTAGTCTACGTTATTGGTCCAAAAAGGGTCGGGATCGGATCAATGACCGGGGCCCCGCCCATATAAACTAAATTTTAAAATTGACATGTCTTACATATTTTTTTAGCGACAGTTCTGTAATTTTGTGCATATGTATCTGATGATAGGCTACATGAATGGTCTAAAAAGTGGCGGGATCGGATCAATGGGCGTGACCCCGCCCATATAAACCAAATTTTGAAATTGAGATATCATGCACAATTTGTTAGCGATTTGATGTATGCATTTGATGGCAGTCTACGTAATTGGTTCAAAAATGGACGGAATCGGAAATCTGAAGTCTGGGGCAACGAAGTGGACCGGGTCCAGCTATCTATATATATAAAAGAGAGTGTCTGTTTGTGGGTTTGTTTGTTTGTTTGTTCCGTACAGACGTCTAAACGGCTTGACCGATCATCTTGAAATTTTCACAGAATGTACATGTGTAGGGGGTGCTGAAAATATGGTACTTTATTTTTCGATATATCAAGTGGGTGTGGACCCGCCCATATGGGTCAAATTTTGGTATTGAGAAAAATTTTAAGCTAGAGTGCTGAATGCATTTAGTGTCAGATTATGTGAATTTTAAAAAAATGGGCGGAATCGGACCAATGGGCGTGGACCCGCCCATATAAGCCAAATTTTGAAATTGAAATATTTTCCACAATTCATTAGCGAGAGTTCTGCAAGTTTGTGTATATGTTTCAGGTGACAGTCTACGTGATTGGTCCAAAAATGGGCGGGATCGGCCCAATGGGCGTGGTCCCGCCCACATAGACGAAATTTTGAAATTTCGGTATCTTGCACAATTTGCTAGCGGGAGTGCTGCAATGTCGTGTATATGTATCTGGCACGTAATTGGTCAAAAAATGGGCGGGATCCGACCAATGGGCGTGGACCGCCCATATAAGCCAAATTTTGAAATTGATATATCTTGCATAATTTGTTAGATATAGTGCTGTAATGTTGTACATATGTATCTGGTGACAGTACACGTGATTGGTCCAAAAATTAGGGAAATCGGACCAATGGGCGTGGCACTGCCCATATAAACCAAATTTTAAAAATGTGATATCTTGCACAATTTGTTAGCTAGAGTGCTGTTATGTTGTACATATGTATCTGGTGACAGTACACGTGAGTGGTCCAAAAATTGGCGGGTGCAGACCAATGGGCGTGGCACCGCCCATATAAGCCAAATTTTGAAATTGAGATATCATGCACAATTTGTTAGCGAGAGTGCTGTGATTTTGTGCATCTCACGCAGTCTACGTGATTACTCAAAAAAGGGCGGCACCGCCCATAGGAGCCTAATTTTTAAATTGAGATATCTTGCACAATTTGTTTAAGTGAGCGCTGCAGTTTTGGGTATATGTATCTGATGACAGTCTACGTGATTCGACCAAAAATAGGCGGGATCAGACGAATGGACGTTGCCCCGCCTATGCGAGTATAAGCCAAATTTTGAAATTGAGAGTCATATCTTCCACAATTTTTTATCGAGAGTGCCGTAATTTTTTGCATATCGATCTGGTGATAGTCTACGTGAATGGTCCAAAAGGGTTGGGATCGGACCAATGGGCGTGGGCCACCCTTATAAGCAAATTTCTGAAATTGAAATACCTTGAACAATTTGTTAGCGAGAGTGTTGTATTTTGTAAATATGCATTTGATGGCAGTCTACGTAATTGCTCAAAAAATTGACGGAATCGGAAATCTGAAGTCTGGGGCAACGAAGTGGACCGGGTCCAGCTAGTTTTAGTATATTTGCTACTCATTATTAAATTTAATTTGTAAGCCATCATAGGTGCCTAGGTGTGATCATTGATTGTGAACTTTCATTTAAAAGTCACATTGATGCATTATCGGGAAAAAATTGGGCTTCTCTGAGAAGGCTGTATGCATCCAATTTATACCTCCCTTTCCATATAAAGCTATGACTAGCCCATGACCTTTGATGCCTCAGGTATTGTATGGCCTTGAGGTTGTTTGTGGGACTAGTGATCTAGTTTTGTTTAGACTAAAGCGAATTGTAAATGCCATTGCACGTGTTGCCATTGTACAGTGTTCGACAAAGAGGCCATATATCTGAATATATTAAACAATTCCTTGGTTGCACTTTTAATAATTTTGTGATTTATGATAATGTATCCATATTTTAAAGCGTGATTAAAAGTAGCACGCCTTTGCAAATGGTAAGAACATTTACATTTTCGCGATCTACTAGAAATCCACAAATAACTATACCTAGAATATGGAAGAATATTTATGCTAGATCATTCTTGGTTAGAATAGCACGAAAATGGAATAGATTGCCTCTTGAGTTACGTATTTTGTCACACTCTAATAATGTATTCCGATTAAAACTTTTGAAATTTTTTGCTTCATAATGTCGATATTGACTTATGTACATGAATTATATTTAAAAGCATATCGCACATGTTCCACAAAAGGGTAACAACACAAAATTTAAAAAATTTCAGTAGAGGCCAAAAACAGTTTCCGTTAATATTAATGGTATATTACAAAAAAAGAATATGTCTTTGCAATAGAATATCATAGAAAAAAATAATAACGCTATTTTCTTTTTTTTTATTGATTTTAGAAAAATAACAACTTTTTTGAGTTGTTACTCTTTTCATGAAAAAAGTTTGTATATAAATAGTGGTATTATTTTGAGTAGTACCTGTTTAACTGAAAAATCTTACTCGGATTATAAGCTGAAAAGGGCACAACTAAAAATATTACTCTTTAGATGATAAATCAACGGTGCTATTTGCTAAACACTTGGAGACAATCGGAAATGTAACTCTTTAGTTGAATCTGCAGACGTTATTCTGTAAACACGGACAGAGTCATAGCGGTTTTTATACCCTACACCACACTGTGGTACAGGGTATTATAACTTTGTGCATTTGTTTGTAACACCCAAAAGGAGAAGAAATAGACCCATCGTTTATTATACAGATCGACTTAGAATCACTTTCTGAGTTGATTTAGCTATGTCCGTCTGTCCGTCTGTCTGTCCGTCTGTCTGTCTGTCTGTCCGTCAGTGCATGTATTCTTGTAATCAAAGTACAGGTCGCAATTATGGTCCGATCTCGACGAAACTTTACACATATCTTTTTTTTTGACCAAGGACGATCCCTATTGAATTTTGTTAAAATCGGTTCAGATTTAGATATAGCCCCCATATATCGTCGCTTGGATGACCAACTGCAGTAACTGACATTTTCAAAATTGTTCAGGAGAGCAGTTTTTCTGTTTTTGAGACAATGTTCCTTCTTCCCCACGGCGTAATATTTATTATATTTCCAATTTGCTTTTCTCATTGTGTACTTAACTCCATCTTTTAAAATATTATTAACAAAAAAATAAAAAAAAATAATTATAATGCATGTTTTTCATAAACAATGCAGTTACGTCACTTTGTGGGAAAAAAAATTATACTTAATGTCAGTTACGACTGATCACCGCCCAGCCCAAACGGCTAAAGCTAGAGTCATGAAATTTGATGGATGGTAGTCCTTGCTATATAGACGTGCAATATAGAAGGGTTTTTCGAAATTTTGGGCGCACAATGGGTCAAAAAAGAAAAAAATATGGTATCACAGCCAAATCCAAACGACTGGAGCTGTAATTGCAACATTTCGTGTGAGGGTAGGGTCTAGGGCGAAGATTCGGTACGAATCAAAATTTTTCGAAATTAAAAAATTTTCGCGCACATTGGGACAAAAAGTGCTAAATATGATACAGTGGGGGAAAAAATTTAATTTGTGCAGTGGGTCAAAAATGTGTTAAATATGGCACAGTGGGGCAAAAAGTGTTAAATATTGTACCGTAGTGCAAAAATGGTAAAATGTGGTACGATATTGCAAAAAAGGTTAAATATGGTAGAGTAGGGCTAAGGGTGCGAGTACCACCCCCACGCCACAATCTTCCACAATTCCACATATAGTAATGATTTCTTCTCGCAATCATCTTGAGAAAAATAACCCAAGTTGCGACGTCTCTTTTGGTATCTCCCAACCAAATGGATCATTTTACAGAAAAATTTAACGGTTGATGACTGTGATTCCAGTTCATATACTCGTAAATACTTGACATTTTATGAAGTGTAATACTTTTATAGTTCCCATGGTATATTAAAAAATAGGCGTTATTGTTATTACATTGTTTTCAAATGGGCACTCTATTCGTTAGGATATTAAAATGTCATTCCAAGAGACGGAAAGCCACCTCTCAAACGAAAATACATCACGTTTTCATTATATATTTATAATCGGGATATAATTAATTACACTTTTATATTCATCCTAATAATTTATTATTTAATCATTAGTATACGAAATCTATATACATATATATAAATTGATGTGTTTGTTGTTATGTATGAACTCCAAAATAACTGGACCGATATTGATGAAGTTTTCAGGGAATCTTCAGATTATCCTAGCGCGTGACCCCGTCCAAATAAGCCAATTTGGAGTTATTTTCTTAGTGATTCCTACTGTTCCTACCTACTACGATTGGATAATCGAGATTCCTACTGTCGTTATCTGACGATTGGGACTGGACCGTGATCCCGTTTCGACCGTAATCGGTCCAAAATTTTAGCAACGAGGGGGCTGGGTCCACCAAGTACTCCATAAGTTTTTGCAATAATGAACAAACATTTCAGGAGAACGAATTATTAAGTGACATAAAGCACTTACGTCTCTTGGTGAAAATATTTTTTTGCATTGTGTCAGTTACGTCTAAAATTATTTACCGTTTTTTGAGAAAACGGTAATATATATATGCACAAAATTTATACACACGTTGTACTTTGACTAGACAAATCGAATGGTGGCCTTAACTCAATTTCTGAAAAATTGTCAGTTACGTCGGTTGGTCATCCAAGCGACGATATATGTTAGCCCCGATTTGACATGTTAGCGCTGTAGAAACTTTATTTTATATCCGATCAGTATGAAATTCGGCAGGAAAAGGTTTCTTATTACATGAATGAACTTTGTTAAATTTGGAAGAAATCGGTTCAGATTTAGATATAGCCCCCATATATACATTACCCCCGATTTGACATATAAGCGCTGTAAAAATGTTATTTTATATCCGATCAATGCGAAATTCGGCAAGAAAGGTTTCTTATTACATGAAGGAATACTGCTAAATTCGGAGAAAATCGGTTCAGATTCAGATATAGCCCCCATATATATGTTACCCCCGATTTGACATGTAAGCGCTGAAAAACTGTATTTTATATCCGATCAGTGCAAAATTTGGCAGAAAGCGGTTTCTTATTACATGAAGGAATACTGCTAAATTCGGAGAAAATCGGTTCAGATTTAGATATAGCCCCCATATATACGTTACCCCCAATTTGACTTGTAAGCGCTGTAAAAATGTTATTTTATATCCGATCAGTATGAAATTCGGCAGAAAGAGGTTTCTTATTATATGAATGAACACTGTTAAATTTGGAAGAAATCGGTTCAGATTTAGATATAGCCCCCATATATACGTTACCCCCGATTTGACATGTAGGCGCTGTTGAGACTGTATTTTATATGCGATCAGTACGAAATTCGACAGAAGGAGGTCTTTTTACATGAATGAGGGAAGATCGGTTCAGATTTATATTGATTGTTCCTCCTGATTTGGTATCAAACCGCTATAGAAGTTGTATTTTACTTCCGATCATTAAAATTTTCCCGAAAGATGTTTCTCAATTTTGGAACGAATATTGTTTAATTTAGCGATTATCGTTTCAGAATTAGATAATATGTTTCTACCCATTTACCAATTATTCCAAATTATTATGGCAATGACCCTTATCGCATTGTCAGGGAGGTGCCCGACTTTCTGCCTTTCCTTACTGGTTTATTATGAAATTGTTCTGGTTCTCTGTTCAATTGTGAACCTCTCCATTATAAATTCTCCAAGTGTTGTCTATATAATCTGAAATAAAAAATAAAAAAAAATAATAAAGGAAAAAGTTAATAAACTTTTACACCCCTTGGTTTCTTTAGGCCCACCCTTCTTTTGGCCCACCCTGTACATACATATGTGTTCAATACATTTTCAATTTATATTGTTCAAATTCGTTAGGGTTGTTTGTCGGATTTTCCTTTTGTTTGCAGTAATATTTTATGATGTTGAATAATACCCTGTACCACAGTGTGGTGTAGGGTATAAAAACGATTGGATCTAAAGAGCCAAATCGGATGAAACATATATATAGGAGCTATAGCTAAATCTTTACCGATTTTCTTCAAATTCGGCAATGTTGGTTCATGAACCAAGAAACTCTACCATTCTAAATTTCAAAACGATTGGATGTAAAATATAGCTTCTATAGAACTAAAGGGCCAAATCGGACGAAACATATATATGGGAGCTATAGCTAAATCTTAACCGATTTTCTTCAAATTCGGTAGTGTTGGTTCATGGATCAAGAAACTCTACCATTCTAAATTTCAAAACGATTGGATGTAAAAAACAGCTTTTATAGGACTAAAGGGCTAAATCGGACGAAACATATATATGGGAGCTATAGCTAAATCTTAGCCGATTTTCTTCAAATTCGGCAGTGTTGGTTCATGGATCAAGAAACTCTACCATTCTAAATTTCAAAATGATTGGATGTAAAATACAGCTTCTACAGGACTAAAGGGCTAAATAGGACGAAACATGTATATGGGAGCTATAGCTAACTCTTAACCGATTTTCTTCAAATTCGGTAGTGTTGGTTCATGGATCATGAAACTCTACCATTCTAAATTTCAAAACGATTGCATGTAAAATACAGCCTCTACAGGAGTAAAGAGCAAAATCGGACGAAACATAAATATGGGAGCTATAGCTAAATCTTAACCGATTTTCTTCAAATTCGGCAATGTTGGTTCATGGATCAAGAAACTCTACCATTCTAAATTTCAAAACGATCGGATGTAAAATACAGCTTCTATAGGACTAAAGGGCCAAATCGGACGAAACATATATATGGGAGATATAACTAAATCTTAACCGATTTTCGAATTCGGTAGTGTTGGTTCAGTGATCAAGAAAGTCTACCATTCTAAATTTCAAAATGATTGGATGTAAAATACAGCTTCTATAGGACTAAATGGCCAAATCGGACGAAAGATATATATGGGAGCTATATCTAAATCTGAACCGATTTCAACCAAATTCAATTTTCAGGTGTTACAAACATCTGCCGTGAAACAAACTTATAATACCCTGTACCACAGTGTGGTGTAGGGTATAACAAGTAAAAGCATTAAGTTCGGCCTTGCCGAATCTTATATACCCACCACCATGGATAGCATGTGAATGGTTTCGGGCGCAAATAAAGTCATATAACAACATTTCGGCCCGCCCGATTTGTTGAAATTTGTGGTTTTTGTTGCGTTAAGACTATATAGACTATTAAGGCTATATCAAAACATGAACCTATGGCTGCCATTGTTCGTGTAAGGGTGCGGTATAAATTAACCCAGTTACCAATTTTCAGGCCGGTCAGTTGACATTTGTGGTCTCTATGGCGTAAAGAAGTCAAATCGGACAGATGCTATACGTAGGGGCTATATCAAAATGTGGACCGATATAGCCCATTTTCAATCCAAAGTTAGCTGCATGTACAAGGTGGCGCAAAAGTAATCCTCCTATCAGAAAATGCTATAAATTTTGCGATTGGCCCCTAATGTCAGTTCTGTTTTGATATTTGTGTAGTAAACACATGCGAAATACACGTTAATAAACAATGTTACGCTACACTGCTCCAGAACGCGGAATATTGCTGACTATTTATTTGACCAATAATCGGTCGGTGACTTTCGCACAACGTGAATTTCGTGATGAGGCCCATTTCCATCTTAGCGGGTACGTAAATAAGCAAAATTTACGCTTTTGGGGCACTGAAAATCCGCGTGTAACCCACGAAGAGCCATTACACCCGCTCAAAGTCACTGTATGGTGTGCTGTTTTCGCTGGAGGAGTCATCGGACCTTTTTCCTTCGAAGACGTCGCGGGCCAAACGGTTACTGTGAATGGTGAGCGCTACAGAGCAATGATCAACGAGTTATTTTTGCCGCAACTTGATGAATTGGGATTGGAAAACATGTGGTCCCAACAGGACGGTGCAACGGCACACACTGCACGTGCCACAACCGATATGCTGAAGGATGCATTTCCCGGGCGCCTAATCTCCCGTTTTAGCGATTTGCACTGGCCAGCAAGATCGCCTGATTTGACCGCTCCAGACTTCTTTTTGTGGGGCTTTTTGAAGTCGCGGATTTATGTCAACAAGCCTCAGACTCTTGCAGCTCTTAAAGACAATATCCGTCAAGAATGTGAGGACCTATCGCCGGATGTTTTGGCCAAAGTGATGGAAAATGCCATAAAAAGGGCTCAAATGACAATCAACTGTGGCGGCGGCCATTTACATGACATCATATTCTCGACTTGATGTAAACAAAATTAAAAGACCAAATAAAAATAATCCACAAGAAGAATCAAAGTTTTTCATTTTTTTTTAAATTACAGCCAAAAAACATCGAAAGGTTACTCTTGCGCCACCTTGTATAAGAAGTATCTATAACAAATTTCAGCCACCTAGCAAAAGTATTATAGACTGTAGCGTGATTACAACAGACGGACGGATGGACAGAAGAATAGAATTTCAAGACGATTAAGAGTATATATACTTTATGTGGTCTCAGATCAATAGTTAGAGGTCTTATGCCCCACATCCTATGGTATACAAATATGGTAAATGTATGGTAGATGAGGACAATAGGAATCAAAATAAGTAAGATGCTATATATGGGGGCTATATCGAAATATGGACCGATATTGCCCATTTTCAATTAGCCTCCTAGCTCAAGTATCGTAGATTGTAGCGTAATTACAACAGACGGACATGGCTAAATCGTCTTAGATTTTTAAGACGATTAAGAATATTTATATATTTACTTTTTGGAGTCTCGGATCAATATTTAGAGTTGTTATAAACGGAGTGACAAAATGAATATACCCTCCATCCTATGGTGGAGGTATAAAAATATGGTAAATGTAAAGTATATGAGAACAGTAGGAATCACCAAAATATGGTAAATGTAGAGTAGATGAGAACAGTAGGAATCCCAATAAGTAAGATGTTATATATGGGGGCTATATCAAAACATTTACCGATATGGCCCATTTGCAATCCCAAACAACCTGCAACTATAAGAAATATTTATACCAAATTTGATCAACCTAGCTCTATTATTACGGACTGTAGCGTGATTACAACAAACGGACAATGCTAAATCGTCTTAGAATTTTACGACGATTAAGAATATATGAACTTTATGGGATCTCAGATTAATATTCAGAGTTGTTACAAACGGAGTGAAAAAATGAGTATACCCCCCCTCCTATGGTGGAGGGTATAAAAAAATTAATGTTTGTATGTTACGTATGGACTCCAAAACGGCTAGGTCGATTTTGTTGAAATTTTCAGGGAATCTTCAGATAAGCCTAGCTGGTGACATAGGCTGCAAGTTCTGATTGAGTGGGACTAACCCCGTATAAGCCAAGTTGGCGTTATCATTTTTTGAGTGATTCCTACGTTCGAACCTACGAATAGATTAACGGTATTCGTACTGCCCCTATCTACTTCCATGATTGAAGCTGGACGTGATCCAAGATGGGCCACCAATCCTGGGCTTTCTGAGGGTCCAACTGGAAGTAGCTGGGAGTCTATGTGATTGGTCCAAAAATTGCCGGGATCCAACCAATGGGGGTGGCCCAGCCCATATAAACCAAATTTTGAAATTGAGATATCATGCACAATTTGTTAGCGATAGTGCTGTAATTTTGTGTACATGCATCTGGTGGCAGTCTACGTGATTGGTCCAAAAATGGGCGAGATCGGACCAATGGCCGTGGCCCCGCCAATGTGAGCCATGTTTTTAAATTGAGATATCTAGACTAAATTGTTAGCAGGAATGCTATAGTTTTGTGTATATACATTTGAGGGCAGTCTACGTAATTGGACAAAAAATGGGCGGAATCGGACCAGTGGGCGTGGCCCCGCCAGATTTTTAAATGAGATATCTTGCAAAATTTTTTATCGAGAGTGCTGTAATTTTGTGTATATGTATCTGGTCGCAGTCTACGTGATTGGTCTAAAAATTTACGGGATAGGACCAATGGTACTGACTCCGCCCATAAGAGCCATGTTTTAAATTTGATATATCTTGAGCTGCCTAAAAATGGACGGGAACGGAAATCTGAAGTTTGGGACAACAAAGTCGACCGGGTCCAGCTATTACATAAAAATAACAAAAATGCAAATAATGTCAAAAATACAACACATTTTTTTTTTAAAGTACAACTTCAAATTGATATTATTATATCTCAGTGAGTATAACTGATGGCAATATTTTTCATCTATAGCAATTTTTTTTTGTCTATCCACAAATATGATCAGAAAAGAATAGGTGAATTGGGAAAAAAATGCGAAAAAGAATTTAAACACAAATAGAAATTTTAAATTTCCACAAAATATTTAAAAATTAGTACATTTCAATTATATTTTTTATAATTTCTATCTATTGACACCAGAAATCGAGGGAAATTCAAACATAATTATATTTGTAAAGGTAAATCAAACAATTTCCGAAATAAATTAGAAAATCCCAAAAAATTAATTTTGCCGGCTCAAAATTGTGTATGCAGTTGACCGTGTAACACATTGCTGCACATATAAATGATACAGGTTTTTATATTCTAATGATTACACAGTGTGGCAAAATAAACTGGCGTTGAAACGCATGCATCTGTTTTTGAAGTTCCCCGGACACTCAAAAAATCCGAATTTTCTTGCCTGTGCGCACTTAATCGCCTACAGCATTGTTAAATATTAACCGTTTTGGGAACAAGAAACTTTAACCTTCCGAACGATATATATATATTGTTGAAAATTTAGAAATATATGTTTATTTGTCCTACAAACATATTTTTTTTGACATTTTTTAGTATAGGCAATGTTTTTTACCAATCATTTTGTGAGATAACCCCACGATTATTTAATTTACATTAATACTATATTTTGTAGGGAACAAAACGCAACAAGTTCCTTAAATATCCATTTGTAATTGACTGAGTTATTAAAGTTTCATTAAAACTAAATTTATACATAAATACTAGAGACTTTTCAAATCCATTAGGATATTGAAAATCGCTTAATAATAATAACGAATTGCAAAGTCATGAAAATCGTTGTTTACCCATAAATCCGGATTTTGGGGGGGTCCGGCAAATTTCACAGAACAAACGTTGTTTTACCCGACAAGCCATACAAGAAAATTAATGTCGCGGTTTTTGGTCCGACTAGTCGGAATGAAATAAATTTACATTAGATTACATACATTTTTTTTATATTATTTACGTGTTTAGGACACCATTTTACACCAGAAAAGGTTTTGCACAGCTCTTCGACAAAAATTTTGTTTGCTAGTGTTATCTGTTACCTTTCATATAACCATGCAAAATAATGTCGGTATCGGTTGTATAGTTAAGAAACGCCGGAATTAATTCCTTCTTTTTTGAATTCCTCCAACAGTACACCGCACGGTAGTGGTAAGTTTCAAATCATTGTTCCTTTTGAGCCATATATGTAAAGAGGGCTCTTGTATATGACGCCAGGTGAAGAGAAGAAAAAATTAATACATTTTAGAATGTGCAAGAAGTTTTTCAACTACCGACCCCAAGTATGTTTATTAAATTATGGTAGCCTATTATGTACGAGTATTCTAAATGTTTTATTTTCGTACATGGGTGAAGGCCTGTTTTGTGGTTTTATTAAGAAGCAACATTCCCTTAACCACAAATACATCTGCCAAAAATAAATATTAATAATATTGCGATGGATGATATTTGATGTAAAGGATTAAACCGTAACCTTTTGTGTAATACAGACGATATACCCACAAACCACAAATTCTTCTTAAACGGGGCTTAAGTTGAACAATATTTATAATACTTCTGCTCATTCGATTGTATTTAAAAAATCAATACAAATGAAATGAAAAGTCCGACACTAAAGCTACTTTCACTTAAATTTGCCACAACAAAACCGCACTCACACAAAGAGATGCGATTACCACAGAAACAGGGCAGCAGTAGAGATTGCCAGAAGCGTTCTCCTTGTAAACACATGATGTTATGTGGTTACGAGTCATGCCATGGAAGGAAAGACAAGGTATCGTGATACTGGGTGCAGACAAAACGGATTTGTTTTCACAAAGGCGGGTCGGGCAAAAATATAATCTAAACAAAAGCTTATATTATTTTGCGAATGTTTCCAAAAAAAATATCTTTACTATACGTTTTGCTGTTACTTATACATAATAGAAACTTTCAAAAACACTAGACTACAGTACATTAACCAGATAAACGATTCCAATGAAACATATAGAATCAGTTTCAAAATTTTGGGATAAATTCGGGGCTAAACGGTCTTAAATTGCTAGCGATGTGGCATATAAACATTTTAAATACACACGAGACATTCAAAAAAACTAAATCTTTACTTTTTTATCTACCCTGATTTGCAATTTTTCCTATAGCGTATATATATTAATATAGTAAAACAATTAAGAAAGTTCAGTCCCGTGCCAGAATTACGAATCCCCTCACATGCAGTCCCAACAAATATTCGTAAATTTATTTATTTTTTGTTTTAATTAGATTGCTGTCAATTTAAATTGCATTTAACAACTTTAAAGCATGCACTGGTATTAAAGTTGTTAATTGTTAACTTTTGGTGCAAAATAGTCCATTTGTGTGAGGGGTTCCAAAAAAAGTGCTCAGCGCTGACGCTCACTTTTCACTAGACTCTAGGTACTATATTTTTAATTTTGTGTATATGCCTCTGGTGGCAGTCTACGTGATTTGTCCAAAATGGACGGGATTAGGTCAATTGGCGTGATCCCGCCTTTACGACCCCATTTATAGATATGATCCAATACCCCAAGTGTCCCGATATTTTTGTGAATGAGATACTGGATAAGCTGGCGTGAACCCGCCCATGCGAATACATTATTGAAAACGAAATATTTGGAACACCTTTGCAAAAATCGCCCAGAAGTCTTGTACGAGAGTGCTTCACTGCATTTTAGATAAGTGGGTGTGGCTTAATTCTAAATCCTAAACCTTTTTAGGTTAGGTTTAGGTTAGGGTGGCAGCCGTATTTTTTTTACAAGCTCACATAGACCAGTTTAGGTCCCTAGTGTTACCACTGGCTGAAATGCCCCTCATCGAAACCAACCTGTTTGATATATAAATTTATCGATAGTACGAATATCAGTACTGGAAAGATCTGTTAGGCTGCCTAAAAAGGCCGACCCAAGTATGTCCAGTCGTCGTTTACTCAAAGCGGGACAGTCGTAAAGCAAGTGCTCAATGCTCTCCACTTCTTCGTCATCTCCACAGCTTCGGCAGAAGTCATTGGAATCAATACCCAATCTTTTGGCGTGTTCCCCGTCAGGCAGTGTCCCGTCAGAACCTGTACTAACGTAGACAATCGTTTCCTCTCTAGTGCGAGGAGATATTTTGACCTTCTCAGATCATACCTTGGCCAGATTTGTCTAGCTACCCTGCAGGTGCCGATTTCTGTCCATCTTTCGTGGGACTGCCTGATTCCCTCTTGCCTAAGCCAAAGCTTGCACGTGGATAGTGGCGCACCAATATATGCAAATTCTTCAAGAATTTGTAATGTCGTCCCTTTCTTAGCAAGTTCATCGGCTTTGTAGTTCCCCGGGATATCCCTATGCCCAGGCATAGGGATCGGCTTGATAGACACTGCAGGTATCTGGTAGTCTGTGAGCTATATCCAGAATAAGTTCTTCACAGTGTACTCCAAAGCCAACCTTTTCATCAAGCTTCGAACCATCCGTGTAAAATTGGAGATGGTTTCTATTACCTGGTATTCTGCCGACCCATTCATCTCTGGCGGGAATCATAGTGATGTAATTTCCCTCGAAGGTGTACACAGTTGGTATATAGCCCACTCAGTCGGTTAACATAGCACTACACTTTGATATCCTCATGTGACCATAGTTCTTGTACCTCCACATTGATAGGCAGTTTAATCTTATTGCCGCTTTGGTTGCAACTTCTCTCGCCACAATATTAATCGGCAGTATATGGAGTAGGGCTTGTAGAGACTCGCCTTAAGGCTCCGCTTATGCTCAGGCAGGCAGTTCTCTGAACCTTTGTTAGTAGGTTGGTGATGGTTAGTTTGTCAGTTGCCGTCCACCATACCACAATACCGTATAACAGTATTGGACGAACTACTGCTATATATATCCAGTGGACGATTTTAGGAGAGAGTCCCCACCGCGACCCTACAGCCTTTTTGCAGGAATATAAGGCGACGTTGGCCTTCCTTACACATTCCAATACGTTAAGTCTAAATAACATTTTCCTATCTAGAATTATTCCTAAAAATTTTGCACTTTCAGAAAAGACTAGATCTGTTCCATTTATCCGAGGTGGAGGGTCCACATGTGGGTCATTATTCATCCTAGTAAAGAGAACCAATTCTGTCTTGTTGGGGTTAACGCCCAAGCCGCTGCTTCTGGCCCATCTAGCCAACTTGTTCAGAGCCACCTGTAGGATGTCTCTGAGGACGTTTACGAATTTTCCACTCACTGCGATTGCAACGTCGTCCGCATATGCCACGACCTTGCAGCCACAACGTTCTAGATCTAGCAGGATTTCATTCACCGCTAGGTTCCAAATTAGTGGATACAGTACTCCTCCTTGCGGGGTCCCTCTGTTTACAAACCTTGTTAGAGTTGTGGACCCTAGACATGCTGTTATGCGTCTTCTGATGAGCAGACTTTGAATTAGTCTAATCAAACTAGTGTTAACTTTTAGATGTGAGAGTGCCGCAATTACCGCATCTGAGTGAATGTTGTTAAAAGCCCCTTCTATGTCAAGAAATGCCACCATGGTGAATTCCTTGAAATGCAGGGACGATTCGATAGTGCTCACAAGTTCGTACAGGGCTGATTCTGTAGACTTGCCCTTATTGTAAGCATGTTGGTTCCCCGACAGGAGTTTTGTATCCAGGTTTTCCCTAATGAAATGATCTAAAAGTCTTTCCAGACCTTTCAATAGGAAGGAGGATAGGCTAATTGGTCTGAAGTCTTTTGGCCTAGTGTGAGATATATTTCCCGCTTTAGGTATGAATACCACTTTGGTATCCCTCCATCGATTCGGGACGTATGAAAGCTTGATACAGCCTTCATAAATTTTCTCCAGCCAGGGGATAATGTGCTTCAACATTTTCTGCATTTCTGCTGCAGAGATGCCATCTGGTCCAGGTGACTTGAAGGGCTCAAAGCTATTAATAGCCCAGCTTATTCTGGATCTCTCAGTCAAGAAGCTAGCGACGCTCGCAGTCTACTCGCACTCTTGTTGGTCCTGCTGATCCTCGGGTTCTGTTACAGAGTTCCACGGGAAATGTGTGTCGAGCAGTACATTGAGCGACTGCTCGCTGTTTTTGGTCCAGTTATTTGCCTCATCCTGTAAATATCCCACTGTACAGGGTGAAGCAGATAATATCTTCCTCAGCCTAGCGGCGTCGGAGACCTTTTCCACTTCACCACAGAAGGTATACCAAGAGCGCCTTTGCGCCTTTCTAAGCTCCTTCTTATAGATCTTGAGTTGCTCTTTATAGGCATTCCAATCATTAGCGACCCCAATAGATTTAGCCTTATTGAATAGCTTGTTGAAGGTCTTTTTCATAGCCGTTAGCTCAGAAGTCCACAATTGGGGTTTAGTTTTACCCTTGTACCTTGTTTTTTGACAGGCTTCTTCAAGGGATCTATTGAATGATATGGTGATATGATCGACCAGATTATCAAGACCGGCTTTATCATTCGGTTCGTACAGAAGTTTAGAGTTGAGGACTTTCTTGAAATTCTTCTCTTACAGGTGCCACTTTGTCTTCCTTACATTTCTGTGGACGGCGGGTTTAGGCGCTTTTTCCGCGAGTTTGAACTCAATATAATGGTGATCTGAGAATGAGTGGTCGTCCAGTACATTCCACCCAATAATTTTGTCTGACAGCCGGTCAGTAGCAAACGTTACGTCGAGTACTTCTTGACTGTCTTTAATTGTAAAGGTCGGTTTATTACCTATGTTACAAATACTTAGGTTGGTAGTTAGAATAAAGTCAAGAAGCGAATCACCCCTATTGTTTATATCCGTACTACCCCAGATAGTATGATGAGCGTTCGTGTCTGCGCCAACAATCAGCTCGACCTCGTCAGATGTTGCTCCTTCTACTACTTCCCTGAATAGAGCAGTCGGTACTACAGATTCATAAGGCAAGTAGCTGGAGACCACCCAATATATGCGACTACCGATCCATAATGGTTGATTGTACATGACTCCATTTGTCCTTGAGGATCCATCCTCACTACTTCTGTCTATAACAGCCATCACTAGACTCTCCTTCGCCACTTCATTGAAGGGCTTGGTGAGTGTCCTGTTCATAGTGACATTAGGGCCTCTTGCCTTTTTCGAAGGCAGGGGTTCATCAGGTGATCTGATTCGTTTTACTTTATTAGCCGTTATCACAGCTGTGGCTCTTTCAGCCGACTCATTGGCCTTAGAAGCATCTATGACGCCTTTAGCCCAGGTAAGTGACTCTTTTTGTTTTTCGGTAAGAGCCGAAACCTCAACAGCCTCCAACTTCGTCAAAACTCTGAGCGCTACACGATGCTCATTGTGCTTCCGTTTTGACGGTCGGACATGACGTTTTCCCCTCACCGCACCACCTGTTGTAAGTACTTGGGGGAGATTTTCACCATTTTTGGTGTGGTCGGCTTTGGCCAAGACCTACGGACGGACAGTCGGACGATTGGGGAACCGCGCTCCATCGGAACACGAAGGCATCCCCGTCAAGAGAATTTATTTTAATTTTGTCTGTATTAGACCGTAATAGGTACTGCGATGTAGGCCTTACGGACTTTGTACAGATTTTTGCTATTGCGTAATAGGTACTGATAACTATCCGCTATGTGATAAACACGTCCGTTCACTGCGAATGATCAGCTACGAATGATCCTAAACCTTACCACATATAAATTTGATAATGGTTTTAATATTCTAGCTGTGCGATTGGAGAAAATGTGACTTAATTTTGAATTTTGTGTAAAACATTGTGTAACTTGGATAAATGCAAGTAAATATCTTTAACCCTTTAGAACTTAAGGATCTTAACTCGTAAACATCTTCGAACAACTTTTTATTATTTTTATTATTTATAAGTATTAGGGCGGGTCGATTTAAAAATCGCCCATTGCTCAGTGAAAATCTTATTCTAGGGATCAGAATAAGAAACTTTGCCGAAGGAACCATACCTCTAAAACGAATTCTGATGTCCTCACAAAACATCCAATCATAAGGTAATTTATTTTACCTCCCAATAATTTTATACAGTCCACTGCAACTAATCAACATCTCTGTTGCCCAACAAAACAAACTAAACACATCATTAGAAGCAACAACCAGCTGAAAAACATATGTGTTTCCCATCTTAACATCCCAATATCAGATGATAAGTAATTACATCTCTTTCCGCATGATGTAAGATTGCATTCTAAAAATAGAATAACTTAACCATCTCCCAATTACACAGCACATTAAGTCTTCATCATATTCGTCCCACTTCGCAGGTTGGGGTGGTTCAGTGGGTGCGCGCTAGATTAGCACGCAAGAGGTTTGAGGTTCACACCCTACTCAGCGAATGGATTTTTTTTTCGTCAAAAACATTATACGTGCAAAGGGTAGTATAACCCTATACTCGGTTTGGCAAAATTGGTGACCAATTTTTTTATGGGCCTCCAAAGTTTCTGAAAATCAGTGGGCCCCTCGAAAAAGGTGTCATAAGCTTTTGTCCAACAACTAATTCAGACTTGGCGATACCGCTTAACTATGGCCATAATGTAGCTAAGAATAAGCTGAACAAAGCTTCTTAACATTTGTTTCACTCTTTTCAGCATTACTTTCGGAACTCGTAATTTTTCATTTACAATTTTCACTGACAATTGTAGCCAACGTAAATCTGAACAACGTTTGTGAACATATCAATACAATCTGAACGTGTCTAGGTACCCTAAATAGCTCAAAAACCTCATTGTACCCAAAAAATTTCACTGTTATGTAACAAAAATATATTTTTTGGTATAGGGTATGTTCAGCAACTTTATAGAAAATATTAAGGCCAATATTTTTGTGGAATTTTTTAACCCATTTCGAGGTCCGTGAAGAAAGAAACACAGAAAAATCAAATTGAATGGAGAATGTTTATTATCATTTGAAAAAAAACATTCTTTGGCATTTATTTTTTGAAGATTATGTCTATCAAATGTTGGCCGCGGCTACGTCTCAGATGGTCCATCCGTTGAGTCAAATTTTCGATGACTCGATTATGTTGACGCGAAGTGCACGAAACACATTCCTCACAGAACGTGGATTTTCGTAATAAAGTTGAATGATTTGTAAACTTTGTTCAGGCGTAAGTCTTTCCATGATGAAATGCCAAACAATACTTAACAAAAATACTGATCAGTCGTAGTGAACGGACGTGTTTAGCACAGAGCGGATAGTTAAAATCTATTACGCAGTACCTATTACGCAATCGCAAAAAAAATCTGTACAAAGTCTGGAAGGCCTACATCGTAGTACCTATTACGGGCTAATACAGACAAAAAAATTAATAAATTCGTTGACCGGGATGCCTTCGCGTTCCGATGAAGCGGGGTTCCTACTGTACGGTGAGGGGAAAACGTCAAAACGGAAGCACAATGAGCACCGGATAGCGCTCAGAGTTTTGACGAAGTTGGAGGCTGTTGAGCTTTCGGCTCTTACCGAAAAACAAAAAGAGTCACTTACCTGGCCTAAAGGCGTCATAGAGGCTTCTAAGGGCAATCAGCCACAAATTCAGCTGTGTTAACGGCTAATAAAGTCAAAGATCACCTCAGATCACCTGATGAACCCCAGCCTTCGAAAAAGGCAAGAGGCCCTAATGTCACCATCAACAGGACACTCACCATGACCGTCAATGAAGTGGCGAAGGAGAGTCTAGTGATGGCTGTTATAGACAGAAGTAGTGAGGCTGGATCCATCCTCAAGGATAAATGGAGCCATGTGCAATCCGCCATCATGGCTCATTACCTCGATGTCCGATAAGGCTATTATAAGGCTGCTCTGAGTCGAGCGGGTGAGGTGTGGCCGGGTGCCCAGTTGGATGTTGTGGAAAAAACAACATCCCTAGTCGCCCTAGAGCCATCACCTGGGTTACAGAAGAGCCCTCCAGCTCGGATGACATATTAGAGATAACAAAAGATTCCAATCCTGGTCTGCCGACCCATAATTGGAGAATTATCAAGGTGGGTGAGGCGGATGGTAAAAAGCGACAGGTCAATTTGATCCTTAACGCTGAATCCACCTCCCATATACAAAGTGCAAGTGCAACCCTGCAATATCGTTTCGAGACTATATTCTTGAAGGTATACAAGCTGGATATAGCTCCCACTGCGGAAGGCGAGTCGTCGACCGTGGTTGATACAAGGCTTTCTGGAAGTGCGGAGGTGCACACAACCATTATTTCTGGTGACTCTAACTCTAACAGAAGATCTGTAACGTTATAGTTCGGACGAAGAGTTCGATAACACCCTTGTCGGGGTGGATGTTAATCTGTCAATTACCAATGATGGTAAGAATTCTACAGATTAACCTCCATCACGTTAAAGCAGCCTCAGCGGCTCTATTGCTGCGCCTGTCCACAGGTGACATCGTCCTGATCCGGGAGCCCTATGTAGTAGGAGGACGGGTGTGCGGTATCAAGACACCAAACATTAAACTGATTGTGGCCAATTGTGAAGGCACCCAAGAACCTGCATTTTGGCCAGAAAAGATCTAAGTATTTTTGTCTTGACTAATTTAAGTGGTAAAGACCAAACAGCTGCTAGTTTGGAGATTGGTAATCGCATATACTGGGTGGTCTCCAGTTACTTTCCTTATGAAGCTGCAATACCTACAACAAGCTATTCGACAAGGCGAAATCTACTGGAGACTTTAATGATTCGGAAGGAAAAAAGGGCAACTCAAGTTCTATAAGAAGGAGCTTAGGAAGGCGCAAAAACGCTCTTAGTATTCCTTCTGTGGCGAAGTGGAAAAGGTCTCCGACGCCGCAATGCTGAGGAAGGTACTATCCACTTCTCCTTGTACAGTGGGGTATTTCCAGGACGAGGTAAACAACTGGACAAAAACCAGCGAGCATTCGCTAAGTGCGCTGCTCGACACACATTTCCCGGGGAACTCATCAACAGAGCCCGAGGATCAACAGGACCAACAAGAGTGCGAGTGGACTGCGAGCGTCACTAGCTTGTTGACTGAGAGATCTAGAATAAGCTGGGTTATAAACATCTTTGAGCCCTTCAAGTCACCTGTACCAGACGGCATCACTCCAGCAGAAATGCATGTTAAAGTACATTATCCCCTGGCTGCAGAAAATTTATGTAGGCTGTATTAGGCTTTCATACATCCCGAATCGATGGAGGGATTCCAAAGTGGTATCGTATCCAAAGCGGGGAAGATATCGCACACTAGGCTAAAAGACTTCAGACCAATTAGCCTATCCTCTTTCCTATTGAAAAGTCTGGAAAGACTTTTAGATTATTTCATTAGGCAAAACCTGGATACAAAACTCCTGTCGGGGAATCAACATGCTTACAATAAGGGAAAGTCTACAGAATCAGCCCTGTATGAACTTGTGAGCACTATCGAATCGTCCCTACATTTCAAAGAATTCACCATGGTGGCGTTTCTTGACATAGAAGGGGCTTTTAACAACATACACCCAGATGCGGTAATCGCGGCATTGTCACATCTTGATTTGATTAGACTAATTCAAAGACTACTCAACAGAAGTCGCATAATAGCATGTTTAAAGTCCACAACTCTAACAAGGTTTGTAAACAGAGGGACCCCACAAGGAGGAGTACTGTCTCCACTAATTTGGAACCTAGCGGTGAATGAAATCCTGCTAGATCTAGAACGTTGTGGCTGCAAGGTCGTGGCATATGCGGACTACCTGGCAGTCGCAGTGAGTGGGCCAAGACAGAATTGTATCTCTTTACTAGGATGAATAATGTCCCTCATGTGGACCCTTCTCCTCGGATAAATGGAACAGATCTAGTCTTTTCTGGAATAATTGTGTATAGGAAACTGTCATTCAGACTAAACGTACTGGAACGTGTAAAGAAGGCCAACATCGCCCTATATTCCTGCAGGAAGGCTGTAGGGTGGCGGTGGGGCCTCTCTCCTAAAATTGTCCATTGGATATATATAGCAGTGGTTCGTCCAATACTGTTATACAGCATTATAGTATGGTGGAGGGCAACTGACAAACTAACCATCACAAACCTGCTATCAAGGGTTCAGAGAACTGCCTGCCTGTGCATAAGCGGAGCGTTTGAGTCTCTACAAGCCCTTCTTCATATACTGCCGATTAATGTTTTGGCGAGAGAAGTTGCAACCAAAGCGGCTCTAAGATTAAACTGCCTATCAATGTGGAGGTACAAGAACTACGGTCACATGAGGATATCAAAGTGTAGTGCTATGGTAACCGACCGAGTGGTCTATATATACGGTGCGCACCTTTGAGAAGAACTACATCACTATGATACCAGCCAGGGATGAATGGGATGGCAGAATACCCGGAAATAGAAACCATCTCCACTTCTATACGGATGGTTCGAAGCTTGATGAAAAGGTTGGCTTCGGAGTACACTGTAAAAGGACATTTTTTGTAGCCTTCGTCCTTGGAATTTTTTTTCCAAAAATTTTATTAAATAGCTGGAATTCTCCCCTTTCAGTTGATACCCATATTTATCAATTCGCATTGTTGTAAGTGCAAATAAAAATATTTTAAAATTGTTTTCCTTGAAATTTTCAAAGTCCTGTAAAAAGGACAAACGATCACGAAATAAAAAACTGAGTATGCAGCTTATCTACTGTTGGGCTATAGTTTCATTCCTATATAGTCTCGTTCTTGGGAGGGAAGTTGTCTCGCACAGCATATTTCATTATATTTTCCCATTCTGCGTCACCACGATCGTATGCAAATTACAATACGAAGTAAGGAGGGGGTGTAGGGTATTATATAGTCGGTTCCGTCGGATTTTCTGTCTTTCCTTACTGGTTGTTTATAGAAAAAGTCTTTTGACTTTGAAATTTCCTCGTGATATTAATTGTTAATCGTCGAATTACTAATTGAGAAATTGCAGAGGATGTCGGCATATCGGTTGGCTCATGCCATACAATTTTTTCGTAAATTTTGGGCTGAAGCGTGTGGCAACAAATTTTGTTCCAAGATTTCTGAACTTTGAACAAAAAAACCATCGCGTAATAATGACTCAGCCAACCAGATGTTTTCAGTGTTCACCAGATTTTGCCCCCTGAGACTTTTTCATGTTCCCAAAATTTAAGAGACGCATGAAAAGACGGCGTTTTGCGATTGAGGAGGTAAAAACCGAATCACCGAACCAGCAAAACACGTCTAACTGTTATGTCTCTCACAAACAAACTAAACTAAACACAAACAAACTCAACAAAGAATAGTGAGTGGCGTTTTAAGATTTTCGAAATTCATTGTAGTTTTTGTGGTACAGAGCTCCAAAAATACCTATCACAAGGATTGTTCTCAAAATAGTATTTGTTAAATTAACCATATATTCTTAGCCGCTTTACGTATTTTGAAGATACGTAAAAAATCTATGCTACTCCTTTTCAATGTTGCAAAACGAAATATTTATGAGCCTTTGGTGAAGGATGTGCAAATATGTAATATATCCTTAATCCTTGAATATCCTGAAAAAGTTTAGATTCATCTTCTTGATATTTTTGGTACTAGAGGGTCAAACCATTATGTACTGACTACGAAAAATTCAAAATGGAGATATAACAGTTTTATTTAGTCAATATTATAATTTTTGTTGTATAATTTTATATAGTATTTGAGACTCGTTGACTGGACTAGAATAACTTCTACAAGGCTTGACTGATTGATTTTTTTTATACATTATATTTACGTTATCAATGTGAGTATGCGTAACTATATCAGGATCCGATAGGCGGCGCTGTATTCAAGTTATTAACAATTTGCACATTTATGGACCAAAATGCCTGATCATCGTGAAATTCTAAGACGATTTAGCCATGTCCGTCTGTTGAAATCACACCACAGATTGCAAATGGGCAAATTTTTTATGTAGCTCCCCTATTTCTCTCATACATGGTTTTTAAGCCATAGATACCACATTTTTAAAGCAATTTATGAATTCATCACATCAGTTCATCACAAAATTTTACAAATAGGTTTATATTTTTTGTAGTCACCCTAAAGAGGCCGATCCACAAAATAGCTTAGTTAGGGTATAAATTCCACATTTTCGAAGCAATATAGCTAAAAAATATCAGTTTATTTAGAAAAAAATATTTTGTTTATAGCGTCCCTATACCCTACATCACACTGTGGTACAGCGTATTATAATTTTGTGTATTTGTTTGTAACACCCAAAAAGTGAAAAAAGAGATCTTTTATTATACCGAACGACTTAGAATCACTTTCTGAGTTGATTTAGCTATGTCTCTGTGTCCGTCCGCCAGGTCGCAATTATAGTCCGATCTCGACGAAACTTTACACATATCTTTTTTTTGGTCCACGGACGATCCCTATTGATTGATATATATCTACCTCCGATTTGGCATATATGCATTGTATAAGCAACATTTTTGATCGAATTGTACAAAAATTGGCACAGAGCAGTCTCGTGACAATACAACACGAAATCGAATTTGCCATTAAAGAGATTTGACCCGAAACAATTATAGCCAATTCAAATTAAAAATTTTAAATGTCCCACCATGTTTATCTGGTTATATCGAATATGCTATTGATTCTGAGTTTATCGGTATTTTAGGGCATTACAAGTACGAGATATTATAATATAAATGATACACTGTATCACAGGGTGGTGTGGAGTATAAAAACCCTTTTCCAAACAGACTTGTAAAGGAGTGAATTAACATCAATTTCCCTAGTATTTGAATAATTTAGCTCACGCTTACCCGATGTTAAGTTAGATTGCAACACCTGATATGTGAAAAAGCTATATTTTAATTATGATGATTTTTTAATACCAAATTTACCAAACTTTACTATCGTATCCTGGAGATTCTTCACTATTTATTTGCATTTTAATTTATATTAAAAAATGTATACTCTGAATATAACGAATACTAAAGATAGTTGTCTTTAATGACGGTTTTAGCATAATTTTAAAATAAGCTCTTTCTTGAATTAATGCTCCTGAATATTTATAAAATTTTCACTTTTGCTGCGCTATAACTAAAATAAGGTAGGACAAAATTTCGCTAGGACTGAGTATTCATTATAAAACTTATTATGGAATTTTTAATTAAAATACAAAAACAAAGTATCTTTACATGCATTATATATTGTGAACTTTATATTTTATTTAGGAAGATCTCGTTTCCTGAAAGATTTTTTGGTCTCATAAAAACGTATTTTTCTCTGCGCTGTTAACCTCAAACGCAACTGTGTTGATACAAGGGAATGGGAGCTTATACCTGGTGTTACTATACTACGTCACCTTTGATTCACCAACATTACCACCTACGCTGGAATTGCAATAGAAGGTACAAGGCCTATATAATTCTTGAAAGCAAACGAAGTTTTAAACCAGTAAGGAAAGGCAGAAAGTCGGGCGGGGGCGACTATATAATACCCTTCACCACCCTAACAATGCGATAAGGGCCATTGCGATAATAATTTGGAATAAATGGGTAAGAACATATATATGTGGATATATCTAATTCTGAACCGATAATCGCTAAATTAAGCAATTTTCCTTCCAAATCAGGAGAAATATATATATGGTGGTTATATATAAATCTGAGCCGATTTTTCCCTGAATACTCATTCATGTAAAATAGAAACCTCTTTCTGTCGAATTTTATACTGATCGGATATAAAATACAGTCTCTACAGCGCTTAGATGTCAAATCGGGGCTAACATATATATGGGCGCTATATCTAAATCTGAACCGATTTTCTCCGAATTTGCAGTATTCCTTCATGTAATAAGAAACCTCTTTCTGTCGAATTTCGCTGTGGTCGGATATAAAATACAGTTTCTACAGCGCTTGAATTTCAATTCGGAGGTTACATATATATGGGGCCTATATCTAAATCTGAACCGATTTTTCCCAATTTGGCAGTATTTCTTCTTGTAATAAGAAACCTCTTTCTGCCGGATTTCGTACTGATCGGATATAAAAAACAGTTTCTACAACGCTTACATGTAAAATGGGGGGTAACATATGTATATATGGGGACTATATCTAAATCTGAACCGATTTTCCCCAAATTTGGTATTGTCTCTAACTGTATCGCGAGACTACTCTCTGTCAATTTTTGTACAAATCGGTTCAAAAATGTCTGAAATATCTCCTTTCTTTAAATCAACCCAGCAAAAAATAAAAGAAGTACTTCCAAAAGAATAACATTATAAGTACTTCCAATTCATAAGTATGAGCATTTTTTCGGCATTTAATGAAGTTCTTCTAAATAGCTAACCAAAATGTGATTTCGGAATATAAATTATTAACCCAAGAATGCATAATTTTAAAACGATTGGATGTAAAATGAATCTTGTGAAGTGATAAAAGTCCAGATCAGAAGGAACATATGTATGAGGGCTATGATATATATGTAAAATACTGCGTCTATAGTGCTAAAGGGAAGAAATATATATTTATATGGCGGCTATATCAGAATTAGTGAATGGTTCTGGAAGCTAGTCGACTTTTTCATCAATTAAATTTCGTTTCAGTCGACTAGGTCGATAAATCGGACCTACAAGTCGACTTTTTCATAGCCGATTAAAATAACATAAAGTCATTTCAAAGTATGCTGATTTTCTTCGAAATATGTTAAATTTTGGAATTGTAGTACATTGGATTGCGATAAAAACTGAATTTATTTACACTTTATACTTTCCAAAAATGTTACCAGAAATGCCCAGGAGTGTAACCCTCAAAAAATTAAAATTCGTTTTTCGTCAAAAAATCACTCGTTATTGATAAAGAACAAAAGGCGTAACTCACATTGTATTAGACAGAACGTACTGTATTCATCTATTTAACCTTTGTAGTTGTTCTCTTGTTGCTGTTTTGATTTTTGTAAATCGTGTTTGACACCTATTTTAGATGCAAAATTCTATATGGGTCTGTATTTAAATTTGGCCTTTATCTGAAGGGTATCCATTTTTTTTTATCAAATTTCGCAGTGTTCGTGATTCTATAAACTAATCTCTACCAAATTTAATAATGCTCTGATGTAAAATAGGAAAACACACTTTTCCATCCTTGCTAGTGACCGTTTATTCTCGGATTAAAAAATCCTTTGTGCAAAATATAGTTAGTACATTTGACTAAAATATGACTTCTATGGAGCTTAGATGCTAAATCGGAAGGTACACATCCATGCGAGTATGTGGGGCTATATGTAAATTTGAACCGATATTGTTCACACAGATATTAACTGATAAAATAATACACTCTTTGCCAAATTTCATGAACATCGAAAGGAAATTGTATCTTCTATAGAGGGTATAAGCTAAATCGAAGGTACATTCATATATATTACGATATCTGGTTCTAAACTGATATTCAAATAGTTTAGAGATTTTTGATCGTTCGCCGTAGACGAAAGAAATACGGATTGTCTTTCAATTTCAATACGAATTGTCTTGTCCCAAAATAAAGATATGTACAAAATTTCTTTGAGATCGGACTATATTTGTGACCTGCACATAGATTACAAGAACGCATGCATAGCTAAATCGGTTCAGAAAGTGATTCTAAGTCGATCGGTATAATAAACGATGGTTCTATATATCTCTTCTCATTTTTGGTGTTAGAAACAAATGCATAAAATCATAATAAATTGTACCACAGTGTGGTGTAGGTTATAATTAAATAATTTTAAAAGAAATTGTGGTAATTAAATATACCATACCATACATACTGTACCACACTGTGGTACTTTACTACTCTCTGAACCGGGGCTACGGAAAACATTTTTTTGTGAGAATGTTAAATACACTATGGGGTCACACTTTTCAAGAGCCATCTACACCATACAGATTACAGACATCTTCAAATGTCCTAAACATACATACATATATATGATCGTTGATCTCTTTGGCTAATAGTATATTATTTATACGTTCCCTTCCCTGTCAACATTTGTATTCCATTAAAATATGAAATCTCTGGACCCAAAGATGTTAATAAGAACGACATACATGCATCAAATAAATACAACACCAAAAAAGCAAATCTTACAGTGCTTTAAAAGAGTTGTGCAAAAGTGGTGACAAAGAAGTACTTCCCCGGCGCGACAACCCCTTGTTAAATTCATTGGTGAAAATCCAAATTAGAACAACTTCCGGATCATAAGTTGGGGATTTTTATTGCTTCTTTGGATGCTCTTTTTTTGCTGGGAAATGTTATATTTAACCAAAAATTTCAAGTATAATTCCTATTACACAGACGCAATATAACATTTCCTTCCCAATTTATTTCTGGACACTCTATATGAGGATATATCGCTCACTCACTTCAAGAGTGACAAACTCAAAATTTAAAATTGCCAAGATGTGTAACTTTTAGTCTATATAAAAAGATAAGTAACATGAAATAAGATGTTTAAATACGCTTCAATAATCCGAAATATGGTTGTTTACTTATAGACCAAATTTCGCTGAGATCAATTTATGGACATTTGCAAAATTCGGATTTTTGTAAGGCGACCTCAAAAATTTTAAATCTTGAGTTATATCACTCTTGAAGTGAGTGAGCGCTATGTATAAAAGTAACAATATGGGCATTTGCGACGAATGGTCAAACAGGGTCGACAAATAAAATGTTGGTAGTGTATTTTATGGTGAATTATTATAAACCAGTAAGGAAAGGCAGAAAGTCGGGCGGGCCGACTATATAATAACCTACACCTCCCTAACAATGCGATAAGGGTCATTGCCATAATAATTTGGAATAATTTGTAAATGGGTAGAAACATATTATCTAATTCTGAAACGATAATCGCTAAATTAAGCAATATTCGTTCCTAAATTGAGAAACATCTTTCTGGAAAATTTTAATGATCGGAAGTAAAATACAACTTCTATAGCGGTTTGATACCAAATCAGAAGGGACATATATGTACATGGAGCTTTAATATAAATCTGAACCGATGTTCCCTGAATACTTATTCATGTAAAAAGACCTCCTTCTGTCGAATTTCGTACTGATCGGATATAAAATACAGTCTCTACAGCGCTTACATGTCAAATCGGGGGTAACATATATATAGGAGCTATATCTAAATCTGAACCGATTTCCTCCGAATTTGGCAGTATTCCTTCATGTAATAAGAAACCTCATTCTGCCGAATTTCGCACTGATCGGATATAAAATACAGTTTTTACAGCGCTTACTTGTCAAATCGGGGGTAACATATATATGGGGGCTATATCTAATTCTGAACCGATTTCTTCCAAATTTAACGGTGTTCATTCATATTATAAGAAAACTCTTTCTGCCGAATTTCATACTGATCGGATATAAAATAAAGTTTTTACAGCGCTTACATTTCAAATCGGGGTAACATATATATGGGGGCTATATCTAAATCTGAACCGATTTTAACTAAATTCAATAGGGCCAAATAAAATATATGTGTAAAGTTTCGTCGAGATCGGACCATATTTGCGACCTGTACTTTGATTACAAGAATACATGCACAGACAGACGGACAGACGGACATAGCTAAATCAACTCAGAAAGTGATTCTACGTCGATCGGTATAATAAACGATGGGTCTATTTCTTCTCCTTTTGGGTGTTACAAACAAATGCACAAAGTTATAATACCCTGTACCACAGTGTGGTGTAGGGTATAAAAAACAATAAAATACATTAATAGCTTTAGAATAGTCCGTTCCATTTCGCAGATTTTTCCATGTTACTAGATTCAGCCAAAGTTGAATTCTATTTCGCGTACGTTCGCGACCCCAAATTTATTGCTATCATTGTAAAAACTAAAACTCGATGAAACCCATCTTTTGCACTAACCATAGAGCTATCAAATCACTAAAAAAATGCGTGGACAATTTTTGTTTTCTATATTTTTGTACATCAAAAGCGTACGAACGTAAGTTCGCGACCCGCGGAAATGTCCATATTTAAGTTTTACAAACACAGTATATGCACAAATCGCATGTACTTCAAGAGTGTTTTTGTAACCGATTAAGCTGAATCTTAGAGTTTTTTTCTTTATTTTCCTAAAACTTGCCCTAGTAAAAATGATCCACAACATTCTCTCTGATACATTAAGAAATGTTACTCTAAATGTGCCTTATCATTGTACATTTAGATGTATTTTTCGGATAAGGGCACGTGGCGAATTGACTTGTTCTTCACTATATAAGTTTTGTATATCGCTGGCTTAATATAACAAGTAAGAAATTTCAGTCGGGTTAACCGACTAAGGTATGCATACCCTCACTTTGTGAGCAATGTAAAAATGCACTGGTATATGTACTAATATTATGAGCTACTTAATTTTGGTATGTCTTGTCTCTTTTTGTATGGACGTTCTAAAATGGGAGTGATCATAACTCCTATTTTTAAGGACTGTATGCATTTTAAAAACTGTACACTGGGCAGACATTTTGAGCATATATTGATATTCACTGTATAAGCTGTTAACTTTGGTACAAAATAGTATGTTTGTGTGGGAGGTAACAACAAGGGCGTGGTAATAACGCCCCTTTTTGGCAGACTGTAATACTGTAAAAGCATTACACTGTACGAAATTTCAAGTATTTGTGGGCACTAGTATTTAAGTTAAAAGCTGTAAACATTTCGTACATAATGGTGCTTTTGTTAGGAGGTACCAAAAGGGGCATGGCTATAACACCCATTTTTCTCTGGATTATAAGACCATTACACTGTACAAAATTTCAAGTCTTTGTATTCACTGGTATTGACGTCATAAGCTGTTAACTTTTGGTGCCAAATAGTACATTTGCATGGGAGGTACCAAAAGGGGCGTGCCAATTACGTCAACTTTTCACTGGACTCTAGGTACTATAAAACTGTACAGACGCAGTTAACTTTTGGTGCAAAATGGCCCATTTGTGTGGGAGGTACGAAAAGGGGCGTGGCCACTAATACTACGTGTAGAATTTCTGAAGATTAAAACAATTTGTATAGAAGTTATTAAATAATAAATAATTCACTAAATATTAACCCTTTGTGGGGGAGATACTAGAAGGAGTGGACCAATGTGGCCCATCTTCGAAATTAGCCGGAGATAAAAAAATATTACCATGTACCAAATTTGAAGTCAATCGGTTATTCCTTTCGAGCGTATCGTGCGCACCAGCCAGCAGACAGACAGCCTGACGGACGGACGGACATTGCTTATTCGACTCAAAAAGACCCAAAATCCGCCGAACTTAGGTCACTCCTTCGATGTGTTACACTTTTGGCCCCTAGCAAATGATAATATGTACCGTCGTATCACTAAAGTGAGCGTAGAAAAGGAGCGTATCTTGATTTTTGTCATAATTGCGTTTTCCGTTTTGTTCTGTAGAAAGCTGTCAAATGCATCTTAGTTTTCTTTATGTTTCAGCGGCTATAGTTGCAAATAAAGGATTTATAGGTTTTGTAAAAACCCCGTAAGTCTAGTCAAAAATTTGTTTTTATTTTATTTGGTTTTTCGTGCGGCTATTAAGGAACAAAAAAATCGAGATGCGCCTTTTTATAAAGTGTTTTCCAACAAGAGGTGTTATTTTGGTATTCAAAGAAATTTACCATTTTTTGAGACAAACGATCGGATGTTTATTTCATAATAAAGAGGAAGGTATGCCGTTAATAATAAACCAATAAGGAAAGGCAGGAAGTCGGGCGGGCCCGACTATATAATACCCTACACCTCCCTAACAATGCGATAAGGGTCATTGCCATAATAATTTGGAATAATAGGTAAATGGGTAGAAACGTATTCTAATTCTCAAACGATAATCGGAAAATTAAGCAATATTCGTTCCTAAAGTGAGAAACATCTTTCTGGAAAATTTTAATGATCGGAAGTAAAGTACAACTACTATAGCGATTTGATACCAATCAGGAGGAACATATATATGGAGCTTTAATGTAAATCTGAACCGATCTTCCCTGAATACTTATTCATGTAAAAAGACCTCCTTCTGTCGGATTTCGTACTGATCGGATATAAAATACAGTCTCTACAGCGCTTACATGTCAAATCGGGGGTAACATATATATGGGAGCTATATCTAAATCTGAACCGATTTTCTCCAAATTTGGCAGTATTCCTTCATGTAATAAGAAACCTCTTTCTGCCGAATTTCGCACTGATCGGATATAAAATACAGTTTTTACAGCGCTTACAGGTCAAATCGGGGGTAACATATATATGGGGGCTATATCTAAATCTGAACCGATTTCTTCCAAATTTAATAGTGTTCATCCATATAATAAGAAACCTCTTTCTGCCGAATTTCATACTGATCGGATATAAAATAAAGTTTTTACAGCGCTTACATGTCAAATCGGGGGTAACGTATATATGGGGGCTATATCTAAATCTGAACCGATTTCTTCCAAATTTAATAGTGTTCATCCATATAATAAGAAACCTCTTTCTGCCGAATTTCATACTGATCGGATATAAAATAAAGTTCTTACAGCGCCTACATGTCAAATCGGGGGTAACGTATATATGGGGGCTATATCTAAATCTGAACCGATTTCTTCCAAATTTAATAGTGTTCATCCATATAATAAGAAACCTCTTTCTGCCGAATTTCATACTGATCGGATATAAAATAAAGTTTTTACAGCGCTTACATGTCAAATCGGGGCTAACATATATATGGGGGCTATATCTAAATCTGATCCGATTTTAACCAATAGGAATTGTCGTTTAGCAAAAAAAAAGATGTGTGTAAAGTTTCGTCGAGATCGGACCATAATTGCGACCTGTACTTTGATTACAAGAATACATGCACAGACGGACAGACCGACAGACGGATAGACAGGCAGACAGGCGGACAGACGGACATAGCTAAATAAACTCAGAAAGTGATTCTAAGTCGATCGGTATAATAAACGATGGGTCTATTGCTTCTCCTTTTGGGTGTTACAAACAAATGCACAAAGTTATAATACCCTGTACCACAGTGTGGTGTAGGGTATAAAAACAACATCAGCCAAATGGCCATCACGACCACGCTTACAGGACCATATCCTTTTCATGAAATTTTCCATAACCAAATCGCAAAGTGGCTGCCCTATGTCCTCGATAGCCTCACGAATTATATCTTTGAAGTCTTGAATCGACGCTGGGCTGTTGGCGTAGACCTTATCTTTCACGTGGCCCCAAAGGAAGAAGTCGCAAGGTGTTAAATCACAAGATCTCGGTGGCCAATTGTGATCACCTCTTCGGGAGATAACACGGTCCGGAAACTTTTCCCGTAACAGAGCAATGGTGTCGTTGCTTGTGTAGCACGTAGCGCCGTGTTGTTGAAAGTAAACGTTGTCCAGATCAATACCATCCAACTCCGACCATTAAAAATAACACTGTACAACAATTTCAAACTTTTTTCAAAATAACAGGGTTCTGTCAGTGGATTCTGGTAGAGGAGACCAAAAAAATATATACGTGTATCGGCGTTTTGGAAGATCACATCGGAATTTTATTTTAGGGGGGGTTAAAATTTTCCCCCCTTTGCTAGTTCGTTCAGAATATCGGTATATAAAACTATGTGTTCTGTTCATCTGAGGTGTAGGGTATCTTCAGCAACTTTGCAGCAAATGTTAAGGCCTATATTTTTGTGGAATATATTAACCCTCTAGCTTTCCCCCAGTACGGTGATTTTTGCCTATATTTTAACAAATCGTAAAAAACTCCCCTGAAAATGGGTGGGGCGGGGTTGAAATATTCTACAAAAATGTCGGCCATAAAATTTTACTATATGTGTCAGAACACACCAAAGCCCAAAACATAACACAAACTCCAAAAAAACGCCCAAATTTAAGATAGCCTGTTAAGGGTTAATTTGTTATTCCTCGCATATGTAGGTTCTCCCAGCTCTGAAGAGAAGGTTGTTATTCAACAACTACCAAGAGTACTTTTGTTCTTCTTCATTATTTCTGTCATTGTATTTTTGTCACTCAAAATTACCATAACGGAACTTTTGAGTGGCACGTTACTTATGAACGTTAACGTTTGACATCGTGGGTCAGCCAGTTAATCTTTTTATTTTCTTACAATATTCTACAAGGGAATTTGTAAGAATAATAATGACTGACTGTTTCGGAAAACTTGACTGGTTTTGCTACGTCTGTGGCAAGCATACCCTTATGGAACATAGGGTTTCATTTTTTACGAGCAAAGTGGCGGAGATACATTAGGGCGGGTCGATTTAAAAATCGCCATTAGCTCAGTGAAAATCGTATTCTAGGGATCAAAATAAGAAACTTTGCCGAAGGAACCATACCTCTAAAACGAATTCTGATGTCCCGGAATTTGGGTCGAACTTACCGCCCACCCATTTTTAGGGGTTTTTTTTTACGATTTGTTAAAATATATGCAAAAATCACCGTTATGGGGGGAAGCTAGAGGGTTAATATATTCCACAAAAATATAGGCCTTAACATTTGCTACAAAGTTGCAGAAGATACCCTACACCTCAGATGAACAGAACACATAGTTTTATATACTGATATTCTGCACGAACTAGCAAAGGGGGGAAAACTTTAACCCCCCCCTAAAATAAAATTCCGATGTGATCTTTCAAAACGCCGATATACGTATATATTTTTTTGGTCTCCTCTACCATAATCCATTGACAGAACCCTGTTATTTTTTTTGTGTTGTACTGTGTAATTAATCATCTCTCGATAGCGCAATCCATTCACCGTAACTGTTGATCCAACATCATTTTCGAAAAAGTAAGGTCCAATGACTCCGCCGGACCATAAACCGCATCAAACAGTCACACGTTGAGGATGGAGGTTTTCCGAGCCCCAGATGCGACAATTTTTGTAGCCACCGAGGAGGAAATGGGCCTCATCAGTCAAGATGATTTTGTATCGTTCGTATCGTTTTTTTGTTCGATCGTTTTTTGATCGTTTTGTATCGTTCGATTATCGTGTATCGTTCCATTTTTAGTAATGGCTTAGTTTTTAGTAATGGCTTAGTTTCTACTTTTCAAATGTTAAAGAATAAAAGCTTCAGAAGTGACAGCTACCGAAATACCGGGTGATTCAAAATAACACCTCTTGGCTTCTTACGATGCGCTCTCATGCTTAGCTCAACTAAATTTGATAATAATACTCGAATAAACTCTTTTTAGTTAATATACTTCGATACTCCATTCTAAACTATGCTAAGTGCAAAAAGGTAGTTTTTCAGGAGGTGCGATCAAAGTTTGATGAGTTTTTTAAATTTCTATGTATTTCCTTTATAATGCAAATCGAATGACCTGTATTATTTTGTGAATAACATTTGATTGGGTAGACGGATTAACACCAAATTTTGACTCAACACAATTAAGAATACTTAGAAATTAAAAATGCATTCTCCCTACAACTGTGCTAAGTCGACTTAGCATGTTTTAGAATCGAGTTATCGACTTGTGAAATGAAAAAAAAACAGTTTCAAATAAATCCTTTCGATGTCGTGAAGTAAAACTCAGTCATTCATATATACTCGTATGTCAAGAAGGAAGATTAAATGGGATATCTGTCAACTTAAACAAATACACCTGTTATTCTGTATGCAAACGAGAGTTACAGGCATGGTAAAACTAAACTTTATACCACATCTATATGGAAAGTAAAGGAAAGGAGATTTTATTAGAAACCAGTAAGAAAAGGCTAAAGTCGGGCGGTGCCGACTATATAATACCCTACACCACTCTCGTAATATTGAATAACTCTGATATATAAATTTTGTAATTCATGTATAAATTGTTTACATAAATTTACTTTTGGAACATTTTATACTTAAATAATACCCTGTACCACAGTGTGGTATAAAAAAGGATATAAAAACGATTGGATCTAAAGAGCCAAATCGGATGAAACATATATATGGGAGCTATTGCTAAATCTTTACCGATTTTCTTCAAATTCGGCAATGTTGGTTCATGAGAAACTCTACCATTCTAAATTTCAAAACGATTGGATGTAAAATACAGCTTTTATAGGACTAAAGGGCCAAATCGGACGAAACATATATATGGGAGCTATAGCTAAATTTTAACCGATTTTCTTCAAATTCGGTAGTGTTGGTTCATGGATCAATTAACTCTACCGTTATAAATTTCAAAACGATTGGATGTAAAATACAGCTTCTATAGAACTAAAGGGCCAAATCGGACGAAACATATATATGGGAGCTATAGCTAAATCTTAACCGATTTTCTTCAAATTCGGTAGTGTTGGTTCATGGATCAAGAAACTCTACCATTCTAAATTTCAAAATGATTGGATGTAAAATACAGCTTCTACAGGACTAAAGAGCAAAATCGGACGAAACATATATATGGGAGCTATAGCTAAATCTTAACCGATTTTCTTCAAATTAGGCAATGTTGGTTCATCGATCAAGAAACTCTACCATTCTAAATTTCAAAACGATCGGATGTAAAATACAGCTTCTATAGGACTAAAGGGCCAAATCGGACGAAACATATATATGGGAGCTATAGCTAAATCTTAACCGATTTTCTTCAAATTCGGCAATGTTGGTTCATGGATCAAGAAACTCTACCATTCTAAATTTCAAAACGATCGGATGTAAAATACAGCTTCTATCGGACTAAAGGACCAAATCGGACGAAAGATACATATGGGAGCTATATCTAAATCTGAACCGATTTTCTTCAAATTAGGCAATGTTGGTTCATGGATCAAAAAACTATACCATTCTAAATTTCAAAACGGTCGGATGTAAAATACAGCTTCTATAGGACTAAAGGGCCAAATCGGACGAAACATATATATGGGAGATATAGCTAAATCTTAAACGATTTTCTTCAAATTCGGCAATGTTGGTTCATGGATCAAGAAACTCTACCATTCTAAATTTCAAAACGATCGGATGTAAAATACAGCTTCTATAGGACTAAAGGTCCAAATCAGACGAAAGATATATATAGGAGCTATATCTAAATCTGAACCGATTTTCTTCAAATTCGGCAATGTTGGTTCATGAGAAACTCTACCGTTATAAATTTCAAAACGATTGGATGTAAAATACAGCTTCTATAGAACTAAAGGGCCAAATCGGACGAAACATATATATGGGAGCTATAGCTAAATCTTAACCGATTTTCTTCAAATTCGGTAGTGTTGGTTCATGGATCAAGAAACTCTACCATTCTAAATTTCAAAATGATTGGATGTAAAATACAGCTTCTACAGGACTAAAGAGCAAAATCGGACGAAACATATATATGGGAGCTATAGCTAAATCTTAACCGATTTTCTTCAAATTAGGCAATGTTGGTTCATGGATCAAAAAACTATACCATTCTAAATTTCAAAACGGTCGGATGTAAAATACAGCTTCTATAGGACTAAAGGGCCAAATCGGACGAAACATATATATGGGAGATATAGCTAAATCTTAACCGATTTTCTTCAAATTCGGCAATGTTGGTTCATGGATCAAGAAACTCTACCATTCTAAATTTCAAAACGATCGGGTGTAAAATACAGCTTCTATAGGACTAAAGGTCCAAATCAGACGAAAGATATATATAGGAGCTATATCTAAATCTGAACCGATTTTCTTCAAATTCGGCAATGTTGGTACATGGATCAAGAAACTCTACCATTCTAAATTTCAAAACGATCGGATGTAAAATACAGCTTCTATAGGACTAAAGGACCAAATCGGACGAAAGATATATATGGGAGCTATATCTAAATCTGAACCGATTTTCTTCAAATTCCGCAATGTTGGTTTATGGATCAAGAAACTCTACCACTCTAAATTTCAAAACGATCGGATGTAAAATACAGCTTCTATAGAACCAAAGGGCCAAATCGGACGAAACATATATATGGGAGCTATAGCTAAATCTTAACCGATTTTCTTCAAATTCGGCAATGTTGGTTCATGGATCAAGAAACTCTACCATTCTAAATTTCAAAACGATCGGATGTAAAATACAGCTTCTATAGGACTAAAGGTCCAAATCAGACGAAAGATATATATAGGAGCTATATCTAAATCTGAACCGATTTTCTTCAAATTCGGCAATGTTGGTACATGGATCAAGAAACTCTACCATTCTAAATTTCAAAACGATCGGATGTAAAATACAGCTTCTATAGGACTAAAGGTCCAAATCGGACGAAACATATATATGGGAGCTATAGCTAAATCTTAACCGATTTTCTTCAAATTCGGCAATGTTGGTTCATGGATCAAGAAACTCTACCATTCTAAATTTCAAAACGATCGGATGTAAAATACAGCTTCTATGGGACTAAAGGGCCAAATCTGACGAAAGATATATATGGGAGCTATATCTAAATCTGAACCGATTTCAACCAAATTCAATAGCGATCTTAACAGCCGCGAAATACTCTAAACTGCAAAATTTCAGAACGATCGGAGTGAAATTGCGACCTGTAGTCGACGAACAACTTTACATGGACAGACGGACGGACGGACGGACAGACATCGTTAAATCGACTCAGCTAGTGATTCTGAGTCGATCGATATACTTTAAGGTGGGTCTAGCTGTGTTATTTTCAGGTGTTACAAACATCTGCCGTGAAACAAACTTATAATACCCTGTACCACAGTGTGGTGTAGGGTATAAAAACGAATATGCAAAGAATTAATTTCATAAGACATTATCGTAATTGTTGTACTCTAACCTCATTATACCCTACACCACACTGTGGTACAGGGTATTATAAGTTTGTTTCACGGCAGATGTTTGTAACACCTGAAAATAACACAGCTAGACCCACCTTAAAGTATACCGATCGACTCCGAATCACTAGCTGAGTCGATTTAACGATGCCCGTCCGTCCGTCTGTCCATGTAAAGTTGTTCGTCGACTACAGGTCTCAATTTCACTCCGATCGTTCTGAAATTTTGCAGTTTAGAGTATTTCGCGGCTGTTAAGATCGCTATTGAATTTGGTTGAAATCGGTTCAGATTTAGATATAGCTCCCATATATATCTTTCGTCCGATTTGGCCCTTTAGTCCTATAGAAGCTGTATTTTACATCCAATCGTTTTGAAATTTAGAATGGTAGAGTTTCTTGATCCATGAACCAACATTGCCGAATTTGAAGAAAATCGGTTAAGATTTAGCTATAGCTCCCATATATATGTTTCGTCCGATTTTGCTCTTTAGTCCTGTAGAAGCTGTATTTTACATCCGATCGTTTTGAAATTTAGAATGGTAGAGTTTCTTGATCCATGAACCAACATTGCCGAATTTGAAGAAAATTGGTTAAGATTTAGCTATAGCTCCCATATATATGTTTCGTCCGATTTTGCTCTTTAGTCCTGTAGGAGCTGTATTTTACATCCAATCATTTTGAAATTTTGAATGGTAAAGTTTCTTGATCCATGAACCAACACTACCGAATTTGAAGAAAATCGGTTAAGATTTAGCTATAGCTCCTATATATACGTTTCGTCCGATTTGGCCATTTAGTCCTATAAAAGCTGTATTTTACATCCGATCGTTTTGAAATTTAGAATGGTAGAGTTTCTTGATCCATGAAACAATATTGCCGAATTTGAAGAAAATTGGTTAAGATTTAGCTATAGCTCCCATATATATGTTTCGTCCGATTTTGCTCTTTAGTCCTGAAGAAGCTGTATTTTACATCCAGTCATTTTGAAATTTAGAATGGTAGAGTTTCTTGATCCATGAACCAACACTACCGAATTTGAAGAAAATCGGTTAAGATTTAGCTATAGCTCCCATATATATGTTTCGTCCGATTTGGCCCTTTAGTTCTATAGAAGCTATATTTTACATCCAATCGTTTTGAAATTTAGAATGGTAGAGTTTCTTGATTCATGAACCACCATTGCCGAATTTGAAGAAAATCGGTAAAGATTTAGCTATAGCTCCCATATATATGTTTCATCCGATTTGGCTCTTTAGATCCAATCGTTTTTATACCCTACACCACACTGTGGTACAGGGTATTATTTAAGTATAAAATGTCCCAAAAGTAAATTTATGTAAACAATTTATACATGAATTACAAAATTTATATATCAGAGTTATTCAATATTACGAGAGTGGTGTAGGGTATTATATAGTCGGCACCGCCCGACTTTAGCCTTTCCTTACTGGTTGTACTTCAGGTTTAGTAAGTTAGTTGTTAACTGGATGAGACACCATTATAGTAGGCAAGACGCACTTTGTCTATTATAGACCATAATGTCGCCATAGGTCCATTCTGTCTCACAGTTTCATTTATTGTATGTAAGATTTCTTGTCACTTATCATTTGCACTTAATCTTTGAATAACACAGTGCGACAGTCCAAAAACCAAAAACCGTGATACTATTTTTCTTGTAGGTCTTGACGAGTAGAACAACTTTTGTTCTACGGACACCCCCAAAATCCGGATTTGAGGATAAAAAACCGATATTCTTGCCTTTTTTGACTTGATCGCATATAAATTTGTTAAATACATATTAACCGGTTTTCAATCTCTAAACGAATTTGGAAAGAATAGACTTGGAGCTTTCGAACGTTTATTTAAAGCTGGGAATATAGATCTATTTGTCCTACAAACACATTTTTTTTTAAATTGTTCCGTCATTTTTTGGTTTCGGCTATGAGTTTACCAATTATTTTGTGAGATAACCGTACGATTAATTGATTTACATATGTAGTATATTTTATAAGAAATAAAATGCAACCAGTCTCTTCGAATCCGTATGCAATTGACTAAGTTATTAAAGTTTCATTAAAACTAAATTTGTATATAAATACTAGTTTTGAAGATAATGACCAGTTAAAAATAGAACGCTCAAGCAGACATTTTTGAGTTGAATGGCCATAACTAGTGTTTACCCAGCAAAATCTTGGTAAGTACATGTCATTACCACCTGCATTACCAGGTAATGATATCTCATTATAGCCAGCATTACTTTCGGTAAATAAATAACGACTAACAAAATAATGACAAAAATAAGTTATTGCTAGTAATCTAATTTAGAAAATCTTATTTTTATTTATAAACTTTTCGTTAAATGATTTTTACTTAAATGATTTACGTATATACATACGTTGTAGTTGGTATTCAGTTAAATCATTTAAAAAAAGTTTATAAGTTCAAATTAGATTCTCTAAGTTAGATTACTAATAATAACTTATTTTTGTTTTAATTTAGTTAGTCGTTAGGAGGTCGCGAGTTCAATCCCACCACCCGGCAAATGAAATTTTTCGTCATATGACGACAGGAATCGATAACTACTCCCTCCCAGTTATACGCTCTACCCAATGTTGCGCTCATCCCAATGTTACGCTCTTCCCAATTTTACGCTCTTATACTTTCTCACCGCATGCCACCACTGATGGTGGTGAACAAGCAGTAGCAACTCAGAAATATCTACGACCCACAAACACACTCATAAAAGTATTACTTACTTCCACGCTTACTTTTTAATAATTGTAAGCGTGGGGGTAAGTGGTTATTTTTCATCTTCTGGTATGCTTGACATGCACTGACATGCATGTGTAAAAAATAATTCGAAGGGAGGCCAAATTATAAGCAGTTACTAGATTTGAATTTAGCTTACCCGTCAGGTTATTTGGTAATGGGAAATTTTGCTGGGTATATACCGATTTAGTTTTAATGAAACTTTAATAACTCCGTCAATTGCTAACGGATTTTTGAGAGACTGGTTGCATTTTTTTTCCTTTTAAAATATGCTGTATAAGTAAATTATTTAATAGTACCGTTATCTCACAATATAATTGGTAAAAACATTGCCTAAACTAGAAAATGACGGACAAAAATGAAAAAAAAGTGTTTGTAGGACAAATAAACCTATATCCTTTTAGCTTCAAATAAACATCATTCGAAAGGTCTAATCAAAAAAAACCTGTTTTACCAAGACTTAGAGGAAAAATAGTATCGCGTCATTTGCTTCTCAACTTGAGTTTATTTTGTCGCACTGTGTAACTTACTGAGGCCCAAACAAGTCGAATTACATACAAAAATCATTGCAATATGCCATATATACACATTAAGATATCATCCTCTCACACATTAGGTTGTACAGAAAAACGAAATTTTGTGAATTTCAGCTCCCAAAACGGATATTGGCGAGTTTATTACCGGTTTATACCGATCATTTTTCCACCCACATGTTGTTTTCGTACCATATTTTTGATTTTGTTGTTATGGGTTTCATAAAACGGTCTTTTAATACCCTGTGCCACAGGGTGGTGTATACGAGTAGTAATAGGTTGCGGGCTAATAACGTGCCATGTCGCGTATGATAAGTAACAATTTAAACTGCTTCGCTTATACGTCACCGGTGATATTTAATGACAAATGTATTTAACGTAATGGTTTATTTTACTATTGGTAAGTGCCGGATTTTAAGATATGTAGGTGATTGGTACAGAACTTGTTATTACTTTTTTTCTATTGCCCGACTGAACAAATAAGTTGTTATGTGTATCAACGTTAGTAACTACAGAAATTTACACATTAACCAACCCATAATAAAGTTGTGTACAAACACGCCTACATATCTTGTTCGAAATTCTATTATTTTCCGTCAGAGGCATAAACGAAAATATCTTGAAAATTGTACCCAAAATTCTCCTGTGGTTTCATATCAGCTGCATAAATTACTTGAGCAACAATCATTGTGGTTGAAGCAAACCGCCAGGACTGTGATGATATTCCACAATTGCAAAGACACTTCAAGCGACATTTTTCGCAATAACACTGTTGCTCATAGTACATTGTTATTGATGTACTCGGCGTTGTAACCTTTAATGATTTTTGGTGTGTATATAAAAGAAAAAAATAGGGTAAAGTAATTGAAACAATCACCTTGGAACATCAACAACTATTATATAGAATTGTCAGCGTTTTTGAGATAAATAAAAAAAATAAAGACAACATTTTCTTCGCAGATAATCTATGGAGTAGAAAATATTTACATTAAGTTCCGATGTGGTTCTTTTTGTTGTTTCAAACTATTTTAAAAATAAAAATTATGTTTCAAAATTCAGATACATTTTGTTAGAAAATGTGGCATCTATGGCTAAACCAAAGATCTTTAAGTAAGACCTGTTAATGGGGCTATATCAAAACGAAGACCGATGTGGTGTACTTTTGTATGCATTTTCATTTGCTTTATATAAACCATCTTTGCCTCTATTATGTATTATAGAATGCAAAGTTTTTTAGAAACGGTAAAGCAAATACAATTACTTGACAGCTCAGCTCCTCGTGTAGCTATTTCACGGATGATACTCCGATTATTCAGCGAGGTTTAGCTGTGATTATTCGGTCAAATATCCAACTCTAAGTGGCTTAGGTTCTTCCAAACAAATAAGAATTGTTCCTCAATTCTGTTGTTTCAAATCGAAAAAATCCCGTCGAGTAATCGTATTTGCCTCGACCGCCTATACAAGAAACAAATTATGTTTCGTTATGTACAAATATTGTACACATACGAGTATGCATCTCATCGAGCCGCATATATGTGTTTGTTTGACGTTTGGTTTAACCCAACATTAGTTGCGCCGTGTCAGTGCAATTTGTTGTTGTATTTTCGTTTGTTTTATTTTGGCCTTTAAATCTTTACTGATTTCTCTTGGCTTTATACCATTTTTGCCTCTATTATGTATTATAGAATGAAATTTTTTTTAAAATCGGTGAAGCAAATACAAATATTTGATAGGTCAGCTCCTCGTAAAATTTTGCACTTTCAGAAAAGACTAGATCTGTTCCATTTGTCCGAGGAGGAGGGTCCACATGTGGGACTTTGTTCATCCTAGTAAAGAGAACCAATTCTGTCTTGTTTGGAATTACGCCCAAACCGCTGCTTCTGGCCCATCTAGCCAATTTGTTTAGAGCCACCTGTATAATGTGTCGGAGGACGTTTTCGAATTTGCCACTCACTGCGATTGAAACGTCGTCCGCATATGTCACGACCTTGCAGCCACAATGTTCTAGACCTAGAAGGATTTTATTCACCGCTAGGTTCCAAATTAGTGGAGACAGTACTCCTCCTTGTGGGGTCCCTCTGTTTACAAACCTTGTTAGAGTTGTTGACCCAAGACATGCTGTTATGCGTCTTCTGTTGAGCAGACTTTGAATTAGTCTAATCAAACTAAAGTTAACTTTTAGATGTGACTGCCGCAATTACTACATCTGAGTGAATGCTGTTAAAAGCCCCTTCTATATCTCTCCTAAAATCGACCACTGTATATATATAGCAGTAGTACGTCCTATACTGCTATACGGCATTGTGGTAAGGTGGACGGCAACTGACAAACTAACCATCACCAACCTACTAACAAAGGTTCAGAGAACACCCTGCCTGAGCATAAGCGGAGCCTTAAGAACTACAGCGACCGAGTCTCTACAAGCCCTACTCCATATACTGCCGATTAATATTGTTGCGAGAGAAGTTGCAACCAAAACGGCAATAAGATTAAACTGCCTATCAATGTGGAGATACAAAAACTACGGTCACATGAGGATATCAAAGTGTAGTGCTATGGTAACCGACCGAGTGGACTATATACCAACGGTGTACACCTTCGAGAGAAATTACATCAATATGATTCCTGCCAGAGGTGAATGGGATGGAAGAATACCAGGTAATAGAAACCATCTCTACTTGTACACGGATGGTTCGAAGCTTGATGAAAAGGTTGGCTTCGGAGTATACTGTGAAGAACTTAGTCTGGATATAGCTCACAGACTACCAGATACCTGCAGTGTCTATCAAGCCAAAATAATGGCAAAATGGGAAGTAGCCAAGTGGCTGAGTCGCAACATAGTAACCAACACTGGCGTTGTAATTTACTCGGACAGCCAGGCTGCCATCAATTCTCTGGAGGCAACATCCCTAAATTCACAAACAGCCCTCGACTGCTGCAGATCTCTTAACGAGATGGCTGAGCAGTTCAAAATACACCATATATGGTTGCCTGGGCATAGGGATATCCCGGGGAACTGCAAAGCCGATGAACTTGCTAGGAAAGGGACGACATTTCAAATGCTCGAAGAATTTACATATATTGGTGCGCCACTATTCACGTGCAAGCTTTGGCTTAGGCAAGAGGCAATCAGGCAGTCCAACGAAAGATGGACAGAAATCGGCACATGCAGAGTAGCTAAACAAATCTGGCCAAGGTATGACCTGAGAAGATCAAAATATCTCCTCGCACTAGAGAGGCAAAGATTGTCTACGTTAGTATCTGTTCTGACGCCACGCTGCTTGATCGGCGAACACGCCAAAAGATTGGGTATTGACTCTAATGACTTCTGCAGAAGCTGTGGAGATGAGGAAGAAGCGGAGAGCATTGAACACTTGCTATGCGACTGCCCCGCTCTGAGTAAACGACGACTGGACATACTGGGGTCGGCTTTTCTAGGCAGCCTTTCCAGTACTGATATTCGTACTATCGACAAATTTGTTTATCAAACAGATTGGTTTCGATGAGGGGCATTTCAGCCCGTGGTAACACTAGGGGCCTAAACTGGTCTATGTGAGCTTGTATAAAATATACGGCTGCCACCCTAACCTAACCTACTCGAATCTTCTGAAATTCCACAAATAGAATTAGTTTATTAGTCGCTTACACCTCAAGAAAAGTGGGCGAAGTTGCCACGCCCCTTTTGGTACTTCCCACACAAAAGGACCATTTTGTACCAAAAGTTAACAGCTTATAACTTTAATCCGTGTCCGTGTAATATTTATTGCTCTCCAATGCAAAGGAGAAGAAACTCAAAATCCGGTAACGTGGGAGAGAGAAGAAGGGAAAACCAGAGCGAGGCTGTAATCAATAAAAGCACAGCGGAAACGAAATCAGTGTCAAATAAAAGTCATTCGGTACACAACAAAATAGAACGAAAAAATTAATTAAAAAAAAGTATTTATAATTGACATAAAAAAAATATATACGGAAAAAGAAAAAAACTTAAAACGTATCAAAAATACAAGTGATTTTAAAGAATGTTTTAGAAACATTATGAAAAAAATTAGAGTAATTAAGATATGTAACGCCATTTAAAAATAATGTCAAAGGTGCTCAAAAAATTGTATTGGAGTGATTTTTTTAAGAGAGTGAAATAGAGAATATTTGCACTTTTTGATTGAGTGTGCTCTAACCCAAGGTAATACGCACATTTTAAGGGTCTCTAATAATGACCAATTGAAAACTGAATACCTTATATGTTACTATAAAGAAAACAAATTAACCAAATTCTACAGCTCATTGGATTACCTACATCATCAACACCGCTGAGGCCTCATCGTCATCGAAGTAAATGTGTGGGTGAGTAACAAAAAAAAAAAACGAAAAAAAAAGAATGAGTGGTTTGTTAATTCAAGAGCGTATTATGGAGAGAGTATCAATCATGTCACATTAATTAGAAAGATTATTAATGCATAAGTCTCCACTTGATACTCGCTCCATCACTCATTGCACATCTCCAGTTTCTCTATTCATTACGCTTATTTTCTCCTTCGCTTTGCGACTACATTATCACTATATTATCTTTTACTATATTTATTTCACTTTTGCTTCATTTTGTTAGTTTACTTCAATCAATATTTTCTTTTCTTTCATTCCTTTTTGTTCTCGCCGTTCATAACATTACTATTTTGAAGAAAAAAATTATATTTAGGAACGAAGCAAGACTATGATTAGGAACCAATTTTATTAACTGAAATATAAACAGAGCATTGTAATTTGACATAGTATTTTGAAAATATGTACTTATTAGAGCGACTTTTGGTTGGAAGCCAAAACAACCTTAAGAAAAATTATGTTTCGTGAAATTTATAAAAATTAGAATAATTATTCTTAAAAAAAGGAGGAAATAGATTTAAAAGAGGTTTGTCATAATCTTAAGCATATGGGTTGAAATAAAAAAAAGTTTAATTATAATATGGATTTCTAGATAAATTTGCATGTTCTCTTGTAAGGAATAATGAGCTAGAATCTGTTTATTCGAGGGTCTCTAGAAATATTCAAGCGACACTAGGGAATGGATGGTGTGGGCAACGAGACGCGGATCTTAAACAACATAAAGATCCCCAAAAAAACTGGTATTATAGATCAATGACTCTGAGTTTAGGATATTCTCATTAGCAGCCAAAACGGGGCTTGTTTTTTCATATTTGGCTGTGTTGGTCCATTTAACTTTAATTATACCCTACACCACACTGTGGTACAGGGTATTATAAGTTTGTTTCACGGCAGATGTTTGTAACACCTGAAAATAACACAGCTAGACCCACCTTAAAGTATACCGATCGACTCTAAATCACTAGCTGAGTCGATTTAACGATGTCTGTCCGTCCGTCCGTCCGTCCGTCTGTCCATGTAAAGTTGTTCGTCGACTACAGGTCGCAATTTCACTCCGATCGTTCTGAAATTTTGCAGTTTAGAGTATTTCGCGGCTGTTAAGATCCCTATTGATTATCCCTATTTGGTTGAAATCGGTTCAGATTTAGATATAGCTCCCATATATATGTTTCGTCCGATTTGGCCCTTTAGTCCTGTAGAAGCTGTATTTTACATCCGATCGTTTTGAAATTTAGAATGGTAGAGTTTCTTGATCCATGAACCAACACTACCGAATTTGAAGAAAATCGGTTAAGATTTAGCTATAGCTCCCATATATATGTTTCGTCTGATTTGGCCCTTAAGTTCTATAGAAGCTATATTTTACATCCAATCGTTTTGAAATGTAGAATGGTAGAGTTTCTTGATTCATGAACCAACATTGCGGAATTTGAAGAAAATCGGTAAAGATTTAGCTATAGCTCATCCGATTTGGCTCTTTAGATCCAATCGTTTTTATACCCTACACCACACTGTGGTACAGGGTATTATTTAAGTATAAAATGTCCCAAAAGTAAATTTATGTAAACAATTTATACATGAATTACAAAATTTATATATCAGTGTTATTCAATATTACGAGACTTTAGCGACTTTAGCCCCCAATTTCAGTTAATTATACCCTACACCACACTGTGGTACAAGGTATTATAAGTTTGTTTCACGGCAGATAATTGTAACACCTGAAAATAACACAGCTAGACCCACCTTAAAGTATACCGATCGACTCAGAATCACTAGCTGAGTCGATTTAAGCATGTCTGTCCGTCCGTCTGTCCATGTAAAGTTGTTCGTCGACTACAGGTCGCAATTTCACTCCGATCGTTCTGAAATTTTGCAGTTTAGAGTATTTCGCGGCTGTTAAGATCACTATTGAATTTGGTTGAAATCGGTTCAGATTTAGATATAGCTCCCATATATATCTTTCGTCCGATTTGGCCCTTTAGTCCTATAGAAGCTGTATTTTACATCCAATCGTTTTGAAATTTAGAATGGTAGAGTTTCTTGATCCATGAACCAACACTACCGAATTTGAAGAAAATCGGTTAAGATTTAGCTATAGCTCCCATATACATGTTTCGTCTGATTTGGCCCTTAAGTTCTATACAAGCTATATTTTACATCCAATCGTTTGAAATTTAGAATGGTAGAGTGTCTTGATCCATGAACCAACACTACCGAATTTGAAGAAAATCGGTTAAGATTTATCCATGAACCAACATTGCCGAATTTGAAGAAAGTCGGTTAAGATTTAGCTATAGCTCCCATATATATGTTTCGTCCGATTTTGCTCTTTAGTCGTGAAGAAGCTGTATTTTACATCCAATCATTTTGAAATTTAGAATGGTAGAGTTTCTTGATCCATGAACCAACGCTACCGAATTTGAAGAAAATCGGTTAAGATTTAGCTATAGCTCCCATATATATGTTTCGTCCGATTTGGCCCTTTAGTTCTATAGAAGCTGTATTTTACATCCAATCGTTTTGAAATTTAGAATGGTAGAGTTTATTGATCCATGAACCAACACTACTGAATTTGAAGAAAATCGGTTAAGATTTAGCTATAGCTCCCATATACATGTTTCGTCCGATTTGGCCCTTTAGTCCTATAGAAGCTATATTTTACATCCAATCGTTTTGAAATTTAGAATGGTAAAGTTTCTTGATTCATGAACCAACATTGCCGAATTTGAAGAAAATCGGTAAAGATTTAGCTATAGCTCCCATATATATGTTACAGGGTATTATTTAAGTATAAAATGTCCCAAAAGTAAATTTATGTAAACAATTTATACATGAATTACAAAATTTATATATCAGAGTTATTCAATATTACGAGAGTGGTGTAGGGTATTATATAGTCGGCACCGCCCGACTTTAGCCTGTCCTTACTGGTTAATTATCGAAATGTAAACTTAGGGAGTCTATAATAAAACAATTGTAATGCAACAAATGCTGATTGATGAGAGACAAGAACTCCCCCGAAACCGAGTGAATGCTAGCGACAACATGGCTCCCACTGTCTTTCATTTTTTTGCATTCAAAGAGGTTTATCCCTTTTTAAACAGATAACTTCAAGTCTCGAAATAAAATTCGAAATTTTGGTGTTGTTACTGCGGTACATTACAAAATGGTTCTCGAGTTATGCTGAAATTGCAACCCCTATTTTTAGATGTTTATATTTATAACCTACACCACACTGTGGTACAGGGTATTATGACTTTGTGCATTTGTTTGTAACGCCCAAAAAGAGAAGAAATAGAACCATAGTTTATTATACCGATCGTCATAGAATCAATTTTTGAGTCGATTTAGCCATGTCCGTCTGTCTGTCTGTCCGTCTGTCTGTCTGTCTGTCCGTCTGTCCATGTATTCTTGTAATCAAAGTGCAGGTCGTATTTATGGTCCGATTATGATGAAATTAAGCTCAGTGCTCTTTTTTGGCCCAAGGACGATCCCTATTGAAATTGGTCAAAATCGGTTCAGATTTAGATATAGCCCCCATATATATGTTACCCCCGATTTGACATGTAAGCGCTGTAGAAACTGTATTTTACATCCGATCAGTGCGAAATTGCGCAGAAAGAGGTTCCTTATTACATGAAGGAATACTGCTAAATTCGGAGAAAATCGGGTCAGTACGAAATTCGACAGAAAGAGGTCGTTTTACATGAATGAGTATTCAGGGAAAATCGGTTCAAATTTATATATAACCTCCATATATATGTTCCTCCTGATTTGGTATCAAAGCGCTTTAGATTTTGTACTTTACTTCCGAGCATTACAAAATTTTCCAGAAAGATGTTTCTCAATTTAGGAACGAATTTTGCTCAATTAAGCGATTATCGGTTCTGAATTAGATATAGATTATATATGTTCCTACCCATTTAACAATTATTCCAAATTAGTATCGCATTGTTAGGGAGGTGTAGGGTATAATATAGTCGGCCCCGCCCGACTTTCTGCCTTTCCTTACTGGTTGTTTTGATATAAAAGCAGGTTGCATACCACAAATTGTTTTTAAGCTATTAAAGCAAATGAAATAATCTTTCGTTTGAGCAAACAAATTAAAAATAGAAATACAGTTTTAGACGAAAATGCAAAAGTATGTTTAAAATTGAAATTAAAATTAAAAGAATTAAAAGAAAATGCTCTCGAAAACACTTTGGCAAAACCTTTTAAATACAATAGTTAATTAGTTATATGGATGGAAAAATTGACGTTTGACCAAAATGTCAAAATTCAAAATTCTCTAACTCGACCAGTTCTTTACCGATCTGATTGAAGTGATTGATGTACTCGTATTGTAAAATAGGTATATTTTTTCTTTAAAAATTACATATAGGGGAATTTTAAGCAGGAAAGAAAACCTCTTGTTATTTTTAGATAACTCGCCGAGAGCTGCCATCGCTACCATGAACCATGATTATCCATTTTTCCAGCGCCCTTAAAGCGCAAAATTTCGCACTGTACCACACTTAACTCTTTTTGTCCCATTGAGCCCCAAAAACTACTAATAATATCCAATATTTATTTTAATTCCAAGTGCTATGGTGTCCCTAAAAACACAAATTCCCAAAAAATTTTCTTATTTCTAATTTAAGTGGTATGTAAGAGCTACCCCCATTTTTGCACCACTGTATAATACTTAAGCATTTTCATCCTACTATTCATCTAAGAGAATACATTTCGAAAAAACACTTTTTATATAAAGCTTATATTTCGAGAGCTACCCTCGCAACATGGGACCATATTAAGTCCTTTTTGTCCACTGTACCATGTTTAATCAATTCTGGCCCACCGTACCATACATAACTATTTTTGCCCCACCGTGGGATATTTAACCGGTTATGTCCCGCTGTGTCCATTAATGTAAACATTTCGAAACAACACTACCTACATATCGATACCTCCATACTAAAACATGCTAAGTCGACATAGCTTTTTGCTAAGTGATTGTTTTTTTAACTTCTAAATATTCCAAATAATTGTCAGTCAAAATTTGGTGCTTATCCGTCAACCCAATCAAGAGTTATTCCCAAAACAGTACAGGTCATTCGATTTCATTAAAAAGGAATTAATTCCCCAAAAAATTAAAATAAATCATCAAACTTTGATCGCCTCTCCAGAAAAATTACCTTTTCTCACTTAGCATAGTTTAGAATGGAGGTATCGATATGTATACGAAGTTTATGCTCAAGTAGCTACCGTCGCACCCAGAGACCGTATTTAACCCAATTTGGCCCATTGTAACACGTTTAACCGTATCTGCCCTACTGTAACACATTTAATCCATTTTTTGCCTCACTATACAATATTTACCCACAGTGAAAAAAAGCTCTTCTTATACCAAGAACTACTCTCGCACCCTGGCTCTCGCACCCTGGCTCACGCACCTGGCTCACGATATTTTACCTTTTTTCCCCACTGTGTCTATAAGAGTCTAAATTTCGAAATTATTCTCCAAATAATACTAAAATAAAACTTTGGCACAAAACAATGTAATTTGTATCCCCTCACCTTAGAGAGGAGGGTATATATCATTTGCTACGAGCCAAAAGTGTAACACATCCCACCCTAAGACCCTAAGTATGTTCGGCGGAAATCCGTTTTGGGTAATTTTAAGTCATTTGAGCAATGTCCGTCCGTCTGTCTGTGTGTCTGTCTGCTGGCTGGAGCGCACTACTAACTCTCGAAAGGAGTAACCGATTTACTTCAAATTTGTTATGCGGTAATATTTTTCTCTATCTCCGATTAAGTTCGAAGATGGGCCATATTGACCCACTCCTTCTAGTACCTCCCCCACAAAAGGTTAACTTTTAGCGAAATATTGATTCTTTATCACCTTCTATACTACTGACTCGAATCTTCTGGAATTACACACATAGTATTAGTTTGTTAGTCGCTAACACGTCAAGAAAAATGGGTGCAGTGCCTACTCCATTTTTGGTACCTCCCACACAAATGGATTATTTTGTACCAAAAGTTAACAGCTTATAACATTAATATCAGTGCATACAAATGCTTGAAAATTTTTACAGTGTAATGCTTTTATAGTACCTAGAGTCCACAGAAAAGTGGGCGTTATTGGAACGCCCCTTTTGGTACCTCCCACACAAATGGACCATTTTATACCAAAAGTTAACAGATTTTAACTTTAATACCAGCGATAACAAATACTTGACATTTTGTACGGTGTAATGCTTTTACAGTATATAGAGTCCAGAGAAAAGTGACCGTTATTGGTGCGCCCCTTATGGCACCTCCCACACAAATGGACGATTTTGTACCCAAAAGTTAACAGCTTTTAACTTTAATACCAGTACATTCTTTAAAGTTATTAAATGCAATTTAAATTGATAATAATTGAATTAAAATAAACCCATGAATTAATTTACGAATATTTTTTGGGACTCAAGGTGAGGGGATTCTAAGTCGGTTTACCCGACTGAATTTTCTTACTTGTTTAACAATATTATCATTTAGTCAGCATTTTTCCCGAAAATATGTTTCTGGTTTATGCAGGGTAGAACCAGATATGTAAATATACAGGGTGGCTGATGAAAGCTGCTACCAAAAAAAATTTAATAACTTTTTTCTATTTAATGAATCCGTTTAATTTTTTTTATTTTGCAGATTGATTTTTAGATTTAACAAAAATGGATAACTGGGACACTGAAACTCAGCAGACTTCCCGATTCGCTTGGAATTTTGCCAGAAGATGCTTCAAATGATGGAAGAGGACGGAAACATGTTGAACATGTCTGACGAGGCCCATTTCGACTTAAACGGCAACATAAACAAACAAAATTGTCGAATATGAAGTGCTTCCAACACACAGATACTCCATGAGACGGAATTGCATCCACTTCGTGTCACACTGTGATGTGCAGTTTCATCACGCTGCATTGTCGGGCCCTTCTTCTTCGAAGAAAACTGTCACACCGTTACAGTTACTGGAGGCCGTTACTTGAGCATGTTGATAGAGTTTTTCTATCCAGAATTACGCCGAATGAGAATTTCTTTCTACTCTGTGTGGTTTCAGCAAGATGGTGCAACTCCTCTCATAGCCCGGCCTGTTATGACAGAATTGCGGCGAAAATTTCCCAATAAGCTGATATCCAGAAACTCCACATTCCGTTGGCCCCCCAGGTCGCCTGACCTTACTGCACCTGACTTTTTCTTGTGGGGTTATTGCAAACAGGAAGTCTACAAAGCAAAACCAACAAATTTGAATGAACTAAAGCAATCCATTCGAGAAACAATTGCGGCTATTCCCGTCTCAACTCTCCAAGCAGTAATGAACAACTTTTTGGTAAGATGCCGCACATGCATCAACGAGCAGGGGGGCATTTAAATTCCATTATTTTTAAAACTAATTAAGCTATATTTAATAAAAATTTATTGAGCTTTAACATGAATAAAAGAAAACTGAATTCCATACACTGAAAAAAATTGAAAATTTGAGTTTCTTAATGTAGCAATATTCATCAGCCACCCTGTACATTTAAAGCTCAATCTTCGTTAAGTTGTCAACATCAGATAAACTAAAAACACTGCCAGCATAATTAATTAAAAATTACCGCACGGTCATAACAACAAATAAAAAAACTGTCATTCTTTGTGTCTCAGTTCCCAACTTTTAGGTCAAAATAATATATTTGCAATAATATATATTAAATTCGAATGTAAAACATTGCCACTGATATAAGCTGTCTGCAAACGCCTATTGTCATTTTTCCTCTAGCTTAAACTTTTAAAAGAAGCAACCGTTTCAACCCATTCTCCCGAATAACGACAATTCCTCTCTAAATTTGTATATACGGCAATATAATAGAGGCACAGCATGATAATGCTTGCCTTAATAGGAATAATAGGGCTTAAGCGAAATAGTTAGACAATCAGTGTGTACTGTCTCACTGTCTCCCGGCTTAAATTAATGACATAATTTTCTTCAAACTTGGAGGAAAAATTACAGTAACAAAGTCACATCATACTTCAGCAATATGGCCGGAGCGGTGGCAAGCGAATGTATGTCTGAATGTATATTACTGGGAACTTCGCTAAATGTTTTACATTATGGCCATTTAGGAAAAATGGCCACCCGATGGATGTCATTGACTGTCGACAGTTGTTAGTGCTTTGGTAAAGTTATGTTATATGCACATCTGTTTCCGCTAAAACCGGAATACTGTTGAAGTTTCCTGCGAACAGCTTTACACGGTTTGTTTAAGAATTTAGTACTACCCTGCAACCGTCTTCTGCCCTCTATTAAGTTACGAGTTTTTGTTTGATATTGTTTGGAAGTATATTCAATTTATTAAATTAGCTATACACTGAAACAATTTGTCAAGTGAGGCACGAAAACCAGCTTCGTTAGCCCATTCCGAGCAACACAGGTGTTCATCAAGGCTGTGTTCTATCATCTATGCTTTTCAAAGTGGAAAAGGTCACGAGAAGAAAAGAGGAATTTCTTTGTGTTTGCTTGGTACACTTGGAATACATCGATCTGTCTGATGGCCCACAAAAGATCCCACCTGAGAGATAAACTTGAAGTCATTCAAAGACAAACAGAAATACAAAGATCAGACTGTTCAACTCAAAAGTTAGATTGGTTCTCCTGTATGGTTGCGAATAGTGGGACGCTGCAACACGAGAAATCCAAAAAATGCAGGCATTTATAAGCAGGTGCTTAAGGAAGATTCTAAAAATATTCTGGCCAGCAATAATCTCTAACTCCAGCTTATGGCATATCACGCAACAAGAGCCAATAAAATGTGAGATAAAACGGCAAAAGTAGAAGTGGATAGGTCCTACTATGAGGAAACCAGCAAACTATATCGGTAAAGCCGCAATGGACTGGAACCCACAAGAAGAGGCCAACCTACACAGAAAGAAAAATGACATACCTAATTCAAGTAAAAAATTCTTAATTTAAGCCTAAATCGTACTTAAAAATTTAAGTACGTTCGTACTAAAGTTTTTTTTAAGCCTAAATCTTACTTAAAAATTTAAGTACGTTCGTACTAAGTTTTTCTTAAAACAAGTATAAATCGGCTTAAATTGAAAAAATCAAGCGCTGTAATAAATATATAATGCTTGAATTCAAGAAAAAATTATTGAAAAGGAAAATTAAGCCTAATACGGCTTGAAGTAAGAAGAAAAAGCTTTCATCTCTGATAGGCAGAGCAATTATAGATCACAATAAAATTACCCTCTCAACCACTGTCATTTAAGTGGTTGATTTTGGCTGACGCAACATCAAACACACACGCATATAAATCGACGAGATGTATATGTATAAACATTTGTGCGCAACCATATCCAATTCGTTTCTCGTTCAAGCAGTGTTTGCGAATTCATTACTTGGCGTTATTTTTTTTGATTTAAGTTTTTTGAAGTTGTTAATAATTCTTGTTCGTTTCGTTGATGCTATTCCTTTTATGTTTCATATTTAAACCGAATAATGACTGCTAAGCTTTTACTTTTGCCGCCAAGCAATCGTATTTTGACATACAAAAAATTGCATTCTTTGCAATGCAGTGGCAAAAGTGGTATAATTAATATAAATGGTCAGGCTTAAATCAAGTATCAGGCTTAAATAAAGTATTGGGCAGGCATAATTCAATTCTTCATTGAAGCCCGTTTCGTACTCAAAACAATTCCACAAAATTCTCAAATCAATCGCTTTATGCTTGAAATAATAAGAGATTATAGCATGATTAATCTTATTAAATTCGCTATAATATTGTTGTAATGAATAACAACAAATTCGCAATATAATGATATTGCAAATATTGCGTTCTTTATAAAACGACTTAAAAATTTACATATTTATGTTATATTTTTAAATTTCCACGATCCTATATAATTAAGTTCGGTTTTTTGGTTACACGTGTTTTTTATCTCGATAACTCGCCAAAGAAAGCAGATTGATCTTCTGATCTGTTCCTAGCTGAGTAGAAGGGAAAATTTATGACAAAACCTCATTAGCCGTTTTGCCGTCAATCTAGTCCAACTTTCGATTCCTAGAGGCACGCTATGAACATTCAAAAATCAAAATTCCTATGTGTATTTTTTTAGTTTTATTAATATTTAAAACGATACAAACAAAATGTCCTATGTGTAGATCTTCTTATCTTATTTCTTTTCGTGGTCTTTTTATGAAACAATGCTATCTTCAAAAATTCAGCTTTCTGACTATAAACAGGACTGAGAAAATTAAAAAATTACGAATCTTAGGTTAAGGGACCATTTGGTCCATAGTATATTTTCATTTATTTTATATTCTTTACATTTACTATCTAAAAATTAGTAGTTATTAGTTTCTTTGGCAATATTTGTCATTACATGATGAGCAAAATGTTTTTTGGTTAGTTTTGCAAATAAACTTGCTGCAAATGGAGCATTTTATATCCGATTTACATTTGCAGCAGCTACAAATTCCCCGCTTTCGAGCCCCTGAACTAGAAGTAGCATTATTTGAGGAGGCCTCTGAAACTGTGCATTGTGTTCGTATTTCTGTCAATAGGTGTGCTAAGAACTCTTGTTGAGGTAATCTAGAGGTAATCTACGCCTTAGCCAAACAAAGTTCTAGTTGCCGCAAAACCTCTGGTCTCCTGCGATTCCGATCAGCTGGATGCCATGAAATTCAGAAAAAGTATGTACGCATTCAAAGCGGATAAAACAAGTATGTTTGCAAATACAATGTTCGGCCATCGATTTGTTTTGCGTTTTGTGCTATAGGAGCCAATCATTTGATCAGCAGTATCTACGCCATCTAAAAGAGATAATGTATAAGAAATTATAGGCAAACAAAAAAACTAGCATACCTTTTGTTGAATTGTAATAAGAAACAATCTCTGGTTTTTTCTTCAATCGACTCTCATCAACTACAGCTGTCTTGTGCATTGTACTAATCAATATAGCTGCTTTGTTTTTGTGGCTGATGTACGATACTAATGTTGCAATGTCATTGAATGCAAATGTAGACTTGTACAAAGGGTGTTTTTTGACAGTCAGCAATTTCGGAGGAATGAAAGTTTTATTTGTGAGTACTGTTCCCACATATGTAAGTTTTCTTTAATGAAGTTTTTTTAACAACTCAAATGTAAAAAAAATTGTCGCCTATTATATTTTGCCCTTTCAAGCCTTCTGTCAAGTCCAATACAACGCGTTCTCCTTGGTTCCTTTCAGGCTGTGCATTTCTAGGTTTACCAAGGTATGGTTGTATTTTCCACACGTACCCTGACTTTGAGTCCACCGATAACCAAAACTTCAAACCATATCTTGCTGGTTTTGATGGCATAAACTGTCGAAAAGAACATCGCCCCCTGAATGCAACAAGTTGCTCATCAACGGTGATATTTTCTTGACAGTTGTAAGACATTGGAAGAAGTTGTTGCCAACGATCCCACAATTCACGAATAGGAGCAAATTAATCGCTATTACGCATTTGTCGCCGACTCGAAACACCATCGAAACGGAGTGCACTGGTAATCATATGGAATGTCTCTTCAGACATAATTGATCGGAAAATGGGGCGACCAAATTTTGCATCAAATAAACCATGAACATCTTAATTTTTCCCGCTGTTATGATTAATTTTATATGAGATAACTATTTTTCTGAAATAATAAAAACAAGAATGTACTTACCGACATACGCCTGCAAGAATGAGCACAGCAATATATGCACGCAATGCGTCTTCATCAATATCTCTCCATTTGTCACCAAACTTGGTGCTGCCGTACTTATTAGTAAAAAAAATCTGACAGCATGTCATTGCATCTAGACACTGCAAATCGAGTAGGTCCTGACTGTGCTGAGCCACAGTTCCAATAGGCTGAGGTAATGGAGTTGCACTCCATACCATCTTGTTTTAAAGTTATTAAATGCAATTTAAATTGATAATAATTTAATTAAAACAAAAAAATACATTTACGATTATTTTTTTGGGGCTCAAGGTGAGGGGATTCATAATTCGGTTTAGCTGACTGAACTCTCTTACTTGTTTAAAAATATGATGCCACTTCTTATGAAGAATTACACTTTTTGTGATACTTTTTGAAAATTTCCGGCGTTTGTTTGTTTTGCGGAAGATGTTTGTAACGCCTAAAAATACGGGAGCTAGACCCACCTTACAGAATTCCGATTGATTCAGAATCACTAGCTGGAATAATTTAACAATGTCCGTTCGTCCATTTTATGTTGTTCACAAAGTACAGGTCGCAGTCGATGTAGCTCCATTAAGGTAACTTCCTGAGTTCGTTCAGCTTGGTCCATCCGTCTCATATTAAGATGAATTAAGGAAAAAGTGAAATAAATTTGCCCTATCTTCACCAGACAATCGATTGCAACCAAACATGTCTTGTCTGTCAAAAATGTAGTGTAAAATGTATGTCATTAACTAGGGCTCTTTAGACAATACCGTGCGAAGTTACAGGGAACCAAAGTGAGCCATCGGTTGTACACTTTTTTTGAATGCGTTGAGCTTTTGTTATGTAAAGTGTACGGAAAATCATTTAAGAAACAATATTTTCTATTTTCAACTTCCTATACTTGGTAGCAGTAAAACAAGCAAGAAAGTTCAGTCGGGTAAACCGACTAAAGAATCCCCTCACCTTGAGTCTCAAAAATTATTAGTAAATTAATTTATTTTTTTGTTTTATTTAAATTATTATAAATTTAAATCGAATTTAATATCTTTAAAGTATGTACTGAAATTAAATTTAAAGGCTGTTTACAAAATGGTGCATTTGTGTGAGAGGTACCAAAAGGGGCGTCCCAATAACGGTCACTTTTCTCTGGACTCTAGGTGCTATAAAAGCATTGCACTGTACGAAATTTCAAGTACATGTATGAACTGGTATTCATGTTAAAAGCTGTGAACTTTTGGTACAAAAAGGTCCATTAGTGTGGGAGGTACCAAAAGGGGTGGGCCAATAAAGCCCATTTTTCTCTGGACTCTAGGTACTATAAAAGCATTGCACTGTACAAAATTTCAAGTATTTTTATGTACTGTTATTAAAGTTATAAGATGGTAACTTTTGGTACAAAATGGTCCATTTGTGTGGGAGATACCAAAAGGAGCGTGGCAATAATGCCCATTTTTCACTGCGTTGTAGGTACTATTAAACCATTACACTGTACAAAATTGCAAGTCTTTGCATGCACTGGTAATGGAGTTATAAGCTGTTAACTTTTGTTTCAAAATTGTCCATTTGTGTGGGAGGTACCAAAAGGGGCGTGTCAACTTCGCCCATTTTTTCCGAGTTATTAGTGACTAATAAACTAATACTATGTGTAGAGATTCGGAGGATTCAAATAAGTAGTATAGAAGTTAGGAGGTATTTGAAGGAGTGGACCAATATGACCCATCTTCGAACTTAGCCGGAGATAGAAGAAAATATTACAGCATACCAAATTTCAAGTCAATCGGTTATTCCTTTCGAGATTTATAGTGCGCACCAGCCAGCAGACAGACAGACGGACGGATATTGCTCATTCGACTTAAAATGACCCAAAACGGATATCCGCCGAACATACTTAGGGTCTTAGGTCACTAGGGATAATTATCTTGAAAAAACCTTTACTGAAAAAAAAATATTTTTCTGAAATTGACCTCGCTCCCTGCCTCCAATTTTCATTATACCCTACACCACACTGTGGTACAGGGTATTATAAGTTTGTTTCACGGCAGATGTTTGTAACTCCTGAAAATAACACAGCTAGACCCACCTTAAAGTATACCGATCGACTCAGAATCACTAGCTGAGTCGATTTAACGATGTCTGTCCGTCCGACCGTCTGTCCATGTAAAGTTGTTCGTCGACTACAGGTCGCAATTTCACTCCCATCGTTCTGAAATTTTGCAGTTTAGAGTATTTCGCGGCTGTTAAGATCGCTATTGAATTTGGTTGAAATCGGTTCAGATTTAGATATAGTTCCCATATATATCTTTCGTCCGATTTGGCCCTTTAGTCCTATAGAAGCTGTATTTTACATCCAATCGTTTTGAAATTTAGAATGGTAGAGGTTCTTAAACCATGAACCAACATTGCCGAATTTGAAGAAAATCGGTTAAGATTTAGCTATAGCTCCCAAAAGTAAATTTATGTAAACAATTTATACATGAATTACAAAATTTATATATCAGAGTTATTCAATATTACGAGAGTGGTGTAGGGTATTATATAGTCGGCACCGCCCGACTTTAGCCTTTCCTTACTGGTTTTCATTTAATTTTTTAATATTTTGGGTCCATTAATCCCACATACTAGGGCAACATTTTCTGAGAATTTGGGAAATATCTAATTTTTCACCTCTGTGACACTTGAGAAGGAACTACCCATATACAGTGGGGAGCATAACCGCGTGCATGTATGCTACTTTTTCAATTTTTATTTTGTGAAAACAGTATCTTTAGTCCAAACGTCACAAAATTTGCAACAAATATACTTTATTTATTGCTAAACAAAAACTATTGTTTAAAAAACCTATACCCTTATTCTAGTGAATATCATCATATGAACTAGATACAAATTATTTCATTTGTATTATCACTCCATTATCGCTGCACCCGGCAAAATCCGGTAAATTTTATTTCAAAATATGATGCCAATATGACGCTCTTGTTGTTCACCAGCGGCAAAGTGCGCCACCACGTAAAGCCTTCTCATATCATAAGCTTCCTCCTCCATGCTTAACGGTTTGCTTGACTTGAGGGTTTTTGAATAATTTCATAAGGCCGGCGCCAGTAATATTAATTCCCATAGGATTGGTATATTGATTTTTTACAAGGCATCTTTTTGTTGAATACATCACACAAAAAAATCATCGATTTCTAGTATATAAAAATTGAAAAATTTAAAAACTGATTTTTTTAACACGTCGGAGAATTTTCTTTAATATTAATAAAATACTAAGACAGGATCGGAAAAAATTAAATTTTTAATTTTCAATACAGATTATTGGGGAACTGTATGAGATAAGTCTTGTTGTAAAAACTATTAGCACACATCGGTAAGTATACAAACAATTTCGAAGCAGACAACTTCATCAAAAGTTACTAACATTTTAACATTTTTTAAACCACGTTTAAGGACATGTAACAGCGCACTGGAATTATGTTCCTTCTTATTGATCTCTCCCACTGTACTCCGTACGACTTCAGCTTTGGTTTAATTGCTTGAGTTCACTAATATGTTTTGTTGAATAAACTGCAATGACGTTTTACGCCGCCATTAGTATTACAACAAAAGCTCCTACAAATCCACTTTTTATCAAATTAAGTGAATGTACACCGAATTGAAGAAAATCCAAAAATAAAAGCAGATTTTTGGCAAATCATTGACCGTTTTTTTAATAGTCCTTTACTTGTACACTCTCGCCCTTTATTTAAATAATGTATGTTTGGGTATTCGATAGACTGGCAATATCTATTAAATTAATCTGTATCACCTAAAATTTTGTGTATCGTCTAATTTTTTGATTAATTTTTCGTCCACCCATTTTTTTTTGTAGAAATTGTAAATCATCGCCGTCTAGAGTGAAATGTAAATGGTGGTCAAAGCTGTTGTTCCCCTTCTGACAGATTGTTTCTAGCTAAAAGTGAATCCCTTCATAGAAACTTCAAAAATTTTAAAATACCTTTTTCCAGTAGATATAGCTACAATTTTAGTCAAATTAAAATATGTTTAAAAGTTTCGTGGAGCTTCCCATATGTCGGTGTAGGCTGAAGCCTGTCATCGCTGCTGTAGTATATTGTTAATTCCGAAAGAAAAAGCACCACACAACACCAAATTAGAAAGAGGCAGCGTCATCTGTGTCTACGAGGGATGGGGGAGAGCTTAATAACGACCTTTACACGTGTCCCTATTCCACGTCGGAATGTAATAAATTATAAATGCCACGACAAAAAATTCACCTTAAATTGCAAATGCTTGTGAAAAAGTTTGGTTGTCCAAATATGTTCTTTAACAAAGTTTTCAAAATTTGATAATCGCATGTTAGGGCGATGAAGTTAATCATACTAAAGACTTAAAGTAAAGCATAAAAATCGAATGTTTTATTCTGCAAGTAAAAGCACAAGTCGGGCAGATACCATACACTGTTGTATTAGAAAAGAATAGGAAAAGATATTATCGACAGCAAAATGTAAATAAAATATTATTTGCTGCAAATATTTTACATATACACACCGAAAAATAAAATGTATGTCTCTTTTATCAAGATTATTTTTTCGGACTTTAGCGGAGCTTTCTAACAAAATAGGAAAAGCTTATATATACCCATAGATACCTTTCTGGTTCTTATAAGGAGCATAGGGCCGTAAAAAAGCGTATATAAGTTAAGGATTTTTTTCCATTAATGGAACAAAAGTTATTCTTCCCAAAAATAATATGTTTCCAATATACTACAGCAGCGATTTTTTTCGTAGGGTGTCAAATTGAACTTCTAGCACTTGCATAAAATATCGGATGGAACGTATATACGGCCTATATCTACACCTTAAAATTTGACAAGTTTTATAATTTAATGTTATTAATGCTCAGATGTATAATATAAGTCGAAATCGGAAGGACCATATGGGAGGACATATGCAAACACATATGTGCCACAAATAATAAAGATCGGTGATTTTCTGAAATAACAAGCTATGTCTACTTCGGGATTTTAGCATAAATGTTCAGCTAATGATTACACAGTGCGACAAATAAACTGAAGTTGAGAAGAAAACAAGTAAGAAAGTTTCAGTCGGGTAAACCGACTAAGGTATACCCTCACTTTGTGAGTAATGTAATATTGAATATTACACAAATTATTCTGTCAATTTTTGTGGGAGGTACCAGAAGGGGTTTAAGAAATACACCTATATTTCGCTGAACAGTAGATACTGTAAATACATTGCACTGTGCCGAATTGTAACCGTTTATAAGGACTGGTATATTAACGTTGAGATATTAAATTGTGGTATAATTTGGCCATTTTGTGTGGGAGGTACAAAAAGGGGCGTGGTGATATCTCTCATTGTTCACTGGACTATAGGCATTATAAAAGCATTACACTGTACAAAATTTCAAGTAATTGTATATACTTATATTAATGTTATAAACTGTTAACTTTTGGTGCAAAATGGTACCTTTGTGGGAAAGGTACCAAAAGGGGCGTGACAATAACGCCCATTTATCAATGGACTGTAGGCACTATAAAAACATTACGCTGTACAAAATTTCAAGTATTTTTATACACTGGTATTAATATTATAAGCTGTTAACTTTTGGTGCAAAATGGTGCATTTGTGTGGGTGGTACCAAAAGGGGAGCGGCAATAACGCTCATTTTTCACTGGACTGTAGGTACTATAAAAGCATTACATTGTACAAAACTTCAAGTATTTCTAAACACTGGTATTAATGTTATAAGCTTTTAACTTTTAGTGCAAAATGGTGCATTTGTGTGGGAGGTACCAAAAGGGGCGTGGCAATTTCGCCCATTTTCCTCGAGTTGATAGCGACTAAAAAACTAATACTATGTGTGGAATTTGAGAAGATTCGAATACGTATAATAGCAGTTATTAAAGAATCAATATTTCACAACATTTTAACCCTTTGTGGGGGAGGTACCAGAAGGAGTGGACCAATATGGCCCATCTTCGAACTTAGCCGGAGATAGAAAAAAATATTACCACATACCAAATTTGAAGTCAATCGGGTACTCCTTTCGAGAGTTATCGTGCGCACCAGCCAGCAGACAGACAGACACACAGACAGACAGACAGACGGACGGACATTGCTCATTCGACTTAAAATGACCCAAAACGGATTTCCGCCGAACATACTTGGGGTCTTAGGTCACTCCTTCGATGTGTTACACTTTTTCCGTAGCAAATGATATATGTATACCCTCGTCACACTAAAGTGAGGGTATAATGACGCGATACTATTTTTCCTGTAGGTCTTATCGAGTACAACAAGAATATTTTTTTGGAATTCCCGGAACACCCCGAAAATCCGGATTTACGGGTAAAAAACGATTTTCTTGACATTTTTGACTTCAACGACCAAAAATTTACTTTAGTTACTTACCGATTTTCAATCACTAAAGTAATTTGGAAAGAAGAAACGTATACCTTTCGAACGATATATATCTTGTTTACTTAAAACTGTAGAAATATATGTTTATTTGTCCTACAAGCACATTTTTTTAATTTTTCTTCGTAATTTTCTATTTTAGCGATGTTTTTACATATTATTTTGTGAGATAACCACACGATCAATTGATTCACATGTATAGTAAATTTTATAAGGAAAACAATGCTATCAAATATATTGCGGGAGAAAAAGTATTTTGGCTCTCCCTAACATTTTGATTTTTTGATATGTGTTGTTATTCCGGAAAACCGCAGATATATGTATGTGAGTTATATGCTAATCTTAACCGATTTTTACAATATTCAAAACAATTAATCCACGTACATGGGAACACATATCGCACTTGTTTCACAAAAGGGCAACAACTCAAAATGAAAAAAATTTCACTAGAGTCCAAAAAATTTTCCCGTAAATATAATTTCAAAAAGTTTATATTAACGGAAATATGTAACTGCAAGTAAATACAATTAAGAAGATATTTTCATAATTTTGACATATTTTTGAAATGTTGATAATATTAACGAAAGCTGTCTATGGCATCTACTGATTTTTTTTCATTTTGAGTTGTTACCCTTTTGTGGAACAGGTATAACAAAACGTAAATCAAATGCTCGATCAAAAATACATAAAGGATCGGAGATAGAAAGTGAAAGCAGGTACGCACTTCTGAGCTCAGATGAAACCGCAGAGGAAGAAAACGGCACAGTACGTGTACCAAAACCTCCTCCAATACTCGTATACTTGCGTGAACAAACATCTAACACGCTCGTTAAGAAACTATCCAAGCATTTGGGTAAAGAAAACTACCATGTTGTATCATTGCGGAGAGGCAATGTCTTAGAAATTAATGTTCAAACGTACTCCGAAACGCTTTATAGAAAAGTGGTAGAACTGTTTGACCAAGAAAAGAAGAACTGTTATACGCACCAACTCAAAAGTTCCAAAGGACTAGCTGTAGTAATAAAAGGCATTGACTGTTCCGTTTAGGTTTAGGTTAGGGTGGCAGCCGTATTTTTTTTACAAGCTCACATAGACCAGTTTAGGTCTCTAGTGTTACCATGGGCTGAAATGCCCCTCATCGACACCTACCTGTTTGATATATAAATTTATCGATAGTACGAATATCAGTACTGGAAAGATCTGTTAGGCTGCCTAAAAAGGCCGACCCCAGTATGTCCAGTCGTCGTTTACTCAAAGCGGGACAGTCGCAAAGCAAGTGCTCAATGCTCTCCACTTCTTCCTCATCTCCACAGCTTCGGCAGAAGTCATTGGAGTCAATACCCAACCTTTGGGCGTGTTCGCCGATCAAGCAGTGTCCCGTCAGAACCTGTACTATCGTAGACAATCGTTTCCTCTCTAGTGCGAGGAGATATTTTGACCTTCTCAGGTCATACCTTGGCCAGATTTGTCTAGCTACCCTGCAGGTGCCGATTTCTGTCCATCTTTCGTTGGACTGCCTGATTGCCTCTTGCCTAAGCCAAAGCTTGCACGTGGATAGTGGCGCACCAGGCACCCATATGAGGTGTATATTAAACTGCTCAGCCATCTCGTTAAGAGATCTGCGGAAGTCGAGGACAGTTTGTGAATTTAGGGATGTTGCCTCCAGAGAATTGATGGCAGCCTGGCTGTCCGAGTAAATGACAACGCCAGTGTTGGTTACTATGTTCCGACTCAGCCACTTGGCATTATTTCGGCTTGATAGACACTGCAGGTATCTGGTAGTCTGTGAGCTATATCCAGACTAAGTTCTTCACAGTGTACTCCGAAGCCAACCTTTTCATCAAGCTTCGAACCATCCGTGTAAAAGTGGAGATGGTTTCTATTACCTGGTATTCTGCCGACCCACTCGTCTCTGGCGGGAATCATAGTGATGTAATTTCTCTCGAAGGTGTACACAGTTGGTATATAGTCCACTCGGTCGGTTACCATAGCACTACAGGGTCTCCCATATTCGACGGACCCATCTGGCAACGCCATAACTTTTGACAGAGATGTCAGATCGCTTAATGACATACCGCGTTTGAAGCGTCAGTCCAAGCAGATTTTTACCATGGAACAATACACGCCACGCGAGCGCTCTGAAATAGTTGAAATTTACATTCAACAGAAGAAGTCAACTCAACGTGCTTTTAAAATATTAAAAAATGTGAGAAGTGCGCCTTCTAAGAACACCATTAAGCGTTTATACGAAAAATTTTCGACTGGTGAGGCTCTTTCTAATCCGAAGAGGCCAAATAAAAGTCGACCAAGGCGATCGGCCGAGAATATCGCTGCCGTACGAGCCAGTGTTGAGAGGTCCCCAAGAACATCCCAAAAACGCCGTTCTCAGCAGTTGGGCATGGCTCGGTCCACTTTACAACGGATTATTCGCGTTGATTTGCATTTGTTCCCGTACAAAATTCAATTGACGCAAAGATTGTTGCCTGCGGACAAGCCTCGTCGATTGGAATGGGCCCAACGACAACATGGGTCCGTCGAATATGGGCAACCCTGTACACTTTGATATCCTCATGTGACCATAGTTCTTGTACCTCCACATTGATAGGCAGTTTAATATTATTGCCGCTTTGATTGCAACTTCTCTCGCCACAATATTAATCGGCAGTATATGGAGTAGGGCTTGTAGAGACTCGGTCGCTGTAGTCCTTAAGGCTTCACTTATGCTCAGGCAGGCAGTTCTCTAAACCTTTGTTAGTAGGTTGGTGATGGTTAGTTTGTCAGTTGCCGTCCACCATACCACAATACCGTATAATAGTATTGGACGAACTACTGCTATATATATCCAGTGGAAGATTTTAGGAGAGAGTCCCCACCGCGACCCTACAGCCTTTTTGCAGAAATATAAGGCGACGTTGGCCTTCCTTACACGTTCCAATACGTTAAGTCTAAATAAATTTTTCCTATCTAGAATTATTCCTAAAAATTTTGCACTTTCAGAAAAGACTAGATCTGTTCCATTTATCCGAGGTGGAGGGTCCACATGTGGGACATTATTCATCCTAGTAAAGAGAACCAATTCTGTCTTGTTGGGGTTAACGCCCAAACCGCTGCTTCTGGCCCATCTAGCCAACTTGTTCAAATACACCTGTAGGATGTCTCTGAGGACGTTTACGAATTTCCCACTCACTGCGATTGCCACGTCGTCCGCATATGCCACGACCTTGCAGCCACAACGTTCTAGATCTAGCAGGATTTCATTCACCGCTAGGTTCCAAATTATTGGAGACAGTACTCCTCCTTGCGGGGTCCCTCTGTTTACAAACCTTGTTAGAGTTTTGGACCCTAGACATGCTGTTATGCGTCTTCTGGTGAGCAGACTTTGAATTAGTCTAATCAAACTAGTGTTAACTTTTAGATGTGAGAGTGCCGCACCTGAGTGAATGTTGTTAAAAGCCCCTTCTATGTCAAGAAATGCCACCATGGTGAATTCCTTGAAATTCAGGGACGATTCGATAGTGCTCACAAGTTCGTGCAGGGCTGATTCTGTAGACTTGCCCTTATTGTAAGCATGTTGGTTCCCCGACAGGAGTTTTGTATCCAGGTTTTCCCTAATGAAATGATCTAAAAGTCTTTCCAGACCTTTCAATAGGAAGGAGGATAGGCTAATTGGTCTGAAGTCTTTTGGCCTAGTGTGTGATATCTTTCCCGCTTTAGGTATGAATACCACTTTGGTATCCCTCCATCGATTCGGGACGTATGAAAGCCTGATACAGCCTACATAAATTTTCTCCAGCCAGGGGATAATGTACTTTAACATTTTCTGCATTTCTGCTGGAGTGATGCCATCTGGTCCAGGTGACTTGAAGAGCTCAAAGCTATTAATAGCCCAGCTTATTCTGGATTTCTCAGTCAAGAAGCTAGCGACGCTCGCAGTCCACTCGCACTCTTGTTGGTCCTGCTGATCCTCGGGTTCTGTTACAGAGTTCCTCGGGAAATGTGTGTCGAGCAGTACATTGAGCGACTGCTCGCTGTTTTTGGTCCAGTTATTTGCCTCATCCTGTAAATATCCCACTGTACAGGGTGAAGCAGATAATATCTTCCTCAGCCTAGCGGCGTCGGAGACCTTTTCCACTTCACCACAGAAGGTATACCAAGAGCGCCTTTGCGCCTTTCTAAGCTCCTTCTTATAGATCTTGAGTTGCTCTTTATAGGCATCCCAATCATTAGCGACCCCAGTAGATTTAGCCTTATTGAATAGCTTGTTGCAGGTCTTTTTCATAGCCGTTAGCTCAGAAGTCCACCATTGGGGTTTAGTTTTACCCTTGTACCTTGTTTTTGGACAGGCTTCTTCAAGGGATCTATTGAATGATATGGTGATATGATCGACCAGATTATCCAGACCGGTCATTCGGTTCGTACAGAAGTTTAGAGTTGAGGACTTTCTTGAAATTCTTATCATACAGGTGCCACTTTGTCTTCCTTACATTTCTGTGGACGGCAGGTTTAGGCGCTTTTTCCGCGAGTTTGAACTCAATATAATGGAGATCTGAGAATGAGTGGTCGTCCAGTACATTCCACCCAATAATTGTGTCTGACAGCCGGTCAGTAGCAAACGTTACGTCGAGTACTTCTTGTCTGTCTTTAATTGTAAAGGTCGGTTTATTACCTATAGCCCAGATAGTATGATGAGCGTTCGTGTCTGTGCCAATAATCAGCTCGAGCTCGTCAGACGTTGCTTCTTCTACTACTTCCCTGAAAAGAGCAGATTCATAAGGCAAGTAGCTGGAGACCACCCAATATATGCGATTACCGATCTCCAGGCTAGCAGTTGTTTGGTCTTTACCACTTAAATTAGTCAGGAGAAAGATACTTAGATCTTTCCTGGCCAAAATGCAGGTTCTTGGAGTGCCTTCACAGTTGGCCACAAGCAGTTTAAAGTTGGGTGTCCTAATACCGCACAACCTTCCTCCCACTACGTAGGGCTCCTGCATCAGGACGATGTCTACTGCGCCTGTGGAGAGGCGCAGCAATAGAGCAAATGAGGCTGCTTTAGCGTGATGGAGGTTAATCTGTAGAATTCTTACCATCATTGGTAAGTAGAGTTGGGCAATATAGTTCTTTTAAGTGATCGCTCTTTTTAGTTCAGCTCAATTGAGTGAACTAGTTCGTTCATTTAGTTCAACAGCTCACTTTAGCACACCAGCTCTTTAGCTCACCAGCTCACTTTACTTAAACAGTTCATTTCGTTCAGTAGATCACCAGTTCAAATAAGCCGCTATTAAAGGAATCTGATTGGAATATGAATGGAAGAGTTGGAAAAACTAATACAAAGGCGTTTGTATAGGTAGAATCATACATTAATGATGACATAAAAATGGAAACAACACATAACAGCAGAGAAGAGAAAACGAAATGATAAGCTTGAAGAAAAAAACATAGTGAACTACTGAGCTGAAATTAACGAGTTGTGTGAACTAGTTCGTTCAGTTCAATATAGTGACCCGTTCAATTGAACTAGTTCGTTCACGAACTACACAACTCTATTGGTAAGTGACAGATTAACATCCACCCCGACAAGGGTGTTATCGAACTCTTCGTCCGTATCGTCGAGAAGCATGTCCCCGCCAGATGCGTCAAAGAGTCCGGAGACTTCCATCAGCCTCTATGTGTCCGAAGTAGAGCTTTTGTCCTCAGAGAAGGACGTTACAGATCTTCTGTTAGAGTTGGAGTCACCAGAAATAATAGGCGTGGGTACCTCCGCACTTCCAGAAAGTGCCACGGTGGACGACTCACCTTCTGCAGTGGGAGCTATATCCGGCTTGTATATCTTCAAGACTATAGTCTCGAAGCCATATTGTAGGGTTGCACTCGCACTTTGTATATGGGAGGTGGATTCAACGTTTAGGATAAGATTGACCTGCCGCTTTTTACCATCCGCCTCACCCACCTTGCTGATTCTCCAATTATGGGCCGGCAGACCAGGTTTGGAATCTTTTATTATTTCTAAGATGTCAGCCGGGTTGGAGGGCTCTTCTGTAACCCAGGTGATGGCTCTAGGGTGACTAGGGATGTTGTTTTTTTTCGACAACATCCAACTGTTCCGTTTCCTCGAATGAAATTAAAGAAGAACTGGCGAAAGATGGCTTTGAAACCAAATCTATAATAAATATAGTAAATAAAAACAAAGTTCCACAGAACGATAACAGTTGAGGAGCCCCATAAGCGCAAGGACCCACCCCAATGCACAAATTGTCAAGAATTCGTTCACACAAAGGCCTACTGTAAATTACCCTCTATAAAATCTGCGGATTGCCCTCACCCAAAAACCGACTCATCCCTCAAATTTAGCAACTGCGGCGAAAACCATACTGCAAATTACAATTGTAGTGTATATACCCATATCAAAAATGCCAATAAAATACCGAGATTACCAATTTATGCACAATACCAACAAACACCATACCCCAACATGGCAAATCCTAACTCAAATAACAATAATCCAAGTATCATCCCAAAAAACCCGATACCTGCAAACTCATCATACGCCTATATGCTCAAAAATTGTGAACCTGTCCCGTCCAAACAAACTCACGAAAACTCTATTGAAAAATTAGTTCAAACTATAGTTTCATTCATGGCGAATATGCAAAACATGATGCAGGAAATGATGAGAAATCAAAGTATATTAATTCAAACTGTTCTAAATCAAAAATAGCCCCACTGGAAATTTGTTATTGGAACGCAAACGGCCTAAACTAACACACCACAACTATTTTCAACAAGCGCACAAACTGGACGAAATACAAAAAATACATAAGCACTCATTTATATGGGGAAATTTCATTACGATCGTCAGACGATATAGAGTCAGCCGTAAACCTTCTCACAGATGTATTAAACAATGAAGTAACAGTGGCTTCAAGGAATACCCAGCCACAAAAATATAAAAATATAATTATACCACACAGCCACTTGAAATCGATGCTCTCGTCAGGGAGAAAGGAAACCTCAGAAGGGAATGGCAACGATTCCGCTCCCCAGTTCTAAGAAGGGATCTTAAAATTTGCCAGATTTGCTAAGTCACATAGAGTAATCCCTCAAGATATATATAGAACAGGATCTGCAATCAACGGTATGTACGGTGGAAATCCACCCGCAATCATCGAACAAGTCTCAAACCCCCTACGATTAAGGCTTTAAGACATTGAAGAATCTGTAAATGATCTAAAACTGAAAAAATCGCCCGGAGAAGGTGGGATAAACGCAAAAATGCTAAAGGATCTTCCACCTTCAGCCGTCAGAACAATATAATTTATCTTCAGCAGCATTTTACGCCTCAGATATTTCCCTAGATCATGGAAACGATCTGAAATAGTAATGATTCCTTAGCCTGACAAAGATCCTACTCAAATAGAATCGTATCGACCGATAAGCTTGTTATTAATCCAGTCAAAAATTTTTGAGAATAACTTCTTATAAAAAGATAACACCACACATATCGTCAAATGGTTAGTTCCCGATCAACAATTTCGATTTGGAGAGAAGCACAGCACCATTACACAGGTACATCGAATAACAACTTCAATAAGAAAAGCCTACGAAAATAAACAGTACGGTTCATCACTCTTTATAGATATCTCCCAAGCCTTTGACGATGTATGGCACGAAGGCCTAATGATAAAAATATGTACTCGTAGATTGTTACCAGATAATACGCACAAATTTATACAAGTATCAAATCGGTCATTCAACGTATAGTCAAAAGGCACACTTTCCAGCACCAAACAAATTTCCGGTGGTGTTCCACAAGGAAGCATCCTTGGGCCAAAACTGTATGTTATATATACTGCCGACACGCCAACTACACCTTCAACACACATGTCCACTTTTGCGGATGATACAGTTATCGTCAGCATCCATAATGTTTCTACAACTGCATCCAACCAACTACAAACACAAGTCCGTGAACTAGAAAAATGGCTGCAAGAATGGAGAATAGTAGTCTACGCAAGTAAGTGTATTCACGTCACGTTTACCCTCAAGAGGGATACATGCCCTGCTGTAATAATCTTCAACTATATGGTACCTCAAAAAGGTAACGTAAATTATCTAGGAATCTACTTGGACCGTCGTCTAACTTGTCTAACATAAACGCAAAATTAACCCAAATAAAGCTGAAATCAAATCAGCTGCAATGGCTTATCAGTCAACTCTAGACTTAGAATTCAAAGTCTTGTTGTACAAAACAAATATACAACCAATATGGACGTACGGCATTCAACTCTGGGGAACAGCATGTGCAACCAATATCAATAAGTTACAAAGAAGACAATCTACCATTCTGCGAAAAATCGTTAATGCCCTTGGTATACCAAGGAACGCAAATATTCATAAAGACCTTAAAGTAAGTTAACGAATATGCCAACATCTTCACAGATAGCCAAATGGCGATTAAAGCAATAACATCGGAAAGGGTCAAATCCAGAACTGTGTTGGACTGTAAAAGAACGATAAATGATTACTTAGCCCATGCATAGTCAATTGCGTATTTTCTGGGTACCAGGACACAACGGAGTGATTGGAAATGAACGGGCAAACAGCTTGGCTTCAGAGGGCAGAGAACTTCGAGTAATAAACTTGAAAAATTGGAAACCTTTCGAAGCCACGAAAAATGAGTTGAAGCACTGGGCAGTGATGGCTCACAAAACTGTGTGGAATAGCGCAACAGTAGAAGCTACTGCAAAGATACTGTGGGGTGACCCAAAAGAAAAGAAAACGAGAAGTCTTCTGAAACTAAACAAGATCGATATTAGTAAGATGATGAGTGTTCTAACGGGTCACTCAAGCTTACAAGCACATCTTCATCGCATAGGACTAGCAGGAAACGACGAATGCAGGGCACGCAGAGAAAACATCGAAACGATGGAACATTGTCTGTGTCACTGCCCGGCTTTCACACATGCAAGATCTCAACATTTCGGGTCCGACATATTACCAGACTTGACTCGTCTCAGAGAATATGACTGGAAGATACTAGAGCGCACAACAGGCCGAACCACTGGCTTAAGTGTATGTCCATGGACATTAGACGTTTAAACGTCTCCTCTCTTCAACCTAACCTAAGTTCCCGAAGCTATATAACAGATTAAACTCTCCTCCAAATATTATCGCCAGAGAACTTTTAAACTTCGAAGGACATACACGCCTCAGAAGAAGAAACAAGGTGCAAGGTGCAATCTCGCAGTATTCATTAGACTGTATACCTTAGAATAAATTAGGTTAAGATTTAATTACTTATTGTTATTTTCATTTGCTGAATGATTCAATAAATAAAAATGAATATGAAAAAAAAGGTACGATATGTGCAAAATTTCAGAATGATAGAAGGCATAATATAGCATCCGCAGGCGAAAAATTCAAATGGGCCTGTTTTATATGTATATGGGGCTATAAATGAATCTGAACCGATTTTCTTGCCACTTGAATGAAGTCTTTTAAAAATTATGAAAATCGGTTCATATCAGATGTATTCCCTAATGAACCCGGTTCAGTTCGTTGCTCCAAAACATTTACATCTAAATTTCAGCATACTTAGTGCAATGATTCTCTATACACACCTTTATAAAAAAGGGGTCGTATAGGCAGGGTCACGCCCATTGAACCCATCCCGCCCATTTTTGGATCACTCAAGTAGGCTGCCATCAAATGCATATACACAAAAAATATATCCCAATTGCAAAAATTGCAATATATGGGCGGGACCACGCCCATTGCCACGATTACGTCAATTTCAGCATCAATCACGTAAATTGCCATCAAATCCAAACCTTGGCTTATATGGGCGGGGTCACGTCCATTGGTCTGTTTCCTCCTATTTTTCGACCAATTACCACGTAGACTACCCAAAATTACAGCACTGTCGCTACAAATTTATTTAAGATATCTCTATTATAAAACTAACTTATGGATGGGGCCACGTCGATCACCCCAATTTTGGACCAATAACATAAACTGCCTTTTTAGGAACACTGCAAAAAAAATCATCTTCAATCTACTGAAACTTTGGTTTGAAACTTTTTTTCAACCTACCATGAACGATTTTCAACCTTTTCATCAATTGTACTTCGAAAAACTACATTCATTCATTGAATATTTGACATCAGTTTGATGTACATATTACATAAATTTAGCGACCAATTTGCTTTGAATTAAAGTAAACAAGTAAAAGCGTTAAGTTTGGCCATGCCGAATCTTATATACCCTCCACTATGGATAGCGTGTGACCTCACAAAATAACTCAAACCAAAAGAAAATAACAACGAAAAAACACAAAAAAATATAGTAGATGAAAACAGTATGAATCACAACAAGTTAGATGTTTTATATTCTATATCTAAATATGGACAGATATCGCCTATTTTCAATCCCAAGTTACCGGCAGCTATAAGAAGTATCTGTACCAAATTTCAGCCACCTAGCTCAAGCATTATAGATTGTAGCGTGATTACAACAGACGGACGGACGGACTTGCCTAAATCGTCTTAGAATTTTAAGACGATTAAGAATATATATACTTTATGTGGTCTCAGATCAATATTTAGAGGTGTTACAACCGGAGTGACAAAATGAATATACCCCCCATCCTATGTCTTAAACATTGGCATAAACTTTTCAAAATTTTCAAAATCACTCAAAAAAAATAAAACACGAAAAATATTTGGAAGGCAGTTCACAAAAATCAATAGAAAAGCGTAAAAAAATGGTAACAGTAAAAGTTTCGGGTCCGTCAATAAGAGCGCTACAAAAGTTTTTTTAAATAAAACAAAAACGGTTTTGGATATGAATGAAATTCTTTATTCCTGTGAAAGTACGTTCGATGTCATTATGTATGGAACTCTATTTCTTTTGCATGGCCACCATGGGCACGCTTGCAGAAGTCCAGACGCTGAACCCAATTTTCGACGGTTTTCAAGCATAAATCGGCCGATACTGCTGCAATTTCACGTTCGATATTCGTACGAAGTTCATCAATCGTCGCTGGGTTGTTGGCATAGACCATAGACTTGACGTAGCCACACAGGAAATAGTCTAACGGCGTCAAATCGCACGACCGAGGCGGCCAATCTACTGGACCATTTCGTGAGATAACACGTTCTCCAAACTTGGTTTCCAATAAATTGATTGTGGCATTCGCTATGTGGCTTGTGGCGCCGTCCTGTTGAAACCACATGTCCTACAGGTCAATATCATCCAATTGGGGCCACAAATATTCGGTTATCATTGAACGGTAGCGATTCCCATTCACAGTAACGTGCCGGTCTTGATCATCACGGAAGAAGTACGGCCCAATGACGCCGCCGGCCCATAAACCGCACCAAACCGTAATTTTTGCGGGATGCAATGATGACTCATAGAGTACGTGTGGATTGCTGCCTGACCAATAACACATATTTTGTTTATTGACGAAGCCATTCAGCCAGAAATGAGCCTCATCGCTGAAGATGATTTTTCGCGCTCTTAACGCTGAGGCCACTGACTCCGAATTTCGGTAGTAAATTTTAATAATTTCGACTCGTTGTTGGCTCGTATATCTTTCCATCATGAAATGGCAAACCTTACTGAAGAGAAATGATAAGCCATATATATACAAAGATGAAGTCAAAATCGATGAAATTAATTGATATATTTCTTTAAAAAAATCGAAGATTACATTTTTAACCTTTACGTATTTGATTGTTAAAAGTTTTAATGATCTCGTACTAAAGTACATATTTATATTTAGGAATAAAATTTGAATAAAAAACTAAGGAAATTAACTTCCCTTACCTACACAATAAACGCAATTTTTAATTGTTTATCTTTGTTATGGAAAAAAAGGTTGGGCCCCCCCCCGTATCCAAAATCCTGGATACGTCCCTGATTGTGAGACAAAATAGCCAAAGAAAACATCAAACAAAGAAACAAAATAAAAGATAGATGTCTTGCAAAGTTGGTAGAAAAGACATTGTGAGATAATTTGCAGACTGTTAGATGTGCGAAGTTTGTGTATGTGACAATGGCGCCATTGCCAGAGAAACATTTTATTGGCAACACTGTCTATAAAATATTTGTATTCATGTAATGTTATCACTGTTCAAGTAATGTTATCACAGTTTCTAGTGTTGGGTTAGTTTCTCCCAGGCCATATATTATTTTGACATGTAACACGTCTTCTCACAGCTTCAATTTAAATAAATTTCCTAAGACTATCAAAGTAAAAAATATTTTAAGTAGTAGAACCAAATATTTCAACAAATCTGGCTGGAATTTACACACGAAACACGCTGCAGACAAGTTTTCCGTACGCTGTAAATGTTGCAAATTTCCACCGATTATGTTGTCTGTGGTTGTTTTTTACGTTAAATAGTGCTCTGAACGATTTCATATCGCCCTACGAAAAAAACCGAGCCGACTGGACATCTGGACTAGGGTGTCCAAAAAAACCGGTTTATTCGAAAAAGCGGTTTCCGGCTTAACCGAAATATTACTTTTTTTAAAACCTGGTTTTCGGTTATAATTTTTTGTCGAAACCGGCTAACCGGTTTTAAGGCCGGTTTTTACATAATATACGAAAGTGATTAAAATTTCATTAAATGTTTATTGTAAAACAAAAAATAACTTACAATCATTTGTAGTTAAAATTAGTAAACAAAAAAAGATTATTATTTTATTTATTACATGTTTAATTTTTTGTTTACTTTAAATAGAAAGTATTATATTTCTGAAATTTCCTTAAAAAATAATAAATCATATAGAATGTTTTTTTTATAATAATATTGTTAACGCCACTGTCGTTCATGAAGTTATCGATTTATTTATTTGTGTCGCATTTATCGATTACCCAGCAAAATTTCTCATTACCAAATAATCCGACGAGTAAGCAAAGTTCGATAATGGTAAGTACTTATTATTTAGCCACTTTTGTCATTATTTTAACATGGGGATGTCATTGGAGGAAAGTACTTCCCAAAAGCATACAATAAAGTAGCATAATAAGTACTTATTTGTAGCTCGAATTTATGTACTTGAATAATGCATTACCAATAAGTTATAAAATAAGTAGTAGATTGTCGCGCATATTTCTCGAAACAAACAATTTCCTCATGGCAGATTCGAATTTCTGGTACTTCCATTCAAATTTGCACGTTTTGTTGAAAACATGTTGAAATATGAATAAATTTTGTACAATAACCCACATATAGCCAAAATTGCATGATATTAAAGTTGCCAAAATGATTTTGATAACAAAAAAATCACTTATTTCTGTTATTATTGGTAAGTCATTATTGATGAGCCGAAAGTAATGCAGCGAATAATGAGATGTCATTATTTGGTAATGCAGGGAATAATGACAGGTACTTACCAAGATTTTGCTGGGTAGTTGTGTTTTTTGTTTTTCGTCAAGTAATGTAATGTCAAAAGATAAAGTAAACTCAAGCGAACGCAAGCGCCTTTTCTGCAGAAATAAGTTGATTTGTGATTACAACTTGTATATCTTTGTTTCAAAAAAATCATATAAAGATCTTGTAATTTTAATTTCGAATATTTAAGTAATTTGCCTTTTGTTTTCATACCAAAAAGTTAGTATAAGTATATACGACATTGTGTATTCCTTTATAAACGTATAATTTCTTTGCCTTTTAACAGGAATTTTAATACTTAAATATAAAACCTTTGCTGCGAAATCTTGAGTTTTGTATTTGGTGTTCAAAATTCCGTGGAAACTTTGAGCTCGGGCAATTCCCGTAACAAATATGTTAAAAATAGAATACAATTTAAATGATTATTTTTAAATGATTTTTCTTTTAATTTTTTATGTAACTTGACGTTGAAAAAGCTCACAAACGTTGATTTAGTCAATATTAGTCCGCTAGTCTTTAAAGCATTGTATAAGTAACACAGCTTCTCCGTTTTCTTCTTAAACTTTTCAAAAAAAGCAAAGTCATCATACAATGTTGCTTGCATTTCGTTTTCCGATTCTGTGTGTGACATAAATCCAAATTTAAATTATTTGACTCATCAATATAACAAATTATATATCAAACCGAATCAGAGGTATCTGGCTGTTCTGTCTAGATTTAACATCGCAAAAAAGGCGAAGCTATTTGTCTTTCCGTTCTTGAACGTATGCTTGAAGTGTTCTGTGCTTCATGGACGACATATTAAATGCTTTGCTATACTTCCTGACTTTATTTATTACATCATGATATCAGGAATAAAGCCAAAATCATTTTCAAGATCAGTGAATTCATATTCACTTTCAGAATATTCAGAACAACTGTCAGAATTATCCACCTCATCGTTGTTATTTGTTGCATCTTGTATAAATGGTATCTACAACAAGTAGAAAAAATATATCAATACTTTAATTTTTGTTTTAAACAATAAATAAAAAAACCGGTTAACCGACATGGAAAAACCGGCTTTCTCAGTTAACCGAAAATGACATTTTTTAAGAAACCGGTTACGGGTTTGGGTTTCAAAACCGGTTAACCGGATAACCGATCCCGGTTTTGGACACCCTAATCTGGACGCAGTAGAACCACTTATTTTCACTGATTGGGCTGAAATTTGGTTTTATTTTACCTATTTCTATAAAATGTCATTCTAAGTTGTCATCAAATCCTTATTGTTCCACAAAAATGCGACATATGGCATAGTTTATATACGAATCGGTCGGGCCAAACTTAACGCCGTTTACTTTGCTTTCTTTATAACTTAGTATAAGCAAATCACACCAGTCATTAATTACATTAACTTGTAGTTTACTATACTTCAACTTCACTTATACACGTAGTTGAGGGCATCAGCTGGAGTAAAACTTTTCTAGTTCATAATTTAAATTTTCAATTTCAATTTATTTATTTATAATCCAAAGCCAGCAGTATGGCCAAATCGATTATACAGAAAATATAATACAATGACACTTGTAGTAACATCAAATGATATATAAATTTTAAGAAAATTCTTAGAAACTAAAATACATCAACAATCGCACAAGTTTGGGAAAAAATTAAAGAAATAAAAACCTCTAACAGCAATACGACATAAATTTAAAACTATATAAATGTATACAAGTATAAGTGATCAAATTAAGGATACGCTTCATATGCCAAATCTCTGTACACAGTAGCACGTTCAATTCTAGGAGACTTAATCCACTTTGATAATTTTAGTACGTGAGCATTTTTCATAGGAACGTGTTTGTCATACATTTGGTTAAATACATCACTAAAATGACGCACTTGGATTTCAGTATCTGAGGTACGATAAATTGCATTGAAATCAGTAGATGCAAAATCTGATAAACATTCCTCACAATCCAAACGACTATAGTCTCTAATCTTAACAAAATTAGAGATAACTTCCTTAGCCGCTGCATAAGAGATAAAAATAGCAGAATGATGAGAATTGAGGGCTGGGATCTGAAACTGGTCTTTCCTATCTATTAAGTTAATATTGGAAACAAAGGTGTAGTCTATCAATGAAAGTCTTGTGGAGCCTAGATTAAAATGAGTGGGACAGACATTATGTACTAGTTCTAAATTTATACGAGTATAAGTGATAAAATTAAGGATTTGAAAGAACTGTATGAATGAGAAAAATGTCTATCGTTGTATGGTACGAGAGAATTCCAGAGCCTACATACACGAACCACATAAGAATTCAGCATTATCATTGAATAAAAACGGGGGCATATTAAGGAGTACGTTCGTGATGAGACTGCATATATGAAAATAGAAACTAAATATTCTGGAGACTGATGTTTCATAATTTTTGTAGAAAAGCAACAATAGTCTAGTCTTCACAAAGTCATTAAATGAGCAAACTAGATAATCCATAATAAATGGTGTAACGTGATCATGAATATGAAGGCCATATACATAGCGTAGTACCCTTCTTAAGCAGTGTTCTAGCCTATTCATGTTGATATGTGTTGTGCCTGAAAAAAGTTCAATTCCATACATTATGAGGGGCATCAAGGTAGCATGTGCAGTGCGCTTGCGAACATGAACGGGAAAATTAACTCCAACTGAATAAACTCTTCTAAGCATAAAGCATACACGTGATATTAATTAAGTAATATTAAACTTCAGCTGATTATCTAGGTAAAACCCCAATGTCTTCACATAGGACGAAAAAGCAATATATTCACCTTGAAAATTGAAATCATACATGTCATTGGTACCTCCAAATGAAATAAGTTTCGTCTTAGAGGAGTTTAACACTATAAAGTTTGTCTCACACCATGTTTTTATGCTCCTAAGGTTATCCTGCAAAAGCGTTACAAGGTTGTGCGAGTCTTCCTACAACTCCCCTTCACCTGTAGTCATTGCTTGTAACTTGTTCTTAAGATATAGTTTTGAATAAGATACCAAATAAGACATTAAAATTAAAATACGTTTCGAATATATGTCTACACATCCTTACTTTAGTATTATTTATATAAAAAAAATCTGCGTCATTCTATGTAACTCATAAATAATGAATAAAAGCGCAGTGAGGCTGCCAAAAACATGAAACAAACATGGATCTTTATAAAAATCGTGTCAGTACTTACAGTAATAAATTAAACATATTTGCTCTTCTTACATTACCAATAAAAGTCATATATATGAAGACATGGGAATAACCATGAATCCATGGTTTTAGGGAATAACCGCTTAAGTCACAATTTTTTCACTTCAACATTTTTAAATAAATGGATTCATACATATACGACTTAAATTTGCATTAACTTTTTCAAACAATTAACCAAGCATATCTAGGATAAAGTATACTGCGAATGAAAATGTATATTGCTTTTCTTCAAAATTTTCATATATTGAGATAGGCGGTTTTTCCATAAAACTGCAAGCGAATTATGCATTATTGGAGTACAAGTAATTTAAATCAGTTTTTTCAGATAACAGCTGTGTTAACTACATTCCATTAAAATCGAGCGAATTCAGTATCATAAAACTTTAAAAGTTTAATAACGCTCGAGGAATAAACAATGCAGTAGTGGTTGCTTCCACAAATCTCTTCCCAGAGACTAACACCATTCCTCTGTTCACTATATCCGTTCTATGCCTTTGCATAGCAAAACAGTTCTGCCAGTCAGCTCCCCTCTCTATTCACGGTCTCTCATCTACCGAGATAGATTTTAACAAATGAAGTGTTTAATGCTGTTTACAGCAGAGTTGAGATTTCACAAATTACTCAAGTGGGTTGCGTTAAACAAATGGATACACAAATCACTGCACTCCATGATGCAAATATATGAGGGCATGAATGCAGGCGTTTTCTGCTTAGTCCGAAGAGTATGCTCGAATTTGTTTCTTAATTATGTGGCTGTGGTGGAATCATGGTTCACACAGCTGTATACTGAAATTGGAAAATAATTATGGATGGCCATTTATCTAGGAATTTTTAGGAATCTTAATCTGAATCCTTAGAAAATTTGGCAAAGGAAATTTGTAAAACAATAATGGATGCTACATCACATGATAGAAGTCGTTTCAGACTTATACATACACGCTGAAAAAAATTGCTTCTGTAGTATATTGTTCCAAACATATTCAGCTATAAATATAAATATGTTTAGGGTACATTCGAAATATATTATATTTTACACACAAAAATAGTATATATTTTTTGAAGGTGTTGCTCTAAAGAAACCTTTGTTTTAATCCAAATATTACATTATTTTGGCTATTATTTACGAAACAACGATTTATTTGCATTTTATTAATCAGAAAATGTATATACCGAAACATTAGTTGTCAGTCAAATTTTAGTTTTTTCAGTAACTCAAAGCAAATTTTTTTTAAATATTTCGTAAAATTCTTTTGTAATTGATATCGTGAGACAACAAATGATGACTTGGAATAAATAAAAAAAAAATTAATAACACTATGCAACAAAATTTTTGTCCAAGGGATGTGGATAACAGTTTCTGGTGCAATTATGTGTCGATTTTCTGAAAAATATTACAAAGTTATATTTCGAAGTATGAGTAAAAGGCAAATAACTTTTCAATGTGAGAATGACCCCGACAATTTCTGCTACATCTGCGGAAAATATGTAATTAAAAAAATCGACGTGCGTTTAGTAAAATAATAGAAGAAATATATGTGTTATATTTTGTTATACGAGTTAAAAAAATGAACGAACCGTGGACACCTAGTATTTTGTGTAATTAGTGCCATGTAAATCTTACTCGATGGACTAGTGGAAGAATACGTTAAGTACTTTATAATTAATGTATTACAATGTTTTGTGGAATAAAACGTTTTAATTTTAGACTTCACGTGCAATTTGGAATGCCAATGATTTGGAGACAACCATTCATTCACGATACGGATTAATAGATTGGAGTAGGAAGTGTCCAAGTATAGCTAACAGCCTAATAACGGAAACATCATCAAGTTCAACTGAGTACTCAACTCTGAGCGATTCAAGTTTGTGTCAGAAGTCATCGCTTTAACTCAGTTTCAACTCATTGATCAAGTGAGAGATTTGGAACTGACCAAAGATAAGGCAGAACTACTGGCATCTGGGATGAAACAGTACAATATTTTGGCCCCAGATGTTAACATATAATATTATAGATTCCGTGATATACCTTACAAACAATTTTATACAACTGTGGATAACAGATGCTTTTGCAAAGACATTCCCGGATTGTTCAAGCAACTTAATCAAACATACAATTCAAAGGAATGGCGGTTACTTGTTGACAGCAGCAAAGAAAGTTTGAAAGCAGTACTTTTACACAACGGAAATCAGAAATAGTCGATTCCCATTGCTTATGCTGTCAACACTAAGGAATCATACGAAACCATGGCTAAATTGATAAAATACATAAAATATGAACATGACTGGAAAATTTGTTGCGATTTAAAAGTAGTTGGTATGTTATGCCTCTGGGATAGCTGATATTTTGCCACAACTGCATATTAAGCTGGGGCTCTTTAAACATTTTTAAAAGCCTTAAGGAGAGATGGCAATTCACTCTCATATTTAAAAAGTTTATTTAAAAGTCTTTCTGTTCAAAAAATCGAAGAAGGAGTTTTGGTGGGCCTAAAATAAGTAAACTGATGACAGATGTGAATTTTGAATCATATTTGACGTCGGATGAAACTGCAGCATGGAGGTCGTTTAAGCTTGTAGTTTCAAATTTCCATGGATCCAATAAAGCCCGCAATATGAAACAATGATCAATGATTTGTTAAAAAATCATGAAAAAATTGGTTAGAAATATATTTTTTTTATATTTATGTATATAACACATAGGTATGTATTCTTCCAACTTATTTTTCGCTTTAACAGCAGGTGTAAATATGTCCCTCAAAATTAATTTCTTTCATTCTCATTTAAACTATTTCCCCGAGAATCTTGGCGACGTAAGTGACGAACATGGCGAAAGTTTTCTCAAAGAATTGAAGTCCTTCGAGCAGCGTTATTTGGTATATTTGGTTCCTCATTAGAGAACCCGATTCCGAAATCTACAAACGTCAACAAAGAACTCACAATTACTTCGAATGAAACTTGTTCATGTAAATAAAATTAAATGTACATAATATAAACAAAAGTAATAAATAAAATCGATATTTAAACAGAAATTAAAATTTTTTTTTTTTAATTCTCTTACCTCTACTAAAAGTGCTATAATTTCTACATTTATCCATAGATTTTTTTCAAATATGCATTATTTTCTCCGCTGGGATGCAAACTTTTCAAAATTAAAATATTTTCTTTCGAATTTTTTTCTATTTTTTAAGTTTTTTTTCGCCCAGAATTTTTTATTATTTTTTAAAAAAAATCTACTTTTTCGAATTTGTTTAATGACTGTTGCTAAACCACTGTTTCTACACGCTGAAAAAAAATCGCTCCTGTAGTATATTGTCCCAAACATATTCGGCTTGAAACATATATATGTTTAGCGTACACTCTGAACATATAATATTTGGTACACACAAAAATCGTGTACTTGGGAAGATGTTGTTCTAAACAAATATTTGTTTACATCCCAATGTGACTTTTATTTCCGAAACAAATATTTATTTGTATTTAGATATTCATAAAATACATAAATTGTGTTAAATTTTTCAGCAATTCAAAGTTATTTTTAGAAATTTTTAATGTTCGTAAAAATAATAATAATTGAAATCGTATAACTTGGATCAATAAAAAGTACATAGAGGATTGACAACTATTGATGGCTTGGAATACTCAGAAATTTTAAATGAATGATTTAAAACAGAAGTTAATTCTGCATACGGTATCATAACTGGGAGGTACAATTCGAAACCAAGGAAACATTTTAACTGAAATTCGAAAAAGTCAGAAAACGCTGTGGAAATCTTTTTTAAATAAAATATATTTCGAAAAATTCCTAATTAATAATTTTATTTGTATTTAAACACATACTTTATTTGAGAAATTTAGTTTGCAAATATAATTTGTTGTAATATATTAATATATGTGCTTCAAATATATTTTAGTGATTTTCAAATAAAATGTATTTGCTAAGAAATATATAATATTTAAAAATTGTTGTTCCAAATATATTTTCTTTCGATTCAAACATATCAAAAAAGGCGATTTTGCCCCGTGTAAGTGAAAGCGGTATTTCCAACATTGGTAGCCCACATTAATAGCTTCAATATAACGTAAAAGTCGACCTTATCGGGCATATACTCCAAAAATTATAGTGCAAATACTACGACGATATACCTACGACGATAATAGCATATTTAATACATTTTTTTTTAAAAAAAATTTATCCATAAAAAAATTTTTTGTTTTGATTTTATATACAAAAAAATAGTTTTTAGGTCTAGGAAACAGCAATTTTTTTTGTTGAGTAGTGTAATTAGTGCTTTAAAACCAATGTTATTGTTACTTATGTCATTTTAAATTGTAAGGTATAACTCGAAATCAATAAGAATTAAAAACCAGTAAGGAAAGGCTAAAGTCGGGCGGTGCCGACTATATAACTCCCTACACCACTCTCGTAATATTGAATAACTCTGATATATAAATTTTGTAATTCATGTATAAATTGTTTACATAAATTTACTTTTGGGACATTTTATACTTAAACCAGGAAGGAAAGGCTAAAGTCGGGGGGTGCCGACTATATAACTCCCTACACCACTCTCGTAATATTGATTAAATCTGATATATAAATTTTGTAATTCATGTATAAATTGTTTACATAAATTTACTTTTGGGACATTTTATACTTAAAAAATACCCTGTACCACAGTGTGGTGTAGGGTATAAAAACGATTGGATCTAAAGAGCCAAATCGGATGAAACATATATATGGGAGCTATAGCTAAATCTTTACCGATTTTCTTCAAATTCGGCAATGTTGGTTTATGAATACAAAAACTCTACCATTCAAAATTTCAAAACGATTGGATGTAAAATACAGCTTTTATAGGACTAAAGGGCCAAATCGGACGAAACATATATATGGGAGCTATAGCTAAATCTTAACCGATTTTCTTCAAATTCGGTAGTGTTGGTTCATGGATCAAGAAACTCTACCATTCTAAATTTCAACACGATTGGATGTAAAATACAGCTTATATATATATATATATATATATATGGGAGCTATAGCTAAATCTTAACCGATTTTCTTCAAATTCGGTAGTGTTGGTTCATGGATCAAGAAACTCTACCATTCTAAATTTCAAAATGATTGGATGTAAAATACAGCTTCTACAGGACTAAAGGGCCAAATCGGACGAAACATATATATGGGAGCTATAGCTAAATCTTAACCGATTTTCTTCAAATTCGGTAGTATTGGTTCATGGATCAATTAACTCTACCGTTCTAAATTTCAAAACGATTGGATGTAAAATACAGCTTCTATAGAACTAAAGGGCCAAATCGGACGAAACATATATATGGGAGCTATAGCTAGATCTTAACCGATTTTCTTCAAATTCGGTAGTGTTGGTTCATGGATCAAGAAACTTTACCATTCTAAATTTCAAAATGATTGGATGTAAAATACAGCTTCTTCAGGACTAAAGAGCAAAATCGGACGAAACTTATATATGTGAGCTATAGCTAAATCTTAACCGATTTTCTTCAAATTCTGCAATGTTTTTTCATGGATCAAGAAACTCTACGATTCTAAATTTCAAAACGATTGGATGTAAAATACAGCTTTTATAGGACTAAACGGCCAAATCGGACGAAACATATATATGGGAGGTAAAGCTAAATCTTAACCGATTTTCTTCAAATTCGGTAATGTTGGTTCATGGATCAAGAAACTCTACCATTCTAAATTTCAAATTGATTGGATTTAAAATACAGCTTCTACACGACTAAATAGCAAAATCGGACGAAACATATATATGGGATCTATAGCTAAATCTTAACCGATTTTCTTCAAATTCGGCAATGTTGGTTCATGGGTCAAGAAACTCTACCATTCTAAATTTCAAAACGATCGGATGTAAAATACAGCTTCTATAGGACTAAAGGGCCAAATCGGACGAAAGATATATATGGGAGCTATATCTAAATCTGAACTGATTTCAACCAAATTCAATAGCGATCTTAACAGCCACGAAATACTCTAAACGAACGATCGGAGTGAACGATCGGAGTGAAATTGCGACCTGTTGTCGACGAACAACTTTACATGGACAGACGGACGGACGGACGGACGGACGGACGGACAGACATCGTTAAATCGACTCAGCTAGTGATTCTGAGTCGATCGGTATACTTTAAGGTGGGTCTAGCTGTGTTATTTTCAGGTGTTACAAACATCTGCCGTGAAACAAACTTATAATACCCTGTACCACAGTGTGGTGTAGGGTATAATTAAATTTGAAAAATCTGCAGTTTTGAAAATCGTTTTTTACGAAAACATATTTGGAGAAATTCCTAAACAATACTTTTATTTGTATTAAAACACATATATACATAAAATATAAATATATTTTCTTTCGATTCAGACATATCAAAAAGGCGATTTCATAGAAATATTTTCAGATTATTATATATATACGCTCCGATTCGGCAACTATGTTGGAAATCGGAAATTCTACACGCTGAAATAAAATCGTTTCTGTAGTATATTGCTTGAAACATATATATGTTTAGAGTTCCCTCGAAACATATAATTTTTAGAACACACAAATGCATATATTTGGGAAGAGGATGTTCTAAACAAATCTTTATTTCCATCCTAATATTTTTTTATTTGGGACTATTATTCCTAAACAAATATTTATTTGGATTCAAGAATTCAGAAAAAATTTGTTTAACGATACATACCTTAAAGTAATCCCAATTTAATTTTTGTTGATAATTTAATTATAAATTAAAAATAATTCAAAGTTAATTTTTATGAAGTTGGTAATGTTTGTAAAATTGCTCTTTAATTCAAATCGTATAATCTTCAATAACAATAAATTTCTTGATGAATTGACAACAAATGATGACTTGGAATATTTAGAAATTAAACAAAAGTTAATGCGACATATGTAATTTTTTATTGTAAAATATAATTGGAAATCCAGCAAAAATTAAAATTAAAAACCTGAAAAATCAGCAAACTTTTAAAAAACTTTCTTAAATAATATTTTTTGGGGATATTCTTAAATAATTCTGTCAAAAAAAGTTCCCGAATGCGAGGTGGGAAATTCCCGAAAAATGGGCGGGATCGGACCAAAGGCCGTAGCCCCGCACATACAAGCCAAATTTTGAATTTCAGATATCTTGCACAATTTGTGAGAGAACTGGAATTTTGTATATATATATCTGTCTTCGTGATTGGTCCAAAATGGGCGGGGTCGGACTACTGGGCGCGGCCCCGCCCCTTTAAGCCAAATTTTGAAATCGAGATATCCTGCACAATTTGTTAGCGAGATATATGGAATTTTGTGTATATGTATCTGGTGGCGGGACAATGGGCGTGGCACCGCCCATTTAAGCAAAATTTTGAAATTGATATATCTTGCAAACATTTTTAGCGAGAGTGCTGTACTTGTGTGCATATGTATCTGGTGGTAGTCTACGTGATTGGTTCAAAAATGGGCGGGATCGGACCAATGGGCGTGGCACCGCCCATATGAGCAAAATTTTAAAAATTTAATATCTTCCACAATTTTTTAGCGAGAGAGCTGTAATTTTGTGCATATGTATCAATGGGCGTAGCCTCGCCCATATAAGCACCCTTTTAAAATTGAGGTACCTTCCACAATTTTTATACCCTACACCACACTGTGGTACAGGGTATTATAAGTTTGTTTCACGGCAGATGTTTGTAACACCTTAAAATAACACAGCTAGACCCACCTTAAAGTATACCGATCGACCTACTAGGGACCTAAACTGGTCTATGTGAGCTGGTAAAAAAATACGGCTGCCACCCTAACCTAAACCTAACCTATACCGATCGACTCAGAATCACTAGCTGAGTCGATTTAACGATGTCTGTCCGTCCGTCTGTCCATGTAAAGTTGTTCGTCGACTACAGGTCGCAATTTCACTCCGATCGTTCTGAAATTTTGCAGTTTAGAGTATTTCGCGGCTGTTAAGATCGCTATTGAATTTGGTTGAAATCGGTTCAGATTTAGATATAGCTCCCATATAAATCTTTCGTCCGATTTGGCCCTTTAGTCCTATAGAAGCTGTATTTTACATCCGATCGTTTTAAAATTTAGAATGGTAGAGTTTCTTGATCCATGAACCAACATTGCCGAATTTGAAGAAAATCGGTTAAGACTTAGCTATAGCTCTCATATATATGTTTCGTCCGATTTGGTCCTTTAGTCCTATAGAAGCTGTATTTTACATCCGATCGTTTTGAAATTTAGAATGGTAGAGTTTCTTGATCCATGAACCAACATTGCCGAATTTGAAGAAAATCGGTTCAGATTTAGATATAGCTCCCATATATATCTTTCGGCCGATTTGGTCCTTTAGTCCTATAGAAGCTGTATTTTACATCCGATCGTTTTGAAATTTAGAATGGTAGAGTTTCTTGATTCATGAACCAACATTGCCGAATTTGAAGAAAATCGGTTAAGATTTAGCTATAGCTCCCATATATATGTTTCGTCCGATTTGGACCTTTAGTCCTATAAAAGCTGTATTTTACATCCAATCGTGTTGAAATTTAGAATGGTAGAGTTTCTTGATCCATGAACCAACATTGCCGAATTTGAAGAAAATCGGTTAAGATTTAGCTATAGCTCCCATATATATGTTTCATCCGATTTGGCTCATTAGATCCTATCGTTTTTATACCCTACACCACACTGTGGTACAGGGTATTATTTAAGTATAAAATGTCCCAAAAGTAAATTTATGTAAACAATTTATACATGAATTACAAAATTTATATATTAGAGTTATTCAATATTACGAGAGTGGTGTAGGGTATTATATAGTCGGCACCGCCCGACTTTAGCCTTTCCTTACTGGTTAATTTTGTGTGTGTGTGTGGTGTGTATGTGCCTACGTGATTGGTCACAAAGTTAGCGGGATCAGACCAAAGGGCGTGGCCCCGCCCATATAACCCAAATTTGAGCTATCTTGCACAATTTAGTAGCGATAGTATATGTATCTGGTGGCAGTCTACATGATTAAGTCAAAATGGGCGAAACAGACTAATGGGCGTGGCCCCGTCCATGTAAGCCACATTTTGCAATTAAGATATCTTGCACAATTTGTTAGCAAGAGTGTGTTATTTTATGTATATGTATTTGGTGGCAGGATTCGTGATTGGCGTGACGAAGTGGACCGGGCCCAGCTAGTTTATAATAAATAAAATTCAAATAATTTATTTTCAAACCTATGATGTAGATAAATATTGATACTGATAACTTTATGCCAAATATAACATTTCGAGGGATTGGAATGAAAATTATTTTTTAAAGAGATTCGAAAGAGATTAAAGAGATTCAAAAGGGTAGTACTCGAATCTAAAATATGCGTAAAATTTGTCTAAAATTGATTGATCTATGGATCAAGTTTTATAACATCTTTTAAAATTACAAATGCGGGACTTCTTCACTGAGATTATGACCAATTATATCCAACTCCCTATTTCTACAAGCTTAATATGATGATACACCAATTTCACTTAGTATTCACTTCAATTTCGTTCATCAAAAATATTCGATTCAATCCGCCTGCAAGGCTTCTTGGAAGCATCTCTTTCCTCTGAGATTTTAAAGACTTGATTTGTTTTGGTGGGAAACGATAAACTTTTATAGACATAAAACAAACTGTCATCATATGTACTCGTAGCATTTATTGTTATTGTCTCTGTGGTCTATTTTAGATTCTGTGGGAATTCCAAATTGTAGCGATTCATTATTTAATATTTTGTTACACTCCATATTTATCAATAACAATTGCCATTTTTATTCCCTCCACCATAGGATGGGGGGTATATTCATTTTGTCACTCCGTTTGTAACACCTCTAAATATTGATCTGAGCCCCACAAAGTATATGTATTCTTAATCGTCGTAAAATTCTAAGACTATTTACCCATGTCTGTCTGTCCGTCCGTCCGTCTGTTGTAATCACGCTACAGTCCGCAATAATAGCGCTAGGTTGATCAAATTTGGTACAAATACTTGTTATAGTTGCAGGTTGTTTGGGATTGCAAATGGTCAATGTTTTGATATAGCTCCCATATATAGCATCTTACTTATTGTTATTCCTACTGTTCTCATCTACTATATTTGTTGTGTTTTTTGGTGTCATTATACCCTACACCACACTGGGGTACAGGGTATTAGAAGTTTGTTTCACGGCAGATGTTTGTAACACCTGAAAATACACAGCTAGACTATAGAAGCTGTATTTTACATCCAATCGTTTTGAAATTTAGAATGGTAGAGTTTCTTGATCCATGAACCAACATTGCCGAATTGGAATTTGAATCGGTTAATATTTAGATATAGCTCCCATACATAACTTTCGTCCGATTTGACCCTTTAATTCAATTTCAAATTCGGTAGTGTTGGTTCATGGATCAAGAAACTCTACCATTCTAAATTTCAAAACGATTGGATGTAAAATACAGCTTTTATAGGACTAACGGGCCAAATCGGGCGAAACATATATATGGGAGCTATAGCTAAATCTTAACCGATTTTCTTCAAATTCGGTAGTGTTGGTTCATGGATCAAGAAACTCTACCATTCTAAATTTCAAAATGATTGGATGTAAAATACAGCTTATTCAGGACTAAAGAGCAAAATCGGACGAAATATATATATGGGAGCTATAGCTAAATCTTAACCGATTTTCTTCAAATTCGGTAGTGTTGGTTCATGGATCAAGAAACTCTATCATTCTAAATTTCAAAATGATTGGATGTAAAATACAGCTTATTCAGGACTAACGGGCCAAATCGGGCGAAACATATATATGGGAGCTATAGCTAAATCTTAACCGATTTTCTTCAAATTCGGTAGTGTTGGTTCATGGATCAAGAAACTCTACCATTCTAAATTTCAAAATGATTGGATGTAAAATACAGCTTATTCAGGACTAAAGAGCAAAATCGGACGAAATATATATATGGGAGCTATAGCTAAATCTTAACCGATTTTCTTCAAATTCGGTAGTGTTGGTTAATGGATCAAGAAACTCTACCATTCTAAATTTCAAAATGATTGGATGTAAAATACAGCTTATTCAGGACTAACGGGCCAAATCGGGCGAAACATATATATGGGAGCTATAGCTAAATCTTAACCGATTTTCTTCAAATTCGGTAGTGTTGGTTCATGGATCAAGAAACTCTACCATTCTAAATTTCAAAATGATTGGATGTAAAATACAGCTTATTCAGGACTAAAGAGCAAAATCGGACGAAATATATATATGGGAGCTATAGCTAAATCTTAACCGATTTTCTTCAAATTCGGCAATGTTGGTTCATGGATCAAGATACTCTACCATTCTAAATTTCAAAACGATTGGATGTAAAATACAGCTTTTATAGGACTAAATGGCCAAATCGGACGAAACATATATATGGGAGCTATAGCTAAATCTTAACCGATTTTCTTCAAATTCGGCAATGTTGGTTCATGGATCAAGAAACTCTACGATTCTAAATTTCAAAACGATCGGATGTAAAATACAGCTTCTATAGGACTAAAGGGCCAAATCGGACGAAAGATATATATGGGAGCTATATCTAAATCTGAACCGATTTCAACCAAATTCAATAGGGATCTTAACAGCCGCGAAATACTCTAAACTGCAAAATTTCAGAACGATCGGAGTGAAATTGCGACCTGTAGTCGACGAACAACTTTACATGGACAGACGGACGGACGGACGGACGGACATCGTTAAATCGACTCAGCTAGTGATTCTGAGTCGATCGGTATACTTTAAGGTGGGTCTAGCTGTGTTATTTTCAGGTGTTACAAACATCTGCCGTGAAACAAACTTATAATACCCTGTACCACAGTGTGGTGTAGGGTATAATTAATACATGAATTACAAAATTTATATTTCACAGTTATTCAATATTACGAGAGTGGTGTAGGGTATTATATAGTCGGCCCCGCCCGACTTTAGCTTTTCCTTACTGGTTTTCTTTAGGTTTGAGTTATTTTGTGAGGTCACATGCTATCCATGATGGAGGGTATATAAGATTCGGCATGGCCGAACTTAACGCTTTTACTTGTTCTGTTTTGATTGTTTTCCAAATTCTTGTTCATTTCTTTTCGTTTATTTGTTTATTGCCATTTGAGTGTAGAACAAACCAATTTTGAGTAATTAATGTACAAGCTATTCTTACCATCCACTCACTCGCTCACAAATACTTGTTTCCGTTCTCTTTTGCTCGATGAGTATTGAGTGTGTTTAATGTATTAACCAATGGACGAGTGAGTTAACCGAGGGATGATGAGAATAGGCTTATGATCTTTGAGCGGCGATTGAATGTTATAAAAGCCGAGTCATCAGTGACAACCGGTCTCATTTCATTTGGTACATTCAAAGCTGTGGAAAACGTAGGGACAGGCAGGCTTGCCAGTTTTCTTTAGTGCCGAATCCCCAAATTTTTATTTTTTATCCCCTAAATCCCCAAAAAAGATTTCTTATCCCCAAAAAAATCCCCAGATACTATTTTAACTCATGTGAATGAAGTATTTCAAATTTCAAGGTATTTTGTACTATAATTCATTTTGTTTGTAGAAAACGAACGTTTTAAATATTCATTATATCAAATATATCTGATTCAAAGTCTTCCATCTCATCTACATCATCTAATTTTTTGTACATCTTTCTGGTATTAGGTTAGTTTAGGTTGAAGAGAGGAGACGATTAAACGTCTCATGTCCATGGACATACACTTAAGCCATGACCATGAGACGTTCTGGTATTAAAAGTTTTATAATTTCTGCCAATGGACTAAATAATTGGCAAAAAGGTTAATACTAGCGATGCAAGTTCTTAAAAATTGAGTAGGACAATCATAATCCTGATACAAGTAAACTTTAATAGAAAAAGAGCTTCAATTGTTCGTAATGTTGTCTCCGAAGAATTCTTTCCATTTTATAAACCACATTTTGTTTCCATTGAGATTTATAAATATCTATAGAAATATGTATTGCAATTAATTCAGGTAGTCTATTTAAGTCGTACTCTAATACACTGCGAGGGCGTTAGTAAAAGATTCTTTTTGTACGAACTTTTGACACAATTTGTAACAGAAAATAAAAATTTTAACATAAATGAAGACATGTAATAATAAGAAATTGCAATCCCCACCAATTCCCCGGATCCCCAAACTAAAAAATATATCCCCATTTCCAAAGAAAAGTCCCCAAATTGGGGATAAATCCCCTAAACTGGCAGCGCTGGGGACAGGTCGTGATGGAGCTTGTTGGAGTCTTCTTCTCCGGCGGTGCTTTTCACTGTCTGTTTTAATGGAGTACAGGCACACACACATATAGGTATATGTTATCGGCGTTTTCGAAGGTGCTTATGTTGTGTTGTGGCTGTACCCCATTTACCATAAACCGTTACTAAGAAGTTGTAACTATACTTATTTCATCCTCATTTTAATTTTAATAAATATTATAAACTTTATATGGAAATTTCCTCCGTCTTTTAACCATATTAGATGCTCGAGACAACCTAAAAGCCGAAAACAAATAATTTTGGAGTATTTTGAAGGTTTATGAATTTGATCGTTGGAATTTCAACACCAAGAAGGAGTCCAAGGTTCGAAAATAAGATGCCAGAGTTGAACGCGGAACAATTTAAGGAGCTTTTGCTGGAAGTGAAGAACTCGGGAAATGAAAAGGTTGGTTCCATGGCTAATTGTACGGCACGGTATGGTGGTGAACGCGATTCGGCTACGGTGGAGGAGTTTATTGCCGCAGTAACCACATTCAAAGCTGTGGAAAACATCAGTGACAAAAACGTGATAGTTGGTATGCCAATGCTACTGCATTGAGAAGCTGCGGAGTTGTGGACCGGAGTGAAAGATAATGTTGCTACATTCGATACCTTGGTAAAGACGGCTCGTAAAGCTTTTTGCCCTCCTAAGCCTGGATGGCGAATATATGCTGAAATTTTTGATAATAAGCAACAGAAAGATGAGCCGACCGACTCTTTTATAAGAAGAAAACGTGCCCTGTTTGCGAAATTTGAAAATGATTTGATAGACATTATTTTTGCTTTTCTTCATATGCAGATCCTGTGATCGTGTCCTACGACATAAAGTAAAATGTTTCGATGAACTTATAAAGGATGCTCGCGAGGTGGAAGCAAATATGAAGGAATGGAAAATTGTGAACCCTGATAATCCCTCAAGTAGTGCTGCAGTCAGATGTTCATATTGGCGTATGAGAGGGCATACCAAGGAAAAGTGTTTTAAACGTGAAAAAATGGAAACTCAAGCTAAACAAGCAGCAGTGGTGTCAGTACAGGCTACGGGTGCAAAATCTTAAGTGGCTTGTTACGGTTGCAACGCACCGGGGTTCGTCCGCTCGAATTGTCCGTACATTTGGAGGCCAAAAGAAAACCAGTGGTGAAGGTTATGTGAATTTTAATACAATTTCGGCAAACCCTGTTGGAAGTGTTCCTCTGGTGAATGTACAAATGTTCGGGGTGCCAGGACAAGCGTATATCGATACAGGAGCCCGTACAAGCGTCGCTGATGGCAGCAGATCGATCCAGCAATGTATGACTACTGTCTGGAAAATTGAAATTGGTAGCAAAAGTTTTGACATCCAATTTGTTATATTGCCTAATGCCCCACATAACCGCACTCTTTTAGGATCCGATTTTCCGGAGCACGCAGGAATGTTTCTCAATATGGGCCAAAGGTATTGGTACTTTGAATCCGATCCAAGTGTCCATTTTGATTTTGCAACCATGTGGCCCCAGGAGTTAAACCTCTAGGAAACGATCGTTGTGGCAAAGAAAGTTGTAAATCCGGAATCCATTGGAAATACCATAGAACCGGTAAAACGTAAATCAATGGAAGTACCACAAAGTGATTCGAAACAGTATCGACGAGAGGTCTACATTTCGGAATTCGAATACTTTGGTCCGGATATTCCTGCAAATGATTATTCACCACATTCGATTCAAGCTATTTTTAAAGACGCTTTGCCAGAAAAGGATAAGGATACACCGAAAGCTAAGGAAAATGATGAGCGTGGGAAATTATTTACTGGCCCAATGTACGATAATATCGACACAATTTTTATCCCCATTCTTATGATCGACATCAACATTTTAAAAGAAACAGATGGACAACAGCTGTCTAACGAGGAAAGGTTCCAATTGGATCAGTTGTTGACCGGACACTCCAAGGTATTTGGCCCTTTTATTGAACATCGAATCAACACAGGTGACCATGGTCCAATTTCTTCGCCAGCATATCGACTTTCTGTAATAAAGGCGCGTGAACTAAAAACCGAAATCGACACTATGATGAATATGGGAATGGTGGAAGAATGTGAGTTCGCATGGGCTTCACCTGTTGTTATGGTCCCAAAGCGTGATGGTGGTATACGGGTCTGTGTAGACCACCGCAAATTAAATTCGATTACAAAACCCTATAGGTAATCACTGCCCAGAATGGATAACTTGCTACAGGCCGCAACAAATACAAATTTTATGACCACTCTTGATCTGCAAAGTGGATACTACCAGATTTCTGTGGCGAATCAGGATCAAGACAAATCATGTTTCATCACACCTTTTGGACTCTTTCATTTTACACGTATGCCGTTTGGTCTTAGAAATGCGCCGGCTACTTTTCAGCGTCTCATTGATCGAGTCAAAACATCCTTATAAGACATTCTCATCCTGGCATATTTGGATGATTTGATAGTATGTTCTCCAACTTTCGATAACCATCTTAAATAAAATTTTTGCTGCACTCGATAAGTATAATCTACGAGTTAATAATGGTAAATGTCGTTTTTACTGCTCTGAGGTAAAATTTGTAGGACACATTGTGACTCCAGCCGGTATTGCAATAGATCCTGCGAAGACTTTAGCCGTTTTCGAAAAACGTGAACCTTGAAATGTAAAAGAATTAAAATCTTGCTAATGGTATCGCAATTTTATCGACAATTACGCTCAGATTGCTAAACCCCTCACCGATTTGACCAAAAAGAATGTTGTTTGGACCAGTCTATAAAAATAATGTTGTTTGGACATAGACTGATTCTCAACGCAAAGCCTTCGAAGGAGTAAAACATAAATTAGTTTCCTCGCCAATTTTAAGACAAGCTCAGGATGGTTTGCCCTTCATAATTCGTACGGATGCCAGCTCTTTTGTCATAGGGGCAGTTCTGATCCAGGGGGAGGGAGTGGATGAACATCCCATAGAGTATATCAGTCGATTGCTTACCAGTGCTGAACGCAATTATTCATCGACGGAAAGAGAAGCGCTTGCCATAGTTTGGGCCTGTTCGAAATTAGAGGCTATATTGAAGGAGCCGAAATAATATTACTAACAGACCATCAACCATTAAGGTGGATCCTGACGATGAAGTGTCCAGTAGGTCGACATGCTAGATGGACATTGCAGATCCATCAGTATAATTTACGTATTGAGTATGTCCAAGACAAGTCCAATTCCGTAGCTGATATGTTATCCAGACCCTCAGAATACGATGAAGAGCCCTCTGATACACCTCTGATCCTTTCAAATAGATTTTTCTCGCAAAACTTTAGCCGAAGTTCGCACGGAGCTTTTAAAGGATGACTATTTGAAAAATATTATATCTTCCATCGAGTCTAAGGATGAAAATGAAAATCGCTGGATATATATACATTTATACAATAAATGATGGCGTACTATATTGCTATAATGATGAGGATGTCGATGAAGCACAGTTGGTAGTTCCAGAACATGAGCGAGCAGAGATTCTGAAACTATACCATGACGACAGCACAGCGGGTCACTATTATTTATTATATTATTTATTAATAGATTTGTATTTTAACAATGATAAATTATTGTATAAATTACATAATAAATCTATATATGACTTAGCATAATTGCTGTAAGCCAGATTTGTGTTTACAATTGTTTGTTCACTTAATTAGTAAATGTACATTAATTAAAAATCAAATTCATTTAGTATCCAACGCCTATATTTAATACATGTTTCAAGGTATTTGTATAGTGAGGAAATATTCGTGCCATTTAATAGTCTAATAACTTCATTAGCATTAAGTTTGTTTTGACTAAAGTGAATTAACCTAAACTCTTTGTAAACTGGGCAAATACCAATAAAGTGAACTGTATTTTCCGATTCCTTCATATTGCATACTGAGCATAAACCGTCAGAGTTACTTCTAAAACATCTCGAATTTAAATCTAGCAAGCCAACACTAGCTCTTACAATTAAACTTGTAGCACGTGATGATAGCTCTCTAGTAAGTGTTGGTGATATACCGTAATCAAGCTGAGGGTAGAGTGATCTGGATGCTTGAAGGCAAAAGTCATTATGTTCCTTAATTTTCAAAAAATAAATTATATCCTTCCAATGCATACAAGTGGGAACATTGTTATTGGGAGGAGAATAGTGTATAAGTTGGCACAAATCAGACCATTATTTTGCCCAATATACGTTTAATTCAATTATTTTCTCTGCCAGAATACGTGTTAACCTTTGTGGGCTAAGATTTAAAACATTTTTAATATTAACAAAGTGTAATTTCAGTGTAGAAAAAAATAGGGAATTGAAGCCAGTTTCTAGGTATAACATGTAATTTGGTGTATTGTTAGGCAAATACAACATTTTTTTAATAAAAAATCTAAACAATTTCTCTACATCATCATAACTCTGGTAACCCCATACATGCGCTGCATAAAACATTATTGATTTTGCGCATGCATCAAAAATTTTTAATTTATTTTCTTTTGATATTTTTGGGTGAGCTATATACTTTGACCACGTGGAGTTTACATCCATTTTGGAAGAAGATAGTCTGTTTTGCATGTATTTTTCAAAGGAAAGGTTATACGTTATACCGACGCCAAGATATGTGTAGGAATTGACAATTTCAATTGAATTGTTTTCAAATTGCCAACATAGATCTGTGGCGATTCGTGGGCCATTGCGAAAAATAAGTATTTTTGACTTGGATAAATTCACTTTTAGGCTCCAGGTTTTACAATACTCTTGGAGGGTGTCTATCATATCTTGCAGACCAGTTGGATTGTCGGATAGTATGACAATATCATCAGCATACAATAAGATTTTAATATTTGTGTCCGCAATATGTACGCCTCCTGGCAGTATTTGTGGTAGATCGTTTAAATATAATGAAAACAATACTGGACTGAGAATACAACCTTGCTTAACTCCCGTCTCTACTGTAAAATATTCAGAAAATGAAATACCATCCCAAATTCTACTAGATGTATTTTCATAAAGTAGTTTTAAAATACGTATAATTTTTGAGGACATTCCCATACAAGAAAGTTTATAGAATAAACTATTTCTTGGAATAAGGTCAAAGGCAGAAGAAAAGTCCACAAAAAATGCATATGTATATTTGTTATTTAATTTGTTAAGATGTACAATATTAACAAGATTAAAGACGTTATCTATCGTTGAGTAACCTTTACGGAACCCTGCCTGGAATTCATTAAGAATGCTATAACTGGTTAACCAATTAGTAATACGGTTCAATAATATATTATTAAATATTTTACAGATGGTGTCTATTAAGGATAAACCTCTGTAGTTTGTTGTGAGATTTGGATCACCTTTTTTAAATAGCGGTATTAAAATCGATTCTTTAAAGGATGAAGGAATTTGTTCATTGAGGAAGATGTTATTAAAAACAGACAATATCTCTTGTAAAAAGCTATGAGGTGCAAACTTGTAAAATTCATATGGGATTCCGTCCTGCCCTGGAGATTTATTTAGTTTAAGCTTCCTTGTAACCGTATACAGTTCGCAAAATTCAAAAGGTGAGTCAAGGAAATGGTTGACAAAACAGGGTAAGCACCAATTTATGTTTTGTTCATCTGTGGGTTCACAAAACACTGTTCGAAAGTGAGAGAGAAAATCATTCGCTGTAAGATCTCCTCTAGCGGGTCACTATGGAGCGGATAAAACCATACAGCGAATATATCTAAATCTGAACCGATTTAATCCTAATTCAACATCAATCGTCCCGGATCTTAACATAGTTATCTGTGCCAAATTTCATCAGAATTGGTTTAAAACCTTTGATTTCAGCGTGTAAATCACACGGACAGGTGGAACGATATTTAACTATACCCACACAATATTAGCCGTCGGGACATAAGATAAATATCTTAACATTTATTTTATTTTTTTTAAAGAAAATACAGAACAGCCAGACGATAGGTGCAGCCATTAATTTAGTCACTGTTTTATGTCCTCAATGTTTCTTCTAAAATGTCTACCATTTTATTATTTGCAAAATGCGTAACATATAAGGCGATATGCCGCAAATATTTTACGAGTACTCTTATGACATGAGAAACGCATAGCGTGCCTGAAGAGCACGATACTTAAAGTTAAAAGAAGATATGGATAGAAAGAAGCGGTAAGTGTTTGTAAATTACCCCTCAAATTGCACTTCACTTCAGTATATTCCTATGTATTTCCTACGATGAAAAATGCGTTTTTATTCCATGTGTATTTTTCTGAGGTTGTCAGTTCGAAGGGAAAAATGCTGTTTGATCTTAAAATATATACCGACTTTTATTTTATTCTAATATTCGTTTGTTATTCGAAAATACTCTGACAAACATACATAATTCATCGACATGTACAATTTTACATTTTTCATATTGTTTTTTAAATTTTTATAAATTTATTAGACCTGGACATACCGATATGTATATAACCCTCCTTTTGTATTTGAAGTAATTCTTCGTACTTTACTTTTGCATGGAATAAGAATCTTCAGCAATGTTTTAGACAAAGCAGGAAATGTGCACTTTACACGCCCATTAGCACCTATGACCATTGGAATGTATTATATTCACCCCCTAGAAATTTTTGTGAGTTACACCTTTCTAGTATCCTTTAAAAGGAAATGACGTAAATGGACGCAGAGATAAACAAACGTCAAAATAAAAGTATATAATACCAACGGAGCATAAACTATTCTTGAAAGTGAATGCAACAGTAATGATGGGTAGATTAGTGTCAAAAGATATTGTGAAATTGCGCATTAAGCCTTCGTTCGAGGAAAGAAGAAACTGAGAAAATTTTTCATTCATTTGTTCTTTATTTACTTTCATATTTTAAAGGAATTTTTAATTCTAATAATCATAAACATGCAAGTGCTATGGTTTGTCTACAGGATCCAAGTTAAATTTTTTGCTTGACTGTTAAATGCTGGACAGGTGACATTGAAATTTAATATTTTTCTAATATATATGGATTTAAATATAACTAGTTTAAATCATTAAAACAAATTTCATCAGTTAAATACTTCTCCTAATCTAGGATTCTCCCCAGTCACTGTTTTATTATTTAATTTTAGAGAAATATTTATGGGGTAATATTCATAATTGTGATAACTAATATTAAAGTACTAAAATAGTGATGTCAAATGAGATTAAATTAATTGAAAGATCCCCGCTCATCCCAAAAAGTTAAAGCAAATACTAACAATGCAAAAGGGGCATTGCGATAATAAATTGGAATAATTCGTTTAGTTTCAGTTAACAATGTACTTGGATTCCCCTCCTCAGTAAGGCTTATTCCAAGGAAGATTTGGCTCCACCTCCTCAGTAAGGCTTATTCCAAGGGGGAATTGAAGATGTTGACCATAATAAACTAGATCTGAAACGATAGCCTTGAAATGAGCAGTATTCTTTCATATACAAAGAATCCGAAGGCACAAGTAGATGGGACTATACGTAATCTAAACAGAGTTTCATCAACTTGGATACGAAACCTCATTCCCTCCAAATTATATAAAGATCTGATGTAAAATGCAGTTTCAATATCGCTTAAATACTAGGTAGGCAGGAACACATATATATGGGGATATATCTGGAATCCGAGCGGATTTTCCCAAAATTTAGCAGTATTGGTTTCAAAATTAAGAAACTTCTTTCTGCCAATTTTTGTAATGATTGGAAGTAAAGTATAATTATACCCTCACTTTAGTGTGACGAGGGTATATATCATTTGCTACGGAAAAAAGTATAACACATCGAAGGAGTGACCTAACACCCCAAGTATGTTCGGCGGAAATCCGTTTTGGGTCATTTTAAGTCGCATGAGCAATGTCCGTCCGTCTGTCTGTCTGTCTGTCTGTGTGTCTGTCTGTCTGCTGGCTGGTGCGCACGATAACTCTCGAAAGGAGTAACCGATTGACTTCAAATTTCGTATGTGGTAATATTTTTTTCTATCTCCGGCTAAGTTCGAAGATGGGCCATATTGGTCCACTCCTTCTGGTACCTCCCCCACAAAGGGTTAAAATGTTGTGAAATATTGATTCTTTAATAACTGCTATTATACGTGATTGAATCTTCTGAAATTCCACACATAGTATTAGTTTGTAAGTCGCTATCAACTCGAGGAAAATGGGCGAAATTGCCACGCCCGTTTTGGTATCTCCCACACAAATGCACCATTTTGCACTAAAATTAAAAGCTTATAACATTAATACCAGTGTTTAGAAATACTTGAAATTTTGTACAGTGTAATGCTTTTATAATGCCTATAGTCCAGTGAAAAATGAGCGTTATGACCACGCCCCTTTTGTACCTCCCACACAAAATGGCCAAATTATACCACAATTTAATATCTCAACGTTAATATACCAGTCCATATAAACGGTTACAATTCGGCACAGTGCAATGTAATTAAAGTATATACTGTTCAGCGACATATAGGTGTATTTCTTAAACCCCTTCTGGTACCTCCCACAAAAATTGACAGAATAATTTGTGTAATATTCAATATTACATTACTCACAAAGTGAGGGTATACCTTAGTCGGTTTACCCGACTGAAACTTTCTTACTTGTTTCTACAGCACTTTGATACCAAATCGGGAGAGCCGTACGAGTCTATATGGGGGCTACATCTAAATCTGAACCGATTACTCCCAAATTTGGCAGTGTTCCTTTCCATTAATAAGAAATTGTTCCATTTAATAAGAAACCTCTTTCTGCAGAATATCGTACTTATCGGATATAAAATACGGCTTCTACAGCGCTTACTTGTCAAATCGGAGTTAACATGTACATAGTACGTTCAAAAAATATCGCGAATTTTGTATTTTTTGAAAATGTATCTATTTATTCATGAATATCTATTTTGTCCCTTCAAAGTAAATCCCCTCGGATATAATACACCTCTGCCAAAGTTTTTTTCCAATCCTCGAAGCACTTCAAATAATAATTTTTTGTGATCTTGTTCAGCTCCTCCTTCGATGCCGTCTTTATCTCCTCATTCGTGGCGTAGCGTCGTCCTTTCATGGGCCTTTTCAGTTTTGGGAACTAAAAATAGTCACAGGGGGCTAGGTCAGGGGAATACGGTGGCTGTGGCACTAATACTGTATTGTTTTTGTGTGCAGGGGCGTTATCATGGTGCAAAAGCCAGTTTTTGTTCTTCCACAAATGCAGGCGTTTTTGGCGGATTGCTTCGCGCAATTTGCGCATAACTTGCAGCTAATATTCTTTATTGATCGTACTACCCTGTGGCAAGAACTCATAATGCACCACGCCCCTGCAATCAATGAAAACTGTGAGCAAAGCCTTTACGTTCGACCGAACTTGGCGCATCTTCTCGGCCCTCTAAGAACATTTTGTACCACCGATAAACGTTGCTTTGGTCCAAGGCAGCTTCACAATATGCCACAGTCATCATTTGGAATGCTTTAGCGCACTTTATTTTGTTTTTCACACAAAATTTGGTGCAGATTCTTTGATCCATTTTCTGAAATAGATAAAAATCGAAGACAAGTTAAAACACATCCCAGCACAACAGCTGTCAAAAATTAACTAAACATTCAAAATGGCCGACCTTGTCAGGATAAGTACCAACATAACGCTACAAAAATATCAAAAATCAAATACACGTAGCCCGCGGAATTTTTGAACATGCGATATTTTTTGAACATACCTCATATATGGGGGCTATATCTAAATATGAAACGATTTCCACCGAATTTAGCAGTCTTCGTTACTAAATGCTGCCACACCTTGATACCAATTCGGGAGGAACATATTCCGGGTGTTTTTTTTTACAGCTTTGTTTTTCGAATAGAGATAAAACTGGCATTTTGTGGTCAAATCTGGCAACTCTAATGTCATTTATGTTCAGTTTGGTTTGCCATTTCATCATGAACAGGTTGACAAAAGAACAACGCTTGCAAATCGTGCAAATTTATTTCGAAAATAATGGTTCAGTTCGCGAAGTTTACCGCAAGCTCCGTCCATTTTATGGTCGACATAATCGTCCATCAGAGCATTTAATTCGGTTAACCATGGATCGTTTTCGCACTACGTTTACTAGAGTAAACGTGATAATACGCATCCGCAGAGACGTCGAACAGTGCGCACCGAAGAAACAATTGCCGCTGTAGAGCAAAGTGTTGAAGAGGACCCGAATGAATCGATTTCCCCATATTTGGCAGTGTTCATTCATCTAATAAGAAACCTCCTGCTGCTGAATTTCGTACTTATCGGACATGAAATACAGTTTCTACACAGCTTACATGTCAAATCGGGTGTAATTTATATATGGGGACTATATCTTAATCTGAACCGATTTCCCAAAATTTGGCATTTCATAACGTACGAAATTTTAAGTCACTCGGTCACTCCTTTTCAGAGTAATCGCTAGCACCATTCAGTCGAACTGACAGGCTGACGGACATTAATTAATTCATATTTTTTCGACCCGTGGAGAATCCATGCTGAAATTTTTACATTTTGCGGTAAAATATGTGGGTAACTTTTTAAAATAAAACGAAAAAAAATTAAAGATATGTCATTCAGGATAATCAAGGATTAAGGAAATTTTAGTCCTTTTGATGATTCATAAAGAGGATGTTAAATTTTTTCATCATTCAAATCTGATACTTCGTTCAAAAGTTATGTAGACTTCAAAAAGGCTAAATTTGTAATAAAATGTTTTAGGTGACCAAATTGAGCACCCTATAAAATCAAAACTGTTATGAATTTGGATGGTTTTATTTTGGAATTACTCTCAATGTAATAAGAAACCTTTTTCAGCCGAATTTCGTACTGTTTCATTTTCTATTGACCAATTCCATAATATGAGTAAATCTTGATGTTGAACATCTACAATTCTAATCGTCCAACTAATCTCAGAATTCACGCCATCTACTGGCGATTGGTGTAGGAACAACTGTGTCGAACTGGCAAACCATACCAGTCACATGGGTAGTGAAAATGGTGAATTTAATGGCGACTTCGTTTGTGCAAAAAAATTTAAAATTTTTGCTAAATTTTACACTGAAACCGAATTTTTTGGTTCGTTTGAAAAAATGGTGTAGCCGTATGAACCGGTTTTGATTTCGTTTTTGTAAAATTATTACACCCCGCAAATGCGAAAATATCGCTCACACTCAGCTCAGTCCACTTTGTGTAGTGTTGCACCATCAAAAAGCAAACTTCAAAACCAAACCTAATTGAAAGCGTACATTCTTAATGCACCATCAAATGGTTGCGCCATAATGTAGGTATGGGTTTCACTCACCGCACGATTTTTATTCGATTGTTCGCATGCAAAATGCGAAATTAGCAGAGGCTGCAGGGGGAATTTTTAAAATGTCGCAACATGATGTGGTGATATTATTTTTCAGAAACGAAATCACCATTAGATTAAATATGTGAGAGCCACTACAACAAGCGACTCACACTGGAGATGCTACATATAATAAACACACCAACAACTAAACAAATGAACTACAAATCTGACAGAGCATTTGGCACATAACTATAGGAATCTCATTAGAAAATAAACAAAGTCCAATAGATGAAGTTAGTATGACAACAGGCGGCAGCGACGTCAGATCGATACTCATCGGCTTATAGTTATTTAATTTTCGTGAGTGTACAACAACAACAACCAATGTATATGTAGATTTTCAATGTTTATAGCCTGATGATGCCTTTCGATGAAAGGCGAAATATTGAATAAAAGATAAATAAATCTATAAAACCTAGACCTTGAGCTCGAGTTTCACAATGACAATTGAATACTATAGACGTCGCATGGAGTTTGACAATTCGTTTAGTTTGTCTGCATATTGAAGATGGCGCTTTGTCTGGCTAAACTGTAAAGAGAGCGTTCGGCAAAGAGAGGAGATTTACTTTTATTTACTCTGCAAAGAGAGAAAAGATTTTCATCATTAATTTTATTATATTCCAACTTCAAAACATTCAACTACAAAACAAACTTAAAAACTCACTCCCTTCTCAGAAATTATTTGAGAGTACAAAAAGTCTGCATGTTTTGAAAGAGAAATAATTGAGAGAGGAATTCGAGAATGAGAGAAAGGCTGCTCGGACGCCACCTGGCGGATGAAGTCTGTAAATACCATGCGACGTCTATAGTATTCAATTGTCATTGAGTTTCATTCAAAGAAATTTCTAAACAATAATTTTATTTGTATTTAAACACATATTTTATTTGAGAAATTTAGTTTGCAAATATATTTTGTTCTAATATATTAATATACACGTTCCAAATAAATTGTATTGGTTTTCAAATAAAATTAATTTGTTCAGGAATATATATTTATTTCAAAATTTGTGTTCCAAATATATTTTCTTTCGATTCAAAGTCTATATTCACACTTGCAATTTTTTTCTGCAATTCTCTTTTGAAATTGGATTTGCGTTCAGACAATGTATTCTGTTTCGACAATTTTTTATTTTCACCGTTCATTAAAACTCATTAAATTTTATTAAAATGTATGTCGCACAAATTTACATATCGTCGGTGCGCCGACGAAAACTCCTATGTGTTTTTTTACTAGTTTTCAGGAGAGACAAAAAACGTTGCTACTTCGTCAAATCGCAATATTTTTAATATCTCAGATTTTTGAATTTTTCTTTTAATTATTTACCACCAATATATCATAACAAAAATCGTATATGTGAAAAGCCCATGAAGTGGTAAATGGTTTTCATGAAAATCGACACATAGGATTTTTTGTTTGGAGCATTTTAAATATTTATAAAACAAAAAAATTACACATAGGAGTTTTAATATTTGAATGTTCACAGCGTACCTCAAGCAAACGAAAGTTGGCCTCGATTGTGGTTAAAAACGGCTAATGAGGTTTTGTACAGAATCATCCCCTCTACTCAGATAAGAAGAAATCAAAATCTTATCTGCTTCCTTTCGCGAGTTATCGCAATAAAAACAATTGTTAACCAAAAAATCGAACTTAATTACATTGAATCGCGGAAATTTAAAACTATAACATAAATTCTCATAAATATGAACATTTGTAAGACGCTTTGTAATGTCCGCGATATTTGCTATATTATTCTATAGCAAAATTTTTTTAATCCAAAAATTCGACTTACACCGCTAAATTTTTACAAAAATATTATTGGAATTTATTAAAATTAATATATTTACATTCTATGATTTCTGAGGGATAGATTAACACTAGCATTTGAGCCAAAAACATCCCGCGACGAGTACATTTCGAACAAAAAACATTTAAGTTCAGAATTATTTAACTATATAATGCTGTTATTACGCGAACGGCCAGTCCTAGGAAAAAGTGGTCAAAGAAAGTTTGGGAGATATTAAAAACGACTACAAGTTATTCTTTAACAAAAAAAAATATAATAATTTGGTAGGGATTTACAATGTGTCAAATCAAAATATGCCTCATATAAAGGGAAAAGCATACAAAAGTTTCAACACACTGTAAATCCTTACCAAATTACTATAAATTTAGTTTGTTAAAGAAAGAGTTGTAGGCCTTTAGCTTATCTCCTAAACTTCCTTTGACTACTTTTCCCTAGAACTGTTCATTCGCGAGATAATAGCGTTATATAGTAAAATAATTCCGAACTAATTTTTTTTGTACAAAATTTATTCGTCGAGGGTATTTTTCGCGAAGATGCTGATATTAATTTATTCCTCAGAGATTATAGAATGCAAGTATATTAATCTTATTAAATTCGGTATAATAATTTTGGAAAAATTTGGCGGTGTATGTAAACTTTATGGATTACACAAAATTCGCAATATAAAAACATGGCAAATGTCGCGGACGTTACAAAGCGTGTTACAAATAATATTTAAAGGAAATTGTGTTACAGTTCTAAATTTCCGCGTTTTTCTTTACAAATCAAAGCTATTAAATTTGTTTTGAGTAAAAGTACCGTTTTCGCGATAACTCGCGAATGGAAGCAGATCCAATTTTGATCTATTCATTGTCGAATAGAGGGGATGATTCTGAACAAAACCTCATTAGCCGTTTTTTGGCGTGAATCTAAGCAAACCTTCTATCCCTTGGGACAGGCTGTGCCTACAACACATAGGAGTTTTTGTCGGAGCATTGCTATAGAGGGATACACATAGGAGTTTTTGGTAACTTCGGAACCGGTCAAGATAGCGCAAAATGCTTTGGTGGGTAGTCGTTTGACCGCTAGGACGTTCTAATTCGACAATAAAAAAAAATTCGAAAAATTACACATAGGAGTTTTTGTCGGCGCACCGACGATATGTTGAACCGAGCACAAACCAACGAATATTAAATGAAAAGCAGTGTGGAAATGTCGAAAAACTTTAAAGCAAAAGAAAACGCAAAACGCATTGCAAAAAAATTGCGAGTACGGAAGATTTTTTTCTCCCCCCTTACCGACAGCGTCCCTCTCCAAAAAAACACTGCAATTCAGCAGAAAACCAGTAAGGAAAGGCAGAAAGTCGGGCGGGGCCGACTATATAATACCCTACACCTCCTTAACAATGCGATAAAGGTCATTGCGATAATAATTTGGTATAATTGGTAAGTCGGCAGCAACATATTATCTAATTCTGAGCCGATAATCGCTAAATTAAGCAATATTTGTTTCTAAATTGAGAAACATCTTTCAGGAAAATATTAATGATCGGAAGTAAAGTACAACTTCTATAGCGCTTTGATACCAAATCAGGAGGAACATATATATGGAGGTTATATATAAATCTGAACCGATTTTCCCTGAATACTCATTCATGTAAAAAGACCTCTTTCTGTAGAATTTCCTACTGATCGGATATAAAATACAGTCTCTACAGCGCTTACATGTCAAATCGGTGGTAACATATATATGGGAGCTATATCCAAATCTGAGCCGCTTTTCTCCGAATTTAGCAGTATTAATTCGTGTAATAAGAAACCTCTTTCTGCCGAATTTCTCACTGATCGGATATAAAATACAGTTTCTACATCGCTTACATGTCAAATCGGGGGTAACATATATCTGTGGGCTATATATAAATCTCAACCGATTTCCCTCAAATTCGGTAGTATTAGTTCGTGTAATAAGAAACCTCTTTCTGCCGAATTTCGTACTGATCGGATTAAAAATACACTTTTTACAGCACTTACATGTAAAATCGGGTTAACATATATATGGGGGCTATATCTAAATCTGAACCGATTTTCTCCGATTTTGGCAGTATTCCTTCATGTAATAAGAAACCTCTTTCTGCCGAATTTCACACTGATCGGTTATAAAATAATTTTTTTACGGCGCTTACATGTGAAATCGGGGATAACGTATATATGGGGGCTATATCTAAATCTGAACCGATTTCTTCCAAATTTAACATTGTTCATTAATATAATAAGAGACCTCTTTCTGCAGAATTTCATACTGATCGGATATAAAATAATGTTTTTACAGCGCTTATATGTCAAATTGTGGCTAACATATATGTGGGGGATATATCCAAATCTGAACCGATTTTAACCAAATTAAATATGGATCGTCCTTGGGCCAAAAAAAATATATGTGTAAAGTTTCGTCAAGATCGGGCCATAATTTCGACCTGTACTTTGATTACAATAATACATCTACAGACGGACATAGCTAAATCGACTCAGAAAGTGATTACAAGTCGATCGGTATAATAAACAATGGATCTATCTCTTCTCCTTTTGGGTGTTACAAACAAATTCACAAAGTCATAATACCCTGTGCCACAGTGTGGTGTAGGGTATAACAATTGCAAGTGTGAATCTGGACAAACATGTCAAAAAAGGCGATTTTGCCTCGTGTTGGCGTAACTTTATCTGGATGCGATAGGTGGCGCTGTATTCCAGTTATTAACAAATTCCTCATTTATGAAAATTCTTCATTTATACTTTGGAGCTCTGTACCACAAAAAAAACAATGAATTTTGAAAAGGTAACAAGTAAAAGCGTTAATTTCGGCCGTTCCGAATCTTATATATCCTCCACCATGGATTTTATTCAATTATATTACTGGAAAAATCTTTTGATATGGGGCAAAACATGAAAGGATCTTTTTTATTTAAGCAAATTATTAAAAAACCTATAAGACAGAAAGTCGGGAGGCGCCGACTATATAATACCCTACACCTCCCTAACAATGCGAAAATGGGCATTGGGATAAGAATTTGACAGTGTTTATGCATGTAATAAGAAAACTCTCTCTGCCGAATTTCGTACTGATCGGATATAAAATACGGTTTCTACAGCGCTTACATGTCAAATCGGGTGAAGCATATATATGGGGACTATATCTAAATCTGAACTGAATTTCCCCGAATTTGGCAGAGTTCATTCATGTAATAAGAGAACTCTATCTGCCAAATCTGAACCGATTTTGGAAGATTCAGTTAAAATGCTTAGATACATTCGAGTATATGGCTTAAATACATATATTTTGGAGCGACCTGTATTTGTATTGTATTTTTTTTTGTTATTTTAAAATTTGTGTATATACTAAATTTCGTTGTAAAACATTAAGAAAACTCTTTTTTAGCTATTCTATTCTTGTTTCTTCAATAACATAGTATAAAATCGTATTTCAATTTCTTAAAATGTTCGCTAATTTGTATTCCAAGCATGGTTTGTAACCTTTTCAATATATACATTGGACCATCATTGTCGACCGTATTAGCCATACCTTTTCCCAATAATATCGCTAAATAAATACTTTTTTTACATTCCTATATCAATAGAGTTTTTCCTTTGTATCCTTATTAATTTTTGATTTCAATGTCAATTCCATTGCGAAACACATTGATTTTCGAAAAACATTATTGACAGAGTTGTTTCCACCAAAAGGGAACTGACGAAGGAAAACAGGATTGTTCTTTAATCTTAAATCTTAACACGTACACTTGTTCATGATTGATAGGATAATTTCACAATCTGATAAAATCCAATATCGACAAAAACAACATTGTAAACGTGATTTATGATGATGCCCCATCCACATGTATGAAATCTTACAAGAAGGTCTACAGACCGAATTCAAGATCATATTTTTGACGAGGGTATGCATATCGTCGATACAACAACGCGTAATTGTTTGTTGGAACAGAACATTTAATGTACTTAAATATCCTCAATAAAAATGTGACTAATAGGTAAAACGGATTGAATTTGCTAAAATTATTAAAGCAAAATAAAAAGAACATTTCAGACATGTTAACCGATATGAAAACAAGTAAGAAAGTTTCAGTCGGGTAAACCGACTAAGGTATACCCTCACTTTGTGAGTAATGTAATATTGAATATTACTCGAATTATTCTGTCAATTTGTGTGGGAGGTACCAGAAGGGGTTTATCAAATACACCTATCTTTCGCTGAACATTAGATACTTTAAATTCATTGCACTGTGCCGACTTATAAGCATTTATGTGCACTGTTATAAACGTTATGAGACATTAAATTGTGGTATGATTTGGGCATTTTGTGTGGGAGGTACAAATAGGGGCGTGGCAATAACGCCCATTTTTCACAGGGCTATAGACACTATAAAAACATTACACTGTACAAAATTTCAAGTATTTTTATACACTGGTTTTAATGTTATAAGCTGTTAACTTTTGGTGCAAAAAGGTACCTTTGTGTGGGAGGTACCAAAAGGGGCGTGACAACAACACCCATTTTTCCCTGGACTGTAGGCAATATAAAAGCATAATACTGTACAAAATTTCAAGTATTTTTAAACACTGTTATTAATGTTATAAGCTGTTAACTTTTGGTGGAAAATGGTGCATTTGTGTGGGAGGTACCAAAAGGGACGTGGCGACTTCGCCCATTTTTCTCGAGTTGATAACGACTAATAAGCTAATACTATGTGTGGAATTTCAAAAGATTCGAATAAGTAGTATAGCAGTTATTAAAGAATCAATATTTCACAACATTTTAACCCTTTGTGGGGGAGGTACTAGAAGGAGTGGACCAATATGGCCCATCATCGAACTTAGCCGGAGATAGAAAAAAATATTACGACGTACCAAATTTGAGGTCAATCGGTTACTCCTTTCGAGAGTTATCGTGCGCACCAGCCAGCAGACAGACAGACAGACAGACAGACAGACGGACGGACATTGCTCATTCGACTTAAAATGACCCAAAACGGATTTCCTCCGAACATACTTGGGGTCTTAGGTCACTCCTTCGACGTGTTACACTTTTTTCCGTAGCAAATGATATATACCCTCGTCACACTAAAGTGAGGGTATAAATATAAAATGTGGAATTTGGTTTTGTATGGGAGAATAGTGAAATAATTTTGCTCAGACAATGCGTGATACTCTAACATACAGAATGTGAAGACAAAAAGATGATTCTTAAAGAATGTGTGGGGATATTTTCGTATAATATTGTCATGTTGTTTGGTGGTTACGAGAGACTTACATTTTTTCCCGATTTTAAGCCTATGTTATCTCTATGAATTCTAAGTATCGAAATGACTTAAGTAATGTAATGCTTAATAATCCAGTGCAAAGTGGGCGTTATTGCCACGTCCCTTATAGTACCTAACACAGAAATGCCAACAAAATTTTTAAATGTTTTAATGTATTAATGTTATAAGCTGTTAACTTTTTGTAAAAATTGGTACCTTTGTGTGTGAGGTACCAAAATAGGCGTGGCATTTTCGCACATTTGATCAGCTTATTCTACATGATTCCCATAAGTTAAAAAATTTTAAACATTTGTGAAGGAGGTACCACAAACAGTAGGCCGATATGGTTGCTCATCAAACATAAACTAGGTATGAATAAAATGTTATCACGTACGAAATTTGAAGACATTCTAATCTATATTTAAAAAGAAGTATGTGTGTATATTAGTTTGTCGGTTTTTGTTGGCTTGTTTGTTTCTTCCTTTTAGACGCCTATTGTCACAGGTCAAAATCGGTTAAGATTTAGATATAGCTCCAATATATAATATAAATAATATAAATAAATAAATAAATATATATACCCACCGATTTGGAATTTAAGTGGTATATAATCTTAATTTTTTATACCCTCCACCATAGGATGGGAGGTATATTAATTTTGTCACTCCGTTTGTAACACCTCTAAATATTGATCTGAGACCCCATAAAGTATATATATTCTTAATCGTCATAAAATTCTAAGACGATTTAGCCATGTCCGTCTGTTGTAATCACGCTACAGTCCGTAATAATAGAGCTAGGTTGATAAAATTTGGTAAAAATATTTCTTATAGTTGCAGGTTGTTTAGGATTGCAAATGGGCGATATCGGTCCATATTTAGATGTAGCTCCCATATATAGCATATAACTTGTTGTGATTCCTATTGATATCATCTACTATGTTTTTCGGTGTTAATTTCTTTAGGTTTAAGTTATTTTGTTAGGTCACATGCTATCCATATATATATATATAAGATTCGGCATGGCCGAACTTAACGCTTCTACTTGTTATATTTATGAAATTGCAAATATCTGTGACGCAGTTATTATCTCTGCCCAAATTGCAGAAATATCGGTAGAGATTGTTATGAACATATGTCCCATATATGTGTATGTGCATTTGTTTAAAATCGGTTCAGATTTAGATATAGCCCCCATATATATGTTACCCCAGATTTGACATGTAAGCGCTGTAAGAACTTTATTTTATATACGATCAGTATGAAATTCGGCAGAAGGAGGTTTCTTATTACATGAATGAACACTGTTAAATTTGGCAGAAATCGGTTCAGATTTAGATATTGCCCCCATATATACGTTACCACCGATTTGACATGTAGGTGCTGTAAAAACTGTATTTTATATCCGATCAGTATGAAATTTCGCAGAAAGAGGTTCCTTATTATACGAAAGACCACTGTTAAATTTGGAAGAAATCGGTTCAGATTTCGATATAGCCCACATATATACGTTACCCCCGATTTGACATGTAAGCGCTGTAAAAATGTTATTTTATATCCGATCAGTATGAAATCCGGCAGAGAGAGATTTCCTAATATATGAATGAACACTTTTAAATTTGGAAGAAATCTGTTCAGATTTAGATATAGCCCCATATATACGGTACCCCCGATTTGATATGTAAGCTCTGTAAAAATGTTATTTTATATCCGATCAGTGCGAAATTCGGCAGAAAGAGGTCTTTTTACATGAATGAGTATTCAGGGAAAATCGGTTCAGATTTATATATAACCTCCATATATATGTTCCTCCTGATTTGGTATCAAAGCGCTATAGAAGATATAATTTACTTCCGATCATTAAAATTTTCCAGAAAGATGTTACGCAATTACTAACGAATATTGCTTAATTTAGCTATTATTGGTTCAAAATTAGATAATATGTTCCTAACCATTTACGAATTATTCCAAATTATTATCGCAATCACCTTGTCGTATTGTTAGGGAGGTGTAGGGTATTATATAGTCGGCCCCGCCCGAATTTCTGCCTTTCCTTACTGGTTTAATTTTTTTTCGCCCAAAAAATGTTATGTCATAACGCCCAAAGTATACAAACAAATTTATTCTCAAATGTCCATCACGCTAATCAAACTGTAATGTATCATGAGCATTCTTTGTGAAACAACTTTCGAATCGTCGGAATGCAAAACGATAGCTTCGCAGACCAAGGAGATCTGTGGTAGGCGGCCTTCGATCGTAGTTTTTTCGTGGCCGGCCCTCGGCCTAGGTTAAAGTTTTTCTCCTCCGGAGTATTTTTAAAGACTACTGTGCTGATCAAGGTATATTTTCAAAGGCTCTTTGGTTCACGTAGCCGTTTTTGGACATACCCCAGAGGAGAAAATCTTTAATGCTGCCTTTAATCCCCATACAGATTAAGCACCTAAGCGCTTTTAAGCATTATTAGTTCCCGATGAAGTTTAGTGCTTGTGTTCCTGTCTTAATCTAGTATGGTGTTGCCAGATTGGGCAACCTATATTTCGCAGTATGGCATCTCATGTTTGGAGAAATTGTTGTCAATTATTGTGAATAAACGGGAAGAAGAAGAATAAAAATGGAAAATTATTTAAATATTTGCAAAAAGAGTGTATACAATTGAACATAGACTAGTAAATTTATGTTTTATAAATATATTTCACAATTTTTTTTGTCTGTTTCGCACTGTTCTTTTTTCGCAACTCATGAAACCATTGCTACCAGATGGTGGAAATCTGCCACTTACTGCTTATGCGCCAGTTAGTGGAAGTCAGTTGTTTTCGTTGCAAAGTGCTAAACTAAAATCGCTAGCTTGTAACGAAAACATGCCTACTTTGTAGCATTTTATATTTATCAAAATGTCATATCGCCCAAAAAAAAAAGACTTTGGGCTTTATGACATTGCGTTTGGGCGATATGACATTTCCAGATAACCAATTTGGGCGATATGTCGCTTTTTGGGCTATATGACATACATGGTTTTGGGCGATATGACAATTGTCGATATGACGCTACGCCGACTTTGTACATTTGTTTGTAACACCCAAAAAGAGAAGAGATAGACCTATAGTTTATTATACCGAACGACATATAATCACTTTTTGAGTCGATTTATCCATATCTGTCTGTTTGTCCGTCCGTCAGTCCATGTATTCTTCTGATCAAAGTATAGATCGGAATTACGGTCCGATCTCAACGAAACTTTGCACATATCTTTCTTTTCGCCCAAAGACGATCGCTATTACTTAAAATCGATTCAGATTTACATATATATCACATATATATGTACGATTTGTCATATATGCACCGTATACGCAAAAATGTTAACCATTGACAGAGGAAATCTCTCGATACACTTAGAGATAATACTACATTTGAAAAGAATCGGTTCAGATTTAGATAATGCCCCCATGTATATGTTACCCCCGATTTGACATGTAAGCTGTGTATAAACTGTATTTTATATCCGATAAGTATGAAATTAGACAAAAAGAGATCTCCTATTACATTACGGAACTCTGCCAAATTTGGAGAAGGTCGATTCAGATTCATATATATAGTCCCCCTATATACCGGGTTTTTCAATAAGAGCGCTACAAACGTTTTTTTTAAATAAAACAAAAACGGTTTTGGATATCAATGAAATTCTTTATTCCTGTGAAAGTACGTTCGATGCCATTATGTATGGAACTCGATTTCTTTTGCGTGGCCACCACGGGCCCCAAAGGAAATAGTCTAACGGCGTCAAATCGCACGACCGAGGCGGCCAATCGACTGGACCATTTCGTGAGATAACACGTTCTCCAAACTTGGTTTCCAATAAATTGATTGTGGCAGACGCTGGGTGGCTTGTGTTTTAAACATAGGCATCAACTGTTTACAGTTTTCAAAATCACTCAAAAAAACACGAAAAATATTTGGAAGGCCGTTAAAGAAACAATACAAAAGCGTAAAAAATGGTAACAGTAAAAGTAATAACAACTAAAAATAAGAACAGTGCATGGTTTCTTCGCTACAACTTTTTAAAGCTTACCTGAACCAATTCGGATGAATGGTTCTCTAGTTATTGCATAATATGTGGTTCAACCTCTCTCTTTTCTTAGCCTAAAGGGTTGTCTCTTTAAATTCTCGCGATAAGCTGTGATATGGAAAGAAATTAGTGGTTGAACCACATATAGTGGCATAACTCGAGAACCATTTATTCGATTTGGTTGAGGAACGTTTTAAAGAATTAAATATTAAGTAGCCTTCAACTTCATATAATACCATTTTCCATCCGTTCAGCGGTTTCGACGATATACGAGTATTACAAAATATTGCAAAAAAATTTGATTTTTTAATAAAATTTTAATATTTTTAAAATAAAACTCCCATAAAACAATCTAAAAATGAACAAATGTTATATTATTGATTTTATCGTAAAGTCTGTTCGGTCATGAATTAAACGAGCCCATTCCGAAGAAAATCGATGCATAATTTAAAAAGTTATAGCTAATTTAGTAAGGTTTTAACTTTAAAACTTTTTTATCGATGTAAAATTTACAAAAACAAACGTTAAAAGCTAAGATTGGAGATTTTGACGTTTTTTGACGTCTAGAATCAGAATCTATGCATTACAACAGAAACCCAAGAAAAAATGTTGTTTTTGTCGACCGGTGTAATTATTGGTAAATTTATGATAACCAGATATGGCGAAAATTAAGTTAAAATTACATTTATGATTTCTTATCTATCTACCTTTTTAACATGTAGGTTGCAGTGATGGAATGAGTTTGCATAACCGTGTATGTAAATTTGACTTTAAATTGGGTGTGGTAATAAGTAGTACGGTTTTGGCCATTACACAGAACTTATCACGGTATTTGCAAACGATTAACCTAGATATAATAAAGGCTTACGAAATCATAAAATTGGCAACGACTAAATTAAGTGACATGCGTAGAAATTCAGATGCGGAGTTTGATAAACTGTTTGAAAAATCTACACAACTTGCAAGAAGTTTTGGAATAGAAGCTGCACTACCTAGAAGAGTAGGCACTCAAAAGTATAGGGCTAATATTCCTGCCAAGGCGTTTTTTAGAACAACATTGTTCATACCATATCTGGACGAAGTAATATCACATTTAAATAAAAGATTTTCCGAACATTCGAATAAGTAGTATAGCAGTTATTAAAGAATCAATATTTCACAACATTTTAACCCTTTGTGGGGGAGGTACTAGAAGGAGTGGACCAATATGGCCCATCATCGAACTTAGCCGGAGATAGAAAAAAATATTACGACGTACCAAATTTGAGGTCAATCGGTTACTCCTTTCGAGAGTTATCGTGCGCACCAGCCAGCAGACAGACAGACAGACAGACAGACAGACAGACAGACGGACGGACATTGCTCATTCGACTTAAAATGACCCAAAACGGATTTCCTCCGAACATACTTGGGGTCTTAGGTCACTCCTTCGACGTGTTACACTTTTTTCCGTAGCAAATGATATATACCCTCGTCACACTAAAGTGAGGGTATAAATATAAAATGTGGAATTTGGTTTTGTATGGGAGAATAGTGAAATAATTTTGCTCAGACAATGCGTGATACTCTAACATACAGAATGTGAAGACAAAAAGATGATTCTTAAAGAATGTGTGGGGATATTTTCGTATAATATTGTCATGTTGTTTGGTGGTTACGAGAGACTTACATTTTTTCCCGATTTTAAGCCTATGTTATCTCTATGAATTCTAAGTATCGAAATGACTTAAGTAATGTAATGCTTAATAATCCAGTGCAAAGTGGGCGTTATTGCCACGTCCCTTATAGTACCTAACACAGAAATGCCAACAAAATTTTTAAATGTTTTAATGTATTAATGTTATAAGCTGTTAACTTTTTGTAAAAATTGGTACCTTTGTGTGTGAGGTACCAAAATAGGCGTGGCATTTTCGCACATTTGATCAGCTTATTCTACATGATTCCCATAAGTTAAAAAATTTTAAACATTTGTGAAGGAGGTACCACAAACAGTAGGCCGATATGGTTGCTCATCAAACATAAACTAGGTATGAATAAAATGTTATCACGTACGAAATTTGAAGACATTCTAATCTATATTTAAAAAGAAGTATGTGTGTATATTAGTTTGTCGGTTTTTGTTGGCTTGTTTGTTTCTTCCTTTTAGACGCCTATTGTCACAGGTCAAAATCGGTTAAGATTTAGATATAGCTCCAATATATAATATAAATAATATAAATAAATAAATAAATATATATACCCACCGATTTGGAATTTAAGTGGTATATAATCTTAATTTTTTATACCCTCCACCATAGGATGGGAGGTATATTAATTTTGTCACTCCGTTTGTAACACCTCTAAATATTGATCTGAGACCCCATAAAGTATATATATTCTTAATCGTCATAAAATTCTAAGACGATTTAGCCATGTCCGTCTGTTGTAATCACGCTACAGTCCGTAATAATAGAGCTAGGTTGATAAAATTTGGTAAAAATATTTCTTATAGTTGCAGGTTGTTTAGGATTGCAAATGGGCGATATCGGTCCATATTTAGATGTAGCTCCCATATATAGCATATAACTTGTTGTGATTCCTATTGATATCATCTACTATGTTTTTCGGTGTTAATTTCTTTAGGTTTAAGTTATTTTGTTAGGTCACATGCTATCCATATATATATATATAAGATTCGGCATGGCCGAACTTAACGCTTCTACTTGTTATATTTATGAAATTGCAAATATCTGTGACGCAGTTATTATCTCTGCCCAAATTGCAGAAATATCGGTAGAGATTGTTATGAACATATGTCCCATATATGTGTATGTGCATTTGTTTAAAATCGGTTCAGATTTAGATATAGCCCCCATATATATGTTACCCCAGATTTGACATGTAAGCGCTGTAAGAACTTTATTTTATATACGATCAGTATGAAATTCGGCAGAAGGAGGTTTCTTATTACATGAATGAACACTGTTAAATTTGGCAGAAATCGGTTCAGATTTAGATATTGCCCCCATATATACGTTACCACCGATTTGACATGTAGGTGCTGTAAAAACTGTATTTTATATCCGATCAGTATGAAATTTCGCAGAAAGAGGTTCCTTATTATACGAAAGACCACTGTTAAATTTGGAAGAAATCGGTTCAGATTTCGATATAGCCCACATATATACGTTACCCCCGATTTGACATGTAAGCGCTGTAAAAATGTTATTTTATATCCGATCAGTATGAAATCCGGCAGAGAGAGATTTCCTAATATATGAATGAACACTTTTAAATTTGGAAGAAATCTGTTCAGATTTAGATATAGCCCCATATATACGGTACCCCCGATTTGATATGTAAGCTCTGTAAAAATGTTATTTTATATCCGATCAGTGCGAAATTCGGCAGAAAGAGGTCTTTTTACATGAATGAGTATTCAGGGAAAATCGGTTCAGATTTATATATAACCTCCATATATATGTTCCTCCTGATTTGGTATCAAAGCGCTATAGAAGATATAATTTACTTCCGATCATTAAAATTTTCCAGAAAGATGTTACGCAATTACTAACGAATATTGCTTAATTTAGCTATTATTGGTTCAAAATTAGATAATATGTTCCTAACCATTTACGAATTATTCCAAATTATTATCGCAATCACCTTGTCGTATTGTTAGGGAGGTGTAGGGTATTATATAGTCGGCCCCGCCCGAATTTCTGCCTTTCCTTACTGGTTTAATTTTTTTTCGCCCAAAAAATGTTATGTCATAACGCCCAAAGTATACAAACAAATTTATTCTCAAATGTCCATCACGCTAATCAAACTGTAATGTATCATGAGCATTCTTTGTGAAACAACTTTCGAATCGTCGGAATGCAAAACGATAGCTTCGCAGACCAAGGAGATCTGTGGTAGGCGGCCTTCGATCGTAGTTTTTTCGTGGCCGGCCCTCGGCCTAGGTTAAAGTTTTTCTCCTCCGGAGTATTTTTAAAGACTACTGTGCTGATCAAGGTATATTTTCAAAGGCTCTTTGGTTCACGTAGCCGTTTTTGGACATACCCCAGAGGAGAAAATCTTTAATGCTGCCTTTAATCCCCATACAGATTAAGCACCTAAGCGCTTTTAAGCATTATTAGTTCCCGATGAAGTTTAGTGCTTGTGTTCCTGTCTTAATCTAGTATGGTGTTGCCAGATTGGGCAACCTATATTTCGCAGTATGGCATCTCATGTTTGGAGAAATTGTTGTCAATTATTGTGAATAAACGGGAAGAAGAAGAATAAAAATGGAAAATTATTTAAATATTTGCAAAAAGAGTGTATACAATTGAACATAGACTAGTAAATTTATGTTTTATAAATATATTTCACAATTTTTTTTGTCTGTTTCGCACTGTTCTTTTTTCGCAACTCATGAAACCATTGCTACCAGATGGTGGAAATCTGCCACTTACTGCTTATGCGCCAGTTAGTGGAAGTCAGTTGTTTTCGTTGCAAAGTGCTAAACTAAAATCGCTAGCTTGTAACGAAAACATGCCTACTTTGTAGCATTTTATATTTATCAAAATGTCATATCGCCCAAAAAAAAAGACTTTGGGCTTTATGACATTGCGTTTGGGCGATATGACATTTCCAGATAACCAATTTGGGCGATATGTCGCTTTTTGGGCTATATGACATACATGGTTTTGGGCGATATGACAATTGTCGATATGACGCTACGCCGACTTTGTACATTTGTTTGTAACACCCAAAAAGAGAAGAGATAGACCTATAGTTTATTATACCGAACGACATATAATCACTTTTTGAGTCGATTTATCCATATCTGTCTGTTTGTCCGTCCGTCAGTCCATGTATTCTTCTGATCAAAGTATAGATCGGAATTACGGTCCGATCTCAACGAAACTTTGCACATATCTTTCTTTTCGCCCAAAGACGATCGCTATTACTTAAAATCGATTCAGATTTACATATATATCACATATATATGTACGATTTGTCATATATGCACCGTATAAGCAAAAATGTTAACCATTGACAGAGGAAATCTCTCGATACACTTAGAGATAATACTACATTTGAAAAGAATCGGTTCAGATTTAGATAATGCCCACATGTATATGTTACCCCCGATTTGACATGTAAGCTGTGTATAAACTGTATTTTATATCCGATAAGTATGAAATTAGACAAAAAGAGATCTCCTATTACATTACGGAACTCTGCCAAATTTGGAGAAGGTCGATTCAGATTCATATATATAGTCCCCCTATATACCGGGTTTTTCAATAAGAGCGCTACAAACGTTTTTTTTAAATAAAACAAAAACGGTTTTGGATATCAATGAAATTCTTTATTCCTGTGAAAGTACGTTCGATGCCATTATGTATGGAACTCGATTTCTTTTGCGTGGCCACCACGGGCCCCAAAGGAAATAGTCTAACGGCGTCAAATCGCACGACCGAGGCGGCCAATCGACTGGACCATTTCGTGAGATAACACGTTCTCCAAACTTGGTTTCCAATAAATTGATTGTGGCAGACGCTGGGTGGCTTGTGTTTTAAACATAGGCATCAACTGTTTACAGTTTTCAAAATCACTCAAAAAAACACGAAAAATATTTGGAAGGCCGTTAAAGAAACAATACAAAAGCGTAAAAAATGGTAACAGTAAAAGTAATAACAACTAAAAATAAGAACAGTGCATGGTTTCTTCGCTACAACTTTTTAAAGCTTACCTGAACCAATTCGGATGAATGGTTCTCTAGTTATTGCATAATATGTGGTTCAACCTCTCTCTTTTCTTAGCCTAAAGGGTTGTCTCTTTAAATTCTCGCGATAAGCTGTGATATGGAAAGAAATTAGTGGTTGAACCACATATAGTGGCATAACTCGAGAACCATTTATTCGATTTGGTTGAGGAACGTTTTAAAGAATTAAATATTAAGTAGCCTTCAACTTCATATAATACCATTTTCCATCCGTTCAGCGGTTTCGACGATATACGAGTATTACAAAATATTGCAAAAAAATTTGATTTTTTAATAAAATTTTAATATTTTTAAAATAAAACTCCCATAAAACAATCTAAAAATGAACAAATGTTATATTATTGATTTTATCGTAAAGTCTGTTCGGTCATGAATTAAACGAGCCCATTCCGAAGAAAATCGATGCATAATTTAAAAAGTTATAGCTAATTTAGTAAGGTTTTAACTTTAAAACTTTTTTATCGATGTAAAATTTACAAAAACAAACGTTAAAAGCTAAGATTGGAGATTTTGACGTTTTTTGACGTCTAGAATCAGAATCTATGCATTACAACAGAAACCCAAGAAAAAATGTTGTTTTTGTCGACCGGTGTAATTATTGGTAAATTTATGATAACCAGATATGGCGAAAATTAAGTTAAAATTACATTTATGATTTCTTATCTATCTACCTTTTTAACATGTAGGTTGCAGTGATGGAATGAGTTTGCATAACCGTGTATGTAAATTTGACTTTAAATTGGGTGTGGTAATAAGTAGTACGGTTTTGGCCATTACACAGAACTTATCACGGTATTTGCAAACGATTAACCTAGATATAATAAAGGCTTACGAAATCATAAAATTGGCAACGACTAAATTAAGTGACATGCGTAGAAATTCAGATGCGGAGTTTGATAAACTGTTTGAAAAATCTACACAACTTGCAAGAAGTTTTGGAATAGAAGCTGCACTACCTAGAAGAGTAGGCACTCAAAAGTATAGGGCTAATATTCCTGCCAAGGCGTTTTTTAGAACAACATTGTTCATACCATATCTGGACGAAGTAATATCACATTTAAATAAAAGATTTTCCGAACATGAAGCTATAATTACAAGTCTGTTTAATATCGTTCCGATACGAGTTGTAAATCTAATAAAGGAAGATTTCGAAGAAGTCACACTTTTTTACAAAAACGATTTAAAAAATTCAGCAAAATCTGTTTTAGCTGAAATAAGTATATGAATTGATTATTGGAAGCAGAAGAATGATAAGCCATCAAATACATTAGATGCTATTTCAGTTTGTGATGAGGACATGTTCCCAAGCGTTTTTACCCTTTTGCAGATACTGGCCACAATACCTGTGACAACGGCATCTGCTGAGCAAAGTTTCTCGACGTTAAGAAGAATAAAAACTTATCTCCGGAACAGAATGGAAGGAGAAAGGCTATCTTATCTGGCTTTGATGTCTATATACAAAGATGAAGTCAAAATCGATGAAATAATTGATATATTTCTTTAAAAAAATCGAAGATTACATTTTTAACTCTTACGTATTTTATTATAAAAAGTTTTACTGATCTCGTACTAAAGTACACATTTATATTTAGGAATAAAAAACTAAGGAACTTAACTTCCATTACCTACACAATAAACGCAATTTTTTAATTGTTTATCTTTGTTATGGAAAAAAAGGTTGGCCCGCCCCGAACCAAAATCCTGGATACGTCCCTGGTTGCTCAGCCCAATTCACGAACATACGATGCTTCTGGTGGTCAAGCGGCTTCAGTTCGTGCGTCAATTTGATCTTGTAAGGATGTAGTCCAAGATGTTTTCGCAAAATTCGCCACAACGACGTCACAGAGATGCCCAACGCTTGAGACACATTTGGGCTTTCTTCAACTGAAGCCTCAGCGACAGCAATATTCTCGACACTCCGGGCACTTCTTTGTCTCACTGGAACGGGAACATTTTGTACTGTGCCTGTGGATTCAAATTTTTCAACTAGACGCTAAATTGGTGATCTGCTAGGACGATTATGACGATCATAAATTGGACGTAGCGCTCTCAACGTTGAGGCCACTGACTCCGAATTTCGGTAGTAAATTTTAATAATTTCGACTCGTTGTTGGCTGGTATATCTTTCCATCATGAAATGGCAAACCTTACTGAAGAGAAATGTCAAAAGAGTGGCAAAAAACATGGCGTCGTTTGCTATCCCTGTCGGTCTACTTTTGTAGCGTCCCTGTTGAAAAATCCGTTATCTGTGGCCACAAGGCTTAACAACATAACTTGACTTATGCTCAAATTGCGTTTTTGATGCCACGATGTTCCCCATATTCGATTACATATTGTGACAAATTTTGGTGATGACACCTTGTTTAGTTTAGTTTAGATATAAGGCAAGACTTATTAGCACATCTCGCTGTGTCACTACATTTCATAACGTACATACACTGAGCCAAAAATTAACCTTATATAAGGTTAACTTAACCATAAATAAACATGATTTGGAGTCTACGTTATATAAGGTTAATTTGAACATTTTCTTGTTGACTGGTATTTAACAATAATAATATTTAATTAAACTATTTCATGGTTGAATTTTTTAACCATGAAAATTGTTAATATTATAATAATAATTGTTACTTTAACAATGCATTTTTGAATTTTCTAACCACGAAAATTGTTAATATTAACATTTCATAGTTAATTTATTGAAACAATGCATGTTCAATTTAACAATGAAATTGTTAATATTATTAACTATGAAGATTGTTATTGAAACGTTTTTTATTGTTAATTTAACTATTTAGTGGTTAGTTCATGTAACCAGAAACATAGTTGTTTCAATAATTTTTAATATTTATATCAAATAAAACAAGAAAAATTTAACTTTCGCATTTTTATTTTTTATTTTATTTACAAAATATATGTTAATATATATGTATGTATAAGAAACACCTGAAAAGAAAAAAAAAACAAAAAGGTTAGAAAATATAAGTATAAATGTAAAAAAGGGTGCAATTCTAAGAAGATCTTTTGACTTTTTACCTAAATTCTGTAGTTCAAAGAGCATAAGCATTTACCGATGGGCTGATCTGATGGAAAAATCTGCTCTGTGACTATAAGTTAAGTGCCTACGTTTCTGTGCTTGACCAACATGTGATCAGTCCCCGCTCAAAAGGTGCCGTCCACGTAAACTCCCTGAATCTTTCGATTATTAAGGGCCCAGGACGGTTAGGCACTTAGTTTGGGGTACTGAGCTTAGTCCGATCTTACGGCAAGCTTAGAGGAGAGAGGAGATTAATAACAAAGGCAATCTGATAGAAAGCCGATGTCCCACCAAAATCATAATCGGAATAGATATAAAAATCAAGGATTGGGTAAGTCAATGGATGATACTTCAAGGAAGTGCACTGAATTGTATATTAAAAACAAGTAAGAAAGTTTCAGTCGGGTAAACCGACCAAGGTATAGTTGTTATTAAAGAATCAATATTTCACTAAATGTTACTCTTTGTGTGGGAGGTACCAGAAGGAATGGACCAATATGGCCCATCTTTGAACTTAACCGGAGATAGAAAAAAATATTACCGTATACCAAATTTGAAGTGAATCGGTTACTCTTTTCGAGAGTTATCGTGCGCACTAGCCAGCAGACAGACGGACGGACATATCTCATTCGACTTAAAATGACCCAAAACTAATAGGTATGCGCTGAACATACTTAGGGTCTTAGATCACTCCTTCAATGTGTTACACTTTTGGCCCGTTGCAAATGATATATACCCTCGTATTACTAAAATGAGGGTATACAAAAACAAATGTATGCATGCATACCACTTTTCCTGTAATTACTTCGCACACTACAACTAGTATTGGTACAGCTTATCAACAGTTTCTAGTATTGGCACAACTTACCAACAGATTCAAGGCCGGACTCCCAGCACAAGCAGCCGCAAGCCACAGAAAAAGAAACAACTGAAAAGAAAAAAACAAAAACATCGTTTATATGTATGTATGTAGGTATTACGAAAGCACTTCTAACAACATATGTATGTATGTACATTTAACAGTATCAACATCGCACAACAAAAAAAACTAACGTATGTATGTACGGCGTAGCAGCCACAAGTGTTCAAACGAAAAGACAAGATGAACACATACCCACACGTACACATCACTTCTCTCCGTATGTTTGCTTGCTGCTGCATATACTTACGTACATACATTGTTGTTGGTTGTTTTTTCATGCTCAGTTAATGCGACAGCGTGTACATATTTTTTTCCACTCTTAACCACTGAATTTCCCAATTTTAATGGCATAATCACAAAAAATAATATTAATATTACATTCGCCTTTACTATAATTAAACAGGCACAAAACACTATTAACATTTTTAACACACATATTTTATTATTTCACTTTTTAAATACACATATGTACATACATACTTATGAATGTAGTTCTTTACAAAATGTTTTACTACTTACCTCTATACCAACAACTTCCGACAACAGCACTAGTCCCATCGACTATTCAACACCAACTGAACTCCCGCACTCGATCAAGCACCAAAGCTGGCATTTGGTGGTGTTTTGAATGAGCGAGATAAATTCTCTTATGACGACAGTCGCATTCGTTTCAACTTCGTTTAACTTAATACTCAACTTCGTCTAACACAAAGCAGTTGAAAAACGTCGACCACAACAGAGCCGATTTGTTGTTTATCTCATAAACACTCAACTTCTAGATGGTCCTTCGCTCTCTTAAGCAAATTTCTCGAGTTACGAACGATTAAATTTTTGACATTAGTAGTTAAGAGAAAAAAGAGCACAAATTTGTTTTTATTTTTTATACATACTTTTGGCATTTTTCCTCAAACATTTCACTTTACAATCACAATTGGAGCAAACACAATTGATTTTTAGAATAAAATAGCAAAAAACACATCTTTAAATCGGCAAATTAAATCTTGAGAGCTAACAAGAGAGTGCCAAAATATCTCGAAGAGAGCAAAACAACTGTCAAAAATTTAATCGTTCGTAACTGTCACTTTTTAAAGAGTACGACGGACCATCTATTATTTTGAGTGTTTATGGTTTATCTCGCACATTTTTCTGCCTCTCTCTCAAAAAAACCAACCATATATAATGTTAACTTAACCATTTTTCATGTACATTTGAACTTATATAAGGTTATTTTTGTCTTCGTAATCAAACATTTACCATGAAAAATTTGACCAGACACATGGTTAAAAAAATCATTGTATTTTCGGCTCTGTGTAACAGCATATCTCACATTTTTCCTTGGAAAACTATACATGTGTTTTTATTCCCCAGTTATCTTTGAACTATTGAAGATATAAATTGTAAGAAGTCGTAACAGCATATCTGAGTTGTGTTATTATTCCAAATTGAACTAAGGCATAGCACAAATGCATAACTCTACTTATGATGTTATTCCAAAATCTAATATTGACTACTGAATGTTGTAAATTTCGAAATCATCCTTTGATTTATCAGTCGATATATTCTACAAAATATAATAAAATTCATTTTTTAAGAACGACATGACTCGAGTTGTGTGTTTTGTAAAAAAAAACATAAAACAGTTTTTAGCCTATTACATTTATAATTAAAATAATTATATAAATGTGTTCGTATTAATTCATTTCACTTCCAAGTCCTGAGAAATTGCAGGCGTAAAATTCAAAATAAGTTTATAAATATTTTTGCTATATCGATTCAAACTTTTAAAATGCTCTCCTGAAAACTTGCAAAAACACACATATGCTGTTATGCCTTGTGACCACAGATATGTTACCCCCGATTTGACATGTAAAAGCTGTAGGAACTGTATTTTATATCCGATCAGTACGAAATTCGACAGAAAGAGGTTTCTTATTACTTTAAGGAACTCTGCCAAATTTAGAAAAAATCGACTCAAATTTAGATATAGCCCCTGTATATATGTTACTCCAGATTTAACGCGTAAGCGCTGTAGAAACTGTTATTTAATTCCCATCAGTAGGAAATTCGACAAAAACAAGTTTTTTTCCACGAATAAAAACTGCCGTTTTTGGGGAAAACCGGTTCAGAATTAGTTTCTTAATTTAGAAGCGAATATTACTAAATTTGTAGAAAATCGGTTCAGATTTAGATATAGTCACATATATATGTTCGTGTCTATTTAGAAGTTAAGCTCTACTGAAACTGTATTTTTATACCCTACACCACACTGTGGTACAGGGTATTATAAGTTTGTTTCACGGCAGATGTTTGTAACACCTGAAAATAACACAGCTAGACCCACCTTAAAGTATACCGATCGACTCAGAATCACTAGCTGAGTCGATTTAACGATGTCCGTCCATCCGTCCGTCCGTCCGTCTGTCCATGTAAAGTTGTTCGTCGACTACAGGTCGCAATTTCACTCCGATCGTTCTGAAATTTTGCAGTTTAGAGTATTTCGCGGCTGTGAAGCTGTATTTTACATCCAATCGTTTTGAAATTTAGAATGGTAGAGTTTCTTGATCCATGAACCAACATTACCGAATTTGAAAAAAATCGGTTAAGATTTAGCTATAGCTCCCATATATATGTTTCGTCCGATTTGGCCCTATAGTCCTATAGAAGCTGTATTTTACATCCGATCGTTTTGAAATTTAGAATGGTAGAGTTTCTTGATCCATGAACTAACATTGCCGAATTTGAAGAAAATCGGTTAAGATTTAGCTATAGCTCCCATATATATGTTTCGTCCGATTTTGCTCTTTAGTCCTGTAGAAGCTGTATTTTACATCCAATCATTTTGAAATTTAGAATGGTAGAGTTTCTTGATCCATGACCAACCACTACCGAATTTGAAGAAAATCGGTTAAGATTTAGCTATAGCTCCCATATATATGTTTCGTCCGATTTGGCCCTTTAGTTCAATAGAAGCTATATTTTACATCCAATCGTTTTGAAATTTAGAATGGTAGAGTTTATTGTTCCATGTACCAACACTACCGAATTTGAAGAAAATCGGTTAAGATTTAGCTATAGCTCCCATATATATGTTTCGTCCGATTTGGCCCTTTAGTTCAATAGAAGCTATATTTTACATCCAATCGTTTTGAAATTTAGAATGGTAGAGTTTCTTGATTCATGAACCAACATTGCCGAATTTGAAGAAAATCGGTAAAGATTTAGCTATAGCTCCCATATATATGTTTCGTCCGATTTTGCTCTTTAGTCCTGAAGACGCTGTATTTTACATCCAATCATTTTGAAATTTAGAATGGTAGAGTGTCTTGATCCATGAACCAACACTGCCGAATTTGAAGAAAATCGGTTAAGATTTAGATATAGCTCCCATATATATCTTTCGTCCGATTTGACCCTTTAGTCCTATAGAAGCTGTATTCTACATCCAATCGTTTTGAAATTTAGAATGGTAGAGTTTCTTGATCCATGAACCAACACTACCGAATCTGAAGAAAATCGGTTAAGATTTAGCTATAGCTCCCATATATATGTTTCGTCCGATTTTGCTCTTTAGTCCTGTAGAAGCTGTATTTTACATCCAATCATTTTGAAATTTAGAATGGTAGAGTTTCTTGATCCATGAACCAACACTACCGAATTTGAAGAAAATCGGTTAAGATTTAGCTATAGCTCCCATATATATCTTTCGTCCGATTTGGCCCTTTAGTTCTATAGAAGCTATATTTTACACCCAATCGTTTTGAAATTTAGAATGGTAGAGTTTCTTGATCCATGAACCAACATTGCCGAATTTGAAGAAAATCGGTAAAGGTTTAGCTATAGCTCCCATATATATGTTTCATCCGATTTGGCTCTTTAGATCCAATCGTTTTTATACCCTACACCACACTGTGGTACAGGGTTATTTAAGTATAAAATGTCCCAAAAATAAATTTATGTAAACAATTTATATATGAATTACAAAATTTATATATCAGAGTTATTCAATATTACGAGAGTGGTGTACGGTATTATATAGTCGGCCCCGCCCGACTTTAGCCCTTCCTTACTGGTTTTTATTAATTCGCATGGAACAAACAACATTTTAACCTTTCCTTTTTGAGACAAATCGAGCAACTATTTTAGAAACGAAAATAATTTATGTAATTATGAGCTAAATTTGTAAGCTCTTTTTAAAAAAATTTTAATGCTTTAAAAATATTTTTTTTCGATGTTTTTAAAAAAAATTATTATTTTCTCTCAATAAGTTAGCAAAAATAACAACAAAAATTTATTTAAAAACAACAATCTGAAAAATGCGAATGTCAAAACACTTTTACATACTGTATATTTCTCTAAGAAATTTCTTGTATTCTTTCTTCGCTGACACAGATCGTCCTTTAAAGGTGAAGCCAATTTTCGTATTCCAGGCCATACGAGTATGTAGAGCAACTCTCGCATCACTGCATTAATATGTATTCATGAACCATTTATTTTCCTTTTGTTTTTGTAGAAAGTTCCTCAAGGTTTCATTTAATGTAAGTCGTGAATGAGTTTGTGTGCTTTATTGTCATGTTGAGGACGGTAAATGCGCGTGATTTGTGTTGTACGGGACAAGTTCATAAGTTACCTGTCATTTCGTGGAACTATTTCAACTTGTTTTCTGTACTTTTTTGGCAGTAAATATTACTTTTCTCATCTTCTATGCTGCATATGAAGAAATATAGCGGCGAGATAGTTGATGATGATGAAGAAAATTGTCATCACATCCAAAAAATACAAAAGGGAAATAGAACATCAAATTCAATGGAGTTTTCAAGAATATCTTTAATTCTGTGTAAAAATGTATAGTTCTGTAGATGGAACTTAGCTATAATTGAGCCATTTCGAGAAATAGTGATAATTCTGTATAAAAATATACAGTTCTGTATATGGAACTTAGCTATAATTGAGCCATTTCGAGAAATAGTGAGTGTTAATGCCATTGCATAAAAATAAATAAAACACGATTTTGTTTGTTATAATTAATGATAAAAAAATAGAGCCGAAAGCTTTATTTAAAAGATTTTGGTGGTTTGTTAAAAACAAATTTAACTTAAGTGTACAACAATATGTCAATACGCATCGAAATGCAAAAAGAGCAACGAAATGTTATGCTGCTGTCGACTTAAGAGATCGTAAGTGATTGAAAAGAGGGAGAAAGTTGGGGGCATGTTAGTGAAAAATTAGAGCCCTGAAAGTTAGGCTGAAAAAATCACTCACATCGCATAAGGTGTTAATAAACTTTGTTCAGCATTTTCTTAGCTACATTATTGCAAAATAAAGTTAACCAAGTCTGAACTAGTTGTTGGACAAAAGCTGATGACACCTTTTTCGAGGGGCCCACTGATTTTCAGAAACTTTGAAAGGCCCACAAAAAAAATGGTCACCAATATCGCCAAACCGAGTATAGGGTTATTCGAACCTATACTGTCAAGTCCGTGTATTTTTCAAAAAGTATCCATTTGTTGCATAGTGTAATTTAATGACTTTCAAACTCAAACAGTGAGAAATTGTTGATGTTAAGTAAATATTTTTATCATCAACAGCATAAATAAGGAGCTCTGTTGATTGCTCACATAGTTGGAACTTATTTGTTCACTAAATATTTATTTTTCGAATGCGTGTAATTGCATAAATTCTATTTTTTATTAGCTCTTTCCAAAGCGTTCAAAATACCATTTTGCAAAATTCCATGCCGATACTTGAACTTTCAAAATATTATTTGAAAAATTCCATTCCAATATCAATAACATAGAGCAATAACAGAATAAAACAGACTACTAAAGTGTGGATTAACTTTGAATAATCGGTAAAGAAAAACTAAAGTAGGGTGGAGCCCAATATATGATACCATCTTCTATGTTTAGGTTTAGGTAATGGTGGCAGCCATCTTGCCGCTTACATAGACAAATGTACGTCCACACAATGTAAGTGTGGTATCACTGTGTGGTATACAAAGTTATCAGTACCCAGCGGCGGGTTGAATTCAGCTATGTTTTTTGTGGTTCACCGAGTTGAGATTTTGGTCCATATATCGTGCGACCCATCAAATTAAAGGAATTTTGCGTAGATTTCAAATATGGTGTGAAACAGTTGAAGCCTCAATATGGAAAACTTCTGACCAAAGTGTTTTGCGTAGTATTGTACTGTATTGTTTCGTTTTAAAAGTTTATTGCATGTATTTGTCAGAAGAGTTTCCTTCGTTGACTTCTAAAATAATATTATCATCTTCGTCAAAAATGTCATAAAAAATACCGCATAGATATATCTTTGTTTAATATATCTTCGTTTAACTTTATATATTACTCTTAAAAATATTGTCATCAACCAAATTTCGTTTCAGTCGACTATTTCGATTAATCGGACCCTAAAGTCGACTTTTCCATAGTCGATTAAAATAAAATTAAACCAGTTTAAAGTACGCTGATTTTTGTGAAATTATAGACAAATGGAAATATGAAAAACGTGGCGAAACTGAAATGAAAATACTAATCGAGTTCCAAAAAATGTGTTCCAGGTAGCGATCGTGCAATTTTAAATCTACCTTAAAATGTATGTATAAATATAGTCCTCATGTGATATAAATATAGTCCTCATAGAAATCGTGATAATTATAAGTTGATACATTACGATAAAATCAAAAAAGTGCTTTATTTTAAAGGCTATATGTGTTTCGATTAATCGATACCAAAAGTCGATTTCAGCATAAAGTTGGAAAAATTGACCACGAAATAATAGTTTTTAGCCTCATAATCGATCGTCGACTAAAGTCAATTTCGACTTATCATTCTCTAGTATACATATCGTTGGTGCGCCGACGAAAACTCCTATGTGTAATTCTTCAATTTTTTTTTATTTCCGAATTAGAATGTTCTAACGGTCATACGACTACTCTCCAAAGCATTTTGCGCTATCTTCGCCGGTTCAGAAGTTACCAAAAACTCCTATGTGTACCCCTCTATAGAAATGCGCCGACAAAAACTCCTATGTGTTGTAGGCTTAACGTGTCCCAAGGATTAGAAGGTTGGCTTATATTCATACCAAAAAACGCCTAATGGGGTTTTGTTCAGAATAATCCCCTTTATTAGACAATGAATATTTTAAAATCGGATCTGCTTCCATTCGCGAGTTATCGCGAAAAGAGTACTATTACTCAAAACGAACGTAATAGCTTTGATTTGTAAAGAACAACGGGGAAATTTAGAACTGTAACACAATTTTTTTTAAATATGATCATTTGTAAGACGCTTTGTAACGTCCGCGATATTTGCAATGTTTTTATATTGCGAATTTCTGTAAACCATAAAATCGACTTACACCGCCAAATTTTTCCAAAACTATTATACCGAATTTAATAAGATCAATATATTTGCATTCTATGATCTCTGAGGAATAGATTAATATCAGCATTTCCGCGAAAAATATCCCTCGACGAATAAATTTTGTACAAAAAAATTAAGTTCGGAATTATTTTATATATATGTTACCCTCGATTATACACGTAAGCGCTGTAGAACCCGTATTTTATAGCCGATAAGAACGAAATTCGGCAGAGAGAGTTTACTTATTTCACGAACAAAACTACCAAATTCGGAAAAATTCTGTTCAGATTTAAAGAAAGTCCCAATATATTTGTTACACCCGACTTGACTCTGTAGGAACCGTGTTTACATCCGATCAGTACGAAATTCGGCAGAGAGAGTTTTCTTATTACATGAATGAATACTGCCAAATTCTTATCGCAATGCCTATTTTCGCATTGTTATGGAGGTGTAGGGTAGTATGTATAAAGTCGGCCGCCCGACTTTCTGTCTTTCCTTACTGGCTTATATTCGATCAGTTCGAAAGTCGGCAGAAAGAGGTTTCTTATTACATAAAGAAACACTGCCAAATTTGGGTAAATCGGTTATGTTTTAGCCCCGATATATATCGTTCACTTATGTCAAGACTGTCCTAACTCCAAATTGAAAATTGTCGAGATGTGTAACTTTAAGTCCGTATATGCCAAATTAGGCGAAAATCTGTTTAGATTTGGATATAGCACAGATATATATAATTTCATCCCGAGTTGGTATCAAAGCGCTACAGAAGTTGTACTTTACTTTCGATCATTAAAAAATTTGGCAGAAAGAAGTTTCTTAATACAGATTAATTTGGGGATAATTTGTTTAGATTTAGATACACCCACATACATTTATAATTGCATATTTAGTATTTAAGAGCTATTGAAACTCTATTTTGCGTCCGATCTTTATATAATTTGGCAGAAATTAGGCTGATCTCCAAGTTGATGAAAATCTGTTGAAATTATGTATGGTTCCATATATTTTCTATGTTCCTTCCGATTCGTGATCTTTGAAAGAAAATACTGCATTTTAAGGATACTCTTTCAGATCTAGTTTATTATGATCTTTGGAATCAGCCTTGATGAGGAGGTGGATCTAAGTACTTTGTTAACTGAAACAAAAACAATTATTCCAAATTATTATCGAAATGCGGTATTTTTAGGGAGGTGTATGGTATTATATAGTAGACCCCGCCCAACTTTATGTCTTTCCTTACTGGTTTTTTGATAACTTGTGGGGTTTGTAGATTTGCTAAATTAGGTACAACTTTTTAAATTATGTTTCTATTTTCTTCAGAATGGTCTCATTTTATTCATTACCGATCAGACTTAGCGATAAAAAAAACAAGTAAGAAAGTTCAGTCGAGTAAACCGACTAATGAATCCCCTCACCTTGAGTCTCAAAAAATTATTAGTAAATTTATTTATTTTTTTGTTTTATTTAAATTATTATCAATTTAAATTGCATTTAATAACTTTAAAGTTCAAAGCTGTTTACTTTTGGTACAAATGGTCAATTTGTGTTAGAGGTATCAAAAGGGCCGTCCCAATAACGGTCACTTTTCTCTGGACTCTAGGTAGTATAAAAGCATTACACCGTACAAAATTTCAAGTATTTATATGCATTGGTATTAAAGTTATAAGCTTTTACTTTTTGTGTAAAATGGTCCATTTGTGTGGGAGGTACCAAAAGGGGCGTGCCAATTACGGACTCTAGACTCTAGGTACTATAAAAGCATTCAATTTACTTCACTTAGTTATAAGCTGGTAACTTTTGGTACAAAATGGTCCATTGTGTGGGAGGTACCAAAAGGGGCGTGGCTGTAATGTCGATTTGTCTAAAATTTCAAGTCTTTGTATGCACTGGTAATAAAGTTATAAGCTATTAACTTTTGCTTCAAAATTTTTCATTTGTGTGGGAGGTACCAAAAGGGGCGTGGTAACTTCGCCTATTTTTCTCGAGGTAATATTGACTAATAAACTAATACTAAGTGTAGAATTTCAGAGGATTCAAATAAGTAGTATAGAAGTTATTAAATAATCAATATTTCACTAAATGTTAACCCTTTGTGGGGAGGTACTAGTTGGAGTGGACCAATATGGACCAACTTAGCCAGAGATAGAAGAAAATATTACCATATACCAAATTTGCGGTAGCGGTTAAAAAAGCCAAACGATTTTATGAAATTTTAAACAAATGGTTTCTTACTCCGTTGGCTTACTCTACGTGTTTAAGTACAATCGTTATAAATATAGAGCGAGCTCTTTGTTTTTGAAGCACCCAATTGGCCTGGTCCACACACTGTTCACATCAGCAATATTTTCGGAAGCAATCTTTTCGAATGACTTTTCGAGAACGCACGGGTGTTTTTACATATTATACCGACCCAGTTTTTTTTAATTTCTACTCAGATGGCCGGATATGTCGACCGAAAAAATCAGGCAATGGCCAAAATGTTCTTTTTGCGAACGACCCGTATCGTTTCATGCCTATGTTTGCTAAAGCCTGTAATACCAATTGTTAGAAAAAACATTTACACATCATAACTAATTTCGGTATTACAATTTAATCACCTTGTACCAGTAATTTTCTGGCCATAATATTATTCTTAAGTTCATATTTTGGAGCTGTACAGACAAATAAAAAGTTGAAGGAACTAAAAATAGAGGACCCTTGAACACATATTATTGTTAGCTTGTCCAGCTCGTCCAATTATAAAACCAGTTAGGAAAGACAAAAAGTCGGGCGGGGCCGACTATATAATACCCTACACCTGCCTCACAATGAATAATGGGCATTGCGATAATAATTTGGAATAATTGGTTTCTTTTCAGGTACCAAAGTACCTAACTCCACCTCCTCATCAAGGGTTATTCCAGAGGAATTTATGATGTTGACCATAATAAACTAGATCTAAAACGATCTTAAAGTTCTATTCGATATTCTATTTAAACATCGTTCATAGATCAAGAATCGGAAGGATCAAATAGATGGTGCTATACAGAATATAAACAGATTTTCATCAACTTGGATCAAAAATCTCATTTCTGCCAAATAATATAAAGATCGATCGATAAAATACAGTTTCAATAGCGTTAAATACTGCATAGGCAGGAACGTAGTATATATATGGCTATATCTAAATCTGAACCGATTAAATCCAAAAAGAAGTGCTAGTTCCTAAATTATGAAACCTCTCTCTGCCGAATTTCGTACTGATCGGATATAAAATACGGTTTCTACAGCGCTTACATATCAAATCGAGTAAAACATATATGGGGGCTATATCAAAAACTGAACGGATTTTCACCGAATTTAACAGTGTTCAAGCGCGTAACAAGAAAACTCTCTCTGCCGAATTTCGTACTGGTCGAATATAAAATTCGGTTTCTACAGCGCTTATATGTAAAATGGGGTGTAACATATATATGGGGGCTATATGCCGAATTTGGCAGTGTTTATACATAGATCATGAAAGAAAACTCTCTCTATTGAATTTCGTACTGATCGGATATAGAATACGGTTTCAACAGCGCTTTCATGTCAAATCGGGTGAAATTTATATATGGGGGCTATATCTAAACCTGAACTGAATTTCCCCGAATTTGGTATTTTTCATTCATGTAATTAGAAAACTCTCTCTGCCGAATTTCGTACTTATCGAATATAAACACGGTTTCTACAACGCTTACATGTCAAATCGGGGGTAACATATATATATATATATATTGGGACTATGTTTAAAGCGGAACCGATTTTCTCCGAATTTGGCAGTGTTCATACATGTAATAATAAAACTCTCTCCGTTGAATTTCATACTGATCGGATATAAAATACAGTTTCTACAGCGCTTACATGTCAAATCTAAACCGATTTTCCCCGAATTTGGTAGTGTTCATTCATGTGATAAGAAAATTATGTATGCCGAATAAACCCTGTACTACAGTGTGGTGTAGGATATAATGAAATTATATCCGTTTAAAACGCATAAATTAAATTATCTTGAAACACACACAAATTGACTACTCATAATGCTATGTGATTATATGTATCGTTTTACTCAATAATTGGGGACCACACATTGCTTCTCGCGCAGAATGATCAAGAGTAATTGTTTGTGTGCACATACATTCAGCCACATTCTCCCTTACACGCAAATATGTACATTGTTAATGTTATTATAGAGCTTAGCTTCATAATTGCAATAAGATGTCTGGTCTCTCTCACTCTCTCTCCATCGCATTGGCAACCTCGTGCAACCGTGCATACAAGTAAATACAGATAACACTCGTAGTTCTTAGCCTTGTAGTAACAACCTCAGGCATAGTATGGGTAGGAGTTTTGTTTGAATTATAAGATTTAGAAGACTTAACTGTGTAATTGGCATGAGTGGGTTTGTGTATAGATATATACTTAAGCCATTTGTATCTGTTTGTGTAGAATCGTGTGATTTAACCAAGATACTTAAATTGAATTTCTTTGTTAGTATATACCACTTGTGCCGGCAATTATGCAAATACGAGAAACTCATATATGATGAGGTGACCTTTGTGATTATTTAATAACTTATTATTTAATAAATTACTTAATAAATTAATTACTTAATAAAATTCACGAATATTCGAGTTATAGCCAAAATACATTAGATTTTTGTCTGGTAAATAATATACATATGTCTGAAGTGTCGATTTATCACAATTTAGTTCAAATTTTTGCATTATTTTATCCCCTCACCTTAGAGAGGAGGATATATTTCATTTGCTACGAGGCAAAATTGTAACACATCGAAGGAGTGACCTAAGACCCTAAGTATGTTCGGCGGATATCCGTTTTGGGTCATTTTAAGTCGAATGAGCAATGTCCGTCCGTCCCTCTGTCTGTCTGTCTGCTGGCTGGTGCACACGATAACTCTCGAAAGGAGTAACCGATTGAGTTCAAATTTGGTACGTGGTAATATTTTCTTCTATCTCCGGCTAAGTTCGAAGATGGGCCATATTGGTCAACTGTTTCTAGTACCTCCCCCACAAAGGTTTAATATTTAGTGAAATCTTGATTATTTAATAACTTCTATACTACTTATTTGAATCACTGAAATTCTACACATAGTATTAAATAACCAGTCACTCTCCTTTTGGTACCTCCCACACAAATGGACAATGTTGAACCAAAAGTTAATAGCTTATAACTTTATTACCAGTGCATACAAAGACTTGAAATTGTGTACAGTGTAATGGTTTAATAGTACCTACAATACAATGACAAATCGACATTATTGCCACGTCCCTTTTGGTACTTTCTACTCAAATGGGCCATTTTGTACCAAAAGTTACCAGCTTATAACATTAATACCAGTACATACAAATACTTGAAATTTTGCTTTTATAGTACCTAGAGTCCAGAGAAAAATGGGAGTTATTGGAACGCCCCTTCTTGTACCTCCCACACAAATGGTCCGTTTTTACCAAACGTTAACAGCTTTTAACTGTAATACCGATGCATATAAATACTTAAAATTTTGTACAGTGTAATGCTTCTATAGTACCCAGAGTCCAGAGAAAAATGGGCGTTATTGGCACGCCCCTTTTGTTATCTCCCACACAAATGGACCTTTTTGTACCAAAATTAACAGCTATTAACTTTAATAACAGTGCATACAAATACTTGAGATTTTCTAACATTGTATGCTTTTATAGTACGTAGAGTCTGGAGAAAAGTTGCCGTTATTGGCGCGCCCCTTTTGGTTCCTCCCACACAAATGGACCTTTTTGTACCAAAAGTTAACAGCTTTTAACTTTGATGCCAGAGCATATAAATACTTGAAATTTTGTACAGTGTGATTCTTTTATAGTACCTAGAATCCACAGAAAAGTGGGCGTTATTGGCAGCCCCTTTTGGTACCTCCCACACAAATAGAACATTTTGTACCAAATGTAAACAGCTTTTAACTTTAAACCAGTACATACTTCACACTTATTAAATGCAATTTAAATTGATAATAATTTAATTAAAACAAAAAGAAAAATTACGAATATTTTTTGGGACTCAGGGTGAGGGGATGCATTAGTCGGTTTACCCGACTGAACTTTTTTACTTGTTTAATGACATTTGATAAAAGCTTTAACATTTCCGCCGAACATTTGAATATGAATCGTAAAAATCGTAATACAAATTCTCATGCATACGATACGAGTACATATACAATTTTAATCCATTATTTGAAATAGTTTTCAACTATTTTAAATTGTTGTATTTTGAATCACTTATGAAATATATTTTAACGGTATATAAATACAAAAAAAAGCTTAAATTGTGTACAAATTGCATACCTAAAAACCTCACATTTCACAAAATGCTAATTCCAAACATTATCCCAGAAAACTTTATACCAAATGAACTGGGAACCAATTAGAAGGCAACCAATATTCAAACAATTAAATTCAACAGAACAATTCACTTATTAGAGTAATAGTTAGAATGTAAAATATTTGATATTTTCTTGTGGGTACAGAAAATTGTTATATGTGTATATTTTTGTGTTTGCCAATAGTTGCATATTTTTCAAACGTGTGCCGAGAATATTAAATATTTATTAAATTCACATGCGAATGAACACAAGTGGATCGATTCTCCCATTTCAAAGTAAGTATGTTCTGTGAAAACCATAGTTTTTCGATAGAGACCATCCAACAGTTTTAAATTTTGTGTGTAGTTATTTAATACTCTCTTGTTATTGGCATAAGGGATTACCAACAAATTTAAACAGAGTCGAATTTAGAATTTTCTAAAGGCAAAAACGCAATCTTCATAAGGATGGGTAGGACGTTTAAGCATACTTTACAATGGTGGTATCGAAGCTTCACATGTTAGCAAATTACATTGCTTGTAGTTAATTGTTCATTTTGTCACTTCGTTTTTAACACCTCTAAATATTGATCTGAGACCCCATAAAGTATATATATTCTTAATCGTCTTAAAATTCTAAGACGATTTAGCCATGTCCGTCTGATGTAATCACGTTACAATCCCTAATATTTGAGCTATGTTGCTGAAATTTGGTACATATGCTTATTTTATCAGCATTTATGTTGGGATTGAAAATGGGCAATATCGGTCCAATTTTCGATATAGCCCCCATACATATATGGCATCTCCCCGATATAACTGGGGTTTTTTATACCCAGTATCCTCACACGAGCAACGGTAGTCATAGATCCATGTTTTGATATAGCCCCCATACAAAGGTCCCTCTAGATTTGACTTCTTAACCCCACAAAATCCTCAAATTTCAACGAATTGGGCTGAAATTTGGTATAATGAGTTTATTAGTACCCGAAATTATTCACGGGCCATCCATAGTGGAGGGTATATACGATTTAGCATGGCCGAACTTAACGCTTTTACTTGTTATTCATTCTAACAATTGCAAATCTTTAAAATTTAATAAAGAAATATTTATTGTTCAGTTTCGACTGAAGCAATACAGTGCTTCTAGTTAATCAGTTATTTGACAATAAATCTTAAACAGATGGTTACATAACTTGTTAGACACAATTTTTCTCAAAAATTTACATATAATTTATCTTTATAGATTTGATCATATTTCAGTGTAACGTCAACACATCAACAACATTATCGCACGCATAAAAGTTTCGATAAATCTAACAGAGTGTAAGTAATGGGAAAACTCATTGATTTATTAACAACGATTTGCAGCGTTCCATTTAACTTTCCTCTTGTGGTATTTTTGTGTTTTCTTCTATAAGCTTTGTTTTTGTTGGATTTTCTCTAAAAATTTCTGTTTGTTTTCTCAGAAGTCTGTTGAACCGATTCGTTTCGATTGAAAGACTAAGTGTCTCCAGTCAAGGAAAGAGGCCGACAAACGTTGACGTTTCCAAACCGAAAAGATTATCTTTCGATATTATATTGTTATTTGAATGATTGTTTGGTTTATCTATGAAAATTGATTTTTTAAAGAGTATATTTAATAATGGTATTGAAGGTTTGGTCGTTGCAGCTGCCATGGAAAGATTTGAGAAGTATATACTCTACAAGAAGAAAAGTAGCAGAGCTTTTAATTGGTATTATTATCTTCGAAATACGTAATGCGGTTAGGAAGATAGGGCTAATTTATCAACAAATGATAATTTTGAAAAAAAAAAACCTTTGAGACAGGTAATTTTGGAGTTCGTACAGCAAAAATTACAATGAATTTTGAAAAACTAAAAACGGCATAAAATTCATTTAATTCATCAAATTTTATAAAAATTATTATTTATTAAACAAGGGTAATTTTTAAAAAGTGTGTTTTCGATTCATTTTCTTTGAAATTACCCTCTACTATATTAATATATGTGCACCAAATTCATTTTATTGATTTTCAAGTTAAGCACATGTATTTCTGTTTGCTTGCTTGCTTTTATTCGGTCTGCAAATCTTTTATGATTCTAACTCGGATATTCTCCCGGCTTCAATATCATTTTGTTATAATAGGGTGGAGCGCGGTTATTTGCTTATTTGCTTTAGCCTGCAGTGCAAAAAAGCAAATTCCCGCGCTCCGCCCTGTATATTATTATAGAAAACAAAAGCACAGACCAACAGTAAATAACAACAACACATACAAACACATGAGGTACGATGACGTCGGCATTAGCCGTTGACAAAACTACATTTGTTTTCGTGGCTCGCGATGCGAACCCAAGCAAAAAACAAAAATGTATTGGTATGAGAGTTTTGGTATGTTGACCAGTGTTGCCACAAGAGAAATTTTTTTCCGACCAAAATCTTCCAAAAAACCGACCAAAATTCGTTGTATCCGACCAAATTTATAAATGTTTGGAAAAGTTGTCCGTCCGAATCGAATATACTCTAAATCTTGGATCTCATTCAATGCTATAAGAGGAAAAACATATGGAATGGCTCGATTAATTGATTCTGTATGAAATTCGTTTTTAAGTATGGTGTAAAGAAATAAAATTGGTTAGGATCCTTCTATGTGGCCTATATGAAAATATGGGCCGTTATGGTCCCAAACAACTACTGATATTATTATTCTAGATTGAACAGTGACAGAGGAATATGGATAAATCCTAATATCTAAAAGCCAATTTATAAATTGCGAAAATAATGTGTAAAAATAAAAATGAAATTCTACATTTAGAAATAATTTTAATTATATTTTCTTGCTATTTTGTTTTTAATGCAGAGTGTAAGATAATGCACATTTTAACATTTCATGGGGAATTTGTATTGAGTTTTTCTTAATTTATGTTAGACGCCAAAAAAGAAAGAATACCCTGAAGTTGTATGACTTAGTATGTGACAAATAAGAAAAGGATGGAAAATTGTTCACAGAAGGTGTTATTTATAATATTCTAAGTTTTGTTGAACTGATTTCAACGTTAAAACTATTTTTTAACTTCCAACGTTTCCAACGGTGAAAAGGTTTCATATCAATCTTAAAATTATTCTGTATTATATTACAACTTAAATATTCGAGAATAAAACCGACCAAAATTGAGTTGGTCGGTCCATCCGACCAGAAGGAAAATTTTTAAAACTTTCCGACCAAATTTGGTCGGAAATGACCAAAACGGCAACGCTGATGTTGACTTCGTTCGGCAAAATACGGGTTTGGTTAGTATTTCTTGTTAAAATCAATTTAGTACTTCCATAAGTATTTCAGCTGATTTATGTTAAAGACATACATTATTGCGATTGACTTCTGAAGATGATAGAGTGGTGTCTATCGAAACTGCAGTCAATTCTACAATTAAACTCTCTACCAATTTTTGTATTTGTTTTTGTATTACTTTTTTGCAATAGACGGAAAGTAAATGAAACATATGGTCTCGAACCAAATAAATTCTGACTGAATAACAAAAGCATAGACCAACAATAAATAACAACGAAAACAAATATTTTTTACATGGTGGTGTATAAATATGTGTTATAATTGGCAGCACACATACTGGATCATGATTTCTGATCAGTGACAACCGTTTCGATAGTTTTAGCTGCAATCGTTATAGAAAAACGGAGCTCTATAAGGTACATTTATACACTTGTGTGTATAATGAGAAATTTTGTTCAAAAATATATAATATTCAGAAATTTTTGTTTCAAATATATTGTATTCTAATCCAAACATATCAAAAAACGCAATTTTTCCGCGTGAGTAAACTTAAACCGATATTAATTTTGTCAGTCCTATGTTGATCTTAGACCCAATCGTTATATATAAAATCCTTTTTGTTTGTAAAGTATGATCTCCGAAACCATAAGAGCGAATGGGCTAAACATTGAACAGTAAGGACAATTTAGGGTCACATGTGTTTTATAATTATTTCCAACGTGATAAATGGTACCATGAAATAACCCCCAAATGAAATAAGACCCAATAAAAAAATTAAATAATTCCCAACAAATTTCCATGTAAATCGGGATTTATTTCATAATTTTTGTTGGGAGTTATTTCATAATGAAATGGAATATGTTCCAATGAGATTTATTTGGGAGTTATTTCATTCGTTTTGATCATTAGGTGTTATTCCATTTTTATTGGGCGGGATTAATGATTTTCTCCTCTGGGGTATGTCAAAAGATGGGTACGGGGACCACAGTTTTTTGCGTGGTTGGCATTCGGTCGACATTAACGATTATCTCCTTTGGTGTATGTCCAAAGACGACTACTGGGATCATTGGTTGCTATGCCAAGCAAAAAGACTTTGGTCCGCTTAGCCGGACCGTAGGCCGGCCACGTAAATAAACTGTGATCCACGTAGCCGTTCGAGCGATTTGACAGATATTAAAAATGTATGTATGATTTGTCTTTGATGGCGCTGTTGTGGACTTACGGTCAATATAATTTTTTGCAGATTTTTTCTTGAAACTCGGGATGTACGCATTTTTGAATGAAATATCAATGAATAACAAACAATACATTCCTGCTGGGGTCAGCTAGTAAAATATATATATTTGTGGTCACAATCGACAACCGCCTAAGTCGTCTTAAGAAAGATTTGAGTAATGTATGCTACCATATTCTACTAACGAAACTTTTTATTTACATTTCTCTAACGGTGTTTTTTAAAAAGATATAATCAAATCTATATTGACCTAAGTCGTAATGAAGCCCCATTACAAAGAAATAATCATTTTTTGTCGATCTGATATCAAACCATTATTTATATTAATTGTAGTTAAATTGAGGAAATTCCAAAGTACGTAGGATTTACGTCGCTAAGAAGTCAAATTCGCCTGTGACCTTTATTGTGGAATTATATAACTAGAAACATAGAACGAAATACCTTATTTTCATTAGGGAACATAAAGTAAAAATGCGTAAACTTGAGCTTGGTCGTTTAAAAAATGCGTCCCCTAGAGCGCGTTCTATGGACCCTACTACAAACTATAAGGAATATATGTAAATAAAAGTATAAATACAAGAAGTCTTTTTGGAAGGAATCTTTATACAGGGGCGGGGTTGGGCTATATCAAAGCATGGACGATTAAGTGCAATAAAAATGCCTATGTTTAGCTATATAAATTGAAAATGTGTTTTCTAGAGCGTCAAAAAGTAATATCGAACTGATGTGCTCCCCATTTGCAATTGGAATCGTCCCTAGCCTAGGAAGTGCCTCTGTACCAAATTTCGTAAAGTTAGCTTCATATTTGCGACCTGCACTTTGCACAATCGGACATTCTTGAAAATTTGTTCTTCGACTTAGGCTGCTATTTCGAGTGACCACTGATATATTCTTAACCATCGTACAATTCTAACGATGTGTCCGTCCATCTGTCGGTCGGTTTGTCTGTTGTAATCACGTTACAATCTACATATATAGCTGCATATAACTTGACTTATAAACGCTTAACCGCAAATTTCAACCGATCGAGCTGAAAATTTGTATTTTGGTATATTGTATTTATATCCAGTAAACTTCACACGAACCACGATCGCCATAGGTACATGTTTTGATATAGCCCTCATACAAACGACCATCTAGATTTTACTTATTAACGCAACAAAAACAAAAAATTTTAATTTCAAAAGTTGTGACGACCAAAAGTCTCGAAGATCTTTTTTGGCGACACTTAGATTAAGTCCTTAGAGTTTAAGCAGATGAATTAACACAATATATATAATTATACTTAAAATCTACATTTTATAAAAATTGTAGTTAATCCTTTTTTCCTGTCAACGGTATAAAGCGGTCTTAGGTTATTTGGCATAAACCTGCGCAGCGAACTTGTAAACAACTTACGGCTACGCAACAACAAAACACATGCGGAATTGTTTACCAGTTAAGATAACACGTGGAGTTGTTTTCAGTAAACAAGTTGTTTTGATAAACAACTCCTTTTGGAGTAAACAAGTTCCCGTTATTCCAATTGGGTATAAAGGCGACAAGCATCGAGGAAGACGGGACAGTCAGTGTGAACCAGTAGCCACGAATGGACGGTAAGTGTACAAGTGAACTAAGTGAATACTAGTGTGTGCATTTCGCTACCCGCCGATCCGAAACTCAGTGTACATTAGGGTGTGCCTTCCGCTACCTTGTGAATATAAACGTGCGTGTATTAGGGTGTGCCCTCCGCCACTCTCCCGTTCTAAAACTCAGTGTACATTGGGGTGTGCCATCCGCTACCCCTGTGACTAAAACCATACGTGTGTTAGGGTGTGCCTTCGCCACTCGCCCGTTTTAAAACTCGGTGTACATTAGGGTGTGGAGGGTATATAAGATTCGGCATGGCCGAACTTAACACCGCCTTTACTTGTTTCTGTTATGGAGGTTATACTCTATGGTGCGATAATAATTTGGAATAATTTGGAATAATTGGATTCGATTCAATAAACATACTTAATTGAAACGAACTTAGCTCCACCTCCTCATCAAGACTAGATCTGAAACGATAACCTAAAAATACTCAGTTATCTTTCATTTATGAAAAATCGGAAAAAACAAATAGACGACAAGGACTATATACAAAAAGTACAGATTTCATCAACTTGAATCAAAAACCTCGTTTCTGCCAAATTATATAGAGATCGGGCGTAAAATGCAGTTTCAATAGAGCTTAAAAACTAATTCGGCATGGGCTATATCTAAAAATTTTAGAAGAATTCGTTTCTAAATTAAGACACCTTTTCCTGCCAAATTTTGTAATGATCGGAAGTAAAGTACAACTTCTAAAACGCTTCATCGGGAGGAAGATACGAGTATATATGGGGGATATATTTAAATTAGAACCGATTTCTCCTAAATTTGCCAGTGTTTATTTGTGTAATATGAATCTTCTTTCTGCTGAATTTCGTACCGATCGGTTATAAAATACAGCTGTTTATCCGACTACATATCAAATCGATAGTAACATATACATCGGGGATATATCTAAATCTGATCTGATTTTCACTAATTTAAATAGGGATCGTCATTGAACAAATTCGTTGTTATGGGAGCATAATTGCGACGAGTACTTTGATTACAATAATACATCTACAGACAGACAGACGGACGAACATAGCTAATCAAACTCAGAAAGTTATTCTAAGTCGAAAGTTATAATAAAGAATGGGCCCATCTGTTCTTCTTTAGGGTATTACAAACAAATGAACAAACTCATAATAGCCTGGACCATACAAATTATGTAATAACTCAAAATCCGTTTATTTCTCATAAAAATATTCAGAAATAACCCATTGAAATTTATAGCAGGAACATTTTCTGGAAAAAACCTCGGCTAAAAATATTGAAATTTCATTCAGAATTGATTTTGATTTGAAAATTATTTTAACTTATGGTTCATTAAAAGTTTTTATTGCATTTTTTAGGTTTAATGGGGTGAGAAGCGGATCAACTGTTTTGAGAGAAAAAATCCCAAATGTCCTCTTTATTTCCTTCTTTGTAGTGCAGAGCATTTTCCGAGGCCTTCCGCTTAAAATTCTTCCCCGATATAATTAACCGTTCTATTTTCCTAGCAAATTTATTGTCAAAAACAATAGTTAACCTAAAGAAACATCTACGACAATAGGTTTCAACATGTTCGAAATTGAGCGCCCCAGTAGGTGAGTAGGTAGCGTGATCGCCTATGAGTTTGTTGGTCGAGGGTTCGAGTACTCCCAGGAGCTCTGGTCTGTCGCTTCAAAAATCTAGCCACATGATCTTTGTAAACCAGCTCTTCCTTAGACAGCACAATTATAATATAAGTTTACTTTGTAATGTAATTCATAAAAATAAATAAGGATATCGCTCACTCACTTCAAGACTGTCATAACTCAAAATTAATCATTTTTGAGGTTGCCTTACAGAAATGCTAATTTTGCAAATATCCATAAACAAATCTCAACGAGATTTAGTTTATAAGTTAACAATCATATTTCAGATTATTCCACCTTTTTTAAACGTCTTATTTCATGTTAATTATTTTTTTTATATGAACTTAAAGTTACACATTCTGACAATTTTCAATTTTGAATTATGACTCTCTTGAAGTAAGTGAGCGATATGGTCTCCATTCTATTAAATTTATAAACTGTCCGTTTAGACCACACTGTTATTATTACTTTTGTTATGACAATTTTTCCCATGATGTTGGTTCTGACGAGGTGAGTAATGTTATATTTCTGGAACCTAAAAATGTTTAATTCAATTTATATTGCGAACATGTCCTCAATTTCTTTGTAATAAATTGAAACTTCATCTTTCCACTATTTTCGGATACAATTATTTGTTTTACAAAATATAGGTATGTATTTCCTCTTTTTAGTAATGATAATAATTTTCTTTACGAGGAAAAAATCTGTGTAGTTTTTACCTTTGAACCTTTCATAGTCAAAGACTAGTACCATCTAAATATCAGTGCCAAAATAAGCACATGCAAGTGGTACCATAAAGGCCATAGACAATAGTGGCAACAAAAAGCATTTGTGGATTTTGTTACAAAAGTCGTCGTTTGAAATAAGTACCGTGAACATTGCCATATTAAAAATGGCAACAGTTGGTGACGCTGGTGCGGCAATATTGACACAATCACCATAACGGTAGATACAACAGTAGGTACGAGTACATCATGTTATAATAATAATCCTTTGAATTTGAAATGCATGTGCCGACATTCTTTTGTGCTCAAAAGCATATCCCTTTTGGATGATGTTCATAATAGTGCGGCGTTCCTGACGATACAAGAGAGAACATTAAACAAAACAGTTGCACTCAATTTGATAGCTGCTTCTGTCGACGCTTCCCGCATAAGATGCAATTGAAAAAGGCGAGGGCAATTACACTGGTCAACATTTTTTTGTGGCGGTGGGTTTTTCAGTCGATTTGAAACGTTTATGTGCGGTTATTTTAAAGGTTATTGCAAATACTTTTCGTCGACGGTTTCGGCTACTGACCGCTACTAACCAACTTTTATTATTTTATTTTTCTTCTTCATTTGTGTTTTTCACCTCGTGCAGTCGCCCAAAAACAGTATTTTTTTAACAAGTGTTAAAAAAATAACATCGAACACACGTAGTTTGTGTGTGTTTATGCTAACGGGAGTACACTCGGGACATTTTTGTGCACACATTCGTTCATAAATAGCATTTTCGGCGAACAGCTATATAGATATATATCCATGTTTACATGATTGTCAGATCTGACAATGTGCTGGTGATGTACTGACAATTAAACATTTTCAGCAAAGAGTGAATTGTCAGTCCAGACGATTGTAAAAAAACCATACAATTTTATACATTGTTGCCAATACAAATATTTCTCGGACCATTGCACCATTGTAATGCATAAACTTCGCACATTTCACAATAAAAAATGTCTGACAATTATTTTCCACCTTGAAATTCGTAGAAATGTGCTTGGGGAAAACAAACCGTTCGTCCCGACATTTAGTAATGATATGATTGTGATTGCAACATTGCGTTTAAAATACTTCTATAACACAGATGACTCCGAAATAACCATATTGTGTAATTCCTAGCCCATTTACTCTTTTGCTTTCAGAGATTATGCTTTGCAGACCAACGCACTAAGGATTTTATATATAAAGATTAAAAAATAAAAACTATTTTCGCAACTTATTTCTTAAAAAACTTTTATTAATTTAAGTCAAAGTAACAAAATTTTTATTTATTTATTTATTTGTTGTGCACGTGTTTCCAATACAACAATTGATTGATTGCATAGAATGATACCCACTCAAAACGTTTTAGGCCATATACGGTATGTTCAAAAAATATCGGAAATTTTTAATTTCCGCGGGCTACGTGTATTTGATTTTTGATATTTTTTTAGCGTTATGTTGCTACTCATGTACCTTACTTATGCTGACAAGGTCGGCCATTTTGAATGTTTAGTAAATTTAGTTGTGCTTGGATGTGCTTTAACTTGTCTTCGATTTTTATCTATTTCAGAAAATGGATCAAGGAATCTGCATCAAATTTTGTGTGAAAAAAAAAATAAAGTGCGCTGACGCATTCCGAATGTTGACTGAGGCATATGGTGAAGTTACCTTGGACCAAAGCAACGTTTATCGGTGGTACAAACTGTTCTTAGAGGGCCGAGAAGATGCGAAGGACGAACAGCGTGCCGGACGCCCGAGCACGTCAACAACAGACGAAAACATTGATAAAGTGAATAAAGTAATATTGACAAATCGACGAATTACCATTAGAGAAGTTGCTGAGGATCTAAACATATCGATTGGCTCGTGCCATTCGATTTTAACCAATGATTGGGGCATGAGTCGGGTCGCCGCTAAATTCGTGCCAAAATTGCTCAATTTTGACCAAAAACAGCATCGCGTTAACATTGCTCAGGAGATGTTGAACTCGGTCCGTGTCGACCCAAATTTGCTCCAGAGGGTCATAACTGGTGACGAATCATCTTATATATATATAAATGAAATGGTGTTCGTTGGTACGCGATGGACTCGAAAACGGCAGAACAGATTTTGCTGAATTTTTGCATGAGAATATCTTTTGGCGTGTAGAAGGTTCGTAGCTATATTCGGTTTTGATTGGACAAAGGGGCGTGGCACCGCCCATACAACGTAACATTTAAAAGTGGAATATCTTGGGTACTATTGGTTCAAAATACTCGAAATTCGATGTGTGTTACCTTGGTACCAGTACCTATCATGGAGCCAAAAACCGGTGTGATAGTGACAGTGGGCGTGGCACCGCCCATACAACCTAAAATTCAAATATGAAATATTTCGAATACTATTGGAGCAAAATTCTCGAAATTGGGTATGTGTGGTGCCTTTACGCGTTATGTAGCTGAAAACTGGGGTGATAGTGACAGTGGGCGTGGCACCGCCCACACAACCTAAAATTCAAATATGAAATATTTTGAGTACTATTGCAGTAAAATTCTCGAAATTTAGTATGTGTGACGTTGGTACCAGTACGCGTCACAGGACTAAAAACGGGGAAACCGTGAAAGTGGGCGTGGCACCGCCCACACAAGCTAAAATTCAAATATGAAATATTTCGAATACTATGGCAGCAAAATTCTCAAAATTGGGTATGTGTGACCTTTGTGCCAGTACGCGTTATGTAGCTGAAATCTAGGGTGATAGTGTTAGTTGGCGTAACATCACGAGTATATTACGAGTATTATTGCGGTAAGAGTCTCCAAATTTGGTATATGGGTCATTGGTACCAGTATGTGGCACCGCCCACACAATCTGAAATTTACAAATACTATATTTTAAGTACTATTGCAGTAAGATCGGCGTGTTTTGGGCCAAAACTACCAGAAATTCAGAAGTGCAATATTCTGATTGCAATTGGACAAAAATTCTCGAAATTTGGTATCGAGTGCTGGAGCAAGAAATCGGCGTAATAGTAACAGTGGGCGTGGCACCGCCCACACAACCTGAAATGTTAATCATGACATATGAATATATAATACTCGTATTACATGCACTATTGCAGCTTGCCTGTAAAAATGGGTGTGTAACCTTCGAACCACAACCAATGATTGAACCAAAAACTGGCTTCGTATTAACAGTGGGTACTCCTACACAAACTGAAATTTCAAAATTCAATATTTCGATCACAATATCAGCCATGGTTTCGAAGTTTGGCTGTCTGGACTTGGTATCAGTAGCGGCGATGGAACTACAAACAGGAACGATGGAAACAGAAACGCAAATTGTTATTGGACGCCCAACTATGTATTCTTGACAGATCTTCATTCATTTCATTAACAGCAGTGCTAATGGAGTTCACTCGACAGGATAGGTATAATTGGATGTCATCGGCATACATGTTTAACGTGCATGGTGCACAATGATTCGTCTTCTCTTGTTCGTTTTTCGAATTTCTCCGAAGACTTCAGGCAAACAAATTATGTACTACCACTCAGAATCGACCGTCCTACGTTGCTCAAGCGGAGCAGTCGCCATATGACCAGTTTTGCCGAAAAAACAGGCGACGATTTGCTTCGAAGTGCTTCTTACAAGAAACCCTTTCGTTGGATTTGGCTCGTCTTCGAAGACCCACACGGTCGATTGCTGTTTTGTTTCGGGCTCATACGCATAGATCCAAGATTCGTCACCTGTGACGATCTTATAAACGTCTTTTGAAGCACCGTATTTTTTCAAAATTTCTTTGCATCAATCGACACGAGTCTTTTTTTGAGCGATTGTCAAATTGTGACGTATCCAACGAGAACAAACCTTTTTTTACGGCCAGGTGTTCATGCAATATCGAATGTAAGCTGGTGGAAGAAAGGCACAAGGATGCCTCTATCTCACTGTATGTCACGTGACGATCTTGCATTATCAGTTCACGCACGGCATCAATGTTCTCTGGCACAACGGCCGTTTTTGGACGACCTTCACGACCTGCGTCTTTGAGCGAGCGTCGGCCACGATTGAATTCATTAAACCACTTTTTCACAGTGCTATAGGATGGTGCTTCATCGCCATACAAAGATTTAAGTTCATCGATGCACTCTTGTGATAATCCATGTCGAAAGTTGTGAAAAATTATCGTACGAAAATGTTCACGAGTTAATTCCATTCCATAATTTGTTTGCCAAATTGATTTTTTCAAGTCACTGTAAACAACTCAAACGATGGTCGTACGTCAAAACCTTCTGAGTACGTTTATGCTAAAAAATGTCAAACATTCCAACGGAAATATCAGATGGCGCCAGGCAACACTTAGTGTTCTAGTTATAGTTCTCTCCTAACAAATTGTTCAAGATATCTCAATTTCAAAATATAATTTTATGGGTGGAGCCACGCCCTTTGGTCCGATCCCGGCCATTTTTGGACCTATCACGTTGACTGCCACCAGATATATATACAAAAATTTACAGCACTCTCGCTAACATATTGTGCAAGATATCTCAATTCCAAAATTTGGCTTATAAAGGCGGGGCCATGCCCTTTAGTCAGATCCCACTAATTTTCGACCAATCACATATACTGCCACCAGATATACATGTATACACTTAATTGCCGCACTCTCGCTAACAAATTGTGCAATTTATTTCTCAATTCCAAAATTTGTTTTATACGGCCGGGGCCAATTCAGCACATTTTTGGACCAATAAAGTAAACAACCACCAGATATACAAGGTGGCGCAAAAGTAATCCTCCTATCAGAAAATGCTATAAATTTTGCGATTGGCCCCTAATGCCTAATGTTGACATTTGTGTAGTAAACACATGCGAAATACACGTTAATAAACAATGTTACGCTACACTGCTCCAGAACGCGGAATATTGCTGGCTATTTATTTGACCAATAATCGGTCGGTGACTTTGGCACAAAAAACATCGAAAGGTTATTTTTGCGCCACCTGTTATATACACTAATCTCGGCAACAAATTGTGCAATATATCTCAGTTTCAGAATTTGGCTTATATGGGCGGTGTCACGCCCATTTGTCTGGTCAAGCCCATTTTTGGACCAATCACGTAGACTACCAACAGATACATACACACAAAATTAAAACACTATCGCTAACAAATTGTGCAAGATGATATAATTTCAAAATTTGGTTTAATAGGCGGGGCCGCGCCCACTTGAAATATCGAAAATTCAAGTACCCTATTTTCACCACCCCTACACATTCTGTGCAAATATCAAGAAGATCGGTCCAGCCGTTTAGACGTCTAAACGGTACAAACAAACAAACCAGCAAACAAACCAAAAAATAAACAAACACACATTCTCTTTAATATACCTATATAGATATATGCCTAAATTTGAACCGATTTCCCCTTAATTTAGCCAAATTTCATAGCGATCAGACCGCAATGCAGATCTTTACTTTTATTACAAGGCATGGACAGACGGACAGACAGACATAGCTAAATCGTCTCAGAGTGTGATTCTAAGCGGTCGGTATAATAAACGATTTGTCTATCTCATTTCCTTTGGTGTGTTATGCACAAAGTTATAATTGCCTGGTGCAGGGTACGCAAATATGAATTCAAGCCGCAATATCATATATTTTATAACGTGATAAACCTACCGCTTGTTTATTTGGTATACAAATGTTTTGTTATAAGGCGTTCACACCAACCCGTTTTGGCTCATTGAGATGTTTTCGAGCCAAAACTAGTTGCTTTCCCCTTATAGAAATGTCAATTGAAACCGTCTCAATCGGCATGTTTTTCTCAATAACACGTCCCAAAACTGCATGTTGAAGTATGTGAACCCCCTTAAGTTGTCAATCTGTCGCACACTGAACATATACATTTCAAATTTTGTCAACAATAAAAATGGAAGCAACAATTGAATTCTCGTTGTGCATTGATTTGTGAGCACCAAATAATTTAACAATGCTTTTTTGGTACTTTCCATGTTTCTTTTTTATATTTTCAGTAAATGTTGTTTGTACACAATAAGTTGACATATGCCATTTGAAAACATAATAAATGTCATAATTAAGCAGGCAACATGTGTGAACGGTGAGATGTTTTCCCAAACCAAATGAGCCAAAACGGGTTGGTGAGAACTCCTTATTATTTAAAAATGTAATATAACAATGATACAGGCATTTTTGATATCAAAGATATCACATATGTAAAGGGTTTTCCAACAAGAGGTGTTATTTTGGTATTCAAAGGAAAATTCCATTTTTTTAAGTTAATGATGGGATGTTTATTTCATAATAAAGAGGAAGGTATGCCGTTAATCAGCCAAATGGCCACCACGACCATATCCTTTTCATGAAATTTTCCATAACCAAAAGTGGCTGCCCTATGTCCTCGAAAGCCTCACGAATTCTATCTTTAAGGCCTTGAATCGACGCTGTTCTGTTGGCGTAGACCTTATCTTTTACGTGGCCCAAAAGAAAGAAGTCGCAAGGTGTTAAATCACAAGATCTCGGTGGCCAATTGTGATCACCTCTTCGAGAGATAACACGGTCCGGAAACTTTTCCCGTAACAGAGCAATGATTTCGTTGCTTGTGTGGCACGTAGCGCCGTCTTGTTGAAAGTAAACGTTGTCCAGATCAATACCATCCAACTCCGACCATAAAAAATCATTAATCATCTCTCGATAGCGCAATCCATTCACCGTAACTGTTGATCCAACCTCATTTTCGAAAAAGTAAGGTTCAATGACCCCGCCGGACCATAAACCGCACCAAACAGTCACACGTTGAGGATGGGGAGGCTTCTCAACAATAACTCTTGGGTTTTCCGAGCCCCAGATGCGACAATTTTGATTGTTGACGTAGCCACCGAGGTGGAAGTGGGCCTCATCAGTCAAGATGATTTTTCGAATTTTAATAATTTCAATGCGTTGTTGAATCGTGTATCGTTCCATTTTTAGTAATGACGTAGTTTTTACTTGTCAAATGTCAAAGAATAAAAGCTTCAAAGATGACAGCTACCGAAATACCGGATGATTCAAAATAACACCTCTTGTTGGAAAATCCGTTATATGTAAAAAAAGACTATATTGAGGGCAGAAATAAGTTTGTATGAAAATATTGTTGAAAGATACGAATATATACATGTAAACAAAAACGTTAATACTCTGATAAAATGCTTCTGCTTGACTTGTTCATTTAAAAATTGATTATACGAGGGTAAATGTATTATTATTTTCGTTGCAACTTTGAGTTGCAAAGCAAATAACGGAAATGTGATGTAGCCAATTATTATTATTTCTTATTTCAATATATTGTCAACTAAGTAAATGTTTGTAGCAGTGTAACATAATCCTATTATTAGTTATAGACAATAAATGATAAGATCAGCACGTCAAATCCATTTATTATTTTACTGAAAAATAGAAGATCGCAACTATTATTGGAATGGTACTATCAACGACAATGAAATATAATTGCGTTCTATTTAGTTTGTTATGTTACATTTTTTAACAAAAAGGGATTCGCGTATCCATGCCACTTCTGTAAAGCAGAGCCACAAACAAATCTAACAATGTCAAAAAGGCACAATTTTCTTGTGAATGTTTTAGTATATTTCACAATTTCCATTTCTACCCTCCTAAAGCATAGGATTTGTATTGTAACATGGAATTCATTCACTTCTGTAAAAATCTTGTTTTCAATCCTCTCCTAGTAAGACAATTTCATATTCATTAGAAACCAAATTCATATGTATGGTAAAGGCTTAAGAAACGAAAAATTTTCTGAAACCTGGTAGGTGATGTAGTTAGAATAAAAGAACAAAGATATTGGAAACTGCAAATTATAATTGCTTCATATACTTCTCTTTAATCTTTTGATACAAACGTTAAAAAAATCCCAAAAGATTGTTTGGAAAAAAAATAAATTTTTACTATACGAGTACACGGGGCAAAATCGCCTTTTTTGATATGTTTGAATAGAAAGAAAATATATTTGGAACACTAATTTTTAAATATTATATATTTCTGAGCAAATACATTTTATTTGAAAATCAATAAAATATATTTGGAACTCGTATATTAATATATTACAACATATAATATTTGCAAACTAAATTTCTCAAATAAAATATGTATTTGAATACAAATAAAATGATTGTTTAGGAATTTCTCCAAATATATTTTATTTAAAAAAGATTTTCGAAACTTTTGTTGAATTTTTCGAATTTAAATTTTATTTTTGTTTGTTTTTTTTTTTTGGTTTGAACCTCCCAGTTATTATACCAAATGCATCAATATCTTATGTTTTAAACCAATCATTTAAAATTTCTGAGTATTCCAAGGCATCAGGTTGTCAATCCTCCAAGTATATATTTCGATCCAAGATTATATGATTTAAATTATTATTATTTTTTATATTTAAGACGTTAAAATTTTTGAAAAAATTAACTTTGAATTACTGAAAAATTTAACACAATTTAGATATTTTCTGAATACTTAAATGAAAATAAATATTTGTTTCGGAAAAAATAGTCCAAAATAAACACATTGGGATGTAAGTAAACAAAGATTTGTTTAGAACAACATCTTCCCAAATATATAATTTTTGTGTGTACCAAATATTATGTGTTTATAGTGTATCCTAAAGATATATATGTTTCAAGCCGAATATGTTTGGGACAATATTTTACAGGAGCGATTTTTTTCAGCGTGTATGATATACAAATTGGAAAATAAGTAATATGCAATAAACGTATGAAAATATAAATCCACAACAAGAGGATGTTCTTTGTAAATTAAAAAAAAATGTGTACGAATAACATAAGTTTCTTTTGTTAAAGGTCAATATTGAGAATATACACGGAGGAAAATCGTCATTTTTGATATGTTTGAATTCAAACAAAATATACTCGAAAACGATTTTTTTAAATATTATATATTTATTAACAAATAAATTTTATTTGAAAATCAAGAAATTTTGTTTGGAACGCATATAATAATATATTAGAACATAATTTATTTGCAAACTGAATTTCACAAATAAAATATCTGCTTACACACAAACAAAGTTATTGTTTAAGAAGTTTTCCGAATATATTTTATTTAAAAAGTTTTTTAAAACCTTGTTGACTTATTCGAATTTTAATTAGTTTTTCCAAGTTTTCGTGTTAAACTTTATAGCTAAAAATGTCTTAAATTTATAAATATTCCAATCCATCACTCATTGTCAATCCATCAATGCAAATTAAATTTACGAAAGATTATTCGATTTAAGTTTAAATTAAATTTTACAAACATAGAAAAAAATTTATAAAAATTGTTCTTTGAACATCTGAAAAACTGAAAACTTGTCTTTAAGTTAAGGCATTAATACATTGCCAAAATAAATAATTACCAATTAAACTTTGTTTCGGAAATACTATAAGTAATTCCAAATAAAAAATATTTGAATACAAACATATTTTTGTTTAGAACAATATCATCCCCAACATATAATATTTGTGTGTGTCAAATATTATATATTTGTAGTGTACCGTAAACATATGTATATTTCAAGCCGAATATGTTTGGGGCAATATACTACAGAAGGGATTTTTATTCAGCGTGTATCTATTTGACTTTTGGAGGTTTGGGCAGACGTCCCCTTTTCCCATCCGTATAACTAATTACCTAATGCATTAAGAAAATGTTGCCCAAAGTATATTCGATAGCAACTTAATTTTGCGAAATTAAGTTGTTTTGACGTTTTTGTAAAAACCCATTTTTTATTTTTATACCCTACACCACACTGTGGTACAGGGTATTATAACTTTGTGCATTTGTTTGTAACACCCAAAAGGAGAAGAAATAGACCCATCGTTTATTATACCGATCGACTTAGAATCACTTTCTGAGTCGATTAAGCTATGTCCGTCGGTCTGTCTGTCTGTCTGTCTGTCCGTCTGTGCATGTATTCTTGTAATCAAAGTACAGGTCGCAATTACGGTCCGATCTCGAAGAAACTTTACACATATCTTTTTTTGGCCCAAGGACGATCCCTATTGAATTTGGTTAAAATCGGTTCAGATTTAGATATAGCCCCCATATATATGTTAGCCCCGATTTGATATGTAAGCGCTGTAAAAACTTTATTTTATATCCGATCAGTATGAAATTCGGCAGGAAAGGGTTTCTTATTACATGAATGAACTCTGTTAAATTTGGAAAAAATCGGTTCAGATTTAGATATAGCCCCCATATATACATTACCCCCGATTTGACATATAAGCGCTGTAAAAATGTTATTTTATATCCGATCAGTGCGAAATTCGGCAAAGAGAGGTTTCTTATTACATGAAGGAATACTGCTAAATTCGGAGAAAATCGGTTCAGATTCAGATATAGCCCCCATATATATGTTAACCCCGATTTGACATGTAAGCGCTGTAAAAACTGTATGTTATATCCGATCAGTGCAAAATTTGGCCGAAAGAGGTTTCTTATTACGTGAAGGAATACTGCTAAATTCGGAGAAAATCGGTTCAGATTTAGATATAGCCCCCATATATACGTTACCCCCGATTTGACTTGTAAGCGCTGTAAAAATGTTATTTTATATCCGATCAGTATGAAATTCGGCAGAAAGAGGTTTCTTATTATATGAATAAACACTGTTAAATTTGGAAGAAATCGGTTCAGATTTAGATATAGCCCCCATATATACGTTACCCCCGATTTGACATGTAGGCGCTGTAGAGATTGTATTTTATATGCGATCAGTACGAAATTCGACAGAAGAAGGTCTTTTTACATGAATGAGTATTCAGGGAAGATCGGTTCAGATTTATATTGATTGTTCCTCCTGATTTGGTATCAAACCGCTATAGAAGTTGTAGTTTACTTCCGATCATTAAAATTTTCCAGAAAGATGTTTCTCAATTTAGGAACGAATATTGCTTAATTTAGCGATTATCGTTTCAGAATTAGATAATATGTTTCTACCCATTTACCAATTATTCCAAATTATTATGGCAATGACCCTATTATATAGTCGGCCCCGCCCGACTTTCTGCCTTTCCTTACTGGTTTTGTTTTCTATTAATGGGATGGGACCAGTTTATGTACCAAATAAAGAAAAAACTGTAAACTAAAACTAGTAAGGAAAGACAGAAAGTCGGGCGGGCCGACTATATAATACCCTACACCTTCCTAGCAATGCGAAAATGGGCATTGCGATATGAATTTGGAAGTTTTCCTTCATGTAATAAGAAAACTCTCTCTGTTGAATTTCTTTCTGATCGTATATACAGGGTGGAGCGCGGTAATTTACTTATTTGGGAATGAAATAAAAAAGTTATGAACCTTAGGAAAATTTATTTCATATTTTATTTATATTGAACAGTAAGGAAATTTTTAAATTACATGGCTTTAAATAGTGTATCTGGCAAATGTCGACCTTCGCTATCCACACACTGCTGCATACGTTTTCTGAAGTTTTCATGAACACTAACAAGCATGTCGACTGGTATTCTATTTCAGCCTCAATATTGTTAATTAGGTCTTCCAAGGTGTTGGGACGGTTGATATACACCTTCGACTTCCTGCTGTTCTAAATGAAGTTACCCAATTTACAATTGATTGCCGCCCAGGAAAGAGTCCACGTCACGTAAACGAAAAGCACGCTGCACTGCAATGATCGAGTGCGCATTTGAAAAATACGCTTCAACATAAAATGACCTCTCCTCACATTTCCAATGCATGATGTCAACTGAAGGGCTGACGAATACAAATCTCCCGTCAGCCACTATAAGGCACGCACACCCTCCACTCTCTTCGACCAACAGTGCCGCCAAAGGATGCAGTGCAAAAAAGCAAATTTTCGCGCTCCACCCTGTATAATAAGGTTTCTACAGCGCTCACATTATAAAATGTGGTGAAACATATATATGGGGGCTATATCTAAATCTGAACCGATTTTGACCAATTTCAATAGGGATCGTTCTTGGGTCAAAAAAGAGCACTGTGCTAAATTTCATTACAATCGGACCATAAATACGACCTGCACTTTGATTACAACGATACATCTACAGACGGACGGACATGGAAATCGACTCAGGAAGTGATTCCAAGTCGATCGGTATAATAAAAGATGGGTATATCTCTTCTTCTTCTGGGTGTTACAAACAAATGCACAAACTTATAATACCCTGGAACAATGTGTTGTGTAGGGACCATATTTTAGCATAACTGGATAACCATTTATCGTAATTCTCCGAATATAATTTCTTTATTCCATCTCCGGTTTCAAAGATATTTACAAAATATTGTAAACAAAATCCACGTTTTTAAGAAAATTTTAATTAATTGTATTATTAATTGTTGCACACTATTGTATAGGGTGTTATAACTTTGTGGACTTGTTTGATATACCCAAACGGAGAAGAAAGAGACCAATCTTTAATTTTGATTTGCTATGCCCGTCCGTGCATGTATTTTTATACCCTACACCACACTGTGGTACAGGGTATTATGACTTTGTGCATTTGTTTGTAACACCCAAAAGGAGAAGAGATTGATCCATTGTTTATTATACCGATCGACTTGTAATCACTTTCTGAGTCGATTTAGCTATGTCCGTCTGTCTGTCCGTGTGTCTGTAGATATATTCTTGTAATCAAAGTACACGTCGCAATTATGGCCCGATATTGACGAAACTTTACACATATATTTTTTTTGGCCCAAGGACGATCCCTATTTAATTTGGTTAAAATTGGTTCAGATTTGGATATAGCCCCCATACATATGTTAGCCCCGATTTGATATGTAAGCGCTGTAAAAACCTTATTTTATATCCGATTAATATGAAATTCAGCAGAAAGAGGTCTCTTATTATATGAATGAACACTGTTAAATTTGGAAGAAATCGGTTCAGATTTAGATATAGCCCCCATATATACGTTACCCCCGATTTCACATGTAAGCGCAGTAAAAAATTTATTTTAGAACCGATCAGTGTGAAATTCGGCAGAAAGAGGTTTCTTATTACATGAAGGAATACTGCCAAATGCGGAGAAAATCGGTTCAGATTTAGATATAGCCCCCATATATATGTTACCCCCGATTTTACATGTAAGCGCTGTAAAAATGTTATTTTATATCCGATCAGTGCGAAATTCGGCAAAAATAGGTTTCTTTCTACATGAAGGAATACTGCCAAATTCGGAGAAAATCGGTTCAGATTTAGATATAGCCCCTATATATATGTTACCCCCGATTTGACATGTAAATGATGTAGAAACTGTATTTTATATCCGATCAGTGCGAAATTAGGCAGAAAGAGGTTTCTTATTACTCGAAGGAATACTGCCAAATTCGGAGAAAATCGGTTCAGATTTAGATATAGCCCCCATATATATGTTACCACCGATTTGACATGTAAGCGCTGTAGAGACTGTATTTTATATCCGATCAGTACGAAATTCTACAGAAAGAGGTCTTTTTACATGAATGAGTATTCAGGGAAAATCGGTTCAGATTTATATATAACCTGCATATATATGTTCCTCCTGACTTGGTATATAAGCGCTATAGAAGTTGTATTTTACTTCCGATCGTTAAAATTTCCCAGAAAAATGTTTCTCAATTTAGGAACGAATATTGCTTAATTTAGCGTTTTATTGCTTAATGCCGAACCGATGCATTAGATGATATGTTCCTACCCATTTACCAATTATTCCAAATTATTATGGCAATGACCCTTATCGCATTGTTAGGGAGGTGTAGGGTATTATATAGTCGGCCCCGCCCGACTTTCTGCCTTTCCTTACTGGTGTTTCTGGTTTTGTTGGAAAGGTTGAACTTTTTCATTTAATAATGGTTTTATTGGAAAGGCTGAACTTTTTCATTTAATAATGGAACACAGTATCATTCATATGACTAACACGACTCAGCAGTACCTCATCCGATCAACACAATTTTTCAGTATATTTTCGATTGTTTCGGGTCGAATCTCTTCAATGACAACATGGTTTTCATGTTTCAACCCTTAAATTGTATCTGGATTCTTTGCGTAACATTTATCCTTAATAGGTCCCCACAGAAAGTAATCCCAAAAGCCTCAAATCACAAATCAAAGTAATCGGTAGGTAAAATATAAAATTTTAAATGGCCCACCATTTATGTTCCTCCCGATTTGGTATCATAGCCCTGTAGAAGTTGAATACTACATACTTAATTTGAAGATAACCGGTTTAGATCTAGATATCGCTCACTTAGTTTCTTGATACAGAGTTTCTTTAGGTTTGAGTTATGACACTCTTGAAGTAAGTGAGAGATATAGACACATATAAAAGTTCCTGCCTTTTTAGTAATTAACCGCTTTTGAAACTGAATATTACGTCCGATCTTTATGTAATTTGGCAAAAATGAGATTTCTGATCCCAGTTGATGAAAATCTGTTTAGATTGTGTATACAATTCGGAAAGTTTTGATATCAAAGCCAGTAAGTGCTGTTATAGGCTAAAAATTTCGTACGAATAACCCAAGGCTCTTGTGATAAAAGTCAATATTGAGAATAATTCTAGTCAGTTAGACGAGTGATATTTTTGACAGATCACGTGTGAGTCGTGTCATTTCATCATGGAAAGACTTACGCCTGAACAACGTTTACAAATTATTCAGTTTTATTATCAAAATAATCGTTCGCGATTGCGCTAAGTCCATTTTTTTAAATCCAAAAAAAAAAACACTTTCCAATCGATCTACGACCTTGACGCCCATGAGCAATATTTTAGCCCTCGTTAAGAGCTATCTTTTTGCCATTGACCATCGGTCCATATTTCTTCAAAAATGATGCAGGTGAGAACGTAACCGTCAATGGCGACCGTTATCGTGCCAGTCGAAATGCTCGAACGAGTCATCGGAAATTGGACTCAACGGATGGACCATCTGAGACATAGCAGCGGCCAACATTTAATAGACATAATCTTCAAAAAATAAATGCCAAAGAATGTTCTTTCAAATGATAATAAACATTTCAAATCCAATTTGAATTTTCTGTGATCTTTCTTTAAAAAAGTAGGGAAACTCGACATGGATCACGCTTTATAACAATATTATTTCAATTCAAACATATCAAAAATGGTGATTTCTCCCCGTCTACGGAGTCGCTCCGATTACATTTTCGAACCTTATAGAAACGGTAATTTTTTACTGTGTTGGCAAAATATAGTACATTCATGTTTTACTTTCGGCTTTGAACTTTTAAAATTTAAAACTTCCAAAGAGTTCTCATTATTCCCTACACACTTAAAAAAGCGCTTCTGTAGTATATTGTCGCACACACATTTAGGGTACACTATAGGTGCATAATATTTTACACACACAAATATTACATGTTTGTGAGAATGGTTTTCTAAACAAGTGGTACAGGGTATTATGACTTTGTGCATTTGTTTGTAACACCCAAAAGTTGATGAGATAGACCCATTGTTCATTATACCGATCAACTTGTAACCACTTTCTGAGTCGATTTAGCTATGTCCGTCTGTCTGTCTGTCCGTCTGTCGGTAGATGTATTCTTGTAATCAAAGATGTATTCTTGTAATCAAAGTCGCAATTATGGTCCGATCTCAGCGAAACTTTGCACATATCTTTCTTGAGGCCCAAGGACGATCTCTATTTGGTTAAAATCGGTTCAGATTTACATATAGCTCCCATATATATGTACCTCCGATTTGGCATATATGCACAGTATATGCAACATTTTTAAACCGTTTTGTAAAAAATTGACAGAGAGTAGTCTCGTGATACACTTGGCATATATGCACAGTATATGCAACATTTTTGAACCGATTTGTAAAAAATTTACAGAGAGTAGTCTCGTGATACACTTAGAGACAATACAAAATTTGGGGGAAATCAGTTCAGATTTAGATATAGCCCCCATATACATATGTATATGTTACCCCCGATTTGACATGTAAGCGCTGTAGAAATTGTATTTTAGGTTTGAGGTTTCCTATTACATGAAGGAATACCGCCAAATTCGGAGAAAATCGGTTCAGATTTAGATATAGCCCCTATTTATATGTTACCCCCGATTTAAAATTCAAGCGCTGTAGAAACTGTATTTTATATCCGATCACAGCGAAATTCGGCAGAAAGAGGTTTCTTATTACATGAAGGAACACTGCCAAATTCGGAGAAAATCTGTTCAGATTTAGATATAGCCCCCATACTGGGTGTCTGATGTGTAATGCAACAAAGTAAAGCGCTATATTTTTTTTAAATTTTTTTTAAATTTTATTGTTCAAAAGCAAAAAATGTCGGAAATAACATAAAATTTTAGAAACAGTTTAGATTTGTTCGAATTGGCCACCTTTGGCACGAATTATGGCCTTCAAATGGCCGACAAAGCTATCACACGCTGCACGAAAGTGGCTCTGCGGTATTTTGGCCCATTCCCGGCGAAGCGCCGTCTTGAGATGATCGATACTTTGGTATTTTTTAGTGCGAACCTTACTCACTAAAATGCCCCAGGCGCAAAAGTCCATCGGATTCAGATCCGGAGATCTTTGTGGCCATTGTGCGGTAGAAATGAAGCTAGGAACCTCCTTTTTAGGCCATTCTTGGTTGACGCCTGCTGAGTGCGATGGTGCTGAGTCCTGTTGGAATGCCCATGGTCTGCGGCCGAAATGTTTGTCTGCCCAGGGCTTCAATACTGTCTTTAGGACATTTTCCCGATAATATTCGGCATTTATTTTGACCCCATGGTCGATGAATACGAGCGGGGAGCGACCATCGGCCGTTACGGCGGCCCACACCATTACCATCGGCGGCGCTTGAGTTCTGGTGGCCAATCGAAGGTGTACATTTTCAGCTGACCTCTTTGGCAAGTAAACCCGATCATTTTGTTTGTTCACAAACTGCTCAATTTGGAATGGCTTCTCATGGGAGAAAACCAAATTCGGTAACTGGCCACTTTCGTGCAAGCGAAGCAACTCCTTGGCTCTTTCCAGTCTAACTTTTTTGTGTGCATCGGTGAGCTCTTGCACTTTTTGGAACTTCAATGGCTTTAGTCCAAGCTAATTTTTTAATATGTGTTGTATCCGTTCTCGCGATATGTTCAGCTCACGAGCAATTTTTCTACCACTGCGGCGTGGATTTCGATCAAATCTGGCCTTCACTTTTCGGATCATTTCTGGTGTTGTTACCGTTTTTTTCGTCCACTTTTTGAACGCGATGCAACACTGCCAGTATCACGGTAACGAGCAATGGTACGAGAAACAAAAGATTTATTCACATTTAAATGCTGGAGGGCTCTAACTATAGCCACTGGTGTTTTCCCATCCAAATATAAAGCAATCACACTATCACGCTTGAATTCCATTACGAATAACTTTTTTTCTGAATCTGAAGATCAAAATGCTTTTGTAAACAATAAAATGAACTGTCACTGAAATAAATCTGTCAGCTATCAGACTATCGGTTTAGAAATGATAGCAACCTGAAGTTGGTTGCAATACATATCAGCCACCCTGTATATAGGTTAGGTTAGGTTGAGAGGGACGCCCGTCAGAATACAACTGACGAGTTCACTCGGGGCCGACGATTCGGTCCATTGTGTTTCCCGTGAAGCAGAATAGAAGTAGGGAGAAGATGGTTGAAGGTTGGTAGGCTAGGAAGAAGTGTATCATAAGGTGATCCGAGAAGGAACATTCATTTGATACTCTCCACCTGGATATTCTTATTGAATCGCTATTTGATACTAAAGTTAAATCTATAACCTGTTTCCTGATTTTATTACAGAATGTTGGCCTATTGCCTTTATTGCAGATAACTAGATCAGTGGATAATAGTAGTGTTCAAGTAGTGACTCACTTCATTTGTTTATGTCTGTGCTGCCCCATATGGTATGGTGCGCGTTTACATCTCCTCCGACGATTAGGTCGTGCCCTTTACTTCTACACCAGAGAACGTACCTTATCTGAGGGGGGATCGGCGGATTCATAAGGCAGGTACATGGATGCGAGAAGCAGTATTGGTTTATCCTGGCGTTCCATTGCTACTACTGTAAGGTCTTCGTTGCTGTAGCGGGAGATCATTGTCAGAGTTATGTTTCTACAGGCTACGAATCTTACATTCTGTCTTCGGGAAAATGAGCGTGAGATTACGTGACCTGAGACCGCGGACTTTGTTGCTCGCCAACCTAGGTTCCTGTATAAGGGCCACGTCTATCTTCTCTTTCCCCATTACTCTCAACAGCTCGTCCGACGCTGCTTCAGAGTGGTGTAGGTTTATCTGCACCACTTTCATGCCGCCCGGGGTTGCTGATCTCTTCTTCCACGTCGGGGACGGACGTCCTGAGTCGGTTTAGTCCGAACTTGATAGTTCCGTTCGAGAGTCGCAGGAGATTTAGGGACTCTGGACCTATCTTGATCCAGAGGTCCTTTCCATCTCCCTTGTCTCCCGCTCGTCCTCGTACTATCTTCCAATCCCCAGCTTGTAGGCTCTTATTCTGCCTTTTAACGAGGTCCAGAATAACCTTATCCTCCAGGATTGGAGGTGGGACCCATACTTTTATGGTGGTCCAGCTGGGGATTTTGTCGATTGGCACAATGCTGATGTCCATATCTGGCGAGAGTCCGCTCAGATTGTTGACGCATGCCGTTAAGAACTCGAGAGCTCTAGGATTGCCGCATCCAAAAACGCTTATGCCATTTGGCCCCGTCGAACTCGGTGAACGCATCATCCTCGTCCGTAGCAAGGGCTTCGTACATCTTCAGCAGAATGCCTTCATCCACCATCATCTATCTTTCAGTAGAGATTCTGCCTTCTGGATTACTCCGGTCAAGAATCGCTACATGAAGCTCAGGCGCCGATGTCAGGCTGGCAGATTTTTTAATCCGTTTGCCTTCTGGAGCCTGGGAGTCGTTTGAACGTTGTCTTTTGTTTGCGTTCTTGTCATCAGTGTGGGCAGAGATGTCTGCCGTGGCAGGTTGGACATCTCTTTTGTGGCTAGCTTTCTTGCCTTTGGAAGAGCCTCGAGCAATGTTTTTGCCATCGTCCTTAGCTACCGGCGCTGCTGGATTGATGGCCTTTTTAAAGAGTTTCTTCGCGTGTGTACCTTTGTGTGCTGTATTGAGTGCGTTAGTCTGTAGCTTAGTATTAGTGTGGGTATTGTCTTTTGTCGCAGGTGGAGGGCACACTTCCACGACCGGACGTGGAATTTATGCTTCCGGATTAAGCGCTTGTCGCGTACTGAGAGGATGCTGGCTTTCAACTGCATGCTCCTCAGGTACCGCTGCGAGCGCTTATATCCAGCCTCCATTCTCTGCTCGTCCATCTTGGTCAACTTTCCCCCCGCGACGGTACCCATGTCTTCCTTATCTGACTTTGCTACCAGCCCAGACCTATCCGATTCCATCGTCGTAATGTCATCTTCATCGGTTTCAGTTAGATGGATTTTGCCAAGTTCAGAAAGTCCGTCATTTGTATCGTCGCTGAGGTAGAGTTCTATACTGTCATGTCTCGTTAGTTTTGTTTGTGTATCTGTAGCGTTTTGAGTGATTGTTGTTGTTTTTTGTTCGTTTTTGTTTGTTGTTGGGTAAGATGAGTTTGGGGCCTGCAGATATTCTGCCCCTGCCAAAGCATCATCAACAGATGATGAATTGGGTGGATTACCAGTTCCCGCCTGGAGACCACCTGCAGAGTTAAATTTAATAATTTTACTCATCATAAAGGGGAAGCGGGGGTGGGTTACCTTTAGTTGAGGTTACATATGATTGTCAGTGTCTAAAGATAGGAGTGGTTAGGCTTTAGCGATTAGCTTTAGCTTTATCACTGCTACCTGTAGACATCAACAACCCTATGCAACCCGTAAGCCCCGCATCGCGACAATATTGTTACTACCCGCGACGGGGGAAAATATATGTTACCCCCGATTTGACATCTAAGCGCTGTAGAGACTGTATTTTATATCCGATCACAGCGAAATTCGACAGAAAGAGGTTTCTATTTTACATGAATGAGTATTCAGGAAAAATCAATTCAGATTTATATATAACCTCCATATGTATGTTCCTCCTGATTTTGTTACAAAGCGCTATAGAAGTTGAACTTTACTTCCTATCATTACAAAAATCTCCAGAAAGATGTTTCTCAATTTAGAAACGAATTTTGCTTAATTTAGCGATTATCGGTTGATAATAAGATATATCCACATATACTCGTATATGTTCTTACCCATTTACCAATTATTCCAAATTATTATCGCAATTACCCTTATCGCACTGTTAGGGAGGTGTAGGGTATTATATAGTCGGCCCCGCCCGGCTTTCTGCCTTTCCTTACTGGTTTTATTTGGAACTAATCTAATCTTTGTTTTGGAAATATACAAAACAGAGATTATATTGTTTTTAAGTGCATTGACAGTGTATCATTGCCTTACTTTAAATGCATTTCTTCTGTTTTTCAGAAGTTCGAAGTGCATTTTTTTAGAAATTTTATATGTCTGTAAAATTTGAAGAAATGTTAAATCATATTTAAATCATTTTGGAACTACAAAAAAAATTGGAATATTTCTAAATTTATACTCGTAATTAGTGCTGCAAAACAAAATCTAATACTGCTTATGATATTTTTATAAAAGGAAATCTAGGAAAATTGTAAAATAAAATTCGATAAATAAGCAAAGTTTAATTTTTAATTAAATAAAATAAATTTGAACAATTGCCTTGTTTGTCTGTAAATACATATTTTATTTGTGAAAGTCAGTTCGTAAATATATTTTTTTCTAAAATAAATACTACTAAAATTTATTTATTCACAAGTATATAATACTAGATGATCCCAGCAGACGTTGTCCTGCCCGTACTGTTTGAGATGTATTGGTTTGTTATTCATTGATATTTCATTCCAAAATGCATACATCCCGAGTTTCAGGAAAAAATTTATATTTATCATACAGCGCCGTCTATCGGTTAGAATCATACATACAAACTATTATCAAGACAATCCATACAAACAATTTTATATTTCAGTCAAATCGCTCTGGAAATGCGAATTTTGCAAATAACTTGACCACTCCGCAATTTATCGCGGTGTAAATAATTCTAAAACACAAATGACCCCAAACTGAATATATTGTTAAATTTTCAGCCCATTCGCTTTTGTGGTTCCGGAGATCATGCGTTACTAACAAACTTACAAAAAGATAAAGATTAAACATTCTACATATCTCCTCTTTCAACTCAAACATATTAAAAATTTTGATTTACTCCCCAGCGCGACACTACTTCATTATATCGTAAGAATAATAATTGAATAATTGATGGCACTTTACCCTTACAGTTTTAAAATGTTTGTTTTAAACAGGCTTACGAAATACTAACCACAAAATATGTAAATCCCACTAAAAAATGTTTTTTTATTTCAACATATTTTGTTTTTTTTTTTTGCCTCAGACTGAAAGTGATGAATAATACATACTTTTGGCGGGTAATGTACTAAACCATATTCAGTCTTATTTTTGCAAAATATTCTTGACAATCCAATATATGAGTCATTCCATGCCAAACGGGACGATTTTTAACATCACTATTTTTGATTGCTTTGAAATTTTGTTTATGTATTATTTACCTAAAAATATCTTAAACGTAGTTCAAGCAAAAATTAAAAAAAAAATTCTTTAAGAGTTGTAGCAATTTAAAATTGACGAAATTACGATTTTTTCTAAAAGGTGTTCCATTCTTTAGCTTGTATCTCCTGAAATACGTGACCGATTTTAATGTGCTATACCTTGTATTGAAAGTAATTCCAACTGCTACAAGTAACTTGAGTAAGCACTGCAACAAATATACGAATGTTTAATGTTTTTGCCCTTTTATACTTTCTATTGCGATTTTCAAAATGATTACACCCTTCGATTTTTTTTTTAAATTTTAATGTCGTGTTCTTAGATGTCTTTGTTAGCTACTGTATGAATTTGGAAGTAATGAATTGATGGGAACTATTTTTTTACGATTTAAAAAAAAAACATTTGCATAATTTCTGGAAATGTGCTTTAAATAATAAACAGAATGATAATTTTTAGCCGTTAGTTTATTAATATAACAATAACAACAATGCAAAAACGCAAAAATCAGCGATGGCTTGATATTTAAAACCAGTAAGGAAAGGAAGAAAGTCGGGCGGGGCCGACTATATAATACCCTACACCTCCCTAACAATGCGATAAGGGTCATTGCCATAATAATTTGGAATAATTGGTAAATGAGTTGAAACATATTACCTAATTCTGAAACGATTATCGCTAAATTAAGCAATATTCGTTCCTAAATTGAGAAACATCTTTCTGGAAAATTTTAATGATCGGAAGTAAAATACAACTTCTATAGCGGTTTGATACCAAATCAGGAGGAGCTTTAATATAAATCTGAACCGATCTTCCCTGAATACTCATTCATGTAAAAAGACCTCCTTCTGTCGAATTTCGTACTGATCGGATATAAAATACAGTCTCTACAGCGCTTACATGTCAAATCGGGGGTAACATATATATGGGAGCTATATCTAAAACTGAACCGATTTTCTCCGACCTCCGCTTACAGGTCAAATCGGGGGTAACATATATATGGGTGTTATATCTAAATCTAAACCGAGTTTCTCCGAATTTGGCAGTATTCCTTCATGTAGAAAGAAACCTCTTTTTGCCGACTTTCGCACTGATCGGATATAAAATAACATTTTTACAGCGCTCACATGTCAAATCGGGGGTAACGTATATATGGGGGCTATATCTTAATCTGAACCGATTTCTTCCAAATTTAAAAGTGTTCATTCATATAATAGGAAACCTCTTTCAGACGAATTTCATACTGATGTGATATAAAATACAGTTTTTACAGCGCTTACATGTGAAATCGGGGGTAAGATATATATGGGCGCTATATCTAAATCCGAACCGATTTTCTCCGAATTTGGCAGTATTCCTTCATGTAATAAGAAACCTCTTTCTGCCGAATTTCGCACTGATCGGATATAAAATACAGTTTTTACAGCGCTTACATGTCAAATCGGGGCTAACATATATATGGGGGCTATATCTAAATCTGAACCGATTTTTTCCGAATTTAGCAGTATTCCTTCATGTAATAAGAAACCTCTCTTTGCCGAATTTCGCACTGATCGGATATAAAATAACATTTTTACAGCGCTTACATGTCAAATCGGGGGTAACGTATATATGGGGGCTATATCTAAATCTGAACCGATTTCCTCCAAATTTAACAGTGTTCATTCATATAATAAGAAACCTCTTTCTGCCGAATTTCATACTGATCGGATATAAAATAAAGTTTTTACAGCGCTTACATGTCAAATCGGGGCTAACATATATATGGGGGCTATATCTAAATCTGAACCGATTTTAACCAAATTCAATAGGGATCGTCCTTGGGCCAAAAAAAAGATATGTGTAAAGTTTCGTCGAGATCGGACCATAATTGCGACCTGTACTTTGATTACAAGAATACATGCACAGACAGACAGACGGACAGACAGACGGACAGACAGACAGACAGACAGACGGACAGACGGACATCGCTAAATCAACTCAGAAAGTGATTCTAAGTCGATCGGTATAATAAACAATGGGTCTATTTCTTCTCCTTTTGGGTGTTACAAACAAATGCACAAAGTTATAATACCCTGTACCACAGTGTGGTGTAGGGTATAAAAACAAAACTCATTAAACAATAGCAAGAGTCAAAAGATAAGAAAGTACTTGTTAAACTATACTCTGAGATGAAAATTTTTTAAAATCACCTCAACCTGGATTTCACTTTTTGATGTAGAAAAAAATTCAATAACTTTGTTAGTCCGTTTTTCACATTCAATTCGGCAATTCAAAGAAAAAACTAACTAATAATAAAGCAAAAGTAATTTTTTGAACTCAAAACTACCACGCATACATTCCATTGTCCGATAAAAAATTAGAGTTCAGACAACATCAACTTCCGAAAAGTACTGTGTTAAGGCGGTGTACATTGATTAATATTTGTATACCCATTTTCTTCTTTTTTACTGTAAATAGTATACTTGATTCGAATCTTTCTCATACATTTGTTATTGTTCTTATTTTTACATTAGTATACTGATTATTAATAATTGTCATTCTTTTCTTAAATGTTTTATTGTTCTTACTGTTTCAATAAACTAATGACTTAAAATTATCATTCCGTTAAATAGTTCCCATCAATTCACCACTTTCAAATTCATACAGTAACTAACAAAGACATCTAAGACCACGACATTAAATTTCAAAAAGAATCGAAGGGTGTAATCATTTTGAAAATCGCAATAGAAAGTATAAAAGGGCAAAAACATTAAAAATTAGTATATTTGTTGCAGTGCTTACTCTTAGTAGTTGAAAATACCTTCAAAACAAGGTATAGCACATTCAAATCGGTCACCTATTTCAGGATATACACGCTAAAGAACGTACACACCTTTTAGAAAAAAGTTATTTCGTCAACTTTAAATTGCTCATAACTCTTAAAGACATTTTTTTTTAATTTTTTCTTGAACTACGTATAAGATATTTTTGGGTAAATAATGCATACACAAAGTTTCGAAGCAATCAAAAATAGTGATGTCAAAAATCGTCCCGTTTGGCATGGAATGATTTATATGTATGATAAATACGAAATTTTCTTGAGGCATTTACTAGTAATACAAGCTGTTGATTCTTTTTGGTTTTTATGCAAAGTCGACAAAATCTTTTCGTTTTAAATTCGATTTGGCATCTTCATATATGTTTTACTTATACTTCCAAATGATTTGCATAAATAAATAAAACACATAGTGCTGCGCAAGACAGCAGTATCCTTGCATATTCCTTCTATTTGTCAATTTACATCTGACATTTATGCAGTTCTATGCAAATTGAAGATATTTACAACGATTATCAATAGTGGTGGGTGAGAAATACTCGTATACTACTACATATGGCAAAAGCTAAGGACCGGCTATATATTACCCTATATCGCTGCTTACAATTAATATTGAGCGAAAAGAAGATCTTATGTTCAGAGAACTTTATCCAGGGAATACATTAAAACGTAGACTGATATGACCCACTTTTACTGAGATTTGCTTCAGTTTAAATAAATTTAAAATGCCTTAATTCAGCCATATTGGTGACAACTGTGCTATATGGGGCAATATGCAAGCGAAAAGTGAAAAATACTATTTCCTTTCATTCACAAAACGTAAAACGTTGTAGCAAATTCATAAAAATTAAATATAATTTATAAATTTCTTCCAGATCGGTTTCAAAAACTGTCTTCTAGGGTATCAGTGGTGGACATTTATATAACCTGTATCTCATCAAACTAGGAAAGAAGGACTAAAGTCGCCTGGGTCGACTTTAATATAATACCCACTACAAATATTTTTTAAGCAACACACTTGATGCGCGTCTCCTAGAGCAGGAAAATGTTAAAAAGAAGGAACTTGTATAAGTACAGTCATAGTAATCACCTATTCCCAAAAAAAGCAATTTTGTTTGTTGAATATTCTTTATTCGGGAAAATCGGTCTGAAAATACGAGGAAAACCTCATTCGTTGAAATTAAATTTCTATTCATTCGTCACTAACTCTTACTTGCTACTCGAAGGAATATCTTATAATTTTGGATTTCACCATATAATAGTATTGTTCAACATGTTCACAAAGCACTCTCTATCTAAATGCGAGTGCTTTTTCATTTTTTACTGGATTTCTATAAAATACTAATTAAAACTATTGTCAATTTATTTTGCTCCGAATCCTTTCCATATATATTGTTAATAAACACCTATGTAGCCGTCAATTCAGATTTACTCATAAGAATTACTATTCAAATTGTTCAAAGAAACACAGATATTCAACCGGCAATCGTATAGTACTACACTGGTAAGGATTCAGATATGCCATTACATATGAGAGTATGTTTCCATATTCCATAATCCTATGATGGTTTATATGATACAAAGTGCAAAATTCATATTCAGTTTGTCCTCTGATGTTTGCATTTGATTCAAAATGTTAAATTTAACCTCGAAACCTTCAAAAAACATTATCTTTGAAACCTAAAGATACATTTATTTTGTAGCTGTAACATATTTTTATGCCCTTCACCATAGGATGGGGGTATATTCATTTTGTCACTCCGTTTTTAACACCTCTAAATATTGATGTGAGACCCCATGAAGTATATATACTCTTAATCGTCTTAAAATTCTAAGACGATTTAGCCATGTCCGTCTGTCTGTTCGTCCATCCGTCCTTCTGTTGTAATCACGTTACCGTCCGCAATAATAGAGCTAGGTTGATCAAATTTGGTACAAATACTTCTTATAGTTGCAGGTTGTTGGGGATTGCAAATGGGCCATATCGGTCAATGGTTTTATATAGCTCCCATATATAGCATCTTACGTATTGTGATTCCTACTGTTCTCATCTACTATACATATACTACATTTTTATACCCTCCACCATAGGATGGGGGGTATTCATTTTGTCACTCCGTTTGTAATACCTCTAAATATTGATCCGAGGCCCCATAAAGTATATATATTCTTAATCGTCGTAAAATTCTAAAATTCTCACGCTACAGTCCGCAATAATGGAGCTAAGTTGATCAAATTTGGTACAAATACTTCTTATAGTTGCAGGTTGTTTGGGGTTGCAAATGGGCCATATCGGTCAATGTTTTAATATAGTCCCCGTCCGTCCGTCTGTGGCAATCACGCTACAGTCCGCAATAATAGAGCTAGGTTGATCAAATTTGGTATAAATATTTCTTATAGTTGCAGGTTGTTTGGGATTGCAAATGGGCCATATCGGTCAATGTTTTGATATAGCCCCCATATACATATAGCATCTACGAGTAACTTGTTGGGATTCCTACTGTTCTCATCTACTATATTTTGGTGGAGGGTATATAAGATTCGGCATGACCGAACTTAACGCTTTTGCTTGTTAAATTTTAAATTTGAACTACCGATGACGTTGACTTGTGATTTGAGCCCTTTGGATTATTTTCAGTGGGGAGCCATAAAGGATAAATGTAACGCAAAGCATCTAGAGACAATTGAAGCGTTGAAACATGAAATCGAAGGTGCCATTGAAAAGATTCGACCCGAAACAATCGAAAATGTACTAAAAAATTGGGTTGATCGGATGAGGTACTGCCGAGTCAGTCGTGGTTGTCATATGAATGATATTGTGTTCTATTATTAAATTACAAAGTTCAACCCTTTCAATAAATTTGAATACATTATCAGTACTTTTTTATAGCCGCTCCAAATTTAAAATTTTAAATTCTGTATAAATCTGAACCGATTTTCTTCAAACTTAGAAATGTCTGTATCAAGAAACTCCTTTCTGACAAATTTCATAACGACCGAATGTTAAATAAAGTTTCTATAGCACTTTAATACCAAATCAGAAGGAGTACATATATGGGTCTATATATAAATCTGATCCGAGTTCCATCGAATCTAGCTCTGTACCAAGAAACTCCCCTCTGCTATATTTCATATCGACGTGATATTAAATAAAGCTTCTAAAGCACTTTGATACCAAATCGGAAGGAATATATATATTGGGGCTTATACGAGTATACAAATCTAGACTGACTTTCTTCAAACTTGGTAATTCTCGTTTCAGTAATATGAAACGACTCTAGCAGATACAGGGGAAGACCTCAGTAGTCGACTCTAGCAGATATACAGGACGCCATCAGTGTTCTATTGAAGCAGATAAAGAGTGGCCCACTATGGCAGATTCAGATAAAAGGTCGACTTAATCAGATATAAGGTCGACTGTGGCATATATAGAGGACGACCTCAGGGTTCGACTTTACTATAGAGACGACTCTAGAAGATTTAGAGGACGACCTCGGTGGTTGATTTTAAAATATATAGAGGGCGACCTAAATGGTCATCTCTTAGCCAAATTTTATAATAATCTGATGTTAAATGTAGCTTCTATAGCACTTTGATAGCAAATCGGATGGACTTTATTTAATTCTGAACCGATAATTTTCAAAATTAATAATATTCACTGCTGGTTTACGTGCAGTAAACCAACCAAAATACTGCTTCTACTTATAACGCTGAAATATAATAATAAAATATGAGAACAATATATACGATTATAAGATCTATAACAAAATCTTTGCCAATCTTCTCCAAATTCGACCTTAACGAAAAAAAGTTGTTGGTGAAAAATTCATCATACTTTTATTGTAACGTTAACAAGGACAACCAACGTAACTCGTATCTAAAATTCTTTAAAGACATAATCGGAAAAATATTAGCCAACAAAATATTATATTGTGTATCGAATTTTCGCAAAATGCTGTGTGGTTCCATCTCTGGCTATAAAGAAACGTTATTTTAAATTTGTATTTTTGTTATAATAATATTAGATTGGCAAAAATAACCAGTCATTGACAAAAATTAAGCACAGTTATGAAAAGTCGTAAAATCGAGATCGGAATTTAAGATAATTAAATTAAGGGGATCGTTTGTCAATATGACAAAATAAGTTCGTAAAATTAACGAAACCTTACATTGGATAAATTTCAATGCACGAATTTGCAAATAAAATGAAAATTTTTTCACTTTTTACTCCACATTCTTCACGACTTATACCACTAGTTTGGTCTATAAGTAAACAACCATATTTCGGATTATTCAAGCTTATTTAAACATCTTATTTCATGTTACTTATCTTTTTATACGGACTTAAAGTTACACATCTTAGCAATTTTAAATTTTGAGTTATGTCACTCTTGAAGTGAGTGAGTGATAACATTTTCTGGTGTAATATGGCGTCCCACAAGAAAGAAATATTTAAAAACAAGTAAAAGCGTTAAGTTCGGCCATGCCGAATCTTATATACCCTCCACCATGGATAGCATGTGACCACACAAAATAACTCAAACCTAAAGAAAACCGAACAAATAAAAACGTTAAGTTCGGTCATGCCGAATCTTATATACCCTCCACCATGGATAGCATGTGACCTCACAAAATAACTCAAACCTAAAGAAAACCAGTAAGGAAAGGCTAAAGTCGGGCGGTGCCGACTATATAATACCCTACACCACTCTCGTAATATTGAATTACTCTGATATATAAATTTTGTAATTCATGTATAAATTGTTTACATAAATTTACTTTTGGGACATTTTATACTTAAATAATACCCTGTACCACAGTGTGGTGTAGGGTATAAAAACGATTGGATCTAAAGAGCCAAATCGGATGAAACATATATATGGGAGCTATAGCTAAATCTTAACCGATTTTCTTCAAATTCGGCAATGTTAGTTCATGGATCAAGAAACTCTACCATTCTAAATTTCAACACGATTGGATGTAAAATACAGCTTTTATAGGACTAAAGGCCCAAATCGGACGAAACATATATATGGGAGCTATAGCTAAATCTTAACCGATTTTCTTCAAATTCGGCAATGTTGGTTCATGGATCAAGAAACTCTATCATTCTAAATTTCAAAACGATCGGATGTAAAATACAGCTTCTATAGGACTAAAGGGCCAAATCGGACGAAACATATATATGGGAGCTATAGCTAAATCTTAACCGATTTTCTTCAAATTTGGCAATGTTGGTTCATGGATCAAGAAACTCTACCATTCTAAATTTCAAAACGATCGGATGTAAAATACAGCTGCTATAGGACTAAAGGACCAAATCGGACGAAAGATATATATGGGAGCTATATCTAAATCTGCACCGATTTTCTTCAAATTCGGCAATGTTGGTCCATATGTCAAGAAACTCTACCATTCTAAATTTCAAAACGATCGGATGTAAAATATAGCTTCTATAGGACTAAAGGGCCAAATCCGACGAAACATATATATGGGAGCTATAGCTAAATCTTAACCGATTTTCTTCAAATTCGGCAATGTTGGTTCATGGATCAAGAAACTCTACCATTCTAAATTTCAAAACGATCGGATGTAAAATACAGCTTCTATAGGACTAAAGGACCAAATCGGACGAAAGATATATATGGGAGCTATATCTAAATCTGAACCGATTTTCTTCAAATTCGGCAATGTTGGTTCATGGATCAAGAAACTCTACCATTCTAAATTTCAAAACGATCGGATGTAAAATACAGCTTCTATAGGACTAAAGGACCAAATCGGACGAAAGATATATATGGGAGCTATATCTAAATCTGCACCGATTTTCTTCAAATTCGGCAATGTTGGTTCATGGATCAAGAAACTCTACCATTCTAAATTTCAAAACGATCGGATGTAAAATATAGCTTCTATAGGACTAAAGGGCCAAATCCGACGAAAGATATATATGGGAGCTATAGCTAAATCTTAACCGATTTTCTTCAAATTCGGCAATGTTGGTTCATGGATCAAGAAACTCTACCATTCTAAATTTCATAACGATCGGATGTAAAATACAGCTTCTATAGGACTAAAGGACCAAATCGGACGAAAGATATATATGGGAGCTATATCTAAATCTGAACCGATTTTCTTCAAATTCGGCAATGTTGGTTCATGGATCAAGAAACTCTACCATTCTAAATTTCAAAACGATCGGATGTAAAATACAGCTTCTATAGGACTAAAGGGCCAAATCGGACGAAACATATATATGGGAGCTATAGCTAAATCTTAACCGATTTTCTTCAAATTCGGCAATGTTGGTTCATGGATCAAGAAACTCTACCATTCTAAATTTCAAAACGATCGGATGTAAAATACAGCTTCTATAGGACTAAAGGGCCAAATCGGACGAAAGATATATATGGGAGCTATATCTAAATCTGAACCGATTTCAACCAAATTCAATAGCGATCTTAACAGTCGCGAAATACTCTAAACTGCAAAATTTCAGAAAGATCGGAGTGAAATTGCGACCTGTAGTCGACGAACAACTTTACATGGACGGACGGACGGACGGACGGACGGACGGACATCGTTAAATCGACTCAGCTAGTGATTCTGAGTCGATCGGTATACTTTAAGGTGGGTCTAGCTGTGTTATTTTAAGGCGTTACAAACATCTGCCGTGAAACAAACTTATAATACCCTGTACCACAGTGTGGTGTAGGGTATAATAACACCGAAAAACACAAAAAATATAGTAGACGAGGACAGTAGGAATCGTAACAAGTTAGATGCTATATATGGGAGCTATATCAAAACATTGACCGATATAGCCCATTTGCAATCCCAAACAACCTGCAACTATAAGAAGTATTTGTACCAAATTTTATCAACCTAGCTCTATTATTGCGGACTGTAGCGTGAATACCGCAGACGGACGGACGGACATGGCTAAATCGTCTTAGAATTTTACGACGATTAAGAATATATATACTTTATGGGGTCTCAGATCAATATTTAGAGGTGTTACAAACGGAGTGACAAAATGAATATACCCCCATCCTATGGTGAAGGGTATAAAAATAATTTTTTTTTCAAAAATATCGTTTTTTTGCTGGCACGAAATACAGCAATACATATTTGAAAAACATCTATGAATAAATGTAGAAATTATAGCCCTTTTTGTAGAAGTAAGAGAACAAATAATGTTTTTATACACCCACTATTGTGAACGATGGTAGAAATAAGTTTCTGTGGGCCAAAAGTATAACATATTGAATGAGTGACCTAAGAGCCTACCCTACACTGGTACACGGTATTATAGCTTTGTGCATTCGTTTGTAACTCCCAAAAGGAGATGAGATAGACCCATTGTTTATTATAGCGATCGACTTAGAATTACTTTCCGAGTTGATTTAGAAATGTCCGTCTGTCCGTCCGTCTGTGCATATATTCTTGTAATCAAAGTACAGGTCGCAATAATGGTCTGACCTAAACTTTGCACACATCTTTCTTTTAGCTCAAGCACAATCTCTATTGTAAAGGGTGGTTAAATTGAAAGGGGCCGATGTTGAATGTGAACCACACCTAAACGTCAAGTTTTTTTCTGCATTTCATTTGACATTTCACAATTTCAGACTAACTCAATTTGAACCATGGAAAGATACCCAATCGAGCAACACGTTAAAGTTTTTTATGCTTCTTACGAAAATGGGCGTTCAAATTAAAATGCATTTCGTGCACTTCGTGATGTTTTTTGATCAGCATAATCGACCAAATGTGTCCCCAATCGGGAGAATTGTGCGCAAATTTCAGCAAACCGGGTCTGTAGTAGATGTGAAAACACCTGTGCATGCTCGCCCAGTTCGTTTGGAGCGGCTTTTGGGCTGGCGACGTCATCGGGCCGTATTTTTTCTAAAATGAGGCCGGTCAGGCAGTTACTGTGAATGGCGTTCGCTATCGTGAGATGATAACGAACTTTTTATGGCCCGAATTGGAAGATATGGATGTGGACAATATGTCGTTTCAACAGGACGGTGCCACTTGGCACACAGATAACGAAAGAATGGTTCTTTTGCGCAACAAATTCAATGGCCGTGTTATCTCACGTCGTGGCAATGCCAATTGGCCGCCAAGATCATGTGATTTGACACCGTTGGACTTTGGTGTTATTTAAAAAAAAGGTGTACGCCGATAAACCATCAACAATTCAAGAGCTAAAGGATAAGATAATTCGGCACATAAACGGCATAGAACCTCAATTATGCCTCAGCGTCATCGAAAATTTGGACCATCGGATGGAGGTGTGCCGTCGAGGTCGCGGCGGCCATTTGTCCCATATTTTGTTCCATACATAATTGAACCATACCAATATTATCATAATAAAAAGAAATGACAATAATTTCCTAAATAATTTGTGTTCCATTCAAAATCAACATCGGCCCTTAAAATTTAACCACCCTTTATTTTAATAAAATCGATTTAGATTAACATATAGCTCCCATACATATTTATTTACCTCCGACTTTGTATATATTCACCGATCTGTATAACAATTGATAAAGAGAAGTTTCTTGATATACTCATAGGCAATGCTAAATTTGAGGAAAATCGGTTGAGATTTAAATGTAGCCCCTTTTATATATATTACCCCCAATTTTTCATGTAACCGCTGTAGAAACTGTATTTTATAACCGATCAGTACTAAATTCGGCAGAAAGAGGTTTCTTATTAGGGGAAGAAAATTGTTTATATGTTTGTTTTGCCCAGATGTTTGTAACGCCTAAAACCACCTTAAAGTATACGGATCGACACAGAAACACAAGCTGATTCGATCCACCGACGTCTGTACGTCCGCTCGTCCGTCCGATGTCCATTAAAACGTCGATGAATCGTAAATCGTGATTAAAATTGGCATATACAACATTTTCGATAAAAGGACCAACACTATTGTATTTGGAGAAAATCGGTTCAGATATACGTATGGCCCTATATATATTTGCTTCCGATTTGGCATCTAAGCATTATAGAAATCGTATTTTTCATCCGAAAAATACCAAATTTGGCAAGAAGGAGTATGTTAGCTTACAAATAAACATTGTGAAATTTGAAAGAAATTGATTCAGACTTAGGCATAGCCCCCATATATACGTTCCTTCCGGTTTGGTATGAACGTGCTTCAAAAGCAATGTTCGACAAAAACGAACATTGCCAAATTAGAAGAATATCGATTCTGATGTAGATATAGCCCCAATATATATTCCTTCAGATTTGGTGTCAAGGTGCTTCAGACGCATTATTTTTCATATGATCATTATGAAATTTGGCGGAGTAGAGTTTATTAATACAGAAACGAACATGAACAAGTTGGAAGAAAATCTGTTCAGATCTAGACATATCTCTCTTATCTATTTTACTCCGCTTTCTCGTATAAACGCTGTATAAGCCGCTGCGCCCATCTTTATACAACTTGTTACTACACATTATTATGATCTAAGAAGGGATTCTGTCGAAGACAAATTTAGATATAGTCCCCAACTCACTGTACCTCCGAGTTGGCACCACAGCGCCAAATATGCACTTTTCAAAATATGCACAAGGCAATTTATCGATACAGGAATGAACACTGTGAAATGTGAAGAAAATTAAATCAGATTTAGATATAGTCCTCGTGTATCCGTATATTCTCCCCGATATGCTATCAACAAAATCGGTTCAGACTTGTATATAGCCCCACGTATAAATTAATTTCGATTTGGTAAATAATCGAAATTAATTTACCACGCTATGGTACATGGTTTTAATACTTTGTGCATTTGTTTGTAACGCTTAAAAGGAGAAGAGATAGACCCATTGTTTATTATTCCGATCGACATAGAATCACTTTTTGAGTCGATTTAACCATGTCCGTCTGTCTGTCTATGTTTTCTTGTAATCAAAGTCCAGGTCATATTAATGGTCCGATTGTGATGAAATTTAGCACAGTACTCTTTTTTGGCCCAAGCACGATCCCTTGAGTCGCTCAAGAATTAGATATAGCACTCATATATATGTTACCTCCGATTTGACATATACTGTGGAAACTGATTTTATATTAGATCAGTACGAAATCTGGCAGAGAGAGTGATCTTATTACATGAATCAACCCTGCCAAATTCTGGGAACATCGGTTCAGATTTAGATATAGCCACCAATTTGACATGTAAGCGCTGTAGAAACCGTGTTTAATATCCTATCAGTACGAAATTCGGCAGGGAGAGTTTTCTTATTACATGTATGAACACTGCCAAATTCTTATCGCAATGCACATTTTCGCATTGTTAGGGAGTTGTAGGGTATTAAATGGTCGGCCTCGCCCGACTTCTTGTCTTTCCTTACTGGTTTTTCAATTGCTTTTGCAGTCGTAAATCAATTTTTATACCCAACAACAAACAGTGGTACAGGGTATTATAATTTTGTGCATTTGTTTGTTATACCCACAAGTGGATGAGAAAGACCCATCGTTTATTATACCGATCAATATACCAGTAGAAACTCTTTCTGAGTTGATTTCGCTATGTCCGTCGAAACAAGCTGTCGCAAAGACTACATGGTAGGTCCAACTTTTCTACCGAAAATGTTTATTCTGAAAAACAAGCCCAACCCCTGCAGAATAAAACCAGTAAGGAATGACAGAAAATCGGGCATGGCCGACTATATAATATCCTACACCTACCTAGCAATGCGAAGATTGGCATTGCGATAAGAATTTGGCAGTGTTCATGCATGTAATAAGAAAACTTCCTCGGCCGAATTTTGTACTGATCGGATATAAAACATGGTTTCTAAAGCGCGTACATGTCAAATCGCGTGAAAAAAATATATATGAAGGCTATATCTAAATCTGAACTGAATTCCCCCGAATTTGGTAGTGTTCATTCACGTAATAATAAAACTCTCTCTGCCGAATTTCGTCCAGATCGGATGTAAAATACGGTTTCTACAGCGCTTACATATCAAATCGGGTGAAACATATATATGAGGCCGACGGACGGCGGACAAACAGACGGATGGACGGACAGACGCACAGTGTGCGAAATTCAGCATCTAGAGTGTCAAAAGTCCATAACTTTTTCCCCGATCCACCTACGCATTCCAAATTTGGGGTGAGTGATTTTACCGACAAGTCAAAACTTCTTTGAAAAAATGGGCGAAATAGTACAAATGCGAAGCCTTTCATATATATCATACCTGGGAATATTAATAATGGGACAAAGAATTAGGGACCTTCCCGTCAACCATACATACAATTAATATGGACTTCGCGTTAAAGCAATCGGCACAGAAGTTGGAACAATATTCGATATTTGAATTTAAATTTTACTAACTTTTTTTCTTTCTCTTTAACAAACGCAAACTTGATATGGATAATCGAAGTGGCTGAATTGTTCCAAATTACCACTATTTGTCCCCTTTCCAGTTTAAAAGCAGTAATTTCAATTGGAAATTTCCATCCGCAGCAGTTTATTACACAAGTTTGTGTTTGTATACGGGGCAAAATCGCCTTTTTCGATATGATTGAATCGAACGAAAATATATTTGCAACACAAATTTTTAATCTATATATATAAAGAAGAATGTGTGTTTGTTTGTTTGTTGGTATGTTTGTACCGTATAGGCGTCTAAGCGGCAGGACCGATCTTCTTGAAATTTTCATGGGGGGTGGTGAAAATAGGGTACTTGAATTTTCGATGGGCGTGGCCCCGCCCATTTAAGCAAAATTTTCAAATTGATATATCTTGCACAATTTTTTGTCGAGAGTGCTGTTATTTTGTACATATATATCTGGTGGTAGTCTACGTGATTGTTCCAAAAATAGCCGGACCAAAGGGCGTGGCCCCGCCCATATAACCCAAATATAAGCTATCTTGCACAATTTAGTAGCGATAGTACTGTAATTCTGTTTTTATGTAGGCAGTCTACATGATTGGTCCAAAAAAGGGCGCGATCGGTCCAATGGCGTGGACCGGCCCATATAAGCCAAATTTTGAAATTGAGATTTCTTGCACAATTTGTTAGCGAGAAGGCTGCAATTTTGTGCATATATATGTGGTGATAGTCTACATGACTTTTTGAAAAATGGGCGGAATCGGACCAAGAGGTGTGGCCCCGCCCATACGAGTACAATTTATATTTTGAAATTGAGATATCTTGCACAATTTGTTAGCGACAGTGCTGTAATTTTGTGCATATGTTTCTGGTGGGAGTCTACGAAATTGGTCCAAAAATTTACGGGATCGGATTATTGGGCGTGACCCCGACCATATAAGCCACATTTTGAAAATGACATATCTTTCATAATTTGGTAGCGAGAGTGCTTTAATTTTGCGCATATGTATCTGGTGGTAGTCTACTTGATTGGTCCAAAAATGGGCGGAAACGGACCAATGGGCGTGGCACCGCCCATATAAGCCAAATTTTGAAATTTAGATATTTTTCACAATATCTTAGAGAGAGTGTTGTAATTCTGTATATATATATCTGGTGGGAGTCTACGTGATTGATTCAAAAATGGGCGGGATCAGACCAATGGGAGTGGCCCCGCCTATATAAGTCCAATTTTTTAATTGAGATATCTTGCACAATTTTTTGGCGAGGGTGCTGTAATTTTGTACATATGTATCTGGTGGTGGTCTAAGTGATTTTTCCAAAAATAGCCGGGATCGGACCACAGGGCGTGGCCCCGCTCATATAAGCTAAATTTTGAAATTGCGATATCTTGCGAAATTTGTTAGAGAGAGTGCTGTAATTTAGTGCATATGTATCTCGGTGTAGTCTACGTGATTGGTCTAAAAATGGGCGGGATCGGACCAATGGGCGTGGCACCGCCTATATAAGCCAAATTTTGAAATTTAGGTATTTTTCACAATTGTTAGAGAGAGTGTTGTAATTCTGTATATATGTATCTGGTGGTAGTCTACGTGATTGATTCAAAAATGGGCGGGATCGGATCAATGGGCGTGGCCTCGCCCATATAAGTCTGGTGGAAGCCTACGTGATTGGTCTAAAAATGAGCGGGATCAGACCAAAGGGCGAGGCCCCGCCCATATAGCCCAAATTTGGGCTTTCTTGCACAATTTAGTAGCGATAGTACTGTAATTCCTTTTTTTATGTATCTGGTGGCAGTCTACGTGATTAGTTCAAAAAATGGGCGGGATCAGACTAATGGCCGTGGCCCCGCCCATGTAAGCCACATTTTGAAATTGAGATATCTTGCGCAATTTGTTAGCGAGAGTGCTGTTATTTTATGTATATGAATTTGGTGGCAGGATTCGTCATTGGTTCAAAAACGGACGGGATCGGAAATCTCAATATGGGGCAACGAAGCGGACCGAGCCCAGCTAGTATATTATACAAGGTGGCGCAAAAGTAATCCTCCTATCAGAAAATGCTATAAATGGCGCAAAAGTAATCCTCCTATCAGAAAATGCTATAAATTTTGCGATTGGCCCCTAATGTCAGTTCTGTTTTGACATTTGTGTAGTAAACACATGCGAAATACACGTTAATAAACAATGTTACGCTACACTGCTCCAGAACGCGGAATATTGCTGACTATTTATTTGACCAATAATCGGTCGGTGACTTTGGCACAAAACATCGAAAGGTTACTTTTGCGCCACCTAGTATACTAAAGTGTAAATATGTTTGGGACAATATACTACAGAAGCAATTTTTTTCAGCGTGTATTTATTATGTTGTGCCCCATCACATGCCAATTTTATCATTATTTGAACAACATCTAAATATTCCGGAACTCGACCAAATACTTCATTTAGCGTCATACAAAGTCTAGAAATAGTGTGAACAGTAAGTGGATGCAGTTTTACTTCTGCATATGATTCAGTCACTATAATTCATCCGGGTAACAGAATAAGAGGGGAATATTTTTGAATTTATTAACATTGCATGTCGAGATCTTATATTCGACAAAAACACAATTATTCAGTAGAGCGAGAAAATTGCTTAATTTGATTGTTGTTGTACAATATTAACACAATGTGTCTAACAAACATCCTAACTAAAAATGTTGTTGAATTTCTAGGTATTCTAGCTTCTTTGTCAGATAGACAAAATTGCATCTTTTCGAAGATGAAATATTGTACCGAAATGTAGTTAAACATTTTTGAATATACATATTCTCTCGATATAATGTGAGCAGTTTATTTTAATATGTCGATAATCCGAAACCACAATCACTTGGCAGAGTTATTTTTATACCCACGCTTTGAACTATGTGACATTTTCCGTCTATGGTTAAATTCAATAAAAATCCTTTTTGTGAAATCTTGTAACAGCGAAATATCTATAGTTTCGTTTGATCCAGTACTTATATTCATGCCATAAAGTAAAAAATCGCACTCGCTTTGTCCTTTGGCTTGCACCCAAACATCAAAAATTTTCTGATATTTTATTTGGCGGCACATGACCAAATATGCAAATAAATGGAAGGACTGCAGCTCTCTGCCACTACTTTTTAGATCATCTTAAAGAGGACAGAATAAAGAATCTTAAAACAATAATAGTCCAAAGAATTTGCAAGTTTTCTTCAAAAATGCAGTTTAAGAATATAATTTAATTCGTTGTAAACAATATTATGAAATGCCTTGGAGTTCAAGCGATGCAAATTTTTATTAATTAAAGACATACATCTTCCTAAAGCAAAAAGAATGAAAGAATATATTAAATAGGAAAAAAGTTATTGTAACTCAAGGTGAAAAGAGTGTGAAGGGGACATATTCTCAATATATAAACAGAAATAATCATGAGATTTGAAGTACCGTTATCCAGAGATACATAATATTTTAAGTGTAATGATTGTTTTATCATGCTGCTTGGATTGCTTTCTAACATTTCTACTTATAATTATATAATGATCATCCAAAATTTTTTTTGGGGTTTTGACGCTCTAAATTCACAGTTTCGCACATTGTGAGACGGACGGACAGACGGACATGGTTAAATCGACTTAGAAAGTGATTCCAAGTCGATCGGTATATAATAACCGCCTCACTGTGGTACAAGGTATTATGACTTTGTGCATTTGTTTGTAACGCCCAAAAAGAGAAGAAATAGAACCATAGTTTATTATACCGATCGACTTAAAATCACTCTTTGAGTCGATTTAGCCATGTCCGTATGTCTGTCTGTCCATGTATTCTTGTAATCAAAGTACAGGTCGTATTCATGGTCCGATTGTGATGAACTTTAGCACAGTCCTCTGTTTTGGCCCCAGGAAGATCCCTATTGAAATTGGTCAAAATCAGATTTCAGATTTAGGGGTAACATATATATGTTACCCCCGATTTCACATGTAAGCGCAGTAGAAATTGTATTTTATATCAAATCAGTACGAAAATTGGCAGACGGAAAATTCGGGGAATATCGGTTCAGATTTAGATATAGTCCCCATATATATGTTACGCCCGATTTGACGTTTAAGCGCTGTAGAAACCGTATTTTATATCCGATCAGTACGAAATTCTACAGAGGGAGTATTCTTATTACCTGAATGAACCCTGCCAAATTCAGGGGAAAATGGTTCAGAGATATGTCACACCCGATTCGACATTTATGCCATGTAGAAACCGTATATTAATCCGATAAGTACGAAATTTTCTTATTACATGATTGAAAACTATCAATTCGGGGAAATTCAGTTCAGATTTAGATATAGCCCTCATATATATGTTTCACCCGATTTTACATGTAAGCGCTGCAGAAACCGTGTTTTATATCTGATCAGTACGAAATATATGAACACTGCCAAATTCTTATCGCAGTGCCAATTTTCGCATTTTTAGGGAGGTGTAGGGTATTATATAGTCGTCACCGCCCGACTTTCTGTCTTTCCTTACAGGTTGTTAAACGTTTACCTATGAACGGGAGCTACAGTATAAGTGAGGCATGGAATATTGTTCTTAAATATTCCACAAAAATACAGATGATAAAAAATAAAACAAAACGTGTTTGTAATAAAGATTAAATCGTACATTTCAATTGAGACTTAATAAAAGTACAGGTCCCAATTATGGACCGCCTTAAACGAAACTTGGAACATATCTTTCTTTTGGCCCAAGGACGATCTCTATTTAATTTGGTTAAAATCGATTTAGATTAACATATAGCTCCCATGTACCGCCGATTTGGAATATGTGCACTTTATACTTATACACATATTTATACACATAGAGACAATATTTAATTTGAGGAATTCGATTTAGATTTAGATATAGCCCACATATACATGTTACCCCCGATTTGCCATGTTAGCGCTGTAGAAACTTTATTTTACTCGTATATCCGATCAGTACAAAATTTGCGCAGAGAGTTTTCTTATTACATGAATGAAATTTGGGGAAAATCGGTTTAGATTTAGATATAGCCCCCCCTATATATATCTTACCCCGATTTTATATGATAGCGCTGTAGAAACTGTATTTTATATCCGATCAGTACGAAAATCGGCAGAAAGAGCTTTCTTATTGCACGAATGAACACTGCAAAATGTTCCACAAAAATGAAGACGATAAAAAACCAGTAAGGAAAGGCTAAAGTCGGGCGGGGCCGACTATATAATACCCTACACCACTCTCGTAATATTGAATAACTCTGATATATAAATTTTGTAATTCATGTATAAATTGTTTACATACATTTTTTTTTGTGGGACATTTTATACTTAAATAATACCCTGTACTACAGTGTGGTGTAGGGTATAAAAACGATTGGATATAAAGATTCGGCAATGTTGGTTCATTGATCAAGAAACTCTTCCGTTCTAAATTTCAAAACGATTAGATGTAAAATACAGCTTTTATAGGACTAAAGGGCCAAATCGGACGAAACATATATATTGGAGCTATAGCTAAATCTTTACCGATTTCAACCAAATTCAATAGCGATCTTAACAGCTGCGAAATACTCTAAACTGCAAAATTTCAGAACGATCGGAGTGAAATTGCGACCTGTAGTCGACGAACAACTTTACATGGACAGACGGACGGACAGACATGCTTAAATCGACTCAGCTAGTGATTCTGAGTCGATCGGTATACTTTATGGTGGGTCTAGCTGTGTTATTTTCAGGTGTTACAAACATCTGCCGTGAAACAAACTTATAATACCCTGTACCACAGTGTGGTGTAGGGTATAATAAAATAGAACATGCTTGTAATAAAGATTAAATCGAGCATGTAATTTTGGACTGAAAAAATACCGGTCATTATTATGGTCCGCTATATACACAAAAATTAAGATGAATATAACCTTATTACATATATGTTACAATGTCCGGTCGAATTTCACCAACAAACGCGAATTCTACAAGCATTGTAGTATATACATTTTATCATCGCAATGTTATTTGCATTTATTAGTAAAAAAGACAAACTTTGAATGGTCATAACTCGAAATCGCCTGGACATATTTTCATAAAATTTAAAGGTGTTTTCATTAAATGTTATCCACAATACAACAGCATTCCCAAAAAACTGATTTTTGGTAGTTGCTTTCAAAGTCCTATGCACGCATATTTCATCATATTTTCCCATTTTGACTCCCGATTATTCAAAAGTTTGTCAGAAAGAAGTTTCTTAATTCAGTAACGAACATTACTTAATTCGGGGAAATCGAATCAGATTTATATGTTCCTGCCTACTTAGTATTTAAGCGCTGTTGAAACTGTACTTTACGTCCGATCTTTATATAATTTGGCAGAAATTAGGTTTTTGATCCAAGTTTATGAAAATCTGTTTAGGTTATGTATAGTCACATCTATTTTAGCCTTCCAATTCTTGTTTGGTATTACATAGTCAGCCCCTTCCGACTTCTTGTCTTTTCTAACTGGTTGAATATTCGTATGTACTTGCAATAAAAAAAGTGTTTTTCGCTTTCGCATCCGAATTGCTTTCGCAAATATGCATATTTCACTATTCGCTTTGGCATTCGCAAGAACTTTATTTCAATATTCGCTTTCGCTAAAGCCACTTTCGTTACTTCCCTACTCTATGGTAGTCGGACAATATATTTTGTTGCGTTTGATGTCAATTGATTGACACGTTCACATAAGTAAATATAAACTATTTCAATGCACGAATTTGTAAATATAATGAACATTATGTTTCAATGTGCTGAACAATTTTTACTCCAAGTTACTCACGACTAATACTTAAAGATCTAAAATTAAAACAAAACTATGATCTTAAATTAACTGAAAATCAACTCTTATTGTCTCTGACCAAACTGTCACGCGCTGAGTACAAATGTACGACATAATTACTTATACGTTTTATACAGAACTTATCATGTCCTGGAATGGATTAAAAAAACTTTTTTTTGAATGGTATATTACGCTGCACCAAGATTTATATTTTTACCCAGCAAAATTTCTCATTACCAAATAATCCGACGAGTAAGCAAAGTTCGATAATGGTAAGTACTTATTATTTAGCCACTTTTCTCATTATTTTAACATGGGGATGTCATTGGAGGAAAGTACTTCCCAAAAGCATACAATAAAGTAGCATAATAAGTACTTATTTGTAGCTCGAATTTATGTACTTGAATAATGCATTACCAATAAGTTATAAAATAGTAGTAGATATGGAGAAATGGCCATTTAAAATGATTTTTTGCATATTGTCGCGCATATTTCTCGAAACAAACAATTTCCTCATGCCAGATTCGAATTTCTGGTACTTCCATTCAAATTTGCACGTATTGTTGAAAACATGTTGAAATATAATTATATGTTGAAATATAAATTTTGTACAATAACCCACATATAGCCAAAATTGCATTATTATATTAAAATTTGCCAAAATGATTTCGATAACAAAAAATCACTTATTTCTGATATTATTGGAAAGTCATTATTAATAAGCCGAAAGTAATGCTGCAAATAATGAGATGTCATTATTTGGTAATGCAGGGAATAATGACAGGTACTTACCAAGATTTTGCTGGGTATTATTCCTAAATATGGCCCCAAGGTGCAGGTAATAGGTCTTTCAGTAGATAAGTAAAATTGTCACAATATTTCTGTGTTAAAGGTTCCAATATAAATGGATTAAAGCTTTTGAATGAATGTACAATTTTTGATACTTCCACATGTTTTTGGGCTGCGTGTGTATGTTTAATATTGTATCCGTGTTCTTCAGTGGTAAAACAAAAGTTGAAATGTATTAAACAAAATGAAAACACATTCATACAAGTATACAAATTGCACAAATTCCGGATTTTATATATAATTTAGACGACTTCAGCATTTTTTAGATATTTAATTCGTTATCTTTCCAATCCATGTTAACTGAAGCTGATTGTGCTTTGAAAACAAAATCAAATAACTTCATACAAATTTAAAAAAATCCTTGCGGGTCGTGATTTATGAGGGAGTAGTCTTTCCCTCTTTCTTGAATTCCTGCGCCACTTGAGCGCCATAGGAGATTTATTTGTTTTGCGGCTTAAAATGTTAAAATATGGGAACGTCACAACAATCGACAGGAACTGTCGCATAGACCACATGGTGGGTTCAACTTTTGGACCGAAATTGTTTATTCTGAAAAACAAGCTCCCACCCGTGAGATGTGTTATTGTTAAACATTTACCTATAGACGGAAGCTACCGTATAAGTGAGGCATGGAATATTGTTGTTAAATATTCCACAAATATACAGACGACTAGCTTACCCGGTGCGCTTCGCAGCCCCCATCTTTTATCTATTTTCTGTTTAGGGTACTGTAAAATAGCTATACCTCTTTCTTTCAAAATGTCATGATTATTATATATGGTGCAAAATGAAGAAGATTTGATTACTTTTATATATAAAATACGAACCCTAGTTTAATTTCTAGTTTATGTTCCAAGAGTTACCCTGACATCATTTTGCAATATTTATCCCTTTTCCCACAGTAAATCTGGACATTGAAAACTATTTTTTTTGTTCATACGTTAGCAACTTTCCCCTTGTTTATGTTCCAATACCTACATTCACACCCTGGTACAATATAAAACCATGTTTGTCCCACTGTGTCTATAAAGGTACGAATTTAAATATCTAAAGTAAATCGCTCCGTTGTGCCACATTTAACCTTTAGTGTGTCATAATTAACCACTTTGCACGATTGTACAATATTTTAAAATGATAATTGATATTTCAAGATCCAAATTCGCAAGCTTAGGCGTATTTTAACATTTTTGTCCCCTATCTGTGCCATTTATTTAACTTTTTCCCCACGGTTTAAGTAGAAGAACCTAATTGGAAAAAACAATTTCTTAGCTTTGGTTTATGCTGTAAGAGCTACCTTTGCACTCAGGGACCACATTCAACACCTTTTGCACCACTGTTCCATATTAAACACTTTTTTAATACACTGTGCTTCTAAAGTGCGATTTTTTATACATATCTGGGACTATTTTGTTCTCTTTTTTCCCCACGTACCACATTTAACCATTTTACCGTATTTAACTTTTTTGCTTCACCGTACCATATTTAACCCTTTATGCTCCACTAAACCATATTTAACACATTTTTTCCCCTCTGTAACATGTTAAATAACTTTTGCTTGCCCCAACTGCATCATAATTTTAACCTTTTTGCACGACAGTGCTACATAATTGCAGTGCATCATAATTTTAACCTTTCTGCACCACAGTGCTACTAAAAGCATACATTAAAAAAACATTCTTATTTCATATTTAACTTACCCTCTCTCCCTGCATCCGTATTTTACCCACTGTACTAAATGTACGCTTTGTGGCCCACTGTTCTATATTTAACCGTCCATTGAATCAAATTTAACACCTTTTTGTCCTACTATATTTTGTCCACTATATTTAACCATTTTTGCCCCACTGTACCATAGTTAACACATTTTTTCCCCACTGTTCCATAGTAAAAGCTTTTTGCCCCACTGTACCATACTTAACCCATTTTGTTCCACGTTACCATATTTTACTATTTGTGCCCACTGTAACCATTTTTGTCAAACTGTACCATAATTAACCATTTGTGTCCCACTGTACCATTCTAACACATATTTTTCCCCACTGTTCCATAGTTAAAGCTTTTTGCCTCACTGTACCATATTTAACCCATTTTGTACCACGCTACCATATTCAAATAATTGTGCCCCACTGTACTATAGTTACCTCTATTTGCCCTACTGTATCATATTAAACCCTTTGTTTCACTGTACCATGTTTAACAGTTCTTGTCCCACAGTACCATATTTAACCCTTTTTGCCCCACTGTATCATAGTAAATAAACTTTTGCCCCACTGTACCATAGTTAACGATTTTTACCCCCACTGTACCATTTTTACCCCATTTTGTTACACGTTACCATATTTTACTTTTTGTGCCCACTGTAACCATTTTTGTCATACTGTACCATATTTAACAGTTTTTGTCCCACTGTACCATATTTAACCCTCTGTGCTCCACTGTACAATATTTAACACAGTTATGCCCTAATGTACTGTAAAGTTACCCATTTTTGTCACACTGTACCATATTTAACCCTTTTTGCCCCACTGTATCATAGTAAATACATTTTTGCCACACTGTTCAATATTTAACGTTTTTTGCCCCACTGTACCATTTTTAACCCATTTGTCCCACTTTACCATATACATATAACTATTTTTCCCCCACTGTACCATAGTTAACCCTTTTTGCACAACTGTGCCCCATTCAACTGTTTATCTCACTGTACAAAATGTTTACCCACTGTACCATATTTAACAAATTTTTGTCTCACTGTACCGTACTCTTATTTACAATGTGTCTCCACGCTATCGTACTTAAACCTTTTTCCCCGACTGTAACATATTTAATCATATTTTCTCCACTATTTAACCGTTTTTGAGCCACTGTACTATATTTTACACTTTTTGCCCTACTGTGCCCCGAAAACTACGAAAACTACGAATACAAAAAAAAGCTTAATACCCCGATCAGTTGTCATAAAGACACCCCTCGATTCAATTTTTACCATTCTAATATTGGGCTTTAAATTTGGCGGTGGTACCATATTTATAGCTTTCTGTCCCACTGTGCCTCTAAATTTTTAAAAAAAATCACTCCTTGTTCTTGTTTACGTCCCAAGAGCTACTCTCACACCATATTTCACGATTCTAGGTCTTGCCATTTGGATTTGGCTGTTGTACCACATTTTTTCCTTTTTACCCCACTGTGTACGTAATTGTTCGAATTTCGAAAAATCCTGTGAATTTCAGAGTCTACCTCATAAGAGCTACCCTCACAGCAAATTTCACGATTCTAGCTCTTGCCATTTGAATTTGGCTGTTGTACTACATTTATCCCATTTTACCCCACTGTGTGCGCAAATGTTAGAATTACGAAAAATCCTGCCAAATTCAGAGTCTACCTCATAAGGGCTACCATCACACAATATTTCACGATTCTAGCTCTTGCCATTTGGATTTGGCTGATGTACCACATTTATCACTTTTTACCCCACTGTGTGCGTAAATGTTCGAATTTCGAAAAATCTTGCCAATTTCTGAGTCTACCTCCTAAGGGCTACCCTCATACCAAATTTCAAGATTCTAGCTCATTTTGTTTAGATTTGGCGGTGGTACCATATTTATCCCTTTTTGGCCCATTTTGCGGCTAATAGTACGAATTTCGAAAAATCCCGCCTTATTGCTCGTCTACGTCCCAAGGACTACCCTCCCACCAAATATCATGATTCTAGCTTCAGCCGTTTGGCCTGGGCGATGATCAGTCAGTCAATCAGTCAGCCAGTCACGCAACAATTTTATATATATAGATAGATAAAAAAGAAAACAAACCGTTTTTGTAATAAGGATTAAATCGTTCATGTGAATTGGGACTGAAATCACCTGAATTGTGGCCATGAAGGCAAACAAATACATGTAGGCTTGAAGGATAGTGTTTAACATGTGTATATCTATATATATAAAAGAGAGTGTCTGTTTGTGGGTTTGTTTGTGGGTTTGTTTGTGGGTTTGTTTGTATGTTTGTATGTTTGTTCCGTATAGACGTCTAAACGGCTAGATCATCTTGAAATTTTCACAGAATGTACATGTGAAGGGGGTGCTGAAAATAGGGTACTTGAATTTTCGATATATCAAGTGGGCTAGAGTGCTGAAATTTTTTGTGTATGCATTTAGTGGCAGATAATGTGAATTTTCCAAAAATGGGCGGAGTCGGACCAATGGGCGTGGCCCCGCCCATATAAGAAAAATTTTGAAATTCAAATATTTTCTACAATTTATTAGAGAGAGTTCTGTATTTGAGTGTATATGTATCTGGTGACAGTCTACGTGATTGGTCCAAAAATTGGCGGGATCGGCCCAATGGGCGTGGCCCCGCCAACATAGACCAAATTTTGAAATTTCGATATCTTGAACAATTTGCTAGAGAGAGTGCTGCAATGTTGTGTATATGTATCTGGTGTCAGTCTACGTGATTGGCCCAAAAATTGGCGGGATCGGCCCAATGGGCGTGGCCCCGCCCACATAGACCAAATTTTGAAATTTCGATATCTTGCACAATTTATTATCAAGAGTGCTGCAGTTTTGTTTATATGTATCTGGTGACAGTCTCCGTGATTGGTCCAAAAATGGGCGGGATCGGCTCAATGGGCGTGGCCCCGCCCACATAGACCAAATTTTTAAATTGAGATATCTTGCACAATTTGCCAGCGAGAGTGCTGCAATGTTGTGTATATGTATCTGGTAGCAGTCCACGTGATTTTTCCAAAAATGGGCGGGATCGGACCAATGGGCCTGGCACCGCCCATATAAGCCAAATTTTAAAAATGTGATATCTTGCACAATTTTATACCGAGAGACCTGGAATTTTGTGTATATGTATATGGTGGCAGTCTGCGTGATTGGTCCAAAAATGGGCGGGATCGGCTCAATGGGCGTGGCCCAGCCCACATAGACCAAATTTTGAAATTTCGATATCTTGCACAATTTGCTAGCGAGAGTGCTGCAATGTTGTGTATATGTATCTGGTAGCAGTCCACGTGATTTTTCCAAAAATGGGCGGGAGCGGACCAATGCGCGTGGCCCCGCCCACATAAGCCAAATTTTGAAATTGATATATCTTGCACAATATGTTAGCGAGAGTGCTGGAATTTTGTGTATATGTATATGGTGGCAGTCTGCGTGATTGGTCAGAAAATGGGCGGGATCGGACCAGTGGGCGTGGCCCCGCCCTTATAAGACAAATTTCGAAATTGATATATCTTGCACAATTTTTTATCTAGAGTGCTGTAATGTTGTACATATGTATCTGGTGACAGTCCACGTGATTGGTCCAAAAATTCGCGGGATCTGACCAATGGGCGTGCCACTGCCCATATAAGCCAAATTTTGAAATTGAATTATCTTGCTCATTTTGTTAGCGAGAGTGTTGAAATTTTGCGTATATGTATCTGGTAGCAGTCTACGTGATTGGCTTACAAATGGGCGGAATAGGACCAGTGGGCGTGGCACAGCCCATATTTTGAACATAAATGCTCGGTATGCGATAATTACAGCTGCTCACTCCAATACAATCGCAATATGATAATGTGATGCATGACCAATGAAACAAGAATTTGGAAATTTTATAAGTATACATTTCTATTTTCTGGACTTTCCACTGAATTCGGTATTTTTTCATTCAGTGAATTTATCACTAATACCAGTAAGGAAAGGCAGAAAGGCGGGGCCGATTAGGGTCATTGCGATAATAATTTGGAATAATTGGTAAATGTGGTGTGTGTGTGTGTATGTATATCTTATTTTGAACCGGTAATCGCTAAATTAAGCAATATTCGTTCCTAAATTGAGAAACATTTTTCTGGAGAACTTTGTAATGATCGGAAGTAAAGTACAACTTCTATAGCGCTTTGTAACCAAATCTGGAGGAACATATATATGGAGGTTATATATAAATCTGAATCGATTTTCCTTGAATACTCATTCATGTAAAATAGAAACCTGTTTCTGTCGAATTTCGTACTGATCGGATAAAAAAACACAGTATCTACAGCGCTTACATGTCAAATTGGGGGTAACATATATATGGGGGCTATATCTAAATCTGAACCGATTTTCTCCGAATTTTGCGGTATTCCTTCATGTAATAAGAAATCTCTTTCTGCCGAATTTCTTACTGATCGGATATAAAATACAGTTTCTACAGCGCTTGAATTTCAAATCGGGGGTAACATATATATGGGGGCTATATCTAAATCTGAACCGATTTTCTCCGAATTTTGCAGTATTCCTTCATGTAATAACAAACCTCTTTCTGCCGAATTTCGTACTGATCGGATATAAAATACAGTTTCTACAGCGCTAATTTTGACATGGGCAGCGAAGCGCACCGGGCTCAGCTATCTATCTATCTATCTTCTATCTATCTATCTATCTATCTATATATATAAAATTGTTGCGTGACTGGCTGACTGATTGACTGACTGATCATCGCTCAGGCCAAACGGCTGAAGCTGGAATCATGAAATTTTGTGGGAGGGTAGTCCTTGGGACGTAGACGAGCAATAAGGCGGGATTTTTCGAAATTCGTACTATTAGCCGCACAATGGTGCAAAAAGGGATAAATATGGTACCACCGCCAAATCTAAACGAAATGAGCTAGAATCTTGAAATTTGGTACGAGGGTAGCCCTTATGAGATAGACTCTGAAATTGGCAGGATTTTTCGTAATTCGAACATTTACGAACACAGTGGGGTAAAAAGGGAAAAATGGGATAAATGTAGTACATACAACAGCCAAATTCAAATGACAAGAGCTAGAATCGTGAAATTTGTTGTGAGGGTAGCTCTTATGAGGTAGACTCTGGAATTGACAGGATTTTTCGAAATTGGGACATTTACGTACACAGTGGGGTAAAAAGGTACAACAACAGCCAAATCCAAATGGCAAGACCTAGAATCGTGAAATTTGGTGTGAGAGTAGCTCTTGGGACGTAAACAAGAACAAGGAGTGATTTTTTTTTAAAAATTTAGAGGCACAGTGGAACAGAAAGGTATAAATATGGTACCACCCAAATTTAAAGCCTAATATTAGAATGGTGAAAATTGAAGCGAGGGGTGTCTTTATGACAATTGATCGGAGTATTACGTTTTTTGTGTATTCGTAGTTTTCGGGGCACAGTGGGGCAAAAAGTGTAAAATATAGTACAGTGGCTTAAAAATGTCAAACATGGATCAATGGTTCTAGGGTAACTTTTGGAACATAAAATAGAGATTGAAAGTGATTTTTAGTAATTCTAACTTTAAGAGGCACAGTGGGACACGACGGGTTAATTATGGGGGGAAAAAGAACAATCTGCCAAAATTGGTACTTAAACATGAGATATGAAGAGTGTATATGGTTTTAGGAGCACTGGGTCAAAAACGGAGTAGTGGAGTGGAGAAAATATGATTAAATATGTTACAGTCGGGGAAAAGGTTTAAGTACTTTAAATACGAGTGCGGTACATTGAGACCAAAATTTGTTAAATATGGTACAGTGGGTAAACATTTTGTACAGTGAGATAAAGAGTTGAATGGGGCACAGTTGTGCAAAAAGGGTTAACTATGGTACAGTGGGATAAAAATAGTTATATGTATATGGTAAAGTGGGACAAATGGGTTAAAATGGTACAGTGGGTCAAAAAGCGTTAACTATTGAACAGTGGGGCAAAAATGTATTTGCTATGATACAGTGGGGCAAAAAGGGTTAAATATGGTACAGTGTGACAAAAATGGGTAACTATACAGTACAGTGGGGCATAACTGTGTTAATTATTGTACAGTGGAGCACAGAGGGTTAAATATGGTACAGTGGGGCAAAAACTGTTAAATACGGTACAGTGAGACAAAGCGTTTAATATGACACAGTGGGGCAAAAAGGGTTAACTATGGTACGTGGTAATGTGGGACAAAATGGGTTAAATATTGTACAGTGGGGCAAAAAGCTTTAACAATGGAACAGTGGGAAAAAATGTGTTAGCTATGGTACTGTGGGACACAAATGGTTAAATATGGTTTGACAAAAATGGGTACAGTGGGCACAAAAAGTAAAATATGGTAACGTGTAACAAAATGGGTTAAAAATGGTACAGTGGGGCAAAAAGCGTTAACTATGGAACAGTGGGGCAAAAATTTATTTACTATGATACAGTGGGGCAATAAGGGTTAAATATGGTACAGTGTGACAAAAATGGTTAACTATACAGTAGTGGGGCATAACTGTGTTAAATGTTGTACAGTGGAGGAAAGAGGGCAAAGAGGTTACCATAGTACTGTGGGGCAAAAACTGTTAAACATGGTACAGTGAAACAAAGGGTTTAATATGACACAATGGGGCAAAAACGGTTAACTATAGTACAGTGGGGCACAATTAGTTGAATATGGTAACGTGGGACAAAATGGGTTAAATATGGTACAGTGGGGCAAAAAGCTTTAACTATGGAACAGTGGGGAAAAATGTGTTAGAATGGTACAGTGGGACACAAATGGTTAATTATGGTACAGTATGACAAAAATGGTTACAGTGGGCACAAATAGTAAAATATGGTAACGTGGAACAAAATGGGTTAAAAATGGTACAGTGGGGCAAAAAGCGTTTACTATGGAACAGTGGGGCAGAAATGTGTTAACTATGGTACAGTGGGGCAAAAATGCTTAAATGTAGTGGACGAAATATAGTAGGACAGTAGGAAATATAGTAGGAAATATAGGGGCAGAAATGTGTTAACTATGGTACAGTGGGGCAAAAATGGTTAAATGTAGTGGACGAAATATAGTAGGACAAAAAGGTGTTAAATTTGATTCAGTGGACCCAAAAAACGTACACTTAGTACAGTGGGTAAAAATATGGATGCAGGGAGAGAGGGTAAGTTAAATATGAAATAAGAATGTTTTTTTCTAAATGTATGCTTTTAGTAGCACTGTGGTGCAAAAAGGTTAAAATTATGATGCACTGCAAAATGTAGCACTGTGGTGCAAAAAGGTTAACATTATGATGCAGTTGGGGCAAGCAAAAATTGTTCAACATGTTACAGAGGGGAAAAATGTGTTAAATATGGTTTAGTGGAGCAAAAAGGGTTAAGTATGGTACGGTGAAGCAAAAAAGTTAAATACGGTAAAATGGTTAAATGGTTAAATGTGATAAGTGGGGAAAAAGGGAACAAAATAGACCCAGATATGTATAAAAATTGGTACTTTAGAAGCACAGAGTAATAAAAAGTGTTTAATATGGAACAGTGGTACAAAAGGTGTTGAATGTGGTCCCTGAGTGCAAAGGTAGATCTTACAGCATAAGCCAAAGCTAAGAAATTGTTTTTCCAAATTGGTTCTTCTACTTAAACCGTGAGGGAAAACAAGTTTAATAAATAGCACAGATAGGGTACAAAAATGTTGAAATACGCCCTAAGCCGTGAGGGAAAACAAGTTTAATAAATAGCACAGATAGGGTACAAAAATGTTGAAATACGCCCTAAGCTTGCGAATTTGGATCTTGAAATATCAATTATCATTTTAAAATATTGTACAATCGTGCAAAATTGGTTAATTATGACACAGAAAGGGTTAAATGTGGTACTATGGAGCGATTCACCTTAGATTTTTAAATTCGTACCTTTATAGACACAGTGGGACAAACATGTTTTTATATTGTAGCAGGGTGTGAATGTAGTTATTGCAATAAAAACTAGGGGAAAGTTGCTAACGTATGAACAAAAAAAAATAGTTTTTCAACGTTCAGAGGTACAGTGGGAAAAGGGATAAATATTGTACCATGATGTCAGGGTAACTCTTGGAACACACACTAGAAATGAAACGAGGGTTCGTATTTTATATATAAAAGTAATCAAATCTTCTTCATTTTGCACCATATGAAATAATCATGTCATTTTGAAAGAAAGAGGTATAGATATTTTACAGTACCCTAAACATAAAATAGATAAAAGATGGGGGCTGCGAAGCGCACCGGGTAAGCTATCTATATATGAGTCATTCCATGCCAAACGGGACGATTTTTGACATCACTATTTTTGATTGCATCGAAATTTTGTGTATGCATGATTTACCTAAAAATATCTTATACGTAGTTCAAGAAACAATTTTAAAAAAATTTCTTTAAGAGTTATGAGCAATTTAAAGTTGATGAAATTACGTTTTTTTTATAAAAGGTGTGTTCATTCTTTTGCTTGTATCTCCTGAAATACGTGACCGATTTTAATGTGCTATACCTTGTTTTGAAGGTAATTTCAACTACTACAACTACTGGATTAAGCACTGCAACAAATATACTATTTTTTAATGTTTTTGCCATTTTATACTTTCTATTGCGATTTTGAAAATGATTACACCCTTCGATATTTTTGAAATTTTAATGTCGTGTTCTTAGATGTCTTTGTTAGCTACTGTATGAATTTGGAAGTGGTGAATTGATGGGAACTATTTTTTACGATTTTTTTATAAAAAAAACCATTTGCATAATTTCTGTGAATGTGCTTTAAATAATTAACAGAATGATAATTTTTTGTCATTAGTTTATTAAAACAGTAAGAACAATAAAACATTTAAGAAAAGAATGACAATTATTAATAATCAGTATACCAATGTAAAAATAAGAACAATAAAAAATGTATTAGAAAGATTCGAATCAAGTATACTATTAACAGTAAAAAAGAAGAAAATGGTTATAAAAATATTAATCATTGTACACCGTCTTAACACAGTACTTTTCGGAAGTTGATGATGTCTGAACTCAAATTTTTTATCGGTCGTGGTAGTTTTGAGTTCAAAAAATTACTTTTGCTTTATTATTGCTTTCTTTTTTCTTTGAATTGTCGAATTGAATGTGAAAAACGGACTAACAAAGTTAGTGAAATCCAGGTTGCTGTGATTTTAAAAATATTTTCATCTCAGAGTATAGTTTAACAAGTACTTTCTTATCTTTTGACTCTTGCTATTGTTTAATGAGTTTTGTTTTTTAAATATCAAGTCATCGCTGATTTTTGCGTTTTTGCAAATAATTTTGCAAAATTAATAATATTTATTGTTGTTATTGTTATATTAATAAACTAACGGCTAAAAATTATCATTCTGCAAATGTTTTTTTTTTATAAAAAATCGTAAAAAATAGTTCCTATCAATTCACCACTTCCAAATTCATACAGTAGCTAACAAAGACATCTAAGAACACGACATTAAAGTTTCAAAAATATCGAAGGGTGTAATCATTTTGAAAATCCCAATAGAAAGTATAAAATGGCAAAAACATTAAAAATTAGTATATTTGTTGCAGTGCTTAATCCAGTTAGTTGTAGTAGTTGAAATTACCTTCAAAACAAGGTATAGCACATTAAAATCGGTTACGTACTTCAGGAGATACAAGCAAAAGAATGAACACACCTTTTATAAAAAAACGTAATTTCGTCAACTTTAAATTGCTCATAACTCTTAAAGAAATTTTTTTTAAATTTTTTCTTGAACTACGTATAAGATATTTTTAGCTAAATCATACATACACAAAATTTCGAAGCAATCAAAAATAGTGATGTCAAAAATCGTCCCGTTTGGCGTGGAATGACTCATATATAAAAGAGTGTCTGTTTGTGGGTTTGTTTGTATGTTTGTTTGTTCCGTATAGACGTCTAAACGGCTAGACCGATCATCTTGAAATTTTCACAGCATGTACATGTGTGGGGGGTGCTGAAAATAGGGTACTTGAATTTTCGATATATCAAGTGGGCGTGGACCCGCCCAAATGGGTCCAATTTTGATATTGAGAAAAATTTTTAGCTAGAGTGCTGAAATTTTGTGTGTATGCATTTAGTGGCAGATTATGTGAATTTTCCAAAAATGGGCGGAATCGGACCAATGGGCGTGGCCCCGCCCATATAAGCCAAATTTTGAAATTGAGATATTTTGCACAATTTGTTAGCGAGAGTGCTGGAATTTTGTGTATATGTATATGGTGGCAGTCTACGTGATGGCTCCAAAAATGGGCGGGATCGGACCAATGGGCGTGGCCCCGCCCACATAGACCAAATTTTGAAATTTTGATATCTTGCACAATTTGCTAGCGGGAGTGCTGCAATGTTGCGTATATGTATCTGGTGGCATTCTACGTAATTGGTCAAAAAATGGGCGGGACCGGACCAATGGGCGTGGCCCCGCCCATATAAGCCAAATTTTGAAATTGATATATCTTGCACAATTTGTTAGTTAGAGTGTTGTAATGTTGTACATATGTATCTGATGGCAGTCCACGTGATTGATCCAAAAACGGGCGGGATCGAACCAATGGGCGTGGCACCGCCCATATAAGCCAAATTTTAAAAATGTGATCTCTTGCACAATTTGTTAGCGAGAGTGCTGGAATTTTATGTATATGTATATGGTGGCAGTCTACGTGATTGGTCCAAAAATGGGCGGGATCGGACCAATGGGCTTGGCCCCGCCCATATAAGCCAAATTTTGAAATTGATATATCTTGCACAATTTGTTAGCTAGAGTGCTGTAATGTTGTACCTATGCATCTGATGGCAGTCCACGTGATTGGTCAAAAAACGGGCGGGATCGAACCAATGGGCGTGGCACCGCCCATATAAGCCAAATTTTGAAATTGAAATATTTTGCACAATTTGTTAGCGAGAGTGTTGGAATTTTGTGTATATATATCCGTTGGCGATCTACGTGATTGGTCCAAAAATGGGCGTGTTCGGACCAATAGGCGTGGCCCCGCCCATATAAGCCAAATTTTGAAATTGAAATATTTTGCACAATTTGTTAGCGAGAGTGTTGGAATTTTGTGTATATGTATATGGTGGCAGTCTACGTGATTGGTCCAAAAATGGGCGGGATCTGACCAATAGTCGTGGCCCCGCCCATATAAGCCAAATTTTGAAATTGAGATATATTGAACAATTTGTTACCGACAGTGCTGTAATTTTGTGTATGTATATCTGGTGACAGTCTACGTGATTGGTCCAAAAATGGGTGGGGTCACACTAATAGGCGTGGCCCCGCCCATAGAAGGCAAAATTTGAAATTGATATATCTTCCACAATTTTTTAGCGATAGTGCTGTAATTGTGTGCAGATATATCTGGTGGTAGTCTACGTGATTGGTTCAAAAATGAGCGGGAACGAACCAATGGGCGTGACACCGCCCATATAAGCCAATTTTTTAAATTGAGATATCATGCACGATGACAAATTGTGATAGTGCTGTAATTTGTGCAGCTCATGCAGTCTACGTGATTAAAGAAAAAAGACTGCGGAATTAATTAATTAATTTTGAAACTGAGACTGAGATATCTTGCACAATTTGTTTACGGGAGCTCTGAAATTTTGTGTATATGTATGTGATTGGTCAGAAAATGGAAGGGATCAGACTAATTGGCGTGGCCCCGCCCATATAAGCCAAATCTTGAAATTGAGATATCTTGCACAATTTATTATCGAGAGTGCTGCAGTTTGGGTATATGTATCTGATGACAGTCTACGTGAATGGTCCAAAAGGGTCGGAACAATGGGCGTGGCCCCATCCTTATAAGCCAAATTTTGAAATTGAAATACCTTGAACAATTTATCAGCGAGAGTGTTGTAATTTTTTGAATGTGCATTTGATGGCAGTTTACGTAATTGGTTAAAAAATGGGCGGGATCGGACCAAATGGCGTGACCCCGCCCATATGAGCCATTTTTTGGAATATATCCCGAAAAATTTGTTAGCGAGAATGCTGTTTATTTTATGTTTATGCATTTGGTGGCGGTATTCGTGATTGGTCAAAAAATGAACGGAATCGGAAATCTGAAGTCTGGGGCAACGAAGTGGACCGGGTCCAGCTAGTTTCTATATATTTGCAGGTATGAAAGGTATTTTTTTTTTCAATTGTTTATTTGTACAAATATCTTATAATTATACTATAAATAAACAAACAGTGTATAATATTAATATTTGGTTGTCTACTGCCCTGTATTCGGGATCTCAAATTAATTTGATATTAATATATAAATTTTTTGTTAAATTATTGAATATGATTATACTAATAATATGTAAATAAATTATGATAACATGTGAGGAAAAATTCTACAAAAAACCTACTTTTATATAAGGAAAAATAAAAACTAAGTTATGAGGATAAAAAAAGTATGAGAAATACAAGTTATTCAGTCAGCCACCAATATTTAATGATATTTATGTTAGGGAGTATATTTCTGTCTCCTGTATATATGCTAATGTCGAATCTGCGATTGTCGATTGTTAATTCTTTGCAATTTATGACTTTATTATTGGGTCGTCTGACTATGTGGTAGACTATAGGTACGCCATTTTCATCTTGGATAAATCCATTTCTATCGAGATACAAAAATGCTTCCGGTGGTACGTAACCACTTATCAATGTTTTACAAATGTAATCTTCACTTACATAATATGGATCTAATATTAGATTATTTTCTGTACATTCAAAACTTTTCCTTGTGTGATTTCTAATGAGGTGTATAATGAAATTATCAATTCTACTGACTTTTGCTGAGTCGTATAGTTTTTTATTAGATATGTATTTTGTGTACTCACTATTTGGAGATCTGTAAAGTGACGTACATGTTCTCAGACATTTTCTCTCGAATTTTCTTAATTTTTCCATATAGGATGGAGAGATGTTGAACCATATTTGATACCCATATGTTAAAATAGGACGTATTAATGTTTGATATAATATAATTTTCACTTTGGGATTAATATGTTTAGAAAAAAATAAATTTTTGTGCATAAAGAAAGCATTTCTTGCTTTTAATAATTGTAAGTTAATGTGCTCATTAAAATACAAAAATTTATCTAAGTTAACACCTAGATATTTAACCATCTGCTTGTTTGGAATAGCAATATTATTATTTGACTTTATACAAAATTCTTTCCATTTGGTTCTAATATTGTAGTTACATTTTCCTACTGGAGGGCGGAAAAGTATGGTTTCGCATTTATTATTATTTATTTTCATCATCCAATCGATTGTATATTTTTCGACTAAGTTAAAATGTAACTGCAATCGATCATTGATTTTAGAAATTTTATCATCAGCATGATAAATAATAATATCATCAGCAAAACCGATGATGTTTTCTATTTGATTTAATAAATCAAAAATAAACAAATTGAATAAAATCGGCGCATTCACTGTACCTTGTTGTAAGCCATTCACAATAACATATTTTTTTGTACTCATTTTTTTCTTATTGCTAACAATAAATGATTTGTTATTTAACATATTATGTATGAGTATAAGTAAGTACATAGGAATATCGTATTTTAAAAGCCTGTAAATCAGTCCTGATATCCAAATATTGTCGAAGGCTTTTTCAAAATCTATAAGGCATGCGCCGGTGTACAATGATTTGTTTAGGTTCCAGTTAATATCTGAAACTAGTAGATGTATAGCATGTATGGTCGAATGTTTGTATTTAAAACCAAATTGTCTATCTTTAACTAAGTTTATATTATAACAAGAACTTGGTTATAATATTTTTGACGCATATTTCAAAAACTTTACTAATATTTGGCAGTAAACTTATTGCACGAAGATTTTTTGGATGGCTATAATCTTTATCTTTTTTGGGCAAAATTACCATTTTTGAAATTTTCCATCCGGTTGGGAAGTATGAATTATTTAGTATATTATTGAAGAGCGTACAATACTGTAGAATCATCATTTCCGGTATGTTTCTTAAAATTATGTTAGGAATATTGTCCATACCTGAGGAAAGTTTTCTCTTGAGGTTTTTGAAAATGTACAACAAAGTATCTTTCTTAATGAAATAATCATCTGCTAACGATTCATTAAATTCATTGGACTTTTTACATGCACTAAATACCGTAATAGTTGATTTATTGGATTCATACTCAGATTTTTTATTTATAAATCTGGAGAAACAGCTATCAACATCAACATGTATACTATTATCGGGATCAATCTCTTTGAAAGAGTGAACTGATTCTATATACGCGCCAATTACATTTAATATTTGGTTTTGATCCTCTATTATAAAGTTGTTTGTACCTTCTTCCTTTTATAATTCTAATGAATTGACACCAGCGTTTCTCAACAACAAATCATCAACTTGTGGATTTTTTAAAATGTCGATGTTTAGGGTTTGACTCTTCTTAAATTGTTTTTTGACTTCTCTGAACATTTTTGATGGATCCTTATGGCTCATATTTGAGAGTTTTTCCTTAAAATAATTGTTGATAGCAAGAACAAAGTTGTCAGAGATTAATTTTTTGACTAATTTTAGTTGTGTTTTATGAAAATTAAGATCTGCAGTAGTTAATGTATATTCTAACCTATTGTGTTTCTTTATGGAAGTTAAAATGTTGCTTTTTTCCCTTTGTAATTTCTTAATGGTTGGATTAAGAAATCGGTCCATGGCTTCATAATCTTTGAATTTTGGGACTGTTTTTTCTATAGAATTAGCTATAAAGTTATTGAGCTTTAGTAGGTAAAAGTCTATCTCCTGATTTGAAAGGTTCCTATCATTTGTGATGGATTCGCTGCTATTCATTTCATTCAGTACACAGTCTCTAAATCGTTTCCAATTAGTTTTCTTGTAATTTAATTCGGGCGTTGGCAGTTCTTTGAAGAATCCCCATAAATGCTCGCTTCCCCGATATAAAACTATTATTTGAATTGCACTATGGTCGCTGTCGTAATCTAAATTTTTAAGGCAGTTTGTGGTGTTATTTTCTCTACGAATACATAAGCGAGAATCTGCAATACAAACGTCTAAATAAGAGTTGCAACGAGGATATGAAGGATTTATAGATGCATATAGACTACATCTAAATTCAATTTCATTGTCCGAGATCCATTTTTTTAAAATATCTCCCTTTTGATTACCTTGGGTATTGCCCCAATCGGAGTGCTTGCAATTTAAATCACCCGCGAGCAAATATAAATGATTTAGATTTCGTAAGTTTAGAGATTGAAAAAGTTTGTCTAATTCAGTTTTTAGGTGTTTGTCGTTGTTACCAGAGGGATAATAAGCCGATATTATAAATAATATTTGATTTGACATTAGAGGTATTTTAATGATGCATGTTTCTAAACAGTTAATTGATTTTATGGTTTTGTTGGTATAACTCGTATATTTGATGTCTTTTTTAATCAGTACTGCCGTTCCCCCTCCTCTTGTACTGTGCGCTCTATCTTTCCGTATAAATTAATACTCCCTAAATTCGACCTTATATTTAGCACTTAACTTCGTTTCATTAAGCAAAACTATGTCCGGGTTATGTTTACTTAAAAAATTACATAAATCATACCGTCTATTAAGTTTTATTATAGAATTAACGTTAGTTTCGATAATATTAAGCTCTTTTGCAATAGACCCTGACATAATCTATGATTCCATCATTGAAAAAATTGTATCTATTCTAGATGTTTGTATTTGTAATTGTTTGTGTAAATTTAGGATTTGATTAGATAAATTTATCATAGAATTATTAAGCTCCTTTAGTATCAGTTGAATTTGGTTGGGGTTATTTCCAATATTTGAATTATTGTTCTGCATGATATCCGCGAAACTTGTATTTGGATTTACCATCATTGCCGGATTACTGACTCTATTTTGGACTAGAGTTTGTTTTTTGGCTCGCATTTTCTCTTGTAATGCTTTGTATTTTTCGCAACCCTTGAATGATGCAGGGTGGCCATATTTACCGCACAGCACACAGAATAGTTTGTTTCTTTCTTCTTTGGGAACGTTGTTAAGAGTACATTTACCCATTTCGTGATTATCTTTGCATTTAACGCATCTCGGAGGTAGATAACAATTGGCTGCGCTGTGAAAAAAACTTTGACATCTTCTGCATTGTCAAATTAATTTGATATTAATATATAAATTTTTTGTTAAATTATTGAATATGATTATACTAATAATATGTAAATAAATTATGATAACATGTGAGGAAAAATTCTACAAAAAACCTACTTTTATATAAGGAAAAATAAAAACTAAGTTATGAGGATAAAAAAAGTATGAGAAATACAAGTTATTCAGTCAGCCACCAATATTTAATGATATTTATGTTAGGGAGTATATTTCTGTCTCCTGTATATATGCTAATGTCGAATCTGCGATTGTCGATTGTTAATTCTTTGCAATTTATGACTTTATTATTGGGTCGTCTGACTATGTGGTAGACTATATAAATCCATTTCTATCGAGATACAAAAATGCTTCCGGTGGTACGTAACCACTTATCAATGTTTTACAAATGTAATCTTCACTTACATAATATGGAGCTAATATTAGATTATTTTCTGTACATTCAAAACTTTTCCTTGTGGGATTTCTAATGAGGTGTATAATGAAATTATCAATTCTACTGACTTTTGCTGAGTCGTATAGTTTTTTATTAGATATGTATTTTGTGTACTCACTATTTGGAGATCTGTAAAGTGACGTACATGTTCTCAGACATTTTCTCTCGAATTTTCTTAATTTTTCCATATAGGATGGAGAGATGTTGAACCATATTTGATACCCATATGTTAAAATAGGACGTATTAATGTTTGATATAATATAATTTTCACTTTGGGATTAATATGTTTAGAAAAAAATAAATTTTTGTGCATAAAGAAAGCATTTCTTGCTTTTAATAATTGTAAGTTAATGTGCTCATTAAAATACAAAAAGTTATCTAAGTTAACACCTAGATATTTAACCATCTGCTTGTTTGGAATAGCAATATTATTATTTGACTTTATACAAAATTCTTTCCATTTGGTTCTAATATTGTAGTTACATTTTCCTACTGGAGGGCGGAAAAGTATGGTTTCGCATTTATTATTATTTATTTTCATCATCCAATCGATTGTATATTTTTCGACTAAGTTAAAATGTAACTGCAATCGATCATTGATTTTAGAAATTTTATCATCAGCATGATAAATAATAATATCATCAGCAAAACCGATGATGTTTTCTATTTGATTTAATAAATCAAAAATAAACAAATTGAATAAAATCGGCGCATTCACTGTACCTTGTTGTAAGCCATTCACAATAACATATTTTTTTGTACTCATTTTTTTCTTATTGCTAACAATAAATGATTTGTTATTTAACATATTATGTATGAGTATAAGTAAGTACATAGGAATATCGTATTTTAAAAGCCTGTAAATCAGTCCTGATATCCAAATATTGTCGAAGGCTTTTTCAAAATCTATAAGGCATGCGCCGGTGTACAATGATTTGTTTAGGTTCCAGTTAATATCTGAAACTAGTAGATGTATAGCATGTATGGTCGAATGTTTGTATTTAAAACCAAATTGTCTATCTTTAACTAAGTTTATATTATAACAAGAACTTGGTTATAATATTTTTGACGCATATTTCAAAAACTTTACTAATATTTGGCAGTAAACTTATTGCACGAAGATTTTTTGGATGGCTATAATCTTTATCTTTTTTGGGCAAAATTACCATTTTTGAAATTTTCCATCCGGTTGGGAAGTATGAATTATTTAGTATATTATTGAAGAGCGTACAATACTGTAGAATCATCATTTCCGGTATGTTTCTTAAAATTATGTTAGGAATATTGTCCATACCTGAGGAAAGTTTTCTCTTGAGGTTTTTGAAAATGTACAACAAAGTATCTTTCTTAATGAAATAATCATCTGCTAACGATTCATTAAATTCATTGGACTTTTTACATGCACTAAATACCGTAATAGTTGATTTATTGGATTCATACTCAGATTTTTTATTTATAAATCTGGAGAAACAGCTATCAACATCAACATGTATACTATTATCGGGATCAATCTCTTTGAAAGAGTGAACTGATTCTATACACGCGCCAATTACATTTAATATTTGGTTTTTATCCTCTATTATAAAGTTGTTTGTACCTTCTTCCTTTTATAATTCTAATGAATTGACACCAGCGTTTCTCAACAACAAATCATCAACTTGTGGATTTTTTAAAATGTCGATGTTTAGGGTTTGACTCTTCTTAAATTGTTTTTTGACTTCTCTGAACATTTTTGATGGATCCTTATGGCTCATATTTGAGAGTTTTTCCTTAAAATAATTGTTGATAGCAAGAACAAAGTTGTCAGAGATTAATTTTTTGACTAATTTTAGTTGTGTTTTATGAAAATTAAGATCTGCAGTAGTTAATGTATATTCTAACCTATTGTGTTTCTTTATGGAAGTTAAAATGTTGCTTTTTTCCCTTTGTAATTTCTTAATGGTTGGATTAAGAAATCGGTCCATGGCTTCATAATCTTTGAATTTTGGGACTGTTTTTTCTATAGAATTAGCTATAAAGTTATTGAGCTTTAGTAGGTAAAAGTCTATCTCCTGATTTGAAAGGTTCCTATCATTTGTGATGGATTCGCTGCTATTCATTTCATTCAGTACACAGTCTCTAAATCGTTTCCAATTAGTTTTCTTGTAATTTAATTCGGGCGTTGGCAGTTCTTTGAAGAATCCCCATAAATGCTCGCTTCCCCGATATAAAACTATTATTTGAATTGCACTATGGTCGCTGTCGTAATCTAAATTTTTAAGGCAGTTTGTGGTGTTATTTTCTCTACGAATACATAAGCGAGAATCTGCAATACAAACGTCTAAATAAGAGTTGCAACGAGGATATGAAGGATTTATAGATGCATATAGACTACATCTAAATTCAATTTCATTGTCCGAGATCCATTTTTTTAAAATATCTCCCTTTTGATTACCTTGGGTATTGCCCCAATCGGAGTGCTTGCAATTTAAATCACCCGCGAGCAAATATAAATGATTTAGATTTCGTAAGTTTAGAGATTGAAAAAGTTTGTCTAATTCAGTTTTTAGGTGTTTGTCGTTGTTACCAGAGGGATAATAAGCCGATATTATAAATAATATTTGATTTGACATTAGAGGTATTTTAATGATGCATGTTTCTAAACAGTTAATTGATTTTATGGTTTTGTTGGTATAACTCGTATATTTGATGTCTTTTTTAATCAGTACTGCCGTTCCCCCTCCTCTTGTACTGTGCGCTCTATCTTTCCGTATAAATTAATACTCCCTAAATTCGACCTTATATTTAGCACTTAACTTCGTTTCATTAAGCAAAACTATGTCCGGGTTATGTTTACTTAAAAAATTACATAAATCATACCGTCTATTAAGTTTTATTATAGAATTAACGTTAGTTTCGATAATATTAAGCTCTTTTGCAATAGACCCTGACATAATCTATGATTCCATCATTGAAAAAATTGTATCTATTCTAGATGTTTGTATTTGTAATTGTTTGTGTAAATTTAGGATTTGATTAGATAAATTTATCATAGAATTATTAAGCTCCTTTAGTATCAGTTGAATTTGGTTGGGGTTATTTCCAATATTTGAATTATTGTTCTGCATGATATCCGCGAAACTTGTATTTGGATTTACCATCATTGCCGGATTACTGACTCTATTTTGGACTAGAGTTTGTTTTTTGGCTCGCATTTTCTCTTGTAATGCTTTGTATTTTTCGCAACCCTTGAATGATGCAGGGTGGCCATATTTACCGCACAGCACACAGAATAGTTTGTTTCTTTCTTCTTTGGGAACGTTGTTAAGAGTACATTTACCCATTTCGTGATTATCTTTGCATTTAACGCATCTCGGAGGTAGATAACAATTGGCTGCGCTGTGAAAAAAACTTTGACATCTTCTGCATTGTCAAATTAATTTGATATTAATATATAAATTTTTTGTTAAATTATTGAATATGATTATACTAATAATATGTAAATAAATTATGATAACATGTGAGGAAAAATTCTACAAAAAACCTACTTTTATATAAGGAAAAATAAAAACTAAGTTATGAGGATAAAAAAAGTATGAGAAATACAAGTTATTCAGTCAGCCACCAATATTTAATGATATTTATGTTAGGGAGTATATTTCTGTCTCCTGTATATATGCTAATGTCGAATCTGCGATTGTCGATTGTTAATTCTTTGCAATTTATGACTTTATTATTGGGTCGTCTGACTATGTGGTAGACTATATAAATCCATTTCTATCGAGATACAAAAATGCTTCCGGTGGTACGTAACCACTTATCAATGTTTTACAAATGTAATCTTCACTTACATAATATGGAGCTAATATTAGATTATTTTCTGTACATTCAAAACTTTTCCTTGTGGGATTTCTAATGAGGTGTATAATGAAATTATCAATTCTACTGACTTTTGCTGAGTCGTATAGTTTTTTATTAGATATGTATTTTGTGTACTCACTATTTGGAGATCTGTAAAGTGACGTACATGTTCTCAGACATTTTCTCTCGAATTTTCTTAATTTTTCCATATAGGATGGAGAGATGTTGAACCATATTTGATACCCATATGTTAAAATAGGACGTATTAATGTTTGATATAATATAATTTTCACTTTGGGATTAATATGTTTAGAAAAAAATAAATTTTTGTGCATAAAGAAAGCATTTCTTGCTTTTAATAATTGTAAGTTAATGTGCTCATTAAAATACAAAAAGTTATCTAAGTTAACACCTAGATATTTAACCATCTGCTTGTTTGGAATAGCAATATTATTATTTGACTTTATACAAAATTCTTTCCATTTGGTTCTAATATTGTAGTTACATTTTCCTACTGGAGGGCGGAAAAGTATGGTTTCGCATTTATTATTATTTATTTTCATCATCCAATCGATTGTATATTTTTCGACTAAGTTAAAATGTAACTGCAATCGATCATTGATTTTAGAAATTTTATCATCAGCATGATAAATAATAATATCATCAGCAAAACCGATGATGTTTTCTATTTGATTTAATAAATCAAAAATAAACAAATTGAATAAAATCGGCGCATTCACTGTACCTTGTTGTAAGCCATTCACAATAACATATTTTTTTGTACTCATTTTTTTCTTATTGCTAACAATAAATGATTTGTTATTTAACATATTATGTATGAGTATAAGTAAGTACATAGGAATATCGTATTTTAAAAGCCTGTAAATCAGTCCTGATATCCAAATATTGTCGAAGGCTTTTTCAAAATCTATAAGGCATGCGCCGGTGTACAATGATTTGTTTAGGTTCCAGTTAATATCTGAAACTAGTAGATGTATAGCATGTATGGTCGAATGTTTGTATTTAAAACCAAATTGTCTATCTTTAACTAAGTTTATATTATAACAAGAACTTGGTTATAATATTTTTGACGCATATTTCAAAAACTTTACTAATATTTGGCAGTAAACTTATTGCACGAAGATTTTTTGGATGGCTATAATCTTTATCTTTTTTGGGCAAAATTACCATTTTTGAAATTTTCCATCCGGTTGGGAAGTATGAATTATTTAGTATATTATTGAAGAGCGTACAATACTGTAGAATCATCATTTCCGGTATGTTTCTTAAAATTATGTTAGGAATATTGTCCATACCTGAGGAAAGTTTTCTCTTGAGGTTTTTGAAAATGTACAACAAAGTATCTTTCTTAATGAAATAATCATCTGCTAACGATTCATTAAATTCATTGGACTTTTTACATGCACTAAATACCGTAATAGTTGATTTATTGGATTCATACTCAGATTTTTTATTTATAAATCTGGAGAAACAGCTATCAACATCAACATGTATACTATTATCGGGATCAATCTCTTTGAAAGAGTGAACTGATTCTATACACGCGCCAATTACATTTAATATTTGGTTTTGATCCTCTATTATAAAGTTGTTTGTACCTTCTTCCTTTTATAATTCTAATGAATTGACACCAGCGTTTCTCAACAACAAATCATCAACTTGTGGATTTTTTAAAATGTCGATGTTTAGGGTTTGACTCTTCTTAAATTGTTTTTTGACTTCTCTGAACATTTTTGATGGATCCTTATGGCTCATATTTGAGAGTTTTTCCTTAAAATAATTGTTGATAGCAAGAACAAAGTTGTCAGAGATTAATTTTTTGACTAATTTTAGTTGTGTTTTATGAAAATTAAGATCTGCAGTAGTTAATGTATATTCTAACCTATTGTGTTTCTTTATGGAAGTTAAATTGTTGCTTTTTTCCCTTTGTAATTTCTTAATGGTTGGATTAAGAAATCGGTCCATGGCTTCATAATCTTTGAATTTTGGGACTGTTTTTTCTATAGAATTAGCTATAAAGTTATTGAGCTTTAGTAGGTAAAAGTCTATCTCCTGATTTGAAAGGTTCCTATCATTTGTGATGGATTCGCTGCTATTCATTTCATTCAGTACACAGTCTCTAAATCGTTTCCAATTAGTTTTCTTGTAATTTAATTCGGGCGTTGGCAGTTCTTTGAAGAATCCCCATAAATGCTCGCTTCCCCGATATAAAACTATTATTTGAATTGCACTATGGTCGCTGTCGTAATCTAAATTTTTAAGGCAGTTTGTGGTGTTATTTTCTCTACGAATACATAAGCGAGAATCTGCAATACAAACGTCTAAATAAGAGTTGCAACGAGGATATGAAGGATTTATAGATGCATATAGACTACATCTAAATTCAATTTCATTGTCCGAGATCCATTTTTTTAAAATATCTCCCTTTTGATTACCTTGGGTATTGCCCCAATCGGAGTGCTTGCAATTTAAATCACCCGCGAGCAAATATAAATGATTTAGATTTCGTAAGTTTAGAGATTGAAAAAGTTTGTCTAATTCAGTTTTTAGGTGTTTGTCGTTGTTACCAGAGGGATAATAAGCCGATATTATAAATAATATTTGATTTGACATTAGAGGTATTTTAATGATGCATGTTTCTAAACAGTTAATTGATTTTATGGTTTTGTTGGTATAACTCGTATATTTGATGTCTTTTTTAATCAGTACTGCCGTTCCCCCTCCTCTTGTACTGTGCGCTCTATCTTTCCGTATAAATTAATACTCCCTAAATTCGACCTTATATTTAGCACTTAACTTCGTTTCATTAAGCAAAACTATGTCCGGGTTATGTTTACTTAAAAAATTACATAAATCATACCGTCTATTAAGTTTTATTATAGAATTAACGTTAGTTTCGATAATATTAATCTCTTTTGCAATAGACCCTGACATAATCTATGATTCCATCATTGAAAAAATTGTATCTATTCTAGATGTTTGTATTTGTAATTGTTTGTGTAAATTTAGGATTTGATTAGATAAATTTATCATAGAATTATTAAGCTCCTTTAGTATCAGTTGAATTTGGTTGGGGTTATTTCCAATATTTGAATTATTGTTCTGCATGATATCCGCGAAACTTGTATTTGGATTTACCATCATTGCCGGATTACTGACTCTATTTTGGACTAGAGTTTGTTTTTTGGCTGGCATTTTCTCTTGTAATGCTTTGTATTTTTCGCAACCCTTGAATGATGCAGGGTGGCCATATTTACCGCACTGCACACAGAATAGTTTGTTTCTTTCTTCTTTGGGAACGTTGTTAAGAGTACATTTACCCATTTCGTGATTATCTTTGCATTTAACGCATCTCGGAGGTAGATAACAATTGGCTGCGCTGTGAAAAAAACTTTGACATCTTCTGCATTGTGTTATTTCAGGCTTCCTAAAGGCTTCCCATCTCACACAACGATGTAAAATTCCGTTGATTTTTTTAAGCTCACTGACCTTACTTTCGTTAGTTATTTTAACCAAGTATATTGGTAGTTGATAACCCTCGTTATTAGATTTGGATGTTGTAAATTGGCTAACTCTTACTATTTTTAAATTTTCGTTTTGGAATTTACACAATTCTTCAAAGATTTCAATTGTATCAGTGTCAGCACTCAAACCCTTTAAAAGATATGTTTTTGTTTTTATACCTTTCGGTGTAAAGGTAAAGAATTTGGTTTTGGTTTTTTCCAAATAAGCTTTGACTCTAGTATAGTCAGATATTGATGACAGGAGTAATGATGTTTTTTTATTATTAAATTGTTTGATTTTAAAATCATTTATTTTAAGTCCATTTTTTATGAATTCGATGAGTTCATTTGGTTCCACATCAAAAATATTTATTGGTGGTATTTTTTGTTTTTGTTTTGATTATTGTTTTGATTATTATTTATTTCGTTTTCTACGTTCGCATTGTTTATTCTGTTTGGCGTTGTTTGTAGAGTGTTTTGATGTTGTTGGGGTTTCTTGTTCTCTTTGCACATGCTTCACAAATTTTTCTATGTACTCTTGGTTGCATTCTTTGTCATTGTCAAGAATTGCATAGTAATTGTTTTTTAGTTGTTTAGATGATGTACCGTTCTGCATGTTGCCTTTTCTTTTTCTCTCATTATCTGATTTCACAGTCTTTTCTGTTGATGAGTTATTTAAATTGTTTTCTACATTTTTAGATTTTGAGTACTGAGCATTAAGCTCACTCATTTTTTATGAAACTTTTATGAAGAGTCTATTTCTCTTTTTGTTTTTTAATAAGAGTGTAATTGAAAAAAATCACAACAAATATGTGTTTCACAATAAATGTAAATCGCTCAAAACACGAAACAAAAGTATTGATCTCCGCTATGCGTCCGTGTACCATGACAGTCACGATCGAACTCCGGTATGAAAGGTATTATATAATCCCCAGTAGGCCATGGACACATAAATTTTACTCGAATTAAAATTTATGCAATATTTCTTGTGATAATAATTTTGTGAAATCTAGATAACTTTACAGTTTCTTAGTTTGAAAGGAATTTGGATTTGTAATATTAATGTTTGCATGTTTGCAAATGCACAAAGCCATAAACGTTATCGGCCGAATTTGTTTACATGCTTTTTTTATGACCAGTACCACTGTTTGAAATACGCTGCAATATTCCGGAAATTTGAAGGAGTGTGTTATGAACGCTTCTTCGGAGAAGTCACCTGAACCAGTATGTGTTGACTTTATCTTTGTTGGCTTCTGCTCTTCGTACTCTATATAATAGATTTTGCGTAGTGTTCTTTTCGGCGACTGGCCACCATACCACAGCGCCATAGGAGGGTGTGAATCTAAGTACACTATTCAATTTTTTGTCCGAGACCTAAAAACTTTTTTTTTGGTGTAGATTGAAGATTAATCGATAGATTTGATATATTGTATTGAATATATAAAACTAAAACAAACCAGTAAGGAAAGACAGAAAGTCGGGCGGGGCCGACTATATAATACCCTACACCTACCTACCAATGCGAAAATGGGCATTGCGATAAGAATTTGGCAGTGTTCATACATGTACTAAGCAAACTCTCTGCCGATTTTCGTACTGATCGGATATAAAATACGGTTTCTACAGCGCTTAAATGTTAAATCGGGTGAAACATATATATGGGGGCTATATCTAAATCTGAACCGATTTTCCCCGAATTTGGCAGTGTTTATTCATGTAATAAGAAAACTCTCTCTGCCAAATTTCGTACTGATCTGATTTAAAATACAGTTCCTACAGCGCTTACATGTCAAATCGGGTGAAACATATATATGGGGGCTATATCTAAATCTGAACGGATTTTCTCCGAATTTAGTAGTGTTCATTAACGTAATAATAGAACTCTCTCTGCCGAATTTCATAAAGATCGGATGTAAAATGTGGTTTCTACAGCGCTTATATGTCAAATCGGGTGAAACATATATAGGGGACTATATCCAAATCTGAAACGATTTTAACCAATTTCAAGAGGGATCGTCCTTGTGCCAAAAAAGAGCACTATGCTAAATTTCATCACAATCGGACCATAAATACGACCTGCACTTTGACTCCAAGAATAAATGGACAGACGGACAGACAGACAGACAGACATGGCTAAATCGACTCAGAAAGTGCTTCTGAGTCGATCGGTATGATAAACAATGGGTCTATCTCTTCTCATTTTAGGTGTTACAAACAAATGCACAAAGTCATAATACCCTGTACCACAGTATGGTGAAGAGTAAAAAAATTTGTTTATGGGGTAATTTTAAAGGAAACCTACGCGATGAGAAAAATCGCGTAGGTTTCCTTTACGCGAGTGTATTCTAAACATACATATGTTTAGAATACACTCCAAATACTCGTAATTAATATTTGACACGCATAAATACTATATGTTTGGGAGTATGCTAGTCCAAACAAAAGTATGTTTTCATCCACAAATTTTTGTATATGGAACTAATATTTTCGAAACAAAGATTAACTTGTATTTAAGTATCAAGGACTTAATTTAAAGGTAACTTTTCTGTATTTCAGAAATTATTTTTTTTAGAAATTTCATGTTTGTAAAATTAGATTAAAATTTAAATCGTATACTCTTTCGTAACTATAATTTGCAGTAATGGATTGACAAAAAGTGATGAATTGGAATATTAATAAATTAAAAATTAGTGCTGCAAAACCAAATATAATGCTGCTTATGAAATTGTTAACTATAAAATATAACACGAAAAAGTTTAAACTAAAATTAGAGAGCAAAGTTTTAAAAATCTTTTTTAAATAAAATATATTTGGAAAACTTTTTTCAATAACTTTGGTTGTGTTTAAAACACATATTATATTTGTGAAAGTCAGTTCGCACATATGTTTGTTCTAATATATTAATATATGCGTTCCAAACAAAATTTTCTTGATTTTCAAATAAAATTTATTTGTTCACAAACATATAATATTTAAAAATGTTGGTTCCAAATATATTTTCTTTCAATTCAAACATATAAAAAATGGCGATTTTCCTCCGTGTACCCACTCCGAATATTTATGGATTTAGATTTCAATGAAATTTTACACGCATATACTAGAAGTCCATATAGACTTATTACCTTTTACCGATTGTCCAAATTCATAACGGTTTATTCATAGGTTGCCCATTTTGGTCACCTAAAATGTTTTTTACATATTTAGCCTTTTTGAAGTCTACAAACCTTTTGAACGGAATATCAGATTTGATTTACAAAATTGTAACCATTTGTGGGAGAGGTACTAGAAGGGGCGTGGCCATAACGCCCACTTTGTACTAGACGGTATGTACTATAAAAACATTACACTGCACACAATTTCAAGTATTTGTATGCATAGGTATTAATGTTATAGGATGTACATTTTTGCACAAATTGGTCCCTTTGTGTAGGAGGTACAAAAAGCGGCGTGACATTTTCGACTATTTTTGTTCACCTTATAGAGACGGTAACATGATTACTATGTATGAAATTTTACAGGATACCCGATATGGTTGTCCATCAAACATAAACTGGGTTTCAAATATTTAAATTGTAATTTTTGGCTCGTTTTTTTGGAATTAACTATGGTAAAGTTGTTTTCTTGTTTTTTTTTTTAAATTCCAATTTTCATGGAAGATGCCTTTAGTATTTGGACTATTGTTTGAAGTATAAGCACTATAGCGGCGTGATACCCTTTAAATGAATTCAATATTGGCTTCCAGTGCGTCAACCCTTGCGGGCTTGTCCCTATAGACATGAGCCTTAATATAGCCCCCATTGACCGGCCCCAAATGTAAAATAAACTGTTCACCGAACTAAAAATTCAATAAAAATAAATAAAATTCAATAATCTGCAATCGTTGTTCGTTTGTAAGTCGATACATGGTTAAATAATAGACCAACTGTTACAGCTAAGCTGAGAAATTTAACAAAAATCATTTTCCAAATTGTTATACCCTACACCACACTGTGGTACAGGGTATTATGACTTTGTGAATTTGTTTGTAACGCCAAAAAAAGAGGAAGAGATAACCTATTATTATACCGATCGACTTGGAATCACTTTCTGATTGGATTTAGCCATGTCCGTCTGTCAGTCCATGCATTCTTGTAATCAAAGTGAGGGTCGTATTTATGGTCCTATTGTGATAAAATTTAGCACTGTGCTCTTTTTTGGCAAAGCACGATCCCTATTGAAATTGGTCAAAATCGGTTCAGAAATGGATGCAGCCCCCATATATATGTTACCCCGATTTGGCATGTACGCGCTGTAGAAACTGTATTTTATATCAGATCAGTACGAAAATTTGGCAGAGTGAGTTCTCTTATTACATGAATGAACACTGCCACATTCGGGGAAAATCAGTTCAGATTTAGATATAGTCCCATATATATGTTTCACCCGAATTGATATATAAGCACTGTAGAAACCGTATTTTATATCCTATCAGTACGAAATTTAACAGAGCGAGTTTTCTTATTACATGTTTGAACACTGCCAAATTCGGGGGAAATCCGTTCAGATTTAAAAATGGTCAAAATATAAATATATGTTACACCCGATTTTACATGTAAGCGCTGTAGAAACCGTATTTTATATCCGATAAGTACGAAATTCGGCAAAGAGAGTTTTCATATTATATGATAGAAAACTACTAAATTCCCCTATATATACGTTACCACCGCAGAAAAATGATTCTTATTACTTGACTGAACATTTCCAATATTCGGGGTAATTCGGTTCAGATTTAGATATGCCCTCATATGTTGCTATCGATTTGGTATCAAAATGCTGTAGAAGTTGTACTTTATCGTAATTACAAAATTTGGCAGAAAGAAGTTTCTTAATTTAGGAACAAATACTGCTTAATTTGGGGATAATCGGCTGAGATTTAGATATAGCCACATATGTATATATGTTTCTACCTATATAGAATTTAAGCGCTATGAAAACTGTTTTCGTTTTGATCCAAGTTGTTACAAATTTGATAGATTATGTATAGTCCCATTTATTTGTTCCTTCAGATTCTTGATATATGAAAGAATACTGCTCATCGTTTCAGATCTAGTTTATTATGATTATCATCTTCAACTCCAACTTGGAACAAGCCTTGATGAGGAGGTGGAGCTTAGTACTTTGTTAACCGAAACCAAACCATTTATTCCAAATTATTATCGCAATTCCCGTTTTCGAATTGGTAGGGAGACGTGGGGTATTACGTATATAATTTTTTTTTTAAAATTCCAGCTTTCATGGAAAGTACATTTAGTATTTGGACCAAGTATAAGCCTAATTGAGCCGTGTTATGCGTTAAATTAAAGGGAATTATGAGGGCTACAAATGCTGCAAATATCGCTTTCACGTACACTGAAAAAAAACTTGTCATAAAATTAAATAATGGCTCCATAGACGTCATTAGCTTTTGAAAAAAGTACATTTTGTACATAAAATATTGATCATTTCATTAATATTAAGTAACTTACTTAATTTTGGGCTAAAGGCGTCATAGATGCTTCTCAGGCCAATGAGTCGGCTGAAAGAGCCACAAATTCAGCTGTGTTAACGGCTAATAAAGTAAAACGAATCAGATCACCTGATGAACCCCTGCCTTCGAAAAAGGCAAGAGGCCTTAATGTCACCATTAACAGGACACTCACCAAGCCCTTCAATGAAGTGGCGAAGGAGAGTCTAGTGATGGCTGTTATAGACAGAAGTAGTGAGGATGGATCCATCCTCAAGGACAAATGGAGTCATGTACAATCAGCCATTATGGCTCATTACCTCGATGTCCGTAGAGAAATGCCGGGCAAACCACCAATCTGCAACGATGCAGGATGGCATCAGGGGAGAGTAAAGCTTTTATATTTCGGTGATGCCAGATCAGTAGACCTTTATAAGGCTGCTCTGAGTCGAGCGGGTGAGGTGTGGCCGGGTGCCCAGTTGGATGTTGTCGAAAAAACAACAACCCTAGTCACCCTAGAGCCATCACCTGGGTTACAGAAAAGCCCTCCAACCCGGCTGACATCTTAGAAATAATAAAAGATTCCAATCCTGGTCTGCCGGCCCATAATTGGAGAATCAGCAAGGTGGGTGAGGCGGATGGTAAAAAGCGGCAGGTCAATCTTATCCTAAACGCTGAACCCACCTCCCATATACAAAGTGCGAGTGCAACCCTACAATATGGCTTCGAGACTATAGTCTTGAAGATATACAAGCAGGATATAGCTCCCACTGCAGAAGGTGAGTCGTCCACCGTGGCACTTTCTGTAAGTGCGGATGTAGCCACGCCTATTATTTCTGGTGACTCCAACTCTAACAGAAGATCTGTAACGTCCTACTCTGAGGACGAAAGCTCTACTTCTGACACAGAGGGGCTGAGGGGAGTCTCCGGACTCTTTGACGCATCTGGCGGGGACATGCTTCTCGACGATACGGACGAAGAGTTCGATAACACCCTTGTCGGGGTGGATGTTAATCTGTCAATTACCAATGATGGTAAGAATTCTACAGATTAACCTCCATCACGCTAAAGCAGCCTCAGCGGCTCTATTGCTGCGCCTGTCCACTGGCGCAGTAGACATCGTCCTGATACAGGAGCCCTACGTAGTGGGAGGAAGGGTGTGCGGTATTAGGACACCCAACTTTAAACTGCTTGTGGCCAACTGTGAAGGCACTCCAGAACCTGCATTTTGGCCAGGAAAGATCTAAGTATATTTCTCCTGACTAATTTAAGTGGTAAAGACCAAACAGCTGCTAGCCTGGAGATCGGTAATCGCATATATTGGGTGGTCTCCAGCTACTTGCCTTATGAATCTGTAGTACCGACTGCTCTATTCAGGGAAGTAGTAGAAGAAGCAACGTCTGACGAGCTCGAGCTGATTATTGGCGCAGACACGAACGCTCATCATACTATCTGGGGTAGTACGGATATAAACAATAGGGGTGATTCGCTTCTTGACTTTATTCTAACTACCAATCTTAGTATATGTAACATAGGTAATAAACCGACCTTCACAATTAAAGACAGACAAGAAGTACTCGACGTAACGTTTGCTACTTACCGGCTGTCAGACAAAATTATTCGGTGGAATGTACTGGACGACCACTCATTCTCAGATCACCATTATATTGAGTTCAAACTCGCGGAAAAAGCGCCTAAACCCACCGTCCACAGAAATGTAAGGAAGACAAAGTGGCATCTGTATGAGAAGAATTTCAAGAAAGTCCTCAACTCTAAACTTCCGTACGAACCGAATGACAAAGCCGGTCTGGATAATCTGGTCGATCATATCACCATATCATTCAATAGATCCCTTGAAGAAGCCTGTCCAAAAACAAGGTACAAGGGTAAAACTAAACCCCAATGGTGGACTTCTGAGCTAACGGCTATGAAAAAGACCTGCAACAAGCTATTCAATAAGGCTAAATCTACTGGGGTCGCTAATGATTGGGATGCTTATAAAGAGCAACACAAGATCTATAAGAAGGAGCTTAAAAAGGCGCAAAGGAGCTCTTGGTATACCTTCTGTGGTGAAGTGGAAAAGGTCTCCGACGCCGCTAGGCTGATTAAGATATTATCTGCTTCACCCTGTACTGTGGGATATTTACAGGATGAGGCAAATAACTGGACCAAAAACAGCGAGCAGTCGCTCAATGTACTGCTAGACACACATTTCCCGGGGAACACTGTAACAGAACCCGAGGATCAGCAGGACCAACAAGAGTGCGAGTGGACTGCGAGCGTCGCTAGCTTCTTGACTGAGAGATCCAGAATAAGCTGGGCTATTAACAGCTTTGAGCCCTTCAAGTCACCTGGACCAGATGGCATCACTCCAGCAGAAATGCAGAAAATGTTAAAGTACATTATCCCCTGGCTGGAGAAAATGTATGTAGGCTGTATCAGGCTTTCATACGTCCCGAATCGATGGAGGGATACCAAAGTGGTATTCATACCTAAAGCGGGAAAGATATCACACACTAGGCCAAAAGACTTCAGACCAATTAGCCTATCCTCGTTCCTATTGAAAGGTCTGGAAAGACTTTTAGATCATTTCATTAGGGAAAACCTGGATACAAAACTCCTGTCGGGGAACCAACATGCTTACAACAAGGGCAAGTCTACTGAATCAGCCCTGCACGAACTTGTGAGCACTATCGAATCGTCCCTGCATTTCAAGGAATTCACCATGGTGGCATTTCTTGACATAGAAGGGGCTTTTAACAACATTCACTCCGATGCGGTAATTGCGGCACTCTCACATCTAAAAGTTAACACTAGTTTGATTAGACTAATTCAAAGTCTGCTCACCAGAAGACGCATAACAGCATGTCTAGGGTCCACAACTCTAACAAGATATGTAAACAGAGGGACCCCGCAAGGAGGAGTACTGTCTCCACTAATTTGGAACCTAGCGGTGAATGAAATCCTGCTAGATCTAGAACGTTGTGGCTGCAAGGTCGTGGCATATGCGGACGACGTGGCAATCGCAGTGAGTGGCAAATTCGTAAACGTCCTCAGAGACATCCTACAGGTGGCTCTGAACAAGTTGGCTAGATGGGCCAGAAGCAGCGGTTTGGGCGTTAACCCCAACAAGACAGAAGTGGCTCTCTTTACTAGGATGAATAATGTCCCAAATGTGGACCCTCCACCTCGGATAAATGGAACAGATCTAGTCTTTTCTGAAAGTGCAACATTTTTAGGAATAATTCTAGATAGGAAAATGTTATTTAAACTTAACGTATTGGAACGTGTAAGGAAGGCCAACGTCGCCTTATATTCCTGCAAAAAGGCTGTAGGGTCGCGGTGGGGACTCTCTCCTAAAATCGTCCACTGGATATATATAGCAGTAGTTCGTCCAATACTGTTATACGGTATTGTGGTATGGTGGACGGCAACTGACAAACTAACCATTACCAACCTACTAACAAAGGTTCAGAGAACTGCCTGCCTGAGCATAAGCGGAGCCTTAAGGACTACAGCGACCGAGTCTCTACAAGCCCTACTCCATATACTGCCGATTAATATTGTGGCGAGAGAAGTTGCAACCAAAGCGGCAATAAGATTAAACTGCCTATCAATGTGGAGGTACAAGAACTATGGTCACATGAGGATATCAAAGTGTAGTGCTATGGTAACCGACCGAGTGGACTATATACCAACAGTGTACACCTTCGAGAGAAATTACATCACTATGATTCCCGCCAGAGATGAATGGGTCGGCAGAATACCAGGTAATATAAACCATCTCCACTTTTACACGGATGGTTCGAAGCTTGATGAAAAGGTTGGCTTCGGAGTACACTGTGAAGAACTTAGTCTGGATATAGCTCACAGACTACCAGATACCTGCAGTGTCTATCAAGCCGAAATAATGGCAATATGGGAAGTCGCCAAGTGGCTGAGTCGCAACATAGTAACCAACAATGGCGTTGTCATTTACTCGGACAGCCAGGCTGCCATCAATTCTCTGGAGGCAACATCCCTAAATTCACAAACAGCCCTCGACTGCCGCAGATCTCTTAACGAGATGGCTGAGCAGTTTAATATACACCTCATATGGGTGCCTGGGCATAGGGATATCCCGGGGAACTGCAAAGCCGATGAACTTGCTAGGAAAGGGACGACATTACAAATTCTCGAAGAATTTGCATATATTGGTGCGCCACTATCCACGTGCAAGCTTTGGCTTAGGCAAGTGGCAATCAGGCAGTCCAACGATGGATGGACAGAAATCGGCACCTGCAGGGTAGCTAGACAAATCTGGCCAAGGTATGACCTGAGAAGGTCAAAATATCTCCTCGCACTAGAGAGGAAACGATTGTCTACGTTAGTACAGGTTCTGACGGGACACTGCTTGATCGGCGAACACGCCAAAAGATTGGGTATTGAGTCCAATGACTTCTGCCGAAGCTGTGGAGATGAGGAAGAAGTGGAGAGCATTGAGCACTTGCTTTGCGACTGTCCCGCTTTGAGTAAACGACGACTGGATATACTGGGGTCGGCCTTTTTAGGCAGCCTAACAGATCTTTCCAGTACTTATATTCGTACTATCGATAAATTTATATATCAAACAGGTTGGTTTCGATGAGGGGCATTTCAGCCCGTGGTAACACTAGGGACCTAAACTGGTCTATGTGAGCTTGTAAAAAAATACGGCTGCCACCCTAACCTAAACCTAAACCTACTTAATTTTAAGTAAATTTTCTTAATTTTAAGTACAAAATGTACTTATTTTGAACACTAAGGACGTCTTTGGAGTAATTCTTTAATTTTATGACAAATTTTTTTTATAAAAACACTTTTTCCTGGTACAAAAGAAACCATAAACCAGTAAGGAAAGGCTAAAGTCGGGCGGTGCCGACTATATAATACCCTACACCACTCTCGTAATATTGAATAACTCTGATATATAAATTTTGTAATTCATGTATAAATTGTTTACATAAATTTACTTTTGGGACATTTTTCAAAACGATTGGATGTAAAATATAGCTTCTATAGAACTAAAGGGCCGAATCGGACGAAACATATATATGGGAGCTATAGCTAAATCTTAACCGCTTTTCTTCAAATTCGGTAGTGTTGGTTCATGGATCAAGAAACTCTACAATTCTAAATTTCAAAATGATTGGATGTAAAATACAGCTTCTACAGGGCTAAGGAGCAAAATCGGACGAAACATATATATGGGAGCTATAGCTAAATCTTAACCGATTTTCTTCAAATTCGGCAATGTTGGTTCATGGATCAATAAACTCTGCCATTCTAAATTTCAAAACGATTGGATGTAAAATATAGCTTCTATAGAACTAAAGGGCCAAATCGGACGAAACATATATATGGGAGCTATAGCTAAATCTTAACCGCTTTTCTTCAAATTCGGTAGTGTTGGTTCATGGATCAAGAAACTCTACAATTCTAAATTTCAAAATGATTGGATGTAAAATACAGCTTCTACAGGGCTAAGGAGCAAAATCGGACGAAACATATATATGGGAGCTATAGCTAAATCTTAGCCGATTTTCTTCAAATTCGGCAATGTTGGTTCATGGATCAATAAACTCTGCCATTCTAAATTTCAAAACGATTGGATGTAAAATACAGCTTCTATAGAACTAAAGGGCCAAATCGGACGAAACATATATATGGGAGCTATAGCTAAATCTTAATCGATTTTCTTCAAATTCGGTAGTGTTGGTTCCTGGATCAATAAACTCTACCATTCTAAATTTCAAAACGATTGGATGTAAAATACAGCTTCTATAGAACTAAAGGGCCAAATCGGACGAAACATATATATGGGAGCTATAGCTAAATCTTAACAGATTTTCTTCAAATTTGGTAGTGTTGGTTCATGGATCAAGAAACTCTACCACTCTAAATTTCAAAATGATTGGATGTAAAATACAGCTTCTTCAGGACTAAAGACCAAAATCGGACTAAACATATATATGGGAGCTATAGCTAAATCTTAACCGATTTTCTTCAAATTCGGCAATGTTGGTTCATGGATCAAGAAACTTTACCATTCTAAATTTCAAAACGATTGGATGTAAAATACAGCTTCTATAGGTCTAAAGGGCCAAGTCAGACGAAAGATATATATGGGAGCTATATATAAATCTGAACCGATTTCAACCAAATTCAATAGCGATCTGAACAGCTGCGAAATACTCTAAACTGCAAAATTTCAGAACGGTCGGAGTGAAATTGCGACCTGTAGTCGACGAACAACTTTACATGGACAGACGGACGGACGGACATTCTTAAATCGACTCAGCTAGTGATTCTGAGTCGATCGGTATACTTTAAGGTGGGTCTAGCTGTGTTATTTTCAGGTGTTACAAACATCTGCCATGAAACAAACTTATAATACCCTGTACCACAGTGTGGTGTAGGGTATAAAAATAGACGAAGCATGCTAACGAAGAAAACACTTTCTATTTGAAAAAATCTATGGATCGATGTAAAAGTTACAAGCCATTTTGTAAATGTTAAGGAAATTCAAAAAAATCTTTTTCGTTTTAAATGAATTTGCTTATATTAAATTCGCCATATGTGAGAGAGACATATAAGAGACATTGCACTTGCATTTTATTTTATGTGAGACATTATAAAATTATAGAGAGGACGAGGTTTTATGGCCGTTCGTAATCCTCCATAAAACATTATATGCAATGTGAGAGCTATATAGGATGAGATCCGCTCAGGTAGAGGGTCAATCAACAATATTTGTGGTTTTTTATTTATGCGGTTTCCATTCTGTTACGCCCTTTAGGGGCATGGACATCCCAGTCATATATACAAGTAGTAAAATTATATGTACGCAAAACAAAGTAGTACGCGGCAGTCTTGAAAATATTGGGTTTCTACGTTCGAAGCAAAGTATATGTCAGCTACTGGTACTGCAACTTATGTACCTTAAACCCGGAATTTATGAATTAAATTTCTTATTAAAATAAATTATTATAATTCAGCGCCTTAACCCTCCGTTAGGCACATGTTTCAATAGTCATATACGTGCCTCATGAGTTCTGCCAGACCCATACAAATTTTCATGTACATATTTGTATGAAAATATCGGGCTTTTGGTGATTTTAATGAAATAAAATTATATAAAATATTGGTATACAATTTACATTTGGTTTTGACTTCAGTTGTTTTTCTATGTAGTAAGGTTCTTAAACTTATAAAAATAATTTTAAAAAATATCGTAGAATGTGAAAAAAATACATTTTATATTTTCGAGCATAAGAGAAATATTGTCAAGATTTTTCAAAATTTTTTGTCTAATGTTACTGATCCGTCCAAAATAATTTATTTGATAACGCTTAGATTCAAAATCGGATATATATATATATATATATATATATATATATATATATATATGCGGTGATATATAAATCAGTACTGATTTCTTGATATTTGACGGCGGTTTTTTGGTTCAACAAACTGTTATCTGTAAAATTTTATAAAGATCTGTTGAGAAGTGATGACTTTACAGTGCTTATATGCAAATATATACCAATATATGTATGTATATATGGGGTCTATATCTAAATCGGAACCGATTTTCTTTAAATTCGGAACCCTCCAAAATTCTTAAATGATTGGAAGAATAATGCAGCTTTTGTAGCGTTATGCGGCTAAAACGGAAGGAACATATGTCGATACCTCCATTCTAAAACATGCTTAGTCGACTTAGCATGTTCTTAAGGAGATTGCATTTTTAATTTCTTAATATTCCAATTTATATTCAGCCAGAATTTGGTGTTTATCCGTTAACACAATCAAAAATTATTTACAAAACAGTACAGGTCGTTCAATTTGCGTTATAAAGGAATTTCACACAAATTTAAAATTTAGGGTGTTACAAACATCTGGGCAACAAGAGCTTATAGTACCCTTAACCACAGAGACATGTAGGTTATAATGACCGGTAGAAGCAAAAGAGCATATTTGCGTGAGGGTGTATTTAAAAACACACTCTCATAATACGTACAGCTATGTGTAAGAATAATATTGAGAATATAAAAATGGCAATTTAAATGGAAAGTTATCAATTGCATGAAAATAAAACAATAAAATTGTACAAACTTTCGAATGTAGTCAGTATGGGTCTGGTCAGACTCATGAGGCACGTAAACGATGTGTACCTCACAAAATCCTTATACTTTTTTTGTAAGGTGTTTATCAACCTGATTTCTTCATAGATCGATAAAATATTATTTTTGAGGAAGCTACCTGACGTTTCAAATCGCTATCGCTTTTATAAATATCTTTAAATTTCAATTAAATTCGAAAAAGGTCTGGCCAGACTCATGTGCCAAACGGAGGGTTAACGAGATAAGTCGATTTGCTGAAAAATATTACGAAGTTATATTTCGAAGTATGCGTAAAAGGCAAAGAACTTTTCAATGTGTAAATGATCCCGACAATTTTTGCTACATCTGCAGAAAATATGTAATTAAAAAAATCGACGTGCGTTTAGTAAAATAATATAAGAAATATATGTGCAATATTTTGGTATACGAATTAAAAATATGAACGAACCGTGGACACCTAGTATTTTGTGTAATTCGTGCCATGTAAATCTTACTCGATGGAGTAGTGGAAGCATGCGGTAAGTACTTTACAATTAATGTATTACAATGTTTTGTGGAATAAAACATTTCAATGTTAGACACCACGTGCAATTTGGAATGCCAATTATTTGGAGACAACCATTCATTCACGATACGGACTGCTATTTTTGTCTAAGTAAACAGATTGGAGTAGGAAAGAGCATTCGCTGGAATTACGCTGAAGTAAAATCTGTCACTTTGACAGTTGCACATTCGGAAACAATACCAATTCCCAAGTGTCCAAGTATAGCTAACAGCCTAATTCGGAAACATCATCAAGTACAACTGAGTACTCAACTCTGAGCGATTCAAGTTTGAGTCAGAAGTCATCGCTTGATCTAGTGAGAGATTTGGAACAGACCAAAGATTGGGCAGAACTACTTGCATCTCGGATGAAACAGTACAATATTTTGGCCCCAGATGTTAACATATCATATTATAGAGACCGTGATATACCTTACAAACAATTTTTTACAACTGTGTTCGAGGAACTTAATCAAACATACAATTCAAAGGAATGGCGGTTATTTGTTGACAGCAGTAAAGAAAGTTTGAAAGCAGTACTTTTACACAACGGAAATCAGAAACCGTCGATTCCCATTGCTCATGCTGTCAACACTAACACATCATACGAAACAATGGCTAAATTGATAAAATACATAAAATCCCAGCAAAATCTTGGTAAGTACCTATCATTATTCCCTGCATTACCAAATAATGACATCTCATTATTTGCAGCATTACTTTCGGCTTATTGACTTACCAATAATATCAAAAATAAGTGATTTTTTGTTATCAAAATCATTTTGGCAAATTTTAATATAATTCAATTTTGGCTATATGTGGGTTATTGTCCAAAATTTATTTATATTAATATTGTCTGAAAACATGTTGAAATTACAATAGGTGCAAATTTGAATGAAAGTACCAGAAATTCGAATCTGGCATGAGGAAATTGTTTGTTTCGAGAAATATGCAAAATATACTTTTAAATGACCATTTCTACATATCTACTACTTATTTTATAACTTATTGGTAATGCATTATTCAAGTACATAAATTCGAGCTACAAATAAGTACTTATTATGCTACTTCATTGTATGCTTTTGGGAAGTACTTTCCTCCAACGACATCCCCATGTTAAAATAATGAAAAAAGTGGCTAAATAATAAGTACTTACCATTATCGAACTTTGCTTATTCGTCGGATTATTTGGTAATGAGAAATTTTGCTGGGATAAATAAAAGTAGTTGGTATGTTATGCCTCTGGGATAGCCGTGCTCGCGAAGATCATTACAGAAGAAAGAAATGGCCAACAAGAAAACACATTACATTGGGTGAAAACAAAATAAAATACACACCTCTCGTCCAAAAAAAAAACTGTATTTTGCCACCACTGCATATTAAGCTGGGGCTCTTTAAAACTTTTGTATAAGCCTTAAGGAAAAATGGCCATTCACTCTCATAATTAAAAAGTTTATTTAAAAGTCTTTCTTTTGAAAAAATCGAAGTAGACATTTTTGATGGGCCTAAAATAAGGAAACTGAAGCTTGTATCTCCTAAAATGCGTAACCGATTTTAATGTTTTGAAGGTAATTTGAAGCTGTAGGAATATAGGTTTATTTGTCCTAGAAATGCATTTTTTCATTTTTGTAGGTCATTTTCTAGTTTAGGCAATGTTTTTACCAATTATTTTGTCACATAACCGTACGGATAATTTATTTACCTATACTTTATAAGGAAAAAATGCAACCAGTCTCTTAAAAATCCGTTTGCAATTGACTGAATTATTAAAGATTCATTAAAATTAGATTGGTACATAAATACTAGGTTTGACGATGATGAGTAAAAAATGAAACGCTCAGGCAGACATTATTGAGTTGAATGATCAAAACTAGTGTTTACATACCGATTTAGTTTTAATGAAACTTTAATAATTCCGTCAATTGCAAACGGATTTTTAAGAGACTGGTTGCATTTTTTTCCTTATAAGGTATACTATAGAAAATGACATACAAAAATGAAAAAATTTATTTCTAGGACAAATAAACCTATATTCCTACATCTTCAAATAAACAAAATATACATCGTTCGAATTAATTCTCTTCTTTCCAAATTCTGTCAGAGATTGAAAATCGCTTAATAATTAACAAAGTTATAGGCGTTCAAGTGAAAAAAGGCAAGAAAATCGGGTTTTTACCCGTAAATACGGATTTTGGAATTGTCCGGGGAATTTCAAAGAAAGATTCGTGTTTTACTCAACAAGACCTACTGGAGTATTGCGTCATTTGCTCCCCAACTTGAGCATATTTTGTCGCAATGTATAATCATTCTGTTAATTATTTAAAGCACATTCACAGAAATTATGCAAATGTTGTTTAAAAAAATCGTAAAAATAGTTCCCATCAATTCACCACTTCCAATTCATACAGTAGCTAACGAAGGCATCTAAGAACACGATATTAAAATTTGAAAAAAAAATCGAAGGGTGTAATCTTTTTGAAAATCGCAATAGAAAGTATAAAAGTGCAAAAATATTAAAAATTAGTATATTTGTTGAAGTGCTGACTCCAGTTAGTTGTAGTAGTTGAAATTACATTCAAAACAAGGTACATCACATTAAAATCGGTCACGTATTTCAGGAGGTACAAGCTAAAGAATGAACACACCTTATAGACAAAAACGTAACTCTTACAGAAATTTTTTTAAAATTTTTTCTTTAACTACGTATAAGATTAGGAAAATAATACATACACAAAATTTCGAAGCAATCAAAAATAGTGATGTCAAAAACCGTCCCGTTTGGCATGGAATGACTCATATGTATGTATTCTTCGAACTTATTTTTCGCTTTATGTATTCCAACAGGTGTAAATATGTCCCTAAAAATTCATTTCTTGTCTTCTCATTTAAACTTTTTCCCCGAGAATCTTGGCGACGAACATGGCGAAAGGTTTCACCAAGAAATGAAGTCCATCGAGCGGCGTTACCAAGGGCACTGGGATGAAAGAATGATGGGAGATTATATTTGGTTCCTCATTAGAGAAACCGATTCCGAAATCTATGTACAAACGTCAACAAAGAACTCACAATTACTTCTAATGAAACTTGTACATGTAAATAAACTCAAATGTACATAATATAAACAAAAGTAACAAATAAAATCGCCATTTAAACTGAAATTAAAAAAAAAAAAACAGTAAGGAAAGGCAGAAAGTCGGGCGGGGCCGACTATATAATACCCTACACCTCCCTAACAATGCCATAATGGTCATTGCCATAATAATTTGGAATAATTGGTAAATGGGTAGAAACATATTATCTAATTCTGAAACGATAATCGCTAAATTAAGCAATATTCGTTCCTAAATTGAGAAACATCTTTCGGGAAAATTTTAATGATCGGAAGTAAAATACAACTTCTATAGCGGTTTGATACCAAATCAGGAGGAACATATATATGGAGCTTTAATATAAATTTGAACCGATCTTCCCTGAATACCCATTCATGTAAAAAGACCTCCTTCTGTCGAATTTCGTACTGATCGGATATAAAATACAGTCTCTACAGCGCTTACATGTCAAATGGGGTAAAATATATATGGGTTTATATCTAAATCTAAACCGTGTTTCTCCGACCTCCGCTTACAGGTCAAATCGGGGGTAACATATATATGTGTGTTATATCTAAATCTAAACCTAGTTTCTCCGAATTTGGCAGTATTCCTTCATGTAGAAAGAAACCTCTTTTTGCCGACTTTCGCACTGATCGGATATAAAATAAAATTTTTACAGCGCTCACATGTCAAATCGGGGGTAACGTATATATGGGGGCTATATCTTAATCTGAACCGATTTCTTCCAAATTTAAAAGTGTTCATTCATATAATAGGGAACCTCTTTCTGACGAATTTCATACTGATCGGATATAAAATACAGTTTTTACAGCGGTTACATGTGAAATCGGGGGTAACATATATATAAGGGCTATAACTAAATCCGAACCGATTTTCTCCGAATTTGGCAGTATTTCTTCATGTAATAAGAAACCTCTTTCTGCCGAATTTCGCACTGATCGGATATAAAATACAGTTTTTACAGCGGTTACATGTCAAATCGGGGGTAACATATATATGGGGGCTATATCTAAATCTGAACCGATTTTCTCCGAATTTAGCAGTATTCCTTCATGTAATAAGAAACCTCTCTTTGCCGAATTTCGCACTGACCGGATACAAAATAACATTTTTACAGCGCTTACATGTAAAATCGGGGCTAACATATATATGGGGGCTATATCTAAATCTGAACCGATTTTAACCAAATTCAATAGGGATCGTCCTTGGGCCAAAAAAAAAGATATATGTAAAGTTTCGTCGGACCATAATCAACTCAGAAAATGATTCTAAGTCGATCGGTATAATAAACGATGGGTCTATTTCTTCTCCTTTTGGGTGTTACAAACAAATGCACAAAGTTATAATACCCTGTACCACAGTGTGGTGTAGGGTATAAATGTGCACCCAAGTAAAAAAGTTTGTATACAATTTTAAATTTAATATTTTTATAAGGAAAATAGATAAAAAAATTTTTTAGAAAAAAAAAAATTGCACTCAAAACATTGTTTTCAGTATTTATAAAATAACCTTATTTTGTTTCGATAAACAATTCTTATTTTATAATGCAAATAAAAACGTGAAACGTGTTCTAACTATTTTTTATATAGAACGCAAATCAGAGGAGATGCAAATTGGGGTTCAATTGCCTTTTTGATAATTGAATATTTTGATTAGTCTCAAGACAAAACCTGTATTGCATAAACTATAATATAACAAGTAAGAAAGTTTCAGTCGGGTAAACCGACTAAGGTATACCCTCACTTTGTGAGTACTGTAATATGAAATACACGAATTAATCTGTCAATTTATATGGGAGGTACCAGAGGAGGTTTAACAAATACTCCTATTGTTTGCTAAACAGTAAACTTCAAATATATTGCACCGTATCGAATTGTAAGCGTTTATATGCACTGGTGTATTAAAGTTATGATCTATTTAATTTTTGTATGATTTGGCGTACCAAAAGGGGCGTGGCAACTTCGCCCATTTTTCACTGGATTGTAGGTACTATGAAACCATTACACTGTACAAAATTTCAAGTCTGTTTGTGCATATGTATTAAAGTTATAAGCTGTTAACTTTTGGAGCCAAATGGTCCATTTGTGTGGAAGGTACCAAAAGGGGCGAGGTAACTTCGCCCATTTTTCTTGATTTGATAGTGACTAATAAAATAATATTATGTGTAAAATTTCAGAGGATTCAAATAAGTAGTATAGAAGATATTAAATAATCAATAATTCACTTAATATTAACACTTTGTGGGGGAGGTACTAGAAGGAGTGGACCAATATGGTATCTTCGAACTTAGCCGGAGATAGAAAAAAATATTACCACATACCAAATTTGAAGGCAATCGGTTACTCCTTTCGAGAGTTATCGTGCGCACCAGCTAACAGACAGACGGACGGACATTGCTCATTCGACTTAAAACGAATATCAGCCAAACACACTTAGGGTCTTATGTCACTCCTTCGATGTGTTACACTTTTGGCCCGTAGCAAATGATATATACCCTCGTATCACTAAGGTGAGGTTATAATAAAACACAATATATTTCAAAAAAGAAAATAATTTTAGCGAAAGAAGAGGAAACAAATTTTCAAGTCGAGAGGCGCGGATTAGGTTTTCATTTTAGACCCATGGTTTCTTCGGAGAATTTTCTCAGAATTTAATGTAGATTACGTTTTTGCTATACGATTTTTAATTTTTTTTTCATCCATACAAATCAACCCGCCCTAGTATACATAGTTGATTAATATATACACGTACATATACGAGTATAGCAATTGCAGAGTTATATATCTGCCCAGCAAAATCTTGGTAAGTACCTGTCATTATTCCCTGCATTACCAAATAATGACATCGCATTATTCGCTGCATTACTTTCGGCTTATTAATAATGACTTACCAATAATAACAGAAATAAGTGATTATTTGTTATGGAAATCATTTTGGCAAATTTTAATATAATTCAATTTTGGCTATAAGTGGGTTATTGAACAAGATTTATTTATATTTCAACATGTCTTCAAACAATACGTGCAGATTTGATAATGCAGATTTGAGGAAATTGTTTGTTTCGAGAAATATGCGCGACAATATGCAAACAATTATTTTAAATGGTAATTTCTACATATCTTATTTTATAACTTATTGGTAATGCATTATTCAAGTACATAAAATCGAGCTACAAATAAGTACTTATTATGCTACTTTATTGTATGCTTTTGGGAAGTACTTTCCTCCAATGACATCCCCATGTTAAAATAATGAGAAAAGTGGCTAAATAATAAGTACTTACCATTATCGAACTTTGCTTACTCGTCGGATTATTTGGCAATGAGAAATTTTGCTGGGTGTTGTTGATTGAGACGGAAGAAAGTGAACGGAGGATCAATTGTTTATCTCAAACGACAACATAGTATGGAATCCCCAACCAGTGCACGATCGTGCTGGAAGATTGCGGGACGGAAATGTCACCCATTTGCGTTCATGCTCAAGAAGATATGCAAGATCACGAATCGATGACATCAAAGAAACTTTTATGCTATTTTTACCTCCTCCATTTGAGAATGTTATTCTGGAGTACTAAATCACATATGAAAATGCGCAATGTGACGACAATTATATCGAAATTGATTAAAAATTTTTACATGCATATATCGGTTTTCTCATTTTGGCTGGAATTTACAGGTATATGTATAAATTCCTATGTTAGGAATGCAAAAGTTTTACTTATAATTGTAATAATTTAAATCAAAGAAAGAAACAATGTTGGATTTATTCGATTCGTGAAATATTCGCCCAATGACCTCATATATTGAATGACTATTTCAACCCATCTCAATCTGTGTAAGATTCAAAATTCGGCAATACATGCCTTCTAAGCTTGAACGATATGGAATGAGATTTTGGTTTTTAGTTTGCTCTGAAACTTCCTACGTTTGGAAATTCCACCAGTTGGTGGTTTAGCTAAAAAAAATAATGTGAACGTGTGGTTTTGGATTTGGTTATTGGGCTGAAGGGTCTTACATAGCGATGGACATCTTTTTCTAATCTTACGAACTTGGTCAGAATTGTTGTCCCAAGTGCTAGCAATGATCAGAACAATGCGCACACCCAAAAGATGCTTCCAAAATTTTAGAAGGCAAACAATATATGACAGCGAGGAAAGGCATACCACGAACCAAATCAGTGGCGTCTTTACTTTCTTCTATTTCTGCCCAGTATCTTGATAGCCGAGCCCACATCTTTACTGTTCCATTAACCTCCAGAATCTCGGGAGAGCTCATGATCCTGATGATGTTCAAAAAGATCTAAAAGTGTTCCTGAGAATATCGAAGGAAGTGCTGGATGTCACATTTGTTATAATGATAAATCGTCATCTTAGAACTATGTACATATATCAGACAATGTGATGTTTGTGCCAAAAATTTGATGTAAAGGATAATTTAATATAAAAACATGTAAAAGCGTTAAGTTCGGCCTGGCCGAATCTTATATACCATCCATCATGAATAGCATGTGAATGGGTTCGGGCACAAATATACAAAATTTCAGCCCGATTCATTGAATTTTGTGGTCTATAGCGTTAAGAAGTCAAATGTGGACCGATATAGCCCATTCTCAATCCAAAGTTACCTGCAGCTATAAGAAGTATTTTAGCCACCCAACTCAAGTATCATAGATTGTAGCGTGATTACAACAGACGGACATGGCTAAATCGTCTTAGAATTTTAAGAAGATTAAGAATATATAAACTTTATGGAGTCTCGGGTCAATATTAAGAGGTGTTAAAAACGGAGTGACAAAATGAATATACCCTATGGTTGAGGTATAAAAATATGGTAAATGTGTGGTATGTGAGAACAGTAGGAATCACAACAAGTAAAAGCGTTAAATTCGGCCATGCCGAATCTTATATACCCTCCACGATGGATAGCATGAGAACTCAAACGTACAAAATAACTCAAACCTAAAGAAAATAACACCGAAAACACACAAAAAATATAGTAGATGAGAACAGTAGGAAACATATAGTAGATGAGAACAGTAGGAATAACAACAAGTTAGATGATATATATGGGAGCTATATCTAAATCCCAAACAACCTGCAACTATAAGAAGTATTTGTACCAAATTTGATCAACCTAGCTTTATTATTGCGGACTGTAGCGTGATTGCCACAGACGGACGGACGGACAGACGGACATGGCTAAATCGTCTTAGAATTTTACGACGATTAAGAATATATATACTTTATGGGGTCTCAGATCAATATTTAGAGGTGTTACAAACGGAGTGACAAAATGAATATACTCCCCATCCTATGGTGGAGGGTATAATAAATATGTCATTTTAAAGTAATTCATGATTTTAACTACAACAAGTAAAAGCGTTAAGTTCGGCCATGCCGAATCTTATATACCCTCCACCATGGATAGCATGTGACCTCACAAAATAACTCAAACCTAAAGAAAATAACACCGAAAAACACGAAAAAAATATAGTATATGAGAACAATAGGAATCACAACATGTTATACTCGTATGCTGTATATGGGAGCTATATCTAAATATGGACCGATGTCGCCCATTTTCAATCCCTGCATTTTCAATACCTGCAGCTATAAGAAGTATCTATATCAAATTTCAGCCACCTAGCTCAAGTATTATAGATTGTAGCGTGATTACAACAGACGGATGGACGGACAGACGGACATGGCTAAATCGTCTTAGAATTTTACGACGATTAAGAATATATATACTTTATGGTGTCTAAGATCAATATTTAGAGGTGTTACAAACGGAGTGACAAAATGAATATACCCCCCATCCTAGGGTGGAGGGTATGCTGGGAATATCGTATGTGTGGAAAACCACACACGAGGGTAAACAACGTAAGTTTCTTTGAGGGTGAGATGAAGGTTAAATATTCCAAATTATAGAAAGTCAAAATTTCATGTTTATCCGCCAACCCAATCAAAAGTTATGCACAAATAGTAAGAGGTCATTCGATGTACATTATATAGGAATTCCGTACAAAATTAACAATTTCATAAAACTTTGAATCGCCTATCCTGATAAACTAACTATTTCGACATTAGATGTATGGCTGCAACATGTTTTCGAATTAAAAATAAATGTATTTATGAGAAGTATGCAATAATAGCCCTTCATCGAAAACATTTTCTTGCACAGTTTTAATAACATCATTAATGTTAATAAAATAAAGAAGAAATATATATTTCGATTAAATAAAATGACTGAAACTCTCGGAAATTTTCTCCCAATTATCTTCAAGCATTTGGAACCAAAAAATGGGAAAAAATCCTCTTTGAGGTAATTCAAATTGATTGCAACTATATCCAAATGTTTAAATGAAACGGCCAACACGTATATATGAGTATATGGACTTAAGGCCGACTGTATTGACATTGAATGTTTGTAAATAAATAAACCAACTGTGGTCAATTTATTTACCGTTGAGTCCAAGCAGGGAAAGTTTTTTCAATTAACATTAAGTAAAAGTATAAACAAAAGTAGAAAACCAAATTAAAGAGAAAGCAAAGTAGGTCAGAAAAGTTGGTCCAATTAAGGTCTCCGAAGGTGAACGGCGAACAAGGTCAGTATATAAAACCTTAAGTTGATTTACCTTAATGATGTAAATGACGTCACGGAAACCATGTAACTTAAAAAAAATCAAAAGTAACGAGGGTGTTATAGAGATCTAGAAAGTTATATTAAAATAAAATAATGAGATTACATAATTTCAAACCTCATTAGCGATATAGTTTGTGCCCTTAGATTTTAAATGTTATTTGGGGGCTCACTTGGCTAGGCGGCTGGAACGGAGGTAACGCATTCTGAGAGTTCAATTTTCGACCACTTTATCAAAAAATGTTGGACGTATCTCGACAGTGGTTCGCCAAATGCTGTCTTTCAAGGCATCCAAATTATCCGGTTTGTTCGCATAAACCACCGATCTTTGATTGTTTGTCCTAATTGGTAGCGATATGTGGATGTCAACATTTAAAAGAATGACATAATATTTTGGTAATATTTTATTTAAACGTAATCGAAGTTTGCAGATTGATCTTATCGGTCCACCCTGATTTGTCTGTATTACCGGTCAGGCTATGAAGCCGAGGCGGCGCAAATCGGCGGCGCGCCGCACGTTGTCCCGGCCGTGGCAATAAATGGTATAAGTAAACCTGCAAAATTTGAGACAAAATTAAATTAGTTTTATAGAAAACGTTCCAATTAGATAAAATACAAAATTTTACTTTGATGCGCCAACTAGTTTTTATGTTATTGTATCTCAAAGTTGGTAGTTCTTAGCAATGTCATATTTTCGCTGTAAAGTGCTGGAATTTTAAGTTTTGGTTCTTGGTGTGAATTCAAATATTTAAGGTAACTGTCGGTATAAATTGTACGAGAATTATAAGTTCGGTGAGTATTTAATCTGACTACACTGTTTCTGATTTATAAAATTCGTTCATCTGATAAGTACAGCTAGCAAATAAATAAATGGAAAACAAGGTTAGGTTGGGTTAGCTTAGGTTGAAGAGAGGAGACGTTTAAACGTCTCATGTCCGTGGACATACACTTAAGCCAGTGTTTCGGCCTGTTGTGCGCTCCTTATTTATGATCTTTTTATACCTCACGAGATAAAGAAAATCGGTACGAGACACGAATTTTCTCAGTATCTTCCAGTCATATCCTCTGAGATGAGTCAAGTCTGGTAATATGTCGGACCCGAAATGTTGGGATCTTGCATGTGTGAAAGCCAGGCAGTGACACAGAAAATGTTCCATCGTTTCGATGTTTCCCTACATGCCCTACATTCGTCGTTTCCTGCTAGTCCTATGCGATGAAAATGTGCTGTAAGGTTGAGTGTCCCGTTAGAACACTCATCATCTTACTAATATCGATCTTGTTTAGCTTCAGAAAACTTCTTGTTTTCTTTTCATTTGGGTCCACAGTATCTTTGCAGTTGCTCCTACTGTTGCGCTATTTCACACAGTTTTGTGAGCCATCACTGCCCAGTGCTTCAACTTATTTTTCGTGGCTTCGAAAGGTTTCCAATTTTCCAAGTTTATTACTAATGGAAAGCAACGTGTTGTGTTGAACACAAATTACAAGTTAAGTGGACAATTTTCCAAGCTTATTACTAATGGAAAGCAAAGTGTTGTGTTGAACACAAATTACAAGTTAAGTGGACAATTAAAAAAAACTCAAAAGACCTTCGCAATTTTTTCATATTTTGTTGCTAACAGTATTTATATATCTACATATATATATAAAATTATTGCGTGACTGGCTGACTGATTGACTGTCTACGTGATTGGCGGAATCGGACCAATATGCGTGGCAATTTTGACATATGTATGTGTATGTACCAAAGGGTGTAGCCCCGCCCATATAAGCTAAATTTTGAAATTGAGATAGCCTGCACAACTTGTTAGCAAGAGTGCTGTAATTTTGTGCATATGTTAGTCTACGTGATTTGTCCAAAAATGGCCGGAATCGGATCAATGGGCGTGGCCCCGCCCATATAAGCAACCTTTTGAAATTGAGGTATCTCGCACAATCTGTTTGCGAGAGTGCTGTAATTTTGTGTATATGTATGAGTCTGGTGGAAGCCTACGTGATTGGTCTAAAAATGAGCGGGATCAGACCAAAGGACGTGGCCCCGCCCATATAAGCCAAATTTGAGCTACCTTGCACAATTTGTTTATATGTATGTAAATGGTGGCAGTCTACGTGATTAGTTCAAAATGGGCGGGGTCAGACTAATGGCGTGGCCCGCCCATGTAAGCCACATTTTGAAATTGAGATATCTTGCACAATTTGTTAGCGAGAGTGCTGTTATTTTATGTATATGTATTTTGTGGCAGGATTCGTGATTGGTTCAAAAAATGGACGGGATCGGAAATCTCAATCTGGGGCAACGAAGTGGACCGGGTCCAGCTACTCTATATCTATATATATAAAAGAGAGTGTCTATTTGTGGGTTTGTTTGTGGGTTTGTTTGTTTGTATGTTTGTATGTTTGTTCCGTATAGACGTCTAAACGGCTAGACCGATCATCTTGAAATTTTCACAGAATGTACATGTGAAGGGGGTGCTGAAAATAGGGTACTTGAATTTTCGATATATCAAGTGGGCGTGGACCCGCCCATAGGGGTCCAATTTTGACATTAAGAAAATTTTTTAGCTAGAGTGCTGAAATTTTTTGTGTATGCATTTAGTGGCAGATAATGTGAATTTTCCAAAAATGGGCGGAATCGGACCAATGGGCGTGGCCCCGCCCATATAAGCCAAATTTAAAAAATGTGATATCTTGCACAATTTGTTACCGAGAGACCTGGAATTTTGTATATATATATCCGTTGGCGACCTACATGATTGGTCCAAAAATGGGCGGGTTCGGACCAAAAGGCGTGGCCCCGCCCATATAAGCCGAATTTTGAAATTGAGATATTTTCCACAATTTGATAGCGAGAGTGCTGGAATTTTGTGTATATGTATATGGTGGGATCAGAACAATGGGCATTTAGTGGCAGATTATGTGAATTTTCCAAAAATGGGCGGAGTCGGATCAATGGGCGTGGCCCCGCCCATATAATCCAAATTTTGAAATTGAGATATTTTGCACAATTTATTAGCGAGAGTTCTGTAGTTTAGTGTATATGTATCTGGTGACAGTATAAGTGATTGGTCAAAAAATGGGCGGGATCGGCACAATGGGCGTGGCCCCGCCCATATAATCCAAATTATGAAATTTTGATATCTTGCACAATATGTTAGCGAGAGTGCTGGAATTTTGTGTATATGTATATGGTGGCAGTCTGCGTGATTGGTCCAAAAATGGGCGGGATCGGCCCAATGGGCGTGGCCCCGCCCACATAGAAGAAATTTTGATATCTTGCACAATTTGCTAGCGGGAGTGCTGCAATGTTGTGTATATGTATCTGGTGGCATTCTACGTAATTGGTCAGAAAATGGGCGGGATCGGACCAATGGGCGTGGCCCCGCCCTTATGAGCCAAATTTTGAAATTGAGATTCATATCTTGCACAATTTTTTAGCGAGAGTGCTGTAATTTTTTGCAGATGGATCTGGTGATAGTCTACGTGAATGGTCCAAAAAGGGTTGCGATCGGACCAATGGGCGTGGCCCCAACCTTATAAGCAAATTTCTGAAATTGAAATACCTTGAAAAATTTGTTAGCGAGAGTGTTGCAATTTTGTGAATATGCATTTGATGGCAGTCTACGTAATTGGTTAAAAAATGGACGGAATTGGAAATCTGAAGTCTGGGGCAACGAAGTGGACCGGGTCCAGCTAGTCTATATATATAAAAGAGAGTGTCTGTTTGTGGGTTTGTTTGTTTGTTTGTTTGTTTGTATGTTTGTTCCGTATAGACGTCTAAACGGCTTGACCGATCATCTTGAAATTTTCACAGAATGTACATGTGTAGGGGGTGCTGAAAATAGGGTACTTGAATTTTCGATATATCAAGTGGGCGTGGACCCGCCCATATGGGTCAAATTTTGGTATTGAGAAAATTTTTTAGCTAGAGTGCTCAAATTTCGTGTGTATGCATTTAGTGTCAGATTATGTGCATTTTCCAAAAATGGGCGGAATCGGACCAATGGGCGTGGCTCCGCCCATATAAGCCAAATTTTGAAATTGAGATAGTTTGCACAACTTGTTAGCGAGAGTGCTGGAATTTTGTGTACATGTATATGATGGCAGTCTACGTGCTTGGTCCAAAAATGGGCGGGATCGGACCAATAGGCGTGGCCCCGCCCACATAGACCATATTTTGAAATTTTGATATCTTGCACAATTTGCTAGCGGGAGTGCTGCAATGTTGCGTATATGTATCTGGTGGCATTCTACGTAAGTGGTCAAAAAATGGGCGGGACCGGACCAATGGGCGTGGCCCCGCCCATATAAGCCAAATTTTGAAATTGATATATCTTGCACAATTTGTTAGTTAGAGTGTTGTAATGTTGTACATATGTATCTGATGGCAGTCCACGTGATTGATCCAAAAACGGGCGGGATGGAAACAATGGGCGTGGCACCGCCCATATAAGCCAAATTTTTAAAATGTGATATCTTGCACAATTTGTTAGCGAGAGACCTGGAATTTTGTGTATACATATCCGTTGGCGATCTACGTGATTGGTCCAAAAATGGGCGGGTTCGGACCAATTGGAGTGGCCCCGCCCACATTGACCAAATTTTGAAATTTTGATATCTTGCACAATTTGCTAGCGGGAGTGCTGCAATGTTGCGTATATGTATCTGGTGGCATTCTACGTAAGTGGTCAAACAATGGGCGGGATCGGACCAATGGGCGTGGCCCCGCCCTTATAAGCCAAATTTCGAAATTGATATATCTTGCTCAATTTTTTATGTAGAGTGCTGTAATGTTGTACATATGTATCTGGTGACAGTCCACGTGATTGCTCCAAAAATTGGCGGGATCTGACCAATGGACGTGCCACCGCCCATATAAGCCAAATTTTGAAATTGAATTATATTGCTCATTTTGTTAGCGAGAGTGTTGAAATTTTGCGTATATGTATCTGGTAGCAGTCTACGTGATTGGCTTACAAATGGGCAGAATAAGACCAGTGGGCGTGGCACAGCCAATATTTTGATATATCTTGCAAGTATTATATAGGAAATACATGAACAAAAATGCTCGGTATGCGATAATTACAGCTGCTCACTCCAATACAATCGCAATATGATAATGTTGAGCATGACCAATGAAACAAGAATTTGGAAATTTTATAAGTATACATTTCTATTTTCTGGACTTTCCACTGAATTCGGTATTTTTCATTCAGTGAATTTATTACTAATACCAGTAAGGAAAGGCAGAAAGTCGAGCGGGGCCGACTATATAATACCCTACACCTCCCTAACAATGCGATAAGGGTCATTGCGATAATAATTTGGAATAATTGGTAAAAGTATTTTGAACCGATAATCGCTAAATTAAGCAATATTCGTTCCTAAATTGAGAAACATTTTTCTGGAGAACTTTGTAACGATCGGAAGTCAAGTACAACTTCTATAGCGCTTTGTAACCTAATCTCGAGGAACATATATGTGGAGGTTATATATAAATCTGAATCGATTTTCCTTGAATACTCATTCATGTAAAATAGAAACCTGTTTCTGTCGAATTTCCTACTGATCGGATATAAAACACAGTCTCTACAGCGCTTACATGTCAAATTGGGGGTAACATATATATGGGGGCTATATCTAAATCTGAACCGATTTTCTCCGAATTTTGCGGTATTCCTTCATGTAATAAGAAACCTCTTTCTGCCGAATTTCGTACTGATCGGATATAAAATACAGTTTCTACAGCGCTTACATGTCAAATCGGGGGTAACATATATATGGGGGCTATATCTAAATCTGAACCGATTTTCTCCGAATTTGGCAGTATTCCTTCATGTAATAACAAACCTCTTTCTGCCGAATTTCGTACTGATCGGATATAAAATACAGTTTCTACAGCGCTTACATGTCAAATCGGGGGTAACATATATATGGGGGCTATATCTAAATCTGAACCGATTTTCTCCGAATTTGGCAGTATTCCTTCATGTAATAACAAACCTCTTTCTGCCCAATTTCATACTGATCGGATATAAAATACAGTTTCTACAGCGCTAATTTTGACATGGGCAGCGAAGCGCACCGGGCTCAGCTAGTACATATATAAAAGAGAGTGTCTGTTTGTGGGTTTGTTTGTTTGTTTGTTCCGTATAGACGTCTAAACGGCTAGACCGATCTTCTTGAAATTTTCACAGAATGTACATATGTGGGGCGTGGTGAAAATAGGGTACTTGAATTTTCGATATATCAAGTGGGCAAATTTTGGTATTGAGAAACATTTTTAACTAGAGTGCTGAAATTTTGTGTGTATGCATTTAGTGTCAGATTATGTGAATTTTCAAAACATTGGGCGGAATAGGACCAATGGGCGTGGCCCGGCCATTTTAGCCAAATTTTGAAATTGAAATATTTTCCACAATTCATTAGCGTGAGTTCTGCAAGTTTGTGTATATGTATCTGGTGACAGTCTACGCGATTGGTCCAAAAATGGGCGGGATCGGCTCAATGGGCGTGACCAAGTGGGCAAATTTTGGTATTGAGAAACATTTTTAACTAGAGTGCTGAAATTTTGTGTGTATGCATTTAGTGTCAGATTATGTGAATTTTCAAAAAATGGGCGGAATAGGACCAATGGGCGTGGCCCGGCCATTTTAGCCAAATTTTGAAATTGAAATATTTTCCACAATTCATTAGCGTGAGTTCTGCAAGTTTGTGTATATGTATCTGGTGACAGTCTACGTGATTGGTCCAAAAATGGGCGGGATCGGCTCAATGGGCGTGGCCCCGCCCACATAGATCAATTTTTGAAATTTCGATATCTTGCACAATTTGCTAGCGAGAGTGCTGCAATGTTGTGTATATGTATCTGGTAGCAGTCCACGTGATTTTTCCAAAAATGGGCGGGATCGGACCAATGGGCGTGGCACCGCCCATATAAGCCAAATTTTAAAAATGTGATATCTTGCACAAATTGTTACCTAGAGACCTGGAATTTTGTATATATATATCCGTTGGCGACCTACATGATTGGTCAAAAAATGGGCGGGTTCGGACCAATAGGCGTGGCCCCGCCCATATAATCCAAATTTTGAAATTGAAATATTTTCCACAATTCATTAGCGTGAGTTCTGCAAGTTTGTGTATATGTATCTGGTGACAGTCTACGTGATTGGTCCAAAAATGGGCGGGATCGGCTCAATGGGCGTGGCCCCGCCCACATAGATCAATTTTTGAAATTTCGATATCTTGCACAATTTGCTAGCGAGAGTGCTGCAATGTTGTGTATATGTATCTGGTAGCAGTCCACGTGATTTTTCCAAAAATGGGCGGGATCGGACCAATGGGCGTGGCACCGCCCATATAAGCCACATTTTAAAAATGTGATATCTTGCACAATTTGTTACCGAGAGACCTGGAATTTTGTATATATATATCCGTTGGCGACCTACATGATTGGTCCAAAAATGGGCGGGTTCGGACCAATAGGCGTGGCCCCGCCCATATAAGCAAAATTTTGAAATTGAGATATTTTGAAAGCAAGAGTGCTGGAATTTTGTGTATATGTATATTGTGGCAGTCTACGTGATTGGTCCAAAAATGGCCGGGATCAGAACAATGGGCGTTTTGGGTATATGTATCTGATGACAGTCTACGTGATTCGACCAAAAATAGGCGGGATCAGACCAATGGACATTGCCCCGCCTATGCGAGTATAAGCCAAATTTTGAAATTGAGAGTCATATCTTGCACAATTTTTTATCGAGAGTGCTGTAATTTTTTGCATATCGATCTGGTGATAGTCTACGTGAATGGTCCAAAAGGGTTGGGATCGGACCAATGGGCGTGGCCCCACCCTTATAAGCAAAGATTGTTCCAAAAATAGCAGGGATCGGACCAAAGGGCGTGGCCCCGCCCATATAAACCAAATTTTGAAATTGAGATATGTTGCACAATTTGTTAGCGAGAGTCTAACAATGATCGGGATCAGACCAAAGGGCGTGGCCCCACCCATATAACCCAAATTTGAGCTATCTTGCACAATTTAGTAGAGATAGTACTGTTATTCTGTTTATAAGTATCTGGTGGCAGTCTACGCGATAAGTTAAGAAATGGGCGGGATTAGACTAATGGACGTGGCCCCGCCCATGTAAGCCACATTTTGAAATTTAGATATCTTGCACAATTTGTTAGCGAGAGTGCTGTTATTTTATGTATATGTATTTAGTGGTAGCATTCGTGATTGGTTCAAAAATGGACGGGATCGAAAATCTCAATCTGGGGCAACGAAGTGGACCGGGTCCAGCTAGTATATATATAAATATTAGCTGCAGCTACGGCTTTTATCCCCTCATGTTACATAGGTGGGTACATATCATTTGTTATGAGCCAAAAGTTTAACACGTCGAAGGAGTGACCTAAAACCCAAAGTATGTTTTGTGGAAATTGGATTTGGGTCATTCTAAGTCATTTGAGCAATGTCCGTCCGTCGGTCTGTTTGTCTGTCTGTCTGTAAGCCTGTCTGTGGGTCTGTCAGCAAGCTAGTGCGCACGGTAACTCTCGAAAGGAAGGACCGGTAATATTTTTCTCCATCTCATGCTAAGCTGGGCATAATGGTCGACTTCTTCTAGTACCTCTCCCACAAAGGGTTAACATTTAGTAAAATATTGATTCCTTAATAACCTTTATAATATTTATTCGAATCTTCTGAAATTCCACACATAGTATTAGTTTATTAGTAGCCACCACCTCGAGCAAAATGGCCGAAGTTGCCACGCCCCTGTTGGTACTTCCCACACAAATGGACTATTTTGGACCAAAGGTTAACAGGTTATAACGTTAAAACCAGTGCATACTTAAAATTTTTTTAATGCAATTCAAATTGGTAATAATTTAATTAAAACAAAACCAGTAAGGAAAGACAGAAAGTCGGGCGGGGCCGACTATATAATACCCTACACCTACCTACCAATGCGAAAATGGGCATTGCGATAAGAATTTGGCAGTGTTCATACATGTAATAAGCAAACTCTCTCTGATTTTCGTACTGATCGGATATAAAACACGGTTTCTACAGCGTTTACATGTCAAATCGGGTGTAACATATATATTGGGACTATGTTAAAATCTGAACCGATTTTTCCCGAATTTGGCAGTGTTCATACATGTAATAAGAAAACTCTCTCTGTTAAATTTCGTACTGATCGGATATAAAACATGATTTCTACAGCGCTTAAATGTTAAATCGGGTGAAACATATATATGGGGGCTATATCTAAATCTGAACCGATTTTCCCCGAATTTGGCAGTGTTCATACATGTAATAAGAAAACTCTCGCTGTTAAATTTCGTACGGATCGGATATACAATACGATTTCTACAGCGCTTAAATGTTAAATCGGGTGAAACATATATATGGTGGCTATATCTAAATCTGAACCGATTTCCCCGAATTTGGCAGTGTTTATTCATGTAATAAGAGAACTCCTTCTTTTAAATTTCGTACTGATCGGATATAAAACACGATTTCTACAGCGCTTAAATGTTAAATCGGGTGAAACATATATATGGTGGCTATATCTAAATCTGAACCGATTTTCCCCGAATTTGGCAGTGTATATTCATGTAATAAGAGAACTCTCTCTGTTAAATTTCGTACTGATCGGATATAAAACACGATTTCTACAGCGCTTTAATGTTAAATCGGGTGAAACATATATATGGTGGCTATATCTAAATCTGAACCGATTTTCCCCGAATTTGGCAGTGTTTATTCATGTAACAAGAGAACTCTCTCTGCCAAATTTTGTACTGATCTGATTTAAAATACAGTTCCTACAGCGCTTACATGCCAAATCGGGTGAAACATATATATGGGGGCTATATCTAAATCTGATCGGATTTTTTCCGAATTTGGTAGTGTTCATTCACGTAATAATAAAACTCTCTCTGCCGAATTTCATAAAGATCGGATGTAAAATGTGGTTTCTACGGCGCTTGCATGTCAAATCGGGTGAAACATATATATGGGGACTATATCCAAATCTGAACCGATTTTAACCAATTTCAATAGGGATCGTCCTTGGGCCAAAAAAGAGCACTATGCTAAATTTCATCACAATCGGACCATAAATACGACCTGCACTTTGATTACAAGAATACATGGACAGACGGACAGACAGACAGACGGACATGGCTAAATCGACTCAGAAAGTGATTCTGAGTCGATCGGTATAATAAACAATGGGTATATCTGTTCTCCTTTTGGGTGTTACAAACAAATGCACAAAGTCATAATACCCTGTACCACAGTGTGGTGTAGGGTATAAAAAATACATTTACGAATATTTTTGGGACTGAAGGTGAGGGGATTCGTAAGTCGGTTTAACCGACTGAACTTTCTTATTTGTTTGTGGCAAACATAACAATGCAATTAAATTCAAGGATACCTGGGATATCCTTTGGGGAAAATTCCTGAGCTTCTTCATACAAAACTCTAACTCGAACGTAAGCACTTTGATATTAGGTCCAATTCTGGCACCAATTTAAAAAAATATGCGATTTTTTGTTTCAGGATATAATTCTGCAGAACTATTTATTATACACAGTACACCAATCGTGTCAATTTTGGTTAAAATCGGGCAATAATTTCAAAAATTATGCAATATTTTCATTTCAGGATGAAGTGGAGGTACGCGTGCCCTTGAACCAATTTTCATCGAACTTTATATATTATCTTTCTTACTCACAAAAATGTTTTGTACCAATTTTCATTCGCCTACGACAACTCCTTCCATTTTGGCCAACGTTTACATGAAATCATGACACTATGCGCCGCAGCCATACATTTTTTTCCAGCCGTCACCGCCGCCGATTTTAGCGGCTCACATCGCCTGAAACTCAGCCGCCGAAGTGAACTGCTTACGTTGGCAGAAAATCCGCGACGATATTTTATTTAGTGTGTCGAGAAAATTTGTTTATATGAAAACCAGTAATGAAAGGCTAAAGTCACCGTCAGAGCAGAATTCGTGAAATAATGTAATGCCTTATCAATGTTTTTTATAAATTGTATAGCGCTTAGATTAAAAATCGGGATATATGCAAATACGGGGGCTATATACACCTAAATTTGGCAAGGTTTGTTCTTGGCTCAAGAAACTGTTATCTGCTAAATTTTAAACGGATCCGTTGTGAAATGTCTTTGGCCCATGAAACTTTTTTCTTCTAATAAGATTAAAGATACATTGAGAAATGCGATTATAGCGGTTAGATGCAAAATTTGTATTTATGGTAAACATATGTAGAGGATATAAAAATCTTTACCGATTTTCTACAAGTTCGGTGCTGTTGTTATTTTGGATCAAGATACTCTTCTCTCCTAAATATAATATTTTTCGGAATGAACATATATATATGTATATGGGAGCTATATCTTAATATAAACCGATTTAATTCAAATTTGGTGGCATCCCTGCGTGGCTTAAGAGTTTTCTTTGTGCTGTGTATTTCATACTCATCGCCTAAAAAATGTATCTTTTATATCGCTTGGCTCTTAAATCGAAGGGAATAAAAGATATATCTAAATCTGAACAGATTTCCTTTAAATTTGATAGGTATATTTGCAGTAGTGATTGTTCCTGCAACATGGGACATACTTTAACTAAATTCATAAAGGCGGCCTATTCATAAAATGTCTTATTCAATAACATGTATGGAAGATTAATTGTAAATATGTGAAAACGTCATATTTGCCGGATAATGACAGGCATGCGCCGCCGATTATTGGAATTTGATCTGCTCAGCCGATCAGCCGCCGCTGCCGGTCAGTATTTTTTAATGCGCCGCCGCCGCCGATAATTTTGATCGGCTTCATTGCCTGGTACCGGGTTTTCCATTCTTTGCTAAAAAAATAATCATTGCCAAATGACTCTATGATACCCAGTTTGAAGATATTGAGATAATCTACACTGAAGTTATATGGACTGATATTCAGTCGATGTAAGGTAGTAATCCGTTATTCACCGAACTATAGGCGCCGAATTCAAAGCAATTATCTGCATTGATATTAATAGAAAGTTCAGTCGGGTAAACCAACTTATGAATCCCCTCACCTTGAGTCCCAAAAAAATATTCTTAAATTTATTTTTTTTTGTTTTAATTAAATTATTATCAATTTAAATTTCATTTCATAACTTTAAAGTATGTACTGTGCCAATTTAAAGTATGGGGTGTGCCGATAACGCCCACTTTTTCCGGACTCTAGGTACTATAAAAGCATTAAACTGTACAAAATTGCAAGTAATTGTATGCACTTAAATTTATAAGCTGTTAACTTTTGGTATTTACAAAATAGTCCATTTGAATTGGAGGTACCGAATGGGGCGTGTCGATAACGCCAATTTTTCACTGGACTGTAGGCACTATAAACTGTACAAAATTTCAAGTTTTGTATGCACTGGTATTTAAGTTCTAAGTTGTTAACTTTTGGTGCAAGCTTGTCCATTTGTGAGGAAGGTACCAAAAGGGGCATTCTTATGACGCCCATTTTTCAATGAAAAGCATTACACTGTACAAAATTTGAAGTATATGTATGGACTTATATTAAATCTGGAAGCAGTTAACGTTTAGTGCAAAATGATCCATTTGTGTGAAAGGTAGCAAAAGGGGAGTGGCAACTTCGCCCATTTTTTTCGAGGTGATAACGACTAATAACTTTTGCTATATGTGGAATTTCAGAAGATTCGAGTAAGTAGTACACAAGTTATTAAATAATCAATTCTTCACTAAATGATGACCCTTTGTGGGGGAGATACTGGAAGAAGTGGACCAATATGGGCCATCTTCGAACTTAGCCGGAGATGGAGAAAAAGATTACCGCATACCAAATTTGAAGTCAATCGGTTACTTCTTTCGAGAGTTATCGTGCGCACCTGCCAGTAGGCAAGCAGACGGACGGACGGACTTTGCTCAAATGATTTATAATGGCCCAAATGATTTATAATGGCCCAAACGTATCACTCCTTCGATACGTTGCACTTTGGGCTCGTAGCAAATGATATATACCATCCTCTCTTAGGTGAGGGGATAATTGTAAGGTATTCATGGTACAATCCGGTCGTTTTATGGGATATTTACCTGGGCTGGAGTGGCGATTATGTAAATTTTTCTTCGGTTAATAGTGAATACTCGTATAGGTTTATGTTATAGTTAGGGTGGTAGGCCGCCAGTGTTACAACGGGCTCAGAAGCCTCTCATCAAAACCAACCTGTTTGTCATAAAACGTTCTGAAAAGTATGATTATTTCCACCGGAAAGATCTGTTAAACTTTGTAGAAAGTACAAGCATAGTAAATCCAGGCATCGTTTACTCAATACGGGACAGTAGCAAAGTAGGTACTCAATGCTCTACACTTTTCCATCATCTCCACAGCCTCTGCAGAAGTCATTGGAGCCAATATCCAATCTTCTGTCGAGTTCGCTGATCAGGTTGACACTAACGTAGACATTTCTTCTCTAGTGCGATGAGATATTTTAACCTTCTCAGGTCAAATATTGGCCAGATTTGCCTAGCTACCCTTCAGGTGCCGATTTCTGTCCATCTTTCATTGGACTACCCAATGGCCTCTTGCCAAAGCCAAAGCTTGCATGTGGACCAATTCTCATTCTCGAATCGCCGAGCAAGCAAATCACGTGTAAGTGTTATGTATATCACAAATAAACTAAGCTAAACACAAACAAACTCAACTAAGAACATATGTTCGAGACAAGTGTGTCAACATAAAAAACGCTAATCGAATGCATGTAGCCCGAGAAGTTTCAAAATTTAACTTTTCTATAGTACCGACGTCGTAAATGAACATCATTCTTCAGTAGCACTTATCAGTCTCAAAAACAGGAAAAAAAATTATCTCGAAACAATTTTGTATCCAAAGTTTCTAAATGGGATATTCAAAACATGTAACCTTATTTTTATAATGAGCTCTACAAAAGGTTGAAAAATACCAGTAACCGGTCAATATTTGCGTTTTGGCTGCAATTATTACTTACCAGAGTCAAAAATCTGAAAAAACTGCCAAAAAGTCAGAAAAACAATTTTGTATCCCAAGTATCTGAACGGGTTATCCAAAGCAGTTAAACTTATTTTGAAGGTATTATATGAATTCAATACAAAGTAAATTTAAATTCTAATTTTACGGTCCAGTTCCTGGTTACGAAGCCCATACGGCAAGATTTTGGATGAACAGACCAGAGCCACGCTACCAACTCACCTACTAGGGCGCTCGATATAGGTATTATTGTATAGTATTATAAAATGTTGTTTCCCAAGTTTAAATAACAAAACATTCACTTTCCAATAATTCCTTCGATGAAAGCAATAATTTACGAATTGTTTCTTTCGATTAAACCATCCAACAAACAATGTTGCTTAACAACCAGTACATTGCCCAGTTCATTAGCAATTGTCGTTTCAATAACTCTACTCGTAGATCAAATACTTTTTAATAAAGATTTCCTAGAAAAACTGAAAAAAAGCCGAACGCTCAAGGCAAATTTATGTGTTTTTTAGGCACTGTTATTCATAAAGTTGAAAGCCAGAATTTCCTGATCAAAGTTTGTTGGTTTTAAGGGTTTTCAATAAATAACGATTTTTTTCTTTTTTTCAAACAAAAAAAAAACAATAATAAAATAAAGTGTAAACACAATAAATTTCTTTAATATTTCTTTATTGCAGAAACCTCCAAAGGTATAATTTCTAATGCTGAAAAAATATTTCATCATTGTATTCAAACGTACATATTTCTCAAACGAAAAGAGATTGAGAGATATTGTAAATAAAAAGGAAAACTGTTTGTAAATCTTTTCTTAACATAATAAAATTTTGATTGATTTATTTTATTTTGGAACTCCTAAAATGGTCGCATTCAATTAAAATTTATATAATATAAATTTTTCAGGCGTAATTAAAATTAAAAGGTTGTCCTCAATGAATTTACGCAAAAATAGTTACGAAAATTTTGAGCATTCAGTATTATGTATTTCTTTGCAGTAACACTCATGTATTCATTTGAGCTCGTCGTAATAATCAGACCCTTAATTAATATTTTCCAAAAGTCAGCCTTCGATCTAGCTAGTAACTAAGAATATTTGCAGAATTGCGTTACACATAAAGTCATGAAACTGTTTCGTTCAATATTTCACATTTCCATCTCTTTACCAGAACATGACTACCACAGAAATATATAAAATCCAATTTATTTTCTGTGACTTCTTCCTGTAAAATCGTATTTCTGATATGCTTCAAATATGCAATTTCCATTGATTTGTTCTTGAGGTTACTCGTATGTGAGAAATTCCGTTTAAATAACATGAAATAGAAATTGTATTTGAATATTTGGTAAAACTCAAATTAAATACAATAGGGACATTTCTTTGAATTTTAACAAAATTTGACGCAATGTAAGCATTTTTTGGAGTTTCTAATTTCGAAACAATTTTGCAAAAGTTTTGCAGTTGTGTTGTTGAATTGTTCAGAAGTTTAATAAACGATGTCGGTGCATATTTTCTACACTGCGTAAACATTGGATAGGCTTACCTGCATGCATTATTTAGTATTATTGTAAACATACAGTGAAACCTGGATAAGTGGAACGCAGATAAGTGGAAAAACTCTGTAACTGAAATTCTTTTTTAAGTCCCTCCCCCTTCAATGCAAAAAAACTCCAATAGTGGAATTCCAAAACCCACATAAAGGTAACACATTTTTGTCTAAATTTACCTCTATTTGTTGAATTTCGTTAATTATTACCTTTATTAGTGAAATTTCGTTCAGTACTACCTCTATAAGTGGAATTTCGTTCATTATTACCTCTATAAGTGGACTTTTTAATTGTGTGTATTTAGAGTCGTTGAACTACCGTTACTTTATTCCGCTATATTTTGCTCCCTTGTTGCACAATTTCTCAGTTTTTGTAATCAATTTTTATAATTTATTATTACCGAAATGTATTTTACTATCCCATATGTTAAATTGTATTGAAGAAGCCACTAAGCACGACATAAACTTATTACATGCAATGCGATTTTCACGAAGAGCTTGGCATGATGTCAGGAAAACCGCGGTTGTAAATTGTTTTAGAAAATGTGGGTTCACACGACAATACTTGTGTAACTACGTAGAAGAAACTATCAGGTTGGAGTCCCACCAAATTGGGATTTCCTATGTGAAAACATCACTGTGCTATCACATCACAATGCTATTACATTTGAAGATTACATTAACGTCGATGAAGACCTTCCAATATGTGGTGAATTGACGGACGAAGATATCATTTATATTAACTAATTTCTTTTAAATAAAGTTTATTATATCTAATAAAAATATTTCGTATATACAATATATATATTCGTATATATGTAGTATAATTTAATCTATATGTAACATGAATTCGTTTCTTTTAATTTTTATGTGTAACACCTTAATCTACAAATAAAATGCGTTTTGTTTTTTTAAAAAACCTTTCTAAGTGGAATTCTCAAAAAATGCCCCCACAAGTGGAAACCCATTTAATTGGAATAATTATTTAAAACCCCACATACATAAGTGGAAACTGAAATAAGTGGAAAACCTGTATTAGTGGAATGAAAATGCGGTCCCTTAGTCATTCCACTTATCCAGGTTCAACTGTATTAATTTTCCAATATTATAATTCATATCTCTCGATAGGATAATAATCTGGGTCCTAATTACCGCATCCGTTTCGTATCGTAATCTGAATTTTCGAGAGCATAAAACTAGTAATTTGGAAACTATTTTTTAGCTTATTTTTATATAAATAAGTTATGAATCACCTTTGGTACGATATGCTGAAATTTCACCAATATCTGTACTTAAATGTTAGAGTTATTAGATCTCACGTAATCAAATTACGATACGAAACGGATGCGGGAATTAGGCCCCTGATTTGTGACTTCAAACGAAGGCATTTTCAGAAATCACTGTACGAGTGTTGTACTAATTTTATTTTTGAAGTGTGTGGCTATAACTTGGCACGTGTGTAGATGCGTCTAAGAGTAAAAAATACAAAAATGCAATCAAAGCAGTCTAGATTGAAATTCTGACAAATAAAATATTGCGATTGTTAGAAGTAATAACAGTTCAATAATGTTATGCAACAACATTTTAGTCGAAGCGCTGTGCATAATAATTTCTGGTGTAAACACGAATAAGTATAAGTATGAAGTGCAGGGTTTTCCATTAAGGACATAACAGTTTTATTTATTTATTTATTTATATGAATTAAAATACAAAGTAAATTTATATTCTAATTTTAAGGTCCAGGGAAAGGCCGGGTTACAAAGACCATATGGCTAAATGTTTGCAGCGACAGACCAGAGCCTCTGGTGGGAATCGAACCCACGACCCCCAAACTCATAGGCGAGTACGCTACCAACTCGCCTACTGGGGCGCTCAACAGTTTTATATATTAATAAAACACAGAATATTTAAGATATAGAGTTCAAATTTATTCCAGGTGTAGTGGAAATGTTACATTTTAAGAGCGAAATTCGATTTCGGTCATATGACCACCACGAGCCCGACTACAGCGATCTATTCGTTGGACCCAACTTTCCACCTCTCTTGCACACATTTCGACCGGAACGTTGGCAATTTCGCCTTGGGTGTTGTCTCTCGTCTAAAGTTGTTGGCTTGTTGGCATAAACCAATGACTTGATGTGGCCCCATAAAAAGAAATCCATTGGCGATAAATCGCATGAACGAGGTGGCCATTCGACCAGACCATTTCTCGAGATAACACGTTCACCGAATTTGCCTTTCAGTAAATCGATTGTAACGCGTACTGTGTGGCTAGTGGCACCGTCTTGTTGGAACCACATATCGGCAATGTCAAGCTCATCCAATTCTGGAAAATAAAAATCTTCTAGCATGACACGACAGCGCTCTCCATTGGCGGTAACATGACGATTGTTATCATCGACGAAAAAATACGGCCCAATCACACCTCCGGCATGAAAACCACACCACACAGTAATTTGAGCAATGAAATTATATCTCTTGAAGCACATGTGGGTTTGTTTCTGTCCAATAACGCATATTTTGTTTATTGACAAAACCACTCACCCAGAAATGAGCTTAATCGCTGAAGCGCTCTTAAAGTTGCGAACACCGACACAGAATTTCGGTAGTAATTTTTAATGAATTCCAAACGTTGCACGTTAGTGAACTTTACCAAGATGAAAATATTGACTTCGACTAACATTTTGACACTGAAAGATCATTAAAAATGTTTGAGGGTGCGTTGACATAATGATAAAAAAACTGTTATGTCCCTATTGGAAAACCCGGTAAAAGCTCGACGAAGGCGGAATATAATTTAAAGTAGAGAAAATTAATAGGACTACAAATGTTAATCATGACACGGTCACGTGGAAACAGAACTTTAGTAACTGCGCTAAAAAAATTAGAACAAAATAGATTTTTAATAAACATTTTTTTTTTGGCACGAAAAAAACTTAGAAATATCCCAGAAATAATTTTGTTCCCATCTTTAAAAGCTAGCATCTTAACGAAGAAAACAATGCCTATCTGCACAATATCTATGGATAAATGTAGAAATTATAGCACTTTTTCTATCATTTTCCGGTTTTTATTTTGTGAACGAGGGTATAAATCTATTGCTACGGACCAAAAGTGTAACACATCGATGGAGTGACCTAAGAGACCCTAAGAATACTTGGCGGAAATCCGTTTTGGGCCATTTTATACCATTTGAGCAATGTACGTCGGCCTGTTATTCTGTCTGTCTGGTTGGTGCGCACGATAAATTTCGACAGGATTAACCGATTGACTTCAAATTTGGTACATGTCAATATTTTTTTTCTACCTCAGACTGAGGTCGAAGATGGACTACTCTCCTTCGAGCACCTCCCCCACGAAGGGTCAAAATTTAGTGAAATATTGATTTTCTCATAACTTCTATTATTATCTCTAACTATTCAGAAACTTTTACAATTCCACACATAGTATTCGTTTCGTTATCTTCTTGAGAAAAATGGGCGAAGTTGCCACGCCCCTTTTGGTACCTCATATACAAATGGCCCATTTTGCACAAAAAGTTAACGGCTTATAACATGAAATTGTGTACATTGTAATGCTTTTATAGTACCCATAGTATATAAAAAAATGGGTGTTATTACCACGCCCCTTTTGGAAACTTCCAAACAAAATGGCCAAAATAAAAAATATGAAAGATGCTTTTGCTACTTTTACAATATGGGTTATTAATTCCACATTTTCAAATAGGCACTGTTTCCTTAGCTTCAAAGCTGGCTTTCAAAAACTGGAACTAGTTTTTTTTTCGATTCAAAAAAAGATTTTTAAAAAAAAATATATTTGTTTATAATTGCTTTATCGACAGTTACTAAACCACTACGTGAAAGTGATGTTCCCACCAATTGTTGCCCTCATAATTTTCTTTAATATAAAGGGCATTAAGACCCTATCGGCCTTATACTTCACAAAATATGGTCCAAATACTAAAGGTATCTTCCATGAAAACTGGAATTTTAGAGAAAAATTAAAAAAAATTTACAATAAAAAAAATTGTTTTGGTTTCATAAAATAGTATGCCTCAATCTTCACAAAAAAAAGTTTTGAAGTTTTGGAAATCAAAAAAAAATTTTTTGTTGCTTAGCGTAATCAAAGAAATTTTCTATTCAAAACATTGAAGCAATATAAAATATTTCGAATATTAAAAACTAAGCTAAATTTTTAATATTTAGTCTCCAACAATATTTGCTACCATTAAGGAAAAAGTACAGCTTACCTCAGATCACCAACAAGAACTTGGTTCCGTTTTAAATAAAAAAGTGTGCTCTTTGCAACAGTATAACTATTTGTGAGATACTCCTTAAAGAAATATAAATATTATAGTTTTTCGGTGATACAAGCAGGTGAGGCTATCTTGAAAACTATGCTTGAAACTTTGGAGTATTCTTTTCAACAGATTGGGATGAAATATGGTAAGTTGCGTTTAATATTATTTATATTACTTTATGGTTATGGACCATAACACGATATTTCAAGCAGAAGTTCGAGCAATCACGAAGAGTGTGAACTGGCTCAGTAACACCACAAAGCCTAAATATGCCAACATCTTCACAGATAGCCAAATGGCGATTAAAGCAATAACATCGGAAAGGGTCAAATCCAGAACTGTGTTGGACTGTAAAAGAACGATAAATGATGACTCAGCCCATAGTCAATTGCGTATTTGCTGGGTACCAGGACACAACGGAATGATTGGAAATGAACAATGGTGATTGGAAATGAACAAATGGGCAAACAGCTTGGCTTCAAAGGGCAGAGAAGTTCGAGTAATAAACTTAGAAATATTGGAAACCTTTCGAAGCCACGAAAAATGAGTTGAAGCACTGGGCAGTGATGGCTCACAAAACTGTGTGGAATAGCGCAACAGTAGGAGCAACTGCAAAGATACTGTGGGGTGACCCAAATGAAAAGAAAACAAGAAGTTGTCTGAAATGAAACATGATCGGGATTAGTAAGATGATGAGTGTTCTAATGGGACACCCAAGCTTACAAGCACATCTTCATCGCATAGGACTAGCAGGAAACGACGAATGCAGAGCATGCAGGGAAAACATCGAAACGATGGAACATTTTCTGTGTCACTGCCCGGCTTTCACACCTGCAAGATCCAAACATCGGGTCCGACATATTACTAGACTTGACTCATCTGAGAGGATATGATTGGAAGATACTGAGAAAATTCGTGTCTAGTACCGATTTTCTGTAATTCGTGAGACATAAAAAGATCATAAATAAAGAGCGCACAACAGGCTGAACCACTGGCTTACGTGTATGTCCATGGACATGAGACGTTTAAACGTCTCATCTCTTCAACCTAACCTTTCCTAACCTAACCTCATGGTTATGAGTGTACACGATGTTGCTATTCTGAGACCGGTTTGGCTCTTCCTGCTGAAATGCTTCATATAAAATAGTTTTCTATTCCTACAGAAACAAATTTAAATGACTCTTAATAGTTTCCTTATGGTAACATTTTAAGTGGCCCTTTTCTGTGTCTTTTGAAGATTGTATTTGGCTTATAGTTGCACATCCATCATACACCATAACACATGTGAAATGTACATTTTCATATAGGTGTACTGTATTGCGTATGACATGTGAGTTTCTTTCCATTTTCTCTGGCAATTGCTATGCAAAGCTATTTCAATTGTGGACAATTATAATGGATGTTACGTTCCGAGATCATAGTATGTAACACAAATAAATCTTTAGATATTGCAAAATTATTGCTGCTACAAATTGTCTAACGAAACTTTAAAACATTCTCAATTATGTTTGGAAAAAGTTTTATAAAAATAATCGGAGCAGGGAGAATATCCTAGTTGTGATTGCTGCCAGCAATAACCTGTTAATAATTCGAAAATGTATTGCTGGTTCCACCTAATGTCCCAACTACTGAACATTTTTGAAATAGTATGTTAGTGCTGGTTCACTTATTGCTTATGCTGCAACAATGTTTCTGGACTGTTTTTCTGCCATAAATTACATCTGTCTCGTTCTCAGATTATATTCCCATGAAATATGAAAGGCATTTTAATAAACACTATTCGAAAAAAAAAAACAATAACGTGGAAAAATAACTTATTGGACAAAAAATGCCTCTATTCAACTAACACTATGTAACAAAACATTTTATATTTCCGTTCGAGACCGAAAAAGTTGTTTTTTTGTGTACATTGAGGCATACTATCAATGTAAAAAACAAAATATATAAACAAAAAACAAAAAATATATATATATTAAATATGTTAAATTATTTTCTAAAATTCTTAGTATTTCGACTATACATATGAAGTATATGCTCGATAGAGACTTGCAACTATTTAAATAAGGGGAAATATAAGAGCACAAATGTTGGAAATATTGACTTCACGTAGAGACAGTAGCTTAGACAAAACGATCTAAAGCAATTATATTCGATTTTGAATATTTTCACATCCGAATTACTCAGCTTTTTCGATCAACTCTTTCTTTCGAAAGAGAGTTTGTTTTGTGGCGTGTTGGAAAAGATAAGACACTGCGCTGTGGAAGCCATGTAAACACATACCCTTATACGGATTTCAATCCTGTGGGGGATGCCATCAGAGGGACTTATACATGACACAGTGTGAGCTTGTAGTTATGGCGATCATCACTTGTATATATACCAATCAACAAAGAAATTTGCATATGGAAATTATATACCTACGAAGAAAGCTTACAAGTCATACAGCCAAAGCTCCAAGCGAGACTTAAATTCACCACTTTTCATTATAATTGTTTTCCAAAAAATCGTTTGTTGCTTGGACGAAAAAACCATAATATATAATTTGCTACGGCCAAAAGTGTAACACATCGAAGTGCAACACAATCTGACAGAAATACGTCCGTCCGTCTGTCTGTTTGTCTGCTAGCTGGTGCGAACGATAACTCTCGAAAGGAGTAACCGATTGACTTAAAATTTGGTATGAAGTCAATATGTTTCCCTATCTCCGGCTGAGTTCGAAGATGGAGCATATTGGTCCACTCCTTCCAGTACCTCCCCCACAGAGGGTTAAAATTTAATGAAATATTGATTCTCTAATAACTTCTATACTACTTATTCGAATCTTCTAAAAATTTATTAATCGCTACCACCACGAGAAAAAAAGGATACCTTTTGGCATCTCCCACACGAATTGACCATTTTGTACCAAAAGTTAACATCTTATAACTTTTATACCAATGATTAAAAATACTTGAAATTTTGAACAGTAATGATTTTAAGGTTTCTACAGTCCAGTGAAAAATGGAATTTTTTGGCAGGCCCGTTTTGGTACCTCCCACACAAATGGACTATTTTGCACCAAAAGTTAACAGCTTATAACTTTTCTACTAGTGCACACAAATACACGGTACGTGTACTGTTTTTATAGTGCCTACAGTCCAGTGCAATATTGTGTTCCTTCGACACGGACGTTATTATCGCCCATTACATATAAATACTCAAAACTATTAGACAGTGTAAAGTTTTTAAAATTCATTCAGTCCTGTTAAAAATGGGAGCTATCACCACACCGTTTTAGTACCTCCCATACAAAAGAGCCAAGACATAACAAATTAAATAGCTCATAATATTAGAACATATGCAAGAACAGATTTACATTGCTCACAAAGTGAAGGTATACCTTAGTCGGTTTACCCAACTGAAATTTCTTTCTTGTTGTCAAGACCAATATGGTCCATCCTGAGTCTAGCCTGAGATTGATAACCTATTAACATACAACAAATTTGAAGTCAGTCGATTACTCCTATCGAAGGTTATCGTTCGCCCTAGCCAGACAGACAGACGGATGGAAATTGCCCAAATGACTTAAAATTTAGGGTATCTTAGGTCGCTCCTTCGATGTGTTATATTTTTGGCCATTTTTTCTATGGTCTTTAATGGTGCTTTAATTATTGCTTTTCGAAAATTCAATTTTTTCTGGAGCAGGGGGCATATTTTGCAACTCTATTTTCTGGAAGCCGTCCACCACCTGAAAATATATAATAATAAAAAAAAATTAAAAATGGTTGACAATTATAATAAATGAGTGATAGCAATAACTTACCGGAAGAGTTTCACAAGTTTCGATTTGACGGCTCAGTTTTCCGGTTGCCGATCTTGGTCCAGTGCTGGTTGATTTATCCAAAGCTTCAAACAAATGCCGAAACGGAAGTTCGTTGAAGTGTAGAAGGCAAACGAACCAATGCAATGGTCCTTTTAACAGCAATTCGAATCGTCGTATAATTCCACCGTGTGGGCCAGTATGGACCAATATGGTCCATCCTGAGTCTAGCCTGAGATTGATAACCTATTAACATACAACAAATTTGAAGTCAGTCGATTACTCCTATCGAAGGTTATCGTTCGCCCTAGCCAGACAGACAGACGGATGGAAATTGCCCAAATGACTTAAAATTTAGGGTATCTTAGGTCGCTCCTTCGATGTGTTATATTTTTGGCCATTTTTTCTATGGTCTTTAATGGTGCTTTAATTATTGCTTTTCGAAAATTCAATTTTTTCTGGAGCAGGGGGCATATTTTGCAACTCTATTTTCTGGAAGCCGTCCACCACCTGAAAATATATAATAATAAAAAAAAATTAAAAATGGTTGACAATTATAATAAATGAGTGATAGCAATAACTTACCGGAAGAGTTTCACAAGTTTCGATTTGACGGCTCAGTTTTCCGGTTGCCGATCTTGGTCCAGTGCTGGTTGATTTATCCAAAGCTTCAAACAAATGCCGAAACGGAAGTTCGTTGAAGTGTAGAAGGCAAACGAACCAATGCAATGGTCCTTTTAACAGCAATTCGAATCGTCGTATAATTCCACCGTGTGGGCCAGTGTTTGTTGGCTCACCGTCAGTGCATATTCCAATTAATGCATCCAGTGATATATTTTTATCGTTAAAAAAAATCATTTAATTTGGTTGTTTTGTATTCAGCGGTTTCATGTTCCAGTCTTACGTAACCAATCAATTCAGAATTGGGTTCTCCCAAAATAATACTTCTCATCAATTTTATCTATCGTTAAAGTATCATCTTTTCTGCCATCGAATGAAAACGCTAACAAATTGGTATCATCTAACCGTTTGCGAAGCACTTCTTGTCTGCATTTCTCTTTTTCTCTTTGAACTTTCGATTTATCCATGATGAGAGGTTTCCCATGCTTATCTTTAATTTTAAAATCTTGCGAAAGAGCGGTTCCGAATGCTGATGCTACTCTATCAGGCACACCAAATCTGTCACATACCAAGGCAAAGTTAAAACAATCGTATCTCTCTGTGTATTGTGAACTTGTGCTTCTATCCATATCTTCTTGAACCGGAGGCGGTGCGTATGTTGAATCATCGGATTCATCATCATCACAAATGCATCCATTGTTAGTCTTCTCTGATTATGTTGATCGTGCATAAACTCTTTGAGGCGTTCGGGAACCAAGCCGCATGCACATGGAGCTGCCTTCAAATCGCATTTACATGTTCCAATGTAAAAAATTTTTTCCAGAGATTTTACATACACTGTAAATTGTTGGGTTTTGTTTCTTCTCTTGATTTGGTCTTGATATTTGTCAAGCAATCTATTCAATTTATTAAATACACTTTTTTTCAGCATTATTTCCATACCAAGTTTTTCCCAAATTCCAATCAACTTATCTTGTACTTGAATAGTGAATGGTTTATAGGAAAACTTTTTTTGTTCTGTTTTAGCACGTTCGCTTAAGTAAAAATAATATCTCAAGATATCCAGATGGGTTGGTAAATTAAGATCAGTCAAATCAGTAGACACACCAAATACAGTAACATCATGCTTGGGTATATGACTCATTGGGGTTTCGATAGTTGTTGATGTTGTTGTTGCTTCATCTTGCGGTTTAGAGGATGGTGGATTCATTTTAAACTTTTTGATTTGGAATGGTCACTTCACTTATTATTTTTTTGAAATATTTTTTTATCTCAAATTAGCACTTCTAACTTTGTGTTCTTCACAACGACTTAATGCATTCACAAAAACTGTTGCGTTATATATGGTCTACGAGACGAGGTAATAAGAATGAAATGGTAATTTAAATTCTACTGGCTGTATCTTGTGGTGGCTTAAAACCCCACACAAGCAATTTTACGACCTGCAATTGTGTCACAGTGATACGTTCATTTTGAAAAGGGCTGCGGTGCATCACAGTGATACCTTAATTGTTAAAATAGTTGCAAAAAAACAGTGTTCAGAAAAAAACAGTACGTTATAGGAACCGTTCCTTCGGAGAACACTAACGTTATTTATTTTTTTAGTGTTACTGTTCACGAACGGTACCACTACGATAACGTACCGTTCTTAGAACACGGCGAAAGGTACACTACGATAACGTACGGTTCATTGAACAGTATCACTACGTCGTAGTGATACTGTTTGCGACCTGTGGAGTCGAATATTAAAAATAGCGGAACGCTTAACGTAGTGATACTGTTAGTGTCCTGTTCAAAAGAATCCAGTCCTTAGACGAGTTTCAGGTTGACCGGGCGCTGAAAAACTGGATCAACAATATGCTAAGGAATAGGTGGATTATTTGTGGGTCACATGACGTAAAAATTAGAGACAAGGTAAATCGTGGTATACCTCAGGGGGGCATTTTATCGCCTTTTCTATGGGTTACGACGATACACAGTCTCCTAAAAGCCCTCACCAATGAAGGACTTAAACCTGTCTGTTATGCAGACGACGTTGTAATACTTCTAAGGGGCTTTCATCCAAATCTATTATGCAGAAGAGCTGAAGAGGCACTTAACGGAGCATATAACTGGGCACAACCAAGGGGATTAAATGTTAACCCAGACAAAACAGAAATATGTCTATTTACAAGGAAAACGAAGATCCCACGTTTTACCCGGCCTCGATTCCTGAATAAGACAATTGCTATAACTAAAAAGGTAAAATACTTGGGAGTAATCTTGGATCAGAAACTGTACTGGAAAGATCATCTTGAAGAAAGAGTTGGTCGTTGTGCAGAAGAGCTATAGGTTTAAAATGGGGAAGTCCAAATATGACTCACTGGATTTACATGAGCGTGATTAGACCAATAATCACCTACGCCTGTGTAGTGTGGTGGACATCAATGAACACGAAGTGCAACGTAATATCTTTGCAAAAAATTCAACGTATGTGCTGTCTAGGCATAAGCGGGGCATTTAGAACTGCACTAACAAAAGCGTTGGAGACTATACTGCACATCCAACCAATAGACATCCGTATAAAGTATGAGGCAGCCCTCACAGCAAGACGTCTACAAGTGATGGGTGAATGATAAATCGAGACCACAAGTCGTACTATCAGAAGATTTTAGAATATCTAGTTGGTCACATTCAAACGCCAGAAATCTCGGACCGCATTCCTGAAGTGCGACTTACAGCTACCTGTGATACGTTTGTGCCAGACAGACGCTCCTGGGAAAATAGAACTTTGGCCCATGTGCCAGTGGGAACCAGCTGCTACACGGATGGGTCCAAGCGAGGAGGAAGGACGGGTCTGGGACTTTTTATTGATGAACCAGAAGTCGAACTTCACTTCCGCCTCCCTGACCATAACACGGTATTTCAAGCAGAAGTTCGAGCAATCACGGAGTGTGTGAACTGGCTCAGTAACACGACAAAGCCTAAATATGCCAACATCTTCACAGATAGCCAAATGGCGATTAAAGCAATAACATCGGAAAGGGTCAAATCCAGAACTGTGTTGGACTGTAAAAGAACGATAAATGATTACTCAGCCTATGGTCAATTGCGTATCTGCTGGGTGCCAGGACACATCGGAGTGATTGGAAATGAACGGGCAAACAACTTGGCTTCAAAGGGCAGAGAACTTCGAGTAATAAACTTGGAAAATTGGAAACCTTTCGAAGCCACGAAAAATGAGTTGAAGCACTGGGCAGTGATGGCTCATAAAACTGTGTGAAATAGCGCAACAGTAGGAGCAACTGCAAAGATACTGTGAGGTGACCCAAATGAAAAGAAAACAAGAAGTCTTCTGAAATTAAACAAGATCGATATTAGTAAGATGATGAGTGTTCTAATGGGACACTCAAGCGTACAAGCACATCTTCATCGCATAGGACTAGCAGGAAACGACGAATGCAGGGCATGCAGAGAAAACATCGAAACGATGGAACATTTTCTGTGTCAGTGCCCGGCTTTCACACATGCAAGATCCCAACATTTCGGGTCCGACATATTGCCAGATTGACTCATCTCAGAGAATATGACTGGAAGATACTGAGAAAATTCGTGTCTAGTACCGATTTTCTGTAACTCGTGAGGTATAAAAAGATCATAAATAAGGAGCGCACAACAGGCCGAACCACTGGCTTAAGTGTATGTCCATGGACATGAGACGTTTAAACGTCTCCTTTCTTCAACCTAACCTAACCTAACCTATGGTGTACAAAAGAAACTGAACCCAATAATACAATACCTTCCGATGTTATAAACAAATTGCATTTGTATCGTAACTGCATGCATTTATGATTATCTCTTAGAAATGCAAATACTTGATAATAATGGATCCGAAGAATCCATAGATCTGTGAAAAATTAATGCGGCTATTTTGTCAGACGGTCACTTCTGTCTTACTTATAAAATTTGTTCAGTGCCTCCGAAGCATTTTCCCTAAGCTGCCAACAGGAAGTGCAGAAGCGACAACAATCTGAGAACAATGCGCTAATATTTTAAGAAAAGTTGCTGACAAGTATATTTTTCCATGTGTAACAAGGTCCATGTTTCTCAAGCTCATGTGTAACAAGGTCCATGTGTAACAAGGTACATGTGTAACAAGTTTGTGTTAAAGTATTTTTTAAAACAAACATCGGCATTTTTTGTCTTACTCGCTGATATAGTTGCCGTAAGCACAAGAGGGGAGTGTTATGTTCTTGGAGTAGTGAGAGCTCAGCTGTCAATTCCCTTTTTAGTCGTTTTCCCACTTCAGTGGCTGTTTCGCATAATCATCGTGTTCGATATTACTTTTAAAATTTTCAGAAACCCACTCTGAGTGGGCCTCCACTAACCTTTCCAAATGTCTTCTGAACTTTGATAAATATTTCTGAACATAAACTAAAACGCATTCTCATCAATTATTTTAGTACCAAATTCGAAACGGTATCATGTTTGCGTCCATTACCATCCTAAATAACTAACATTTCAGCACAGTTAAACAAGAGTTTGACTGAAAAAACATAATTTTGATCACTTTGCGCACACAACGCGCACAGCGCATCTATACTACATGATAAAGGACACTTTAATAAACAATCGTGCGTTTAAACTTTCATGAACACGCGAGTACATCTTTAAATTTTACTCCACGAAACACAAGTAACGTGAGGTTATGTATCTCTAAAATACCACACCCCATAAATACGAAATAACAACGAAAAAGACGAAACAATTATGAATTATGTTATAATAATTATAATCTACATACGTTGAGCTTGATTTTCCATATTTCACAGATTAAATAAAATTTTAGTTCTGCCGATTTCCGGTATCAAAGATATTGCCAATATTTTCTCAAGATTTATATTTGCTTAAAAACATTTATATTTGCTTAAAACAAAAAATGTATTTTTGCGAAAGCTTGAGATAGCGAAAGCGAATAATATTTTTATACCCTACACCACACTGTGGTACAGGGTATTATAACTTTGTGCATTTGTTTGTAACACCCAAAAGGAGAAGAAATAGACCCATCGTTTATTATACCGATCGACTTAGAATCACTTTCTGAGTTGATTTAGCTATGTCCGTCTGTCTGTCTGTCTGTCTGTCTGTCCGTCTGTCTGTCTGTCCGTCTGTGCATGTATTCTTGTAATCAAAGTACAGGTCGCAATTATGGTCCGATCTCGACGAAACTTTACACATATCTTTTTTTTGGCCCAAGGACGATCCCTATTGAATTTGGTTAAAATCGGTTCAGATTTAGATATAGCCCCCATATATATGTTACCCCCGATTTGACATGTAAGCGCTGTAAAAACATTATTTTATATCCGATCGGTATGAAATTCGGCAGAATGAGGTTTCTTATTATATGAATGAACACTGTTAAATTTGGAAGAAATCGGTTCAGATTTAGATATAGCCCCCATATATACGTTACCCCCGATTTGACATGTAAGCGCTGTAAAAATGTTATTTTATATCCGATCAGTGCGAAATTCGGCAAAGACAGGTTTCTTATTAAATGAAGGAATACTGCTAAATTCGCTGAAAATCGGTTCAGATTTAGATTTAGCCCCCATATATATGTTACCCCCGATTATACATGTAAGCGATCAGTGCAAAATTCGGCAGAAAGAGGTTTCTTATTACATGAAGTAATACTGTCAACTTCGGAGAAAATCGGTTCGGATTTAGATATAGCCCCCATATATATGTTACCCCCGAATTCACATGTAAGCGCTGTAAAAACTGTATTTTATATCCGATCAGTATGAAAGAGGTTTCCTATTATATGAATGAACACTTTTAAATTTGGAAGAAATCGGTTCAGATTAAGATATAGCGCCCATATATAAGTTACCCCCGATATGACATGTGAGCGCTGTACAAATGTTATTTTATATCCGATCAGTGCGAAAGTCGGCAAAAAGAGGTTTCTTTCTACATGAAGGAATACTGCCAAATTCGGAGAAACCCGGTTTAGAAAAACTTTTTACATGAGCTTAAAGTAGACGTCATGATCTTTTATTTAAGGTACCGTATGTAATGATATCCCAATCAGTTTAAAAGTTATGTGCATTTTGCTGAGCAAAAAATTTTCATCGATTTCGCTAAAAAAAAGCAAAGGGGCCTTCTCTCAAAATTTCAAAAAAAATGAAGTTGCAAACGAAACGTTTACCAGTCGATTCCACTCACCGAAAAAAATAGAATGAGTGGAGTGTGCAAAAACAGGATTTTTTTTATCTTTTATTAAATACTATTTTTTTGAAGGAAATTCATAAAACTTCGTCCATTAGTTTCAAGTAGACGTCAGGATATTTCATTTAAGGTGCCGTATGTAAGGATATCCCAATTAGTTTAAAAGTTACGGGCATTTTGCAGAGCAAAAAATTTCACATTTGAGCAAAAACAGGATTTTTATACCCTACATCACACTGTGGTACAGGGTATTATAACTTTGTGCATTTGTTTGTAACACTCAAAAGAAGAAGAAATAGACCCATCGTCTATTATACCGATGGACTTAGAATCACTTACTGAGCTGATTTAGCTATGTCCGTCTGTCTGGCTGTCCGTCTGTGCATGTATTCTTGTAATCAAAGTACAGGTCGCAATTATGTTCCGATCTCAACGAAACTTTGCACATATCTTTCTGTTGGCCCAAGGACTATCCCTATTGAATTTGGTTAAAATCGGTTCAGATTTACATATAGCTCCCATATATATGTACCTCCGATTTGGCATATAAGCGCTGTAGAAACTGTATTTCGTATCCGATCAGTACGAAATTCAACAGGAACAGGTTTCTTATTACATGAATAAACACTGCCTAATTTGGGGGAAATCGGTTCAGATTTAGATATAGCCCCCATATATAAGTTACACCCGATTTTACATGTAAGCGCTGCAGAAACTGCACTCTATATCCGATCAGTACGAAATTAATTCTTATTACATGAGTGAACACTGCTAAATTTGGGGTAAATCGGTTCTGATTTATATATAGCACCCATATATACGTGCCTTCCGATTTGGACTTTTAGCGCTACAGAAGCTGCATTTCACATTCAATCATTTTCAAATTTAGCAGGCTAGAGTTCCCTCGTCCAAGAACCCACATTGCCAAATTTGAACGAAATCAATTCAGATTTAGATATAGCCCTCATATATATGTTCCTTCTGAATTTGCACTTAAGCGGTATAGAAGCCGTCTTTTACATGCCGTTATTATGAAAATTCGTACAGGAAAGTTTCTTGTACTAATAATACGGAGAATATCGTTTTATCCGGTTTTATTCAGCTTATCCGATTTGGAATGCAAGCGCAATAGCAGCAGAATCTTTATGTTATGAAATCCATCGTTATGAAATGTTGCAGAATGTCTCCTTATATCCTTTTTATTTACCTGTTTTGGTATAATTTCTTCAATTTTGTATGTGTCTTTTTGTGAGATGTTGCATATGTTTAATTGCACTTGCCGTCTTTGTGTATGTTGTAAACATATAACAATCCATAAAAGGTATTTAGTCCTTACCTTGAACAGGTACTTTTTGTATATTTATTAATCTTTTCAGCATTTGTGGTGTACAGAAAAAAGTACCTGCGCAATATACGTAAGCAACTTTTTTATGATTTGTTTTTACTTTTAATCCGTTAAGGTCTACAGGTATAAGTAACTGCCCAATATGTGTGAGCAACATTTTTTATGATATTGTTTTTAATATTTTGTTGGGTTAAACAAATTAGTACCTGTAAATGCAAACATTATAAATATTAGTTAAATCGCTGAAACGAGTTAGTTCGATTTTATACTTCGAGTTAATAACACGATTAAAATATCAGTAACAAAAACATTTAAAAAAAACCAATATAATTCTTTAACAAAACTTGACATTACATAATGCCCAGAACACGCAAGCAAAGTGCTGCCACTCGCCGACGTCTTGTTAGAAATAGAGTACAGGAATTACGGGTTGTTGATGACGACGAAGGATCACTAAGAACAATTCAAAATAACACTATTCAAAGACGTTCATATCGTGGTGAATGGATGCATCGTCGCAGACAAGAAGCACAATATCGCACTATTGAACAACTCAGTGATGCAGCTGCGCATGCACGCAGACGTCAAGATCCAGAGTATCATGCAGAGGAACAACAAAGGAATACAGCGGAGCATACACAAAGACGCCAAAATGAAGAATACCGCACAGAAGAACAACAACGGGATACGGTTGCACATGTACGAAGACGCCAAGATCCAGAATACCGAACAGAAGAACAACAACGGGATACGGTTGCACATGTACGAAGACGCCAAGATACAGAATACCGTACAGAGGAACAACTACGGGATACGGTTGCACATATACGCAGACGTCAAGATCCAGAGTATCATGCAGAGGAACAACAAAGGAATACAGCGGAGCATACACAAAGACGCCAAAATGAAGAATACCGCGCAGAAGAACAACAACGGGATACGGTTGCACATGTACGAAGACGCCAAGATCCAGAATACCGAACAGAAGAACAACAACGGGATACGGTTGCACATGTACGAAGACGCCAAGATACAGAATACCGTACAGAGGAACAACTACGGGATACGGTTGCACATGTACGAAGACGCCAAGATCCAGAATACCGAACAGAAGAACAACAACGGGATACGGTTGCACATGTACGAAGACGCCAAGATACAGAATACCGTACAGAGGAACAACTACGGGATACGGTTGCACATGTACGAAGACGCCAAGATCCAGAATACCGAACAGAGGAACAAGTACGGGATACGGTTGCACATGTACGAAGACGTCAAGATCCAGAATACCGTGCAGAAGAACAACAGCGGGATACATATGCACATGTACGGAGACGCCAACACGAAGAATACCGCGCAGAGGAGCAGGAGCGCAACACTCTTGAACATTCGTCAAGGCGTCAACATGGTGGATACCGTGCAATTGAGCAGCAGCGAGATGCAATTGCACATTCTTATCGCCGTTTAAATCAGGAATATCAAGTAAATGAGCGTTTAAGGAATACGACTCAGCGGCAAATCAGGCGTAATTTACAAAGAAATGCACAACAAGATGTGCAGCGATCGATAACTTCCAGAGTTATGCTACATAGAAATAACCCCTTTAACAGGATTCGGAACAATACTCGCCAGGCCCAACGGAACAGGATAATGCGGGAGGATAGAACTTCTGAAGAAAGACATGAGGAAGTAATGAACATTATACACCAACGCAATGAACACCGATTCCGCAGGTACAACGACACCATTAAACAAGGACCAACAAAAATGTGCACGTGCTGTGGAGGATTATGGTTCCCTCATCAAGTAGAACTACTAAAAAAACAAGGTATGTCCAATTTTATAAACGAAGTTTTTTATCTTTCTGTGCGATTTCCTTCTCAAGATGAAATGTACACATTTTGCAAAACATGCAGCAGAACAATTAAAAGTGGAAAAAGGCCAAACATTTGTTTGTCAAATGGTTTAGATTTTCCCGAAATTCCAAACTCTCTTAAAGACTTAACGTCTGTAGAGGAGCGTCTAGTCACGGCCAGGTTACCTTTTATGGTTATCGTTGCCCTTGGTTTCGAAAGACAAAGTGCTATACGTGGCGCAGTGGTAAATGTTCCAATATCGGTTAGTGAAACCGTAACATCACTTCCTCGAACATTCGATCAAGCCCATGTGATTCAACTGCATCTGAAACGTCGCTTGGTATATCAGCATGATTACATGACTGAAACAATCAGACCGGCAAAAGTAATAGATGCCGCTAGATACTTGATCCGTACTGAATTGTACATTAAGCACGATATTACCATTACTGATGGTTGGTTTGAAAGGTTCAGCTCACAAGAAATTGTACCTTTTGTTGCTAACCACGAAGACCAGGAGACAATTCAAACTATTTTCAACGAGCAAATGGCTAATGAAAACATCATTGAAAATATTCCCTCTGTGGATGAGAATGCTTTGGAAAATCTAAATCCTGGAGGCCAACAAACTCTGCTAGAAAATATATCTAGTGAAAATGTACCCCAACAACGGGTGGTTATGGCACCTGGTGAAGGTCGACGTCCCGTTGACATGATACTTGACCCTGATTCGGAAGAGCTAGCCTTTGCTTCAATATATTGTGGCAAGAAACGTTCCTGTACGGAAACTTATTCAAAAATTGTTCGATCTGAGCTGCGCAGATACGACAGAAGATGCTGTAGGATTGACAAACTATTGTATAGTTACAAAAAACTTGAACTGTTAACCATCAGGAATGCTATGTCAATCGCTTTGAGGAAACATACTCGTTCAAGAAATGTTACAGCCGCAAATGCATTAAATGATAATTACGTCAATAACCTCATCCAGCACGATGACGGTTACCGGATCCTTAAAGGTATAAGGTCGTCTCCTGCCCACTGGGAAGCAGAAAAGAAGAAGGCCGTTGCTATGATTAGGCAATTTGGACTTCCCACATTCTTCATAACTTTATCTGCTGCCGAAACAAAATGGCAGGAGTTATTAGTAATTCTGTCCAAAACTGTTGATGACGTTGACATAACTGAGGAAGAAGCTTCAAATCTCTCTTTTTCTGAAAAATCCAGACTTATTCGCAATGATGCGATTACATGTTCCCGCTACTTCGATTTCCGCTTTAGACAATTGTTCTCTTTATTCAAAATGAATAATGGCATTTTCGATAACCACTTTGTTGAGAAATATTATTGGAGAGTAGAATTCCAACAACGAGGTTCTCCTCACATACATGGTATGTACTGGCTAAAGGATGCCCCTAAGATTAATTTGAATGATGCGTCTACATTTCAGCCCGTAATCAATTTCATTGATAAGTTTATATCGACGAACGGCAATGACGAAAGCTTAAATGAGTATATTCTCTACCAACGTCACAACCACAATCGCTCCTGCACGAGAGAGTTACGGGGTGAAAAGATTTGCCGATATGGTATGCCATATCCACCAATGCCGGCAACTGAAATTTTATTGCCTCTTCCTGAAGGTTTTGAAAATCTTCAACTGTATAAGAACAATTACGATAAAATACATAGTCTTCTAACAGCAAATTTAAATGCCGAACAAGTATCACAACTAAATAATTTCGAAAATTTCCTGGCCCATGAAAAAATAAGTCTCACGTACGAAGAATATATATTATCTCTTCGATCTGTCCTAAAGAAGCCAAAAATACTTCTCCGCAGAAGATTTGGGGACAGAATGCTAAATGCATATAATCCAACAATATTGGCACTTCACAGGGCCAATATGGATATTCAATTTATCTTAGATCCGTATGCATGTTGCAGCTATATAATTAATTATATAAATAAATCCAATCGCGGTGTTTCCAAGATTCTTCGCGATGCTGTTGAGGAAATTAGAGCTGGTAACCACTCCATAAAACAAAAACTGCAACACATTGCACATAAATTTATTACTGGCACTGAAATTTCAGCACAAGAGGCAACATATTGTTGTTTGGGGATGCGCTTATCCGAGAGCAGTAATGCAGAGGTATACATAAATACTGGTCGTCCTGAAGAGCGAGTTTTTGTTCTACGACCCCGAGAACAACTTCAAACTCTCCCGTTGGACTCTACCGATATATATACTGCTGGAATTTTGGATCATTATATTCAAAGACCCGATGAACTGGAGAATGTTTGCTTGGCCGATTTTGCTGCCAACTATAAGTTTTCCAAATCTTTGAGGAACCGAAACCATGAAGAAAATTATGACGAAAATGAACCTGAAGAAGAAGAAACTGAAAGATCCTCTCGTGGTTTCCGTTTAAAGGATAGCAGTGGCTTCGTCAAGGAAAAAATTAAACCTCACGTCATTCGGTACAGAAGGTATAATGTAAATACTCATAGAAGTGATTACTTCCGAGAACTGGTGATGTTGTACCACCCTTGGAGAAATGAGCAAACCGAGTTGTTGGAAAATGATAACGAAGCGACTTGCAACATTCATATGAACACCATTGAAGCCAATAGAAAAAGGTACGACGTCTTCGAGGATCGGGAACTTGAAAATATTCTGGAAAGGCTTAGGGAAGAAAGTGAAACTGTCGACGAAATGAATGAAGAAGGTGGTATTGATGATGCAATAGATGCAGAATTCCGAGTACTTGGTGTACCGGAGATAGATCCAAATGTTAATATTATGAGAACACAGGTTGATGGTACAACGGAGGAAACGTCTGATGGGTCATTACGTGTCATAAAGCTTCCTCCTCTAATATCTGAAAATGACATTTTAACTATGGTTCGGTCATTAAATGGTAAGCAGAAGCTCTACTTGACGCATCTCCTTCATAATATCAAAAACGGGTCAACATTTCATGAATTTATAGGTGGAGGCGCCGGCGTTGGTAAAAGCAGACTTATATCTGCAATTTATCAAACAGTTAATAAGAGGCTAAATAGCATCCCTGGAACAGATCCTAATATGATCAAAGTACTACTCACTGCTCCTACTGGGAAAGCTGCTTTTGGAATTGGCGGGGCCACTTTGCATTCAATGTTTTCCCTTCCCGTCAATCAGTCCGCCTCGGAGTTGAGACCCTTGGGCCCCGACGCATTAAATTCACTCTACACCAAACTCATGAATTTGAAACTTTTAATTATAGACGAAATTTCCATGGTGGGAGCAAAAATGTTTTCTTATTTAAATGCTAGGCTAAAGCAGATATTTAAAAGTAATGAGATCTTCGGCGGTGTCTCTGTAGTTGTATTCGGTGATCTAAAACAACTTTCACCAGTAGGAGATCGGTGGATATTCGCTGCTCCTACTAATGATCCATACAGTGCAATATATGGCACGACAACATGGGATACATTTAAGTACTTTGAATTAACAGACATAATGCGTCAAAGAGAAGATCAGCCATTTGCTTTGGCTCTTAATAACATGGCTTCTGGCCAAATGACTGATGCAGATACATATCTGCTGCGACAGCGCATAGTCTCTCCAACCGATGTTCCTCAGGATGCCATTCACCTTTTCTATTCTAATGATGAGGTAAATACATACAACACTGCTAAATTAAATTCGATACCAACGGAAGAAGTGATATCTATTGCTAATGATATTGTTAAAGCAACAGGATTAACGAATGACAATAGAAATAGAATTATTGAAGCCGTTAGATCCTTTAAAGTATCAGAGACCCAAGGATTGCCCCATCGCTTGATTTTGAAAACCACAGCGAAATACATGGTTACTGTGAATATCGATACTAGTGATGGTTTGGTGAATGGAGCTACCGGTCAGCTTATGGAAATCACATTCGTTGGCAGTACTCGAAAACCTTCAGTTCTTTGGATCAAATTTCCACAAGAAAATGTTGGTGCTTTAGCCCGTTCGAAAAAAAGGCATCCCTTCGAACCATTATGGACTCCGATTGAAATAATAGTAAGAACTTTTCAGTACAAGCGTAATGAGCAAGTAAATATTGATCGGAAGCAATTTCCAATCGTGCCTGCGGAGGGAATTACAATTCACAAAAGCCAAGGTGCAACATACGAGAAAGTCGCAGTTCATTTGAAACCTCGCATGAACAGATCCGCTCTATATGTGGCATGCAGCAGAGCGACTACAGCAGCTGGACTTTTCCTTTTGGGTTCTTTCAATCCACCCAAACCATTTGCAGAAAACGACGCTGTGCAGATGGAAATTGTGAACCTTCGTACACACAAGTACTTGAGGTCACATTACGATTTTATGCATGAGTCAAACACTTTGAAAATTATATATCATAATGTTCAAAGTCTACATGCTCACTTGGAAGACGTCCGCAATGACACGCTTATGTTAAAGGCCGATATATTATGTTTTGTTGAAACATGGACATTGCATGATGAAGTTTATGATGTTCCCGGATTCACAATATTGCCAAGAATGCGATTAGATTCTGCATATCAGATTAATCGTAGATGCAAGCGTGGCATTATTGTGTATGTAAAGAATGAAATAGCCGACTTTGTCGAATATAAGCAACATCATCAAATCCATGTTCACAATAAAACATTGGAATTTTTAGTATTTAAAGTCAGGGACATCAATATTTTGGTTTTATACAGAAATAAAAACTACCCTGAAGGAGCTTTAAATGTGGAATTATTGCGTCTTTTCAATGAAAACACATACATCCATTTTGAAAAATCTATTATTGTTGGAGATTTTAATATTTGCCGGAAGAGAGAACGGTCCGAAACGGAGGTACATTTAAATAATAAGGGTTTGTTTTCTATCCTAGAGACCGCGACCACGAAAGGATTGACGAATATAGATTGGTGTATTTCTAATATTGACTATAGCATAATAAATGCTGTATCTTTTGAAACTGTACATAGTTACCATGACGCGATATGTGTTAACATATCAAATTAACAAATATGCCCATATGTAAATATATTATTGTTTATTTATTATAGAATTTTAAAACCAAATATATTAAGATTTAATTAGTTTAATTTTCTTAATTGTACATTCAAATTGTACATTTTGTTATAACAAGTTATATCAAAATTCGTACAGATATCGCATTTGTCTCGCATTTTTGAATATTTCATCAAATATTGTTTAAGACAACAAAACTGATTTCTTTTATTGACTTTAGGTTAATAATATGGGAAGTCACTACAAATATAAAAATGTTGTAAATTATTTTTACGTTAAGTAAAAATTGTTAATTATAACGAACATATTTCAAATATCTGTTAAATAGCGAAGTTTTTTGTAAGAAAAATTCTGAATTCTATTCAATATATTCAACTCCTCTCACGAGGAGAGGAATACAAATATTTGAAAATATATGTTGAATGGTAAATTTTATTTAAAGTAAAATTTTAAATCCCATTCAATATATCCAACTCCTCCTGGGAATAAGCCTTGACGTGGCGGGGGAGCTAAGTACTTTCGAAACTGAAAGGAAACCAATTATTCCAAATTATCACTGTAAGAAAAATGTTATTTTCTACACTTCTACGTTGACGTATAAAACCACCAAATAAAACTGTATGTATTATTACAAATAACGATGTTCTTTCTTGGAACGAAATCAAATATCGGAGGTATGTTCTTTCTTGGAACGAAATCAAATATCCCACATTATTACTTCAAAATCCCTTTGTATATATGTAGGCAGGTGTAGGGTATAATATAGTCGGCCCAGGCCGACTTTTTGCCTTTCCTTACTGGTTTTGTTTTTTTTTTGTATAACGAATACTAGGTTTAACGAAAACCCCATATAACGAACGACCAAAATGTTCACATTGACTACATTATAATATGGACTACTTAAATTACTTATACTCGATATGACGAACGGTTGGAAAAAAACTAATTAAAAATAAGACAAATGAAAGTAAAAAACCAGTAAGGAAAGACAGAAAGTCGGGCGAGGCCGACTATATAATACCCTACACCTACCTACCAATACGATAATGGGCATTGCGATAAGAATTTGGCAGTGTTCATACATGTAATAAGCAAACTCTCCGCCGATTTTCGTACTGATCGGATATAAAACACGGTTTCTACAGCGCTTACATGTCAAATCGGGTGTAACATATATATTGGGACTATGTTTAAACCTGAACCGATTTTCCCCGAATTTGGCAGTGTTCATACATGTAATAAAAAAAACTCTCTCTGTTAAATTTCGTACTGATCGGATATAAAACACGATTTCTACAGCGCTTAAATGTTAAATCGGGTGAAACATATATATGGGGGCTATATCTAAATCTGAACCGATTTTCCCCGAATTTGGCAGTGTTTATTCATGTAATAAGAGAACTTTCTCTGCCGAATTTCGTACAGGTCGGATGTAAAATACGGTTTCTACAGCGCTTACATGTCAAATCGGGTGAAACATATATATGGGGACTATATCTAAATCTGAACCGATTTTCCCCGAATTTGGCAGTGTTTATTCATGTAATAAGAAAACTATCTCTGCCAAATTTCGTACTGATCTGATTTAAAATACAGTTCCTACAGCGCTTACATGTCAAATCGGGTGAAACATATATATGGGGGCTATATCTAAATCTGAACGGATTTTCTCCGAATTAGGTAGTGTTCATTCACGTAATAATAAAACTCTCTCTGCCGAATTTCATAAAGATCGGATGTAAAATGTGGTTTCTACAGCGCTTACATGTCAAATCGGATGAAACATATATATGGGGACTATATCCAAATCTGAACCGATTTTAAACAATTTCAATAGGGATCGTCCTTGGGCCAAAAAAGAGCACTATGCTAAATTTCATCACAATCGGACCATAAATACGACCTGCACTTTGATTACAAGAATACATGGACAGACGGACAGACAGACGGACAGACGGACAGACAGACAGACAGACGGACATGGCTTAATCGACTCAGAAAGTGATTCTGAGTCTAGGGTATAAAAATGTAAGAAGTAGAAAAAACACTCTAGAGTCGTTGCAGTACCGTTAGTTTTTATTACCGATAGCGAAATTTGTAATTTTAGTTTAAACACCCATCCGAAAGAGTGGCATGAATTAGAATGGGTAGAAGAAACAGAATTTCTTTAAGTCAAAGAAATTGTAAATGATTGTGAGAAGGGGATTAGCCTTTCTGTGAATTGGAAGAACTATTGATTTCCAAAGACATCAATATTTCTTGATGCTCCAGTAAATGGAACAGCGCTAAAATCAAAAGTCTTAGGATCTAAATTATAGGGTTTTTAATATATTTACGTATGAATTTAGAAAATGGTACATAACTTTTCAAATGTGTGCCGTTTTTTATGTTAAAGCTAAAAATATTTATTTAATTGTAAATTGAATTAAGTGTAATGTTTAAAATCCAATAAAACACATAAAAAAACTTCGCAATATAACGGATATTCGGTATAACGAATGGGCCTGACAATATAGTTCGTTATACCGGTATTTGCCTGTATTAACTAATTTGGGCGAAACGAAGTTCGCCGGCCCATCTAGTATGATATGATCGTATATAGCCCCTATATATACCATATACAAGTAAACCGATTTTGCATCTAGTCGCATTTCTTAACATATCTTTATATTAGCAGATAAAAGTTTCATGTGTCGACAACATTTCTCAACAGATCCGCTTAAAATTTAGAACATATCAGCTTCTTGAGCCAAGAACAAAACCTTACCAAATTCGAAGAAAATTGGTTCAGATTTTCACACCATTAATATGATACAAACAACATTTGTATAACTTAAAAAAATGTCTTCATATTCTGCTCTGAGAGGGTGGTGTAGGATATCATAAAGTAGGCTCCGCCCGACTTTAACCTTTCCTTACTGGTTTTAATAAATCTTCTACAAAGAAAATCACATCGTTCCATGATTTGCGTCTTTTGCACTTTTTTCTGAAATTTTCTGTTTATAGAATTGAATAGAATTGTAATCTAAAATAGATTGTACCCTAAAATATAGTCATCACTGCGATATTGTTACTGAAGTTTATTGTTAATGTTCCACGGAACAACCCAGCGTCATCTACTTTTCATCACATACTCTATAGAAACCATATGTTGTTACATTTTCATTTGCAACTACAATTAATACACAGGTCTAAAAAAATTTTTTTTGGTGCCTTGTGTTTTGCAGCTGATTTCATTTGTACTTTTAACGCGGATTTCAAAACTGAATACCATTTCCCTAGCAGTTCTAGTTTTAGAGTTACAGAAATATCCACTTTACCCTTCTATGTATTTAAAAAGAGCATATGCTTTTCTGATATACACGTAACAAACGTGTGTTTACATAATTTTCTTCTCTTTTACAGGTAGTGTTCATTTTCTTATCTTATTTTATATTTATGATAAGGAATTGCAGTAAAATAATCTCATCTTCTTATTACTAATACTGTAAGTGATTGAGAGCTAATTTTCAAAAATGTCGTTTAGCCACAGAATCTTTGTAAATCATCCCGATCAATTTTGTTATATATGTGGTGAATACACGACAAAAAATACACACAAAAAATGTTTTACTTTCTTCTTTTCACAATTATTTTGGGTATTTCTATGTGGTGTCAGGGTTGCAACACCCTACCCCATGACATGAAAACGGGAGCTGCTAGGCAAAAACCGACTGCAGATTCGTATTCAGGAGGTCGAATTTGCTAAAGAACAATTCAAAAAGTATCGGCGCCAAAATGTGTGTATACCTGTGATATCTATAGAATACCTACAGATAAATTGTTTATAGAAATAATTTTAAAATTATATTCCAACTCTTGTGTTATACCAACATAATTAAAAATAAATTATTAGTCGGAGATTTGTTTCCTTTTATTCGCCTAGTGGACGCACAGAGTTCGCTTTAACAACTTTAATTAAAATTGTTATATAAGTTACAATCCAGAAAGACTTTCAGCCAATTGCTAATTGTGAAACAATGATGATGAGAAGGATGGCCCTGTATCTCTCACACTTTACTCAAGGCCCAGCGGCGGACCATAATAAAAGCAAAACGCCAAGGCTTATTAATTAAATTAACAAAGGAATTCTGATCTGTATTATAATTCAACTCGAGTGCGTATGTCTCTTCCGCCCAACAGATTTCCTTAACTTTTTTCGTTTTGTTTGCAATCGTATTGTGCTCGTAGTTACCACATAATGACGTATTGTGCTCGTAGTTACCACATAATGACCACGAAGATAAAAGGCAGAAGCAAGCACGGAAAACAGAAATTTGCATGCAACAAACATGTATAAACGAAGGCTGTGGGCATGAGTACATTGTAATGAATAAAATAGGCTCCCAAAGGAAGTGTAAGTACGAGTACACTCAGTACAAACAGAATAGGAAAAGTACAGCCCTTTCCAGGGACATGCATTTAATTTCAAACAATTAAATGAAAATCATTGTTTATAAATATTATCTTGCTTGGCTCAGCTGGTCCAGGCGGGAATTAGCTCAACACATAGACTTGGAAATATAAAATGTAATTTTCTTAATTATAAACGCCATATAAAGTGGTGCAATTGTTTGAATCGCAATATAAATATACATATGTACATACATATAACAAGTAAAAACTGGTAAACTCGATCAAATCTATAACATCCACCATGGATCGTTTTGCTTTTTTAAATGCACGCTGAAAAAAAATCGCTCCTGTAGTATATTGTCCCAAACATATTCGGCTTGAAATATATATATCTTTAGGATACACTCTAAACATATAATATTTGGTACACACAAAAATTATATATTTGGGAAGATGTTGTTCTAAACAAATCTTTGTTTACATCCCAATGTGTTTATTTTGGAATATTTTTTCCGAAAAAAATATTTTTTTTTATTTAAGTATTCAGAAAATATCTAAATTGTGTTAAATTTTTCAGTAATTCAAAGTTAATTTTTTCTAAAATTTTAACGTCTTAAATATAAAAAATTATAATAATTGAAATCATATAATCTTGGATCGAAATATATACTTGGAGGATTGACAACCAATGATGGCTTGGAATACTCAGAAATTTTAAATGATTGGTTTAAAACATAAGTTATTGCTGCATTTGGTATCATAACTGGCAGGTTCAAACCAAAAAAAAAAAACAAAAAAAATAAAATTTAAATTCGAAAAATTCAACAAAAGTTTCGAAAATCGTTTTTAAATAAAATATATTTGGAAAAATTCCTAAACAATCATTTTATTTGTATTCAAATACATATTTTATTTGAGAAATTTAGTTTGCAAATATTATATGTTGTAACATATTAATATACGAGTTCCAAATATATTTTATTGATTTTCAAATAAAATTTATTTGCTCAGAAATATATAATATTTAAAAATTAGTGTTCCAAATATATTTTCTTTCTATTCAAGCATATCAAAAAAGGCGATTATGCCCCGTGTGGACATATCTCTGAAAGGGCAATAATATACCAAATCAGGGGAGTTAATATAATTATTTTAATATGAATTATTTAAATAATTAAAGTAGAAAAGTAGTAGAAAATATTCATTCGCCTTTCACTGAGTTTTGCCTTACTGTCAGAAGAGCATTATATACACGCTGAAAAAAAATCGCTTCTGTAGTATATTGTTCCAAACATATTCGGCTTGAAACATATATATGTTAAAGGTACACTCTAAACATATAATATTTCGTACACACAAAAATTTATATATTTGGGAAGATGTTGTTCTAAACAAATCTTTGTTTACATCCCAATATGTTTTTATTTGGAACTATTATTTCCGAAACAAAATTTGTTAGCAATTAAGTATTCAGAAAAACCTAAATTGTGTTAAATTTTCAGTAATTCAAAGTTAATTTTTTTATAAAGTTTTCATGTTCGTAAAAATAATAATTAATAATAATTGAAATCGTATATTCTTGGATCGAAATAAATTACTTTGAGGATTGACAACTAATGATGGCTTGGAATACTGAGAAATTTTAAATGATTGATTTAAAACAGAAGTTAATGCTGCATTTGGTATCATAACTGGGAGGATCAATTCGAAACCAAGGAAAAACTAAAACTGAAATTCGAAAAATTAAACAAAAGTTTTGAAAACCTTTTTTTAAATAAAGTATATTTGGAGAAATTCTAAACACTTATTTAATTTGTATTCAAACACATATTTTATTTGAGAAATTTAGCTTGCAAATATTATATGTTGTAACATATTAATATACCAGTTCCAAATGTATTTTATTGATTTTCAAATAAAATTTATTTACTCAGAAATATATAATATTTAAAAATTTGTGTTGCAAATATATTTTCTTTCGATTCAAACATATCAAAAAAGTCGATTTTGCCCCGATTTTGTCGATTGGTGACGTTTTCCGTTGTTTTACCACTTACTTCATAAAACTTTAAATCCTTTTATATTGCATGACTAACCTATCCCATCAGACGTTGTCCTGCCCATCCTGTTTGGGATATATTGGTTTGATACTAATTTGTACTTCATTAAAAATGCAGACATTGTGAGTTTCAGAAAAAAAACGCAACAAAAATCTGTATTGGACGTCAAGTCAAAAATATTTTTAAGACAAACCACACATGCATTTTAAATTTCAGTCAAATTTACCGTTTTTCTTTTTCCTAAACCGTCGCTAGCAATAACGGATAAATCCACAGGAGGAAGTATCCAATTTGGTGTAGTCGTTTTAATTTTTATGTAATAAAGGTTTGGTAACCGTTTTTTTATTCGGAGCAACATTTTCGTTTGCTACGCAGAGTTTAAAAAATCCTCAACTAAACTATCAGTCGTATTTTCATAACAGGAATTATGCAACATCATCGATGCCGCGGCATGCCGTTGTCTTCTTTAAAACCAGTAAGGAAAGAGTATAAGCCGGGCGGGGCCGACTATATAATACCCTACACCTCCCTAAATAATTGGTTTCGTTTCACTTAACAAAATACTTAGATCCAGCTGCTCATCAAAGCATATTCCAAGGAAGATTTGAAGATGTTGATCATAATAAATTAATTTGAAACTATAACCTTAAAACGAGCAGTTTTCTTTCATAGATCAAGAATCAAACGGAGCAAATAAATGGGACTATACATAATCTAAACAGATTTTCATCGAATTCTATCAAAAACCTAATTTCTGCCAAATTATATATAGATCGGACGTAAATACAGTTTTAATAGCGTTTAAATACTAAGTCCCCAAATTAAGCTGTATTCGTTACTAAATTAAGAAACTTCTTTCTGTAAAAATTATGTAATGATCGGAAGGTAACATATAAATCGGTAGTAACATATATATATAGGGGCTATATCTAAATCTTAACCGATTTTCCCTAAATTTGGCAGTGTTAATTTATGTAATAAGAAACCTCTTTCTGCCGAATTTCGCACTTATCGCATGCAAAATACAGTATATACAGCGCTTACATTTCAAATCGGGGGTAACATTTTTATTTATTTATTTATTTATACGTATGAATTACAATACAAATTAATTTATATTCTAATTTTCCCGGGAATGGAAAATGACCGGGATATAATTATATTAACTCCCCGGGAATTCCCGCCCTGGAAACCCTATTGAGAAGGAAATCGATTTTTTTCTTTCAAAAAATACGTTTTATAGAAGACCTTATTATTTTTTTATTGATTCCAATTCCAGTGATATACCATTATTTGAAACATGTAAGAACATTTTGGTCGCGTATTTCGATGAAGTATTCTTTGTCCATATTTAAAAAAAAATACATTACTAGGTTTGGAAAAATATTTAAAGAGTTGATAAATTAGCCCATTTCAATTTGAACATAATGCACTTGGTAGCGAATATCAGGAATTTGTACGCCACATCATTAAAGTAGTTTGCATCATTAAAGTATTTTTATACCCTACACCACACTGTGGTCCAAGGTATTATGAGTTTGTGCATATGTTTGTAACACCCAGAAGGAGAAGAGATAGACCCATCGTTTATTATACCGCTCGACTTGGAATCACTTCCTGAGTCGATTTAACCATGTCCGTCTGACCGTCCGTCCGTCCGTCTGTAGATGTATCGTTGTAATCAAAGTGCAGGTCGTATTTATGGTCCGATTGTGATAAAATTTAGAACAGTGTTCTTTTTTGGCGCAGGGACGATCTCCATTGAAATTGGTCAAAATCGGTTCCGATTTATATATAGCCCCGATAAATATATTACACCCGATTTGACATGTAAGCGCTGTAGCAACTGTATTTCACATCAGATCAGTACGAAATTTTGCAGAGAGAGTTCTTTTATTACATGAATGAATTCTGCCAAATTCGGGGAAAATCAGTTCAGATTCAGATATAGTCCCCATATATATGTTACACCCGATTTGGCATGTAAGCGCTGTAGAAACTGTATTTTATATAAGACAAGCTGGACCCGGTCCACTTCGTTGCCCCAGACTTTAGAGTTCCGATCCCGTTAATTTTTGGACTAATTACGTAGACTGACACCAAATATGTATGCACAAAATTAAATTGATCTCTCTAACAAGATATATCAAACACAAAATTACAGCACTCTCGCTAACAAATTGTGCAAGATATATCAATTTAAAATATTGACTTATATGGCCGGACCACGCCCACTGGTTATATCCCGCCCATTTTTGTGCCAACCACGTAGACAACCGCCAGAAACATATACACAAAACAAGTAAGAAAGTTTCAGTCGGGTAAACCGAGTTAGGTATATCCTCACTTTGTGAGTACTGTAATATGAAATACACGAATTAATCGGTCAATTTGTATGGGAGGTACCAGAGGGCGTTTAACAAATACTCCTATTTTTCGCTAAACAGTAAACTTCAAATATATTGCACTGTATCGAATTGTATGTGTTTATATGCCCTGGTATATTAAAGTTATGATCTATTCAATTTTGGTATGATTTGGCCATTTTGTGTGGGAGGTAACAAAAGGAGCGCGTTGATAACGCCTATTTTTCATAGGGCTATATGTACTTTAAAAATATTACATATGCATATTAGTATATTAAATATTGTTGTATTTTTGTGCATTGGTACCCACGCTATAAGCTCATACCTTTTGGTATAAAACGGTACATTTGTGTGGTAGGTACCAAAAGGGGCGTAGCAATAACCCCAGTTTTTCACTGGACTGTAGGCACTATAAAAACTTTACACTGTACAAAATTTCAAGTATTTTTATGCAGTGGTATTAAAGTTACAAGCTGTTAAATGTTGGTGATAAATGGTCCATTTTGTGTGGTAGGTACCAAAAGGGGCGCGGTAACTTCGCCCATTTTTCACTGGATTGTAGGTAGTATGAAATCATTACACTGTACAAAATTTCAAGTCTTTTTGTGCATAGGTATTCAAGTTATAAGCTGTTAACTTTTGGAGCAAAATGGTCCATTTGTGTGGGAGGTACCAAAAGGGGCGCGGTAACTTCGCCCATTTTTCTCGAGTTGATATCGACTAATAAACTAATACTATGTGTGGAATTTCAAAAGATTCGAATAAGTAGTATAGCAGTTATTAAAGATTCAATATTTTACAACATTTTAACACTTTGTGGGGGAGGTACTAGAAGGAGTGGACCAATATGGCCCATCTTCGAACTTAGCCGGAAATAGAAAAAAATATTACCACATACCAAATTTGAAGTCAATCGGTTACTCCTTTCGAGAGTTATCGTGCGCACCAGCCAGCAGACAGACAGACAGACGGACGGACGTTGCTCATTCGACTTAAAATGACCCAAAACGAATATCCGCCGTACATACTTAGGGTCATAGATCACTCCTTCGATATGTTACACTTTTTTTCGTAGCAAATGATATATACCCTCGTCACACTAAAGTGAGGATATAACTACAGCACTATCGCTAACAAATTGTGCAAGATATTCCAATTTCAAAACATGACTCACTCGGTCGGTGCCACGCCCATTAGTCTGATCCCGACCATTTTTGGACCAGTCACGTAGACTACCACCAGATACACATACGCAAAATTTCAGCACTCTCTGTAACAAAATGTGTAAGATATTTCAATTTCAAAATTTGGCTTATATGGGTGGGGCTACGCCCATTGGTCCGATTCCGCCCATTTTTGAAATATTCACATAATCTGCTACTAAATGCATACACACAAAATTTCAGGACTCTAGCTAAAAAATGTTCTCAATATCAAAATTTGACCCATATGGGCGGGTCCACGCCCACTTGATATATCGAAAATTCAAGTACCATATTTTCAGCACCCCCTACACTTGTACATTCTGTGAAAATTTCAAGAAGATCGGTCCAGCCGTTTAGACGCCTATACGGTACAAACTAACAAACAAACAATCCAACAAACAAACACACATTCTTCTTCTATTGCTACATTAAGAAACTCAAATAACTTTTTTTCCAGTGTATGGAATTCTGTTTTCTTTTATTCATGTTAAAGCTCATTAAATTTAATTAAATATAGCTTAATTAATTTTAAAAATAATGAATTTAAATGCCCCCCCCTGCTCGTTGATGCATGTGCGGCATCTTACCAAAAAGTTGTTCATTACTGCTTGGAGAGTTGAGACGGGAATAGCCGCAAATGTTTCTCGAATGGATTGCTTTAGTTCGTTCAAATTTGTTGGTTTTGCTTTGTAGACTTCCTGTTTGCAATAACCCCACAAGAAAAAGTCAGGTGCAGTAAGGTCAGGCGACCTGGGGGCCAACGGAATGTGGAATTTCTGGATATCAGCTTATTGGAAAATTTTCGCCGCAATTCTGTCATAACAGGCCGGGCTATGTGAGGAGTTCCACCATCTTGCTGAAACCACACAGAGTTGAAAGAAATTCTCATTCGGCGTAATTCTGGATAGAAAAACTCTATCAACATGCTCAAGTAACGGCCTCCAGTAACTGAATCGGTGTGACCGTTTTCTTCGAAAAAGTAGGGCCCGACAATGCAGCGTAATGAAACTGCAAACCACACTGTGACACGAAGTGAATGCAATTCCGTCTCATGGAGTATCGATAATTTTGTTTGTTTATGTTGCCGTTTAAATCGAAATGGGCCTCGTCAGACATGAAAAGACAGTTCAACATGTTTCCGTCCTCTTCCACCATTTGAAGCATCTTCTGGCAAAATTTCAAGCGAATCGGGAAGTCTGCTGAGTTCACCTTGTTGGCCATTTGAATTTTATATGGGAATAACTCCAAATCTTTGTGCATAATTGACTGCAATGACTATCTGCTTATACCCATTTGCGCAGATAAGGTTCTTGTCGAAACTCTTGGATTGTTTTGTATGGCATCAGCTACAGCAGCGATTGTTACCTCCGTCCGAACTGAAGGGTTTCGATGGTAAGGTCTTCTGTTGACTGTCCCATGCTCGGAAAAATTGTTAACAAGTCTCTTTATGGTCCATCTGCTCGGAGGATTGCCGCCAAACGTGCCCCTATACGCTCTTTGAACCGAAACTACGGACTTCAGTGCGTAATAGCGGCGGTTATCCATTTTTGTTAAATCTAAAAATCAATCTGCAAAATAAAAAAAAATTAACCAGATTCATTAAATAGAAAAAAAGTTATGAAATTTTTTTTTGGTAGCAGCTTTCATCAGCCGCCCTGTAGTTCCAGTTTCGTTTGCCAAGATTCAATTAAGCATTGCTCTCTGCATTCTATTGAAGCAGCTGCAGAACTGGCACCACGACATTAATTCTTCATTGCATTTTTTCCTTCCGGAATATAATGTGATATTTTTCCTGGATTTTCTAATGGAGAACTTAATTCCAAAAATCCGCAAAAGTAAGCGAGTCTAAAAACCAGTAAGGAAAGGCAGAAATTCGGGCGGGGCCGACTATATATTACCCTACATCTCCCTAACAATGCGATAAGGGTCATTGCGATAATAATTTGGAATAATTGGTTTACCTGATTACTCATTCATGTAAAATAGAAACCTCTTTGTGTCGAATTTCGTACTGATCGAATATAAAATACAATCTCTACAGCGCTTAGATGTCAAATCGGGGGTAACATATATATGGGGGCTATATCTAAATCTGAACCGATTTTCTCCGAATTTGGCAGTATTCCTTCATGTAATAAGAAACCTCTTTCTGCCGAATTTCGTAGTGATTGGATATAAAATACAGTTTCTACAGCGTTTACATTTCAAATCGGGTGTAACATATATATGGGGGCTATATCTAAATCTGAACCGATTTCCCCCAAATTTTGTATTGTCTCTAAGTGTATCACGAGACTACTCTCTGTAAATTTTTGTACAAATCGGTTTAAAATTTTTTTTTATACAGTGCATATATGCCACATCGGAGGTACATATATATGGGAGCTATATATATGGGATCGTCCTTGGGCCTAAATAAAGATATGTGCAAAGTTTTGTTGAGATCGGACAATAATTGTGACCTGTACTTTGATTACAAGAATACATCTGCAGACAGACAGACGGACAGACAGACGGACATATCTAAATCAACTCAGAAAGTTATTACAAGTCGATCGATATAATAAACAATGGGTCTATCTCTTCTCCCTTTGGGTGTTACAAACAAATGCACAAATCATAATATCCTGTACCACAGTGTGGTGTTGGGTATAATAAAAAAGTCAATTTGTCAGCCTAATTCCAAAAATCATAAAAAGGAAGCGAGGCTATCGAAAAAATCTTGTTCCCTTAAATACGTAGTACAATTTAGCGGTGATGAGTGCGCGACCTTTGGTGGTGCAGAAAGCAAGCATGCACTGTTTTGAAGCAAGTACCCCGGGTTCAAATCCTTGTAAAAAAATCGAAGAAAGAAAGCATTATTTTTTCAGCAATTCAGAATTAGTTTCAGAAGTCCCTTTATAAGATGATTCGGTTAGGGAAGCGAGTGGGGAATTAATACTCACAAAGCTGCTTTATTCCCCACTCGATTGCTTTTTCGGAAAATTTTTTATTGGGGTCATTTGCATAATAAAGTCAATCATATGTGGCACAATATTATTTAAGATTATTACTCTGGAGATGTGGTTACGATAATCTGTTGTCAGTGGAAATTTATAATTTGTTCATTAAATTAATTGGTTTTATTCGACCTTTTTTGTAAATTATCATCTTTAAAATTATTTTAAACTCGAGGTCTTGGTTTAATATTTTAATATTTATTTACAATATTTCGGAATTACCATTGAATTCCGGCATTAAAGATGTACATACATACATACCTTATGTTCATTATATTTTGATTCATTGAATCATTCTAAGAAATCCAATTAATAAATGCCAATTAAATTTTTGAAACCTACAAAACAAAAGAAAAAGAATATAGTACAAAACCAGCAAGGAAAGACAAGTCGGGACCGACTATATAATACCTCACACCTCCCTAACAATGCGAAAATATGCATTGCGATAAGAATTTGGCAGTGTTCATATATGTAATAAGAAAACTCTCTCTGACGAATTTCGTACTGATCGGATATAAAACACGGTTTCTACAGCGCTTACATGTCAAATTGGGTGAAACATATATATGGGGGCTATATCTAAATCTGAACGGATTTTATCCGAATTTAGTAGTGTTCATTAACGTAATAATAAAACTCTCTCTGCCGAATTTAGTACAAATCGGATGTAAAATATGGTTTCTACAGCGCATACATGTCAAATCTGGTGTAACATATATATATTGGGACTATGTTTAGCTCTGAACCGATTTTCCCCGAATTTGGCAGTGTTCATACATGTAATAAGAAAAGTCTCCCTGTTGAATTTCGTGCTGAACGGATATAATATACGGGTTCTACAGCGCTTACATGTTATATCTGGTGAAACATATATATGGGGGCAATATCTTAATATGAACGGATTTTCTCCGGATTTGGTAGTGTTTATTAACGTAATAAGAAAACTCTCTTCACCGAATTTCTTACAGATCGGATATAAAATACGGTTTCTACTGCGCTTTCACGTCAAATCGGTTGTAACATATATATGGGGACTATATCTAAATCTGAACCGATTTTCCGCGAGCACTGTGCTAAATTTCATCACAAGCCGGCTATAAATACGAACTGCATATAGAATCAATATTCTTTATCGGTATAATAAACAATGGGTCTAGCTATCTCCTTTTATGCGTTACAAACAAATGCACAAAGTCATAATACCCTTTACCACAGTGTGGTGTAGGGTATTAAGAGGTGTGAATATCTAATTGCAATGTAAATGATTTGTTAGAAGTTTGTCAATAGGGGAGTACTTTTTATAATAAAATCTATTATTTTGTTTTTGATTGAAAAGGAAATTGATCCTCCTCTCCAACTAAAGATGTTTGTTTCTGCAGCACAAATTGCTCTCGGGGGAAAAAAGCTATTTTTATCCCGTCACCTTACATGGAGGAGGGTATATATCATTTGCTACGAGCCAAAAGTGTAACACGTCGAAGGAGTGACCTAAAACGCCAAGTATGTTTGGTGGAAATTAGATTTTAGTCATTTGAGAATTGTCCGTACGTCTGTCTATCTTAGTGTATAATCTTAATACCAATGCAAAGAAATATTTGAAACTTCATACAGTGTAATGCTTTTATAGAAACTATAGTCAGTGAAAAATGGTCGTCATTGGCACGATTTTAATGATTCATGTCAAAATCTAATTATCTATTTTTTGTACTTATTCCAACATATTGAGAAAGTGTATGCATTTATATTTACAAAGGATAGTTCGAATTCATGTTTCATTATATAAATTCAAAAAATTACAAAAATCAGTCCTTCGGTCGTCATTGGCACGATTTTAATGATTCATGTCAAAATGTAATGATCTATTTTTTGTACTTATTCGAAGATATTGAGAAAGTGTATGCATTTATATTTACAAAGGGTAGTTCAAATTCATGTTTCATTATATAAATTCAAAAAATTACAAAAATCAGCCCTTCGGCCATATTGTTGATTTATACGAAAGATCAAATATATCCATTCTTTGTGGAACACGATTTCATTGATGTGGCTGCCTTGTTTCTCAGTAGCGCATCCTCTTAATCCAATTTTCTAAGATCTTTGTGAAGTTTTTAGATTTATCTCTCGAATGATTTTAAACAAGCGTATTAGCGTCAAATCGCATCTCCGAGGAGGACTATTTACATCTTCGAGTCGGCTGATAAAATGGTTACCGAAATGTCCTGAAAAGTCTGATTTTGGTCATAACTTATACATTTATCCATTTTTTTCAATAGGATTTAAAATATTTTTTTTGCGATTTTTCCCTTATTTTTTATGCCAGCAATAAACGATTTAAATAAAATCAACTTTTATCTGATTTTTTAACGGCTTTTACAAAACTACTGTTTCTAGTCTTCATAATTTCAGTAAATTTAACGCATATTCCGGCTCTATAGGGCTTATACTATATATTTCTAATACAGAAGGTACATTCCAGGAAAATTGGAATTAAAAAAAACCGGTAAGGAAAGGCTAAAGTCGGGCGGTGCCGACTATATAACACCCTACACCACTCTCGTAATATTGAATAACTCTGATATATAAATTTCGACTGCCACCTAATATATATGCACAAAATTAGAGTAATCTCGCTAATAATTTGTGCGAGTTATGTCAATTTCAAAATTGGGTTTATAATGGCGGGGCCACGCCGATTGGTCCAATCCCGCCCATTTTTGCGCCAACCAATTAGACTACCACCTAATACATATGCAACAATTACAGCACTCTCGCTAACAAATTGTGCAAGATATGTCAATTTAAAATATTTGTTTATATGGGCGGGGCCACTCCCATTCGTCCAATTCCGCCTATATTTGGACAAATCACGAAGACTAACACCAGATACATGGCACAAAATTACAGCACACTCGCTAACAAATTGTGCAATATATATCAATTTAAAAATTTGGTTTATAAGGGCGGGGCCACGCCCATTGGTCCAATCCCGCCCATTTTCGGACCAATCACGAAGACTGCCACCAGATACATATGCACAAAATTACAGCTGTCTCGCTAACAAATTGTGCAAGATATCTCGATTTCAAAATTTGGCTTAAAGGGGCGGAGCAACGCCCAGTAGTCCGACCCCGCCTATTTTTGGACCAATCACGTAAGTCGCCAACAGATATATATAAACAAAATTAGAGCTATCTCGCTAACAAATTGTGCAAGATATCTCAAATTCAAAATTTGGCTTATATGGGCGGGGCCACGCCCATTGGTCCGATCACGCCCATTTTTGGACCAATTAAGTAGACTACCACCTTATACGTATGCACAATATTACAGCACCCTCGCTAACAAATTGTGCAAGATATGTCAATTTAAAAATTTGGTTTATAAGGGCGGGGCCACGCCCATTGGTCTTATCCCGCCCATTTTTGGACGAATCACGTAGACTGCCACCAGATACATATGTACAAAATTACAGCTCTCTCGCTAACAAATTGTGTCAGATATCTCGATTTCAAAATGTGGCTTAAAGGGGCGGGGCCACGCCCATTAGTCCGACCCCGCCCATTTTTGGACCAATCACGTAGACTGCCTCCATATATATATATACAAATTTCTAGTTCTCTCACTAACAAATTGTGCAAGATATCTCAAATTCAAAATTTGGCTTATATGGGCGGGGCCACGCCCATTGGTCCGATCCCGCCCATTTTTTGACCAATCACGTAAGTTGCCAGCAGATATATATACACAAAATTACATCTCTCTTGCTAACAAATTGTGCAAGATATCTCGATTTCAAAATTTAGCTTAATGGGGCGGGGCCACGCCCATTAGTCTGACCCCGCCCATTTTTGGACCAATCACGTAGAATGCCTCCAGATATATATAAACAAAATTACAGTTCTCTCGCTAACAACTTGTGCAAGATATCTCAAATTCAAAATTTGGCTTATATGGGCGGGGCCACGCCCATTGGTCCGATCCCGCCCATTTTTGGACCAATTACGTAGACTGCCACCAGATACATATGTACAAAATTGCAGCACTCTCACTAACAAATTGTGCATGATATCTCAATTTTAAAATTTGTCTTATGTGGGCGGGGCCACGCCCACTTCATATATCGAAAATTCAAGTACCCTATTTTCACCACGCCCCACACATGTACATTCTGTGAAAATTTCAAGAAGATCGGTTCAGCCGTTTAGACGTCTATCGTAGACTGCCACCAGATACATATGTACAACATTACAGCACTCTAGTTAAAAAATTGTGCAAGATATCTCAATTTCAAAATTTGGCTTATATGGGCGGGGCCACGCCCATTGGTCCGATTCCGTCCATTTTTGAACCAATCACGTAGAGTGCCACCAGATACATATGCACAGAATTACAGCTCTCTCGCTAACAAATTGTGTCAGATATCTCGATTTCAAAATGTGGCTTAAAGGGGCGGGGCCACGCCCATTAGTCCGACCCCGCCCATTTTTGGACCAATCACGTAGACTGCCTCCATATATATATATATACAAATTTCTAGTTCTCTCACTAACAAATTGTGCAAGATATCTCAAATTCAAAATTTGGCTTATATGGGCGGGGCCACGCCCATTGGTCCGATCCCGCCCATTTTTTGACCAATCACGTAAGTTGCCAGCAGATATATATACACAAAATTACATCTCTCTTGCTAACAAATTGTGCAAGATATCTCGATTTCAAAATTTAGCTTAATGGGGCGGGGCCACGCCCATTAGTCTGACCCCGCTCATTTTTGGACCAATCACGTAGAATGCCTCCAGATATATATAAACAAAATTACAGTTCTCTCGCTAACAACTTGTGCAAGATATCTCAAATTCAAAATTTGGCTTATATGGGCGGGGCCACGCCCATTGGTCCGATCCCGCCCATTTTTGGACCAATCACGTAGACTGCCACCAGATACATATGTACAAAATTGCAGCACTCTCACTAACAAATTGTGCAAGATATCTCAATTTTAAAATTTGTCTTATGTGGGCGGGGCCACGCCCACTTCATATATCGAAAATTTAAGTACCCTATTTTCACCACGCCCCACACATGTACATTCTGTGAAAATTTCAAGAAGATCGGTTCAGCCGTTTTAGACGTCTAT